>CM057349.1:495290317-495924317 GCA_030015575.1 Agapanthus africanus
TTTGTACTGTTGAAAATTGATGCAAATTAAAATCTAGGGTTAGGTGCCACCTTTTGACATGCATGACATTGTTAGGTGGTGATAATGTTAGGTGATAACTTTGTTAGGTGCTACTTTGACATGTATGATATTGTTAGGCGGTGACAATGATAGGTGGTGACTTTGTTACGTGCTACTTTTGACATGCATGACATTATTAGGTGATGACAATGTTAGATGGTGACTTTGTTAGGTGCTACTTTTGATATGCATGACATTGTTAGGTGGTGATTTTGTTAGATGGTGATATTGTCCTAGGTGCTATAAAAGCACATCTTATGAGTGAGGCATTTTGTATCTATCACAAGCATCATCACAAGAGGCAAAGACCAAGAGAGATTTGTATAGAGAGATCTCCTAGGGTTGTTTTTGTTTACAAACTTGATTCAAGTATAGTAGACGTTTGCAGATTCCGCTCTGTCGGGGACTAGCCATACAGTGGGTGAATCTCGTTAACAAATCTATCTTATTTGTAATTGATTACTTTCTTATTCATGCATTTTAATTTATATTGTCTTTCGTCGTTTAATTGCGTGATTGTATTTTTACTTGATTTGGGTTTTGTCGCGGGCACTGTTCCGTGGATCGACTCCCCCCCAACAACTGATATCAGAGCAAGGTTAAGAGAACTTAGGGTTCTTCGATTCTACAATCTAGGTCAATGGTGGGTAACGACGCTTGTGTCCTCTTTCCCACTTTTTTAGTTTGTAGTTTTGAAGGCGTTGGTTCAGATCTAAGGGGAAGTCGAGTTTGCTACGATACAGATGAAAGATGGCGGAGGATAAGATAAGAATCAAGAAATTCAATGGTCACAATTTTGGTTGGTGGCGCATGCAGTTGGAAGATTGTCTATACCAAAAGGATCTATATCTTCCGTTGCTAGGAGAAATGCCCGAGAAGATGACCGATGAGGAGTGGAACCTTTTGGATAGAAAAGGCTTGGCGACGATCAGACTGTCGTTGACTCCGCAGGTGGCCTTTAATATCTCAAAGGAGAAAACAACTAAGGCGCTAATGACGACGTTAGCAAAATTGTATGAGAAGCCTTCGACATCAAATAAATTTTTTTTGATGAAGAAACTTTTTAACATGAAAATGGTAGAAAACGATTCGGTGATGGAGCACCTGAATGAGTTCAACAGTGTGACAAGCCAACTTGAGTCGGTTTCAATCGTCTTTGAAGACGAGATTCGAGCCCTACTATTCCTATGTTCGTTGCCATAGAGTTGGGAGAACCTAGTGATGGTGGTTAGGAACTCTATCTCGGGGATTCTCACGTTTAATGATGCGTTAAGCTGCATATTAAATGATGAGATGCGGAGAAAGTCCGTGAGTGGGAGTTCTGGAACTTCTGCACTTTCGGTGGAGAATCGTGGCAGAATAATGGAAAGGGGAAAGTGGAAAAAGGGAAAGTCTTAAAGTAGAGGTAAATCTCAAGGAAAAATCCAAGACGCCTGTTGGAATTGCGGAAAGAAGAGCCACAGAAAAAGTGAATGCAGGCTTCCGAAGAAAGGCTCAGAAGAGAAGATGGATGAAAAGGAAGCGAATGTGGTGTCTACACAAGAATAAGGGGAATAAGGTCTTTGTCTATCGGCGAACGAGAACACAAAGGCGAATACTTGGTTTCTAGATTCAGGAGCTTCTTTTCATTACACTTCGGACATACATCACTTTAGCGAGTATGTTCAGGGAGACCTTTGACATGTGACGGTGGGAAACGGTCAATCGTGTAAGATCGTTGGAAATGGGACGATCATCTTGCAACCATCAGGAGGTGGTTAAATCAAATTGAAGAATGCTCGTCATATTCCGGATTTGAAGAAAAGCTTGATTTCCACAAGTCAGCTAGACAACGAAGGATTTATTACAACATTTGGGAATTCTCAATGGAAGATTTCCAAAGGGTCTTTGGTGGTCGTAAGGGATAAGCTGAGCGGTTCGTTGTACTCATTCAATGGGAGCAGCGGATGCTCGGCTGCATTGACGGCCAGTTCGGAAAAAGATTCGGAGACTTCGTTGTGGCATAAAAGATTGGGGCACCCCAGCGAGAAGAACATGAAAATTCTTCAAGCTAAGGGGGTTCATTCGGGGCTGAAAAAGGTGGAGTTGAGATTTTGCGAGAGCTGCGTTTGTGGGAAGCAAAGCGCGCTCAGTTTTCAAATTGGAGGCGTATCGAAAAAGACCAAGAAACTGGAGATGGTGCATACGGACGTATGGGGTCCGGCCTCGGTGGAGTCTTATGGAGGAAATCGGTACTTCGTGACGTTCATCGATGATATAAGTCGGAAGACATGGGTATACGCGATGAAGAAAAAGTCCGATGTGTTTAGCATCTTCAAACATTGGATTGCGTAGGTGGAGAACCAAACGGGGTTGAAGGCTAAATGCCTAAAGTCCGATAATGGCGGGGAATACTGCACCCAAGAGTTCGAGGAGTTTTGCTCGCAAAAGGGTATTCGTTGGTTGAAGACGGTACCGAGGACGCCACAGCAGAATGACATCGCTGAAAGGATGAACAGAACAATCCTAGAGCGAGTGCGAAGCATGACCTTGGATACGAATATGCCAAAATTCTTATGGGCAGCAGCGGTCGATGTTGCTGTGTATCTGATCAACAGAAGCCCGGCGAGTGCGCTTGATGGAGGCATTCCAGAAGAAATTTGGTCGGGTAAACCGGTCAACTATTCACACCTTAAAGTATTTGGCTGTATCACATATTCTTTGATTGATAAGGCAGAAAGGAGTAAGCTTGACTCCAAATCTAAGAAGTGTGCTTTCATCAGGTATGGTGGAGACGAGTTCGGATATCGGCTATGGGATTACACAAGTAAGAAAGTAATACGAAGCCGGAACGTTGTCTTTGATGAGCAACACTTATACAGAGAAGAAAAGCAAGCCAAAGATGGTGTTGTATCTGAGTTCGTGGAGTTAAACGGAACTCAAGAGAACAATCAGGTGTCTACAAGTGGGGATCAAAACATGGAAGAAGCTGCAGTGCAGGATCAAATTCAAGAATATGATGATGACCATTTCAGCAATCAGATGTACCAGTTTTGATGAGATCTACGAGAGAAAGGAGACTACTTGAAAGACTTGTCACCGACTTTATTTTGTACACGGATTCGGGGGAGCCTGAATCCCTTGAAGAGGCGACGCAAGACGGTGCTAGTAAGCAGTGGGAGCGAGCTATGGACGAGGAGATGGATTCTTTGAAGAAGAACTGTACGTGGGATCTAGTGAAGCTACCCAAAGGTCGAAAAGCGTTGCTGAATAGGTGGGTGTACAGGATAAAAGATGAGGCCGATGGTGTGAAGCGGTACAAAACTCGCTTGGTAGTCAAGGGATATGCGCAAAAGCAAGGAATTGACTATCAAGCGATATTTTCCCTTATGGTGAAAATGACATCAATTCGGGTGATCCTTAGTATTGTGGCAGTGGAGGATCTGCACTTGGAGCATGTGAAGACTGTGTTCCTTCATGGAGATTTGGTAGAGGAGATCTATATGATGCAGCCACCGGGATACGAAGTGAAGGGGAAAGAAACTGTCACGCCCCGCTTCCCAAAATACGGAATACGAGGGGTTGACAAGGCCAGCCATGCTCCTACGATCGAGGTAACATCTCTCCGTAGTCACACTTCAGCTTCTAGCTTTACGTGGTAATCAGGAAACAACGCACAGGTAATGAGAAATGCAGTAACTGAGACAAAACAGATATAAGGAACTAACCTGATGGAGATCAAAAGAGTATAGCTCTGGATAGCTGATCAAGATGTCCGTGATGTACGTCTGGTCTTGGTCCAGGCTAGATCCACTCCTCACTCTGAGCATGCATACTCAGGTCGTCAGACCGACACGATAGCAATATAAACATAGGTGCAAGTGGTAACTCGTACAGTAATAATGGATATATAACAGTAAATCAAGATAGTAGAGATATAAACATGAAGTAGCCAATGCGGGTGTCTAAAAGAGCGGGTGAACAGTAAAGCAGTAAAATAGTATGTCAGGTGTGTCAATACAGTAAGTAATGCATGTCAATGTCACTATCCCTATCAGTCTCTAAGTCTCACTGTACAGGTCACTAAGCCTATCGTCAGTCCAAGTGTGAGAGTCAACTACTCGTGAGTGTCCCCCACCCAACGGTAGGACCCAAGGGCAAGGGACCACGGGCCCAAAATATAACTCACGGTAATAATCATGTAATATCCCTGTAAATCTCCATATATCTCCATATATATATGCCGGCATGGGACTCCCGAGATTCTGTTGAACTCACACTCAAACTATCCCACACCCCGTGGTCTACATCAATTGCCACCTATAACCATAAATACCGGTCGGTCCATGACAAGTCTGCATGAGAACTGGAGACAGGATCTCCATCAAGCATGTCCTGACAGATACCCAAGATAAATGGGCAGTGTCTGGTGCCTTACCTGTGACACCTATACAAGTGCTTTCATAAGTGTCCCATACCACTTATAGTCACACTTATACACGCCCCACAGACGTCGACAATGCAAAACATCAATAGGGTTCACTGATTGTGTACAAGTATGTGTCACTATCACTCATCCAATCATGCTCAACCACTAACGTACTTGCCACAATCACCACTAATACCTAACACTGGGTAATGCACATGATCACTAGGTTACCAATGCAATGACATATGTATGATGTGATGAGAAGACAGTATGTAAGGCATGATTAAGAAGTCATAAGTCGGTCTCCTACCACTTGCATAAATTATCATAAATCATACATGCCAAATTTAGCGAAACAATGAAAAGGGGATAAGTAGTATGTTTGATTATCTATTCAGCAAATTTGGTTTCACGTCAATCGGGTTTCAGGATCACTAGATATGGCTATTTCATTTTAAGCGTTCACTGCTGGAAATCCGGTTTCCAGAATCGGAAGTCCGTTTCGCAACGCATTTTAATCCTAGTTGGGATCAGAATTTAGCGACGCTACAGTTGAATGAAATTTAGGGTTTTCAATAGGGTTTTCAACGCAACAGACGGATTCTCAATCGCGTCTGTACGTCAGGAGTTATGCACTATTCAACACTAGGGTATCAGTTCTGGTTCTGTTTGGGACTGCTATACGTCCTGATCTTTTAAATTGCATTTTAAATAGTAAACGACGATGAAACAGGGTGAAATCACTTGCGTTATTTAGTTAACAGATTCAACTTCAATACGGTGTAGGGTTCCGTAACATACGAGTTCAGACCGCAAGGTAGCAAAGATTACGGGACAGAAAACAATAACCAGAGTCGCCCTGGACTGCAGTCCAGAGCCGCTCTCCGAACCAATTCTCGTCATAATTTCAGTACAGAAATAATTAAGAACTTGTACAAGGTTACAGGTCGTCGAGTCGGCTTCGATTTGAGCCCTCGAACGCCTCATTTCGATATGTACATAATTTATTGTGATTTTAACAATTTTCAGGTGCGGGGAATTCCCAGCTATTACGGGTGTAATTGGGGGTGTTCGTTTAAGTGGTTAACAGTCATATTTTTCAGTGAAATTTCTACACAAGGTTCATTGTCAGATGGGCCAGAAAATGCAAACAAGTTCCGTCAAATTAAGGGGAGGTTTTCATTCAGATCTTGTGTTGAACACTTATGTTATATAAGATTTTCATGAATTGCAACCAGGGAATTAATGCGGTTTGATTTATAACAGAAATAATATAGCATGTAGCAGGTAGGGTACTTGCCTGGAGACGTTCTGGCGATGCACGGCAGCGGCAACGGCACGGACGCGCGACGAACGGCGCGGCTAGGGTTCGCGGTCTCGGCTCGAGCTTGGGCTCTTGGACTCGATGTCTCGGTGGGTGCGACGGACGTGCGCTGACGTTGCGACAGTTACAACCTTGCTGATGATGACGGACACAGAGACTGAAGCCACGGCTTTCTCGGCGACGATGACGGCTGGAATAGCGGCGATCGACGATAGGGGCAAGTGCTCGATGAAATGGCTAATGCTGGGTTTGAGGCTTGGGCTAGCCTCGAGGCTCGGTCTTGGCTGGAGGTGGTGGCAACGGGTACTGTAGCTCCTGCAGGGAGGAGAGGTGCTGAGAGAGAGAGAGAGAGAGAGGGATTTAGAGAAACAGAGAGAGAGATTTAGAGAGAGAGAGAGAGATATTTAGAAAGACACAGAGAGGGAGAGATCTAGAGAGAGAGAGATGTAGAGAGACAGAGAGAGATTTAGAGAGAGAGAGAAGAGAGATGTGCTGAGTGAGAGAGAGAGAGGGTTGCAGAGAGAGAGACAGAGAGAGAGAGAAGGTTGCAGAGGGGGAGAGAGAGAGAGAGAGAAGGTTGCAGAGGGAGAGAGAGAGAGACAGAGAGAGAGAGAGAGGTGCTGTAATAAGTGGGGAATTGGTGGTGATGAGGAACTCGTCGGCGGTAGGATGGGTGCAGGCGGTGGCTGTGGTCGGGTGCAGGCGAGGTTGGTGGGTCGGCGAGAGAGCTCGGGTGCAGGGGAGCTTGGTGGGTCGGCGAGAGAGCTTGGTGGTGGAGAAGAAGGTGAGGAGGGGCTCGGTCGATGGAGGAGGAGGAAGGAAGGAGGAGAGAGTGGCAGTCGTCGTCGTCGGAGGGAGTGACGAGTGATGAAGGCAGTGGGTTGCTCGAGCTTGGTTTTGTTGCAGATAGTGAGACGAGGAGGAGTTGGAGAGTGAGGGTGTGAGAGAGAGGGGGGGAGGAGTTTGAGGACCTCGTAGGGTCGGGGTTGAGGTCGTGGGCACGCAGTCGAGGGTGCCGGCGAAGGCGCGGGGATGTGGCGACGTAGGGAACGCGCTGGAAAAAGGCGGGAGAAAGTGTGGACGTTGGGGGGGGAGAAGGAGTTGAGGAGCGGGTCGGGACTGAGGCTGCGGGCGCGGGCTGGGTTCGGGGTTGGGCCGGTGGCTAAGGAAAGAAAATTAAATGGGGAGAGGGGAAAGAAGTGGGCCGGGCTCGGGATGGGCTCAGGAGGGAATTTGGTGTTTAATTCGTATGGGAAAAAGGGAGTGGGCCGGGGGATTTAAAGGTTACTTAAAATCGTTTTTTTTGTTTTTCTTGGGCTGGAAAGGAAAGTGTGGGCTGAAGGGGACTTGGGCCGGGAAAAATGAAAAGAAGAAGTGGAGAGGTTATAAATGGTTTGTTTAGAAAATTGAAAAAAGATATTAGATTAGAGTTAGGGTTTTTAGAATAATAAAAATAATAATTATAAAGATAAATAAATTTTATAAGTAAAAGAAAAATACGGATATTGATATACAAAAGAGCTGGGTATTACATCATACCACCCTTACAAAAATTTCTTCCTCGAAATTTAAAATGAACGATAAGTTACAAAAGATAAGCGGAGAGCTACCACATCGAGCACTAACCCATAATGATTTACTTAAAACAGGTGGATAAATTTTTTTGAAGGTCTATATATGTATAAGAATAACACAACTAAAAGGATAGGTCTAGATAAGTATAAGGCAGAAAGAACTATGAGGGCAAACTATATATACAAGAGGATAAAAATAGCAATAACAAACAATAATATTCGAGGTGTGCTCGATAAAACCGAAATCCTAAATGTGTGCACACATACGTATATCAAAGTAGCGCAGCAAAAATAATAGCATCAGACATAACCATCTATAATAGCAACCTATATGTATAACACCCGAGAAAACTAAAGTAACAATATTAAAATGGTGAAGGATTTGTCGATAGGTTAAAACACCCTAGTATAATGTATCGATCAAAAAGAAAAATAAATCTTAGAAAATCCACATGGTGAAAATAAGAAACATGGAACAAAATATGCGCGATATATAGTTGCACTATTGAAAATGTGAAGGATAGTAAAGTACTTAGAATGCATAAGCGGAAATAGTCAATAACACGCACTTTTCAATAATTACCAGATAATGAAAACTAAATTTTCGAATAACATTTTCCCTAAATATAGTTAGGGTAATAGGAGATAGCACAAGGATGTATTGAGCTAGCTAGGGTAGGGATTACGATGGAATATGGCTCACTCGAAAGGTCAGAGTGTGACAGCTTTAGACTGAGGGTCGAAGAGATTGGGGTCGGGTCAGCCCAAGGTGTAAGGACGAACGGTAATGAACCTCAGGAGGGGAGAGGATGTATGGGAATGAAAACGGTCGATACATTTTGCGAATCAAAAATCCGAAGGGTTAGCGAACTCGGAAATTTCACTATCAATTTCTCCTCTAGAAGGATCTCAAACAAGGCACATATGAAGGATGAAGGGTGGCCCATTCAAAAGATCGGGGTGCGGTACTTTTTAATCTAAGCGAGGGTCAAAATCGCACAAGGTGCAGGGGTGGACAGTCAGGGATCTCAGGAGGAAATAAATGTATAGGGGAAAACGGTCAAGCATCAGGTGAACAAAAAATCAAAAGATTAGCAAACTCGGCAATTTATTTCATTTCAGAAAGGTCCGAACAAGGCATCCACGACGAGTAAAAGATAGCCCTAAACTACACACGGATTTCATTTAGCTAGAGGAAACGAGAGCTCAAACATGTCAGTCGTGGTTGTGGAGGTTTGGTAGGCTCGCGCGCTCAGATAGGGGCGTCCATTTCCATATCGCCTCGCAGGGATCGCCATCGGAGGTTCTTCTGCCTCGGGGTCTTGTTCGTCTGGTCTTCCTTCCTCGGCTGGAGCTTCTTCATCGAGGTCTGATTCTACGTGTTCATCAGGGAAAACGCCCCGCTTCCCAGAGTACGCAAAATTGGGCACGTGACATAGCCAACCATGCTACCTGTGGGTAGGACGCATCCGTCCACAGTCACATTACGGTTGTAGAGATATCAAGAACAGTAAAATAAACTAAACTAATACATGTCCAAATCCATAATAACAAGAATCAATAAACAATAAGTGCAGAAGCTAATGATCCAATACAATGAATAAACAGTACGTCCCATAATGCGGGCTCACATCTGGAAATGAACAGAAATAAATAAACTAAACCCCAAGGACTCACTGTTCAGCCTGCTGGCTGAAGTACTCCTGCTCGGTCGTCGATAAAGGTACGGAATCTGGGCCATGCAAAACCCAGACGTCAGCGCGTCATGATATCAAGTATATAGTATAAACATGGTAATAAACAATGCAAGTACGAACATGAATAAAGCAGTAACAAGGAATAACAAGCAGGGTAATGTGCACTGGTGTCCAAACTGTCCTATCAGGTTTTCTACTCTATAGTCTTTGAAATCAATTGATGAATCGTCGATGTAACCCAATAGTATCCCGTACATATCCGGGACCACGGCCACAATATTCTCGGCGGCAGCCGAGACATGCCGTAAGGCACAGAATAGGAAAGTATTAGTATCCCGTACATACCCGGGACCACGGCCACAATATTCTCGGCGGCAGCCGAGACATGCCGTAAGGCACAGAATAGGAAAGTGTACACTCGGTATTACCCCGTACATACCCGGGATCACGGCCACAATATTCTCGGCTGAAACCGAGACATGCCGTTAGGCACAGAAAGGAATGTGTACACTCGAACGGTAGTGAACTGTCGAGTTACAAGTCAGGTTCATCTTTGATTTCCCCATACCCCCAAGCTATGTATGTCAGGTCAGGTATTCAGTAGTCAAGGACTAATGCCAACACAAAGTCAAGTAAAAGTAGGTCTGTCTGGATCGACAGCAGGAATGGTTAGGTTGTCGGCATTAGGCATGAAATCATGAAACAGGTCATGTCATGGTACAGCAGGATGAGTCGGTAGGTATGTATATGTCAGGTGTAGCAGGGTCAGGTCAATATGTCGTGCAATCGGGTAAGTGCTCACAACGGTAAACAATCAATAATGAACAGCAGCAGGAAACAGTAATTAACCACAATATTCCATATAACCACAGTGATGTTTGTATTCTCTTCTTAACAGGTTCAATCATCTTAGGGTGCAATCGCCACAAGGTGAAGCGATATCCACAATTATAAATTAAGGAAACTACATGAAATTATACTTAATGTAATAATTGTCTCATGAATGATTTAACAGTTTAAGCGGATATGATTCAGTCGTTTTATTTAGTTGAAATGTGGGTTGATGTGGGTTAATTAATTACGATGGAACTGTTGTAACGATTCCATTATAAAGATAATGCAATAATATGATATCAATTGCCATCATTAAGTTGTGGTATTAAAATAGTGTGAATTCAATTGCGTGGCAAGACTAGATCTCGCACGCTAGCATGTTCAAGCAAGTATTCAGATACTTGCCTCGACGGTCTGCAAACTGGAACACGGATGCGATGTCGGCAGAAAGCACGATATGACAGCACGGGCCACGGATCAGGTCCCAACAGAGAACAACGGGATCACACGGACCAGGGGGCTTCGCTGGAGCGTCGGGGTTGTGCTACAGGCCCGGGAAGATGGAGGAGAGGAGGAAGGAAGGGTAGGGGGTGAGGCTAGGTTGAGGGTGCTAACGGCGACGGCGAGGTCGCGGTGGCGATGGTGGGCTGCGCGAGTACGAGGGCTAGGGTTAGGGTTTGTTGGGTTTCTCACGATGAAGAGGAGTTGGGGAGAGGCGGCTGTTGCATGGTTTATATATATAGAGGAAGAGAGAGAGAGGGATTGGAGAGAGAAAGGGAGAGATTGAGGGAAGAGAGAGAGAGAGATGAGGAAAAGGAGGCGGGGCCCACGAGCTCAAATAGGAGCTCGTGATTGGCTGTAGATTAGGCAGAGGAAAATATTTGAGATGATTTGAGGGAATTAAACTGTTAAGGAATATATATTCGTATATTATTATAGTTTTAGATATTAAATTGAAACGGGCCCTTTTTGGCGCGAAATGAAACATTTCCAAATCGCGTCCGGGTTGCGCCCAAATGTTCCAAATTCAAATTATCGGATTTTAAGCGGGTTCCAAATTTTGAAAATAGGTGTTTAGTGATTAAAATGCATGCCCCCAAGTCGGACACTTGCACGCGCGCGTAGCCGCCCAAACTTGCCCGTTTAGCCAAACGGAACGGAATCTCGACACGCGGACGCTACCACGCGACTAGTGGCGACGAGTAGGCCAACATGGACATTTTAAATTTCATTTTAGGAGTTAAAATTTGTTATGTGCCAAAATGACTTAACGGTTAAAATCTAGCAATAAACACCAGAAAACAGAATAATTGAAAAGAGCCATAACTAACCCTTAACTAGTAATATAAATAGTATTATTGGGCTCGGGTGTTACAAAAGTATTGTGTTAGCTGTGTAGTATGTGATATATTGAAAAATCGAATTGTTGAGACATATCTTACCGACTGAGTATGGTGAACTCAGCATCGTATTCATCCACTGATTTGGTCCACCTCGAACACTGTTGCAGATGGATGAACTGTTGTTCCATGTCGAACCTGGTAGTCTCAAGAAAATACTTTGCGTCGAACATGTCGCGGAAAGTCTTTCATTCGATGGGTTGATCAAGAAGACTTTCTTCCGCCTTCCACCAAACCCGTGCATTGTCCGTGAGCTGCAGCTTCGCAACACGAACCCAAGCTATCTCTGGCACTTGTGCCGCTGCCAGATCATCTTCGATACTTTGAGATCATTCCTCCGCTTCCAGAGAGCAGTCTTTTCCTGAGAATTGTTTGGGGTGCAAAGCTCTGAATTGCTTCACCCCAGGTACTTCTGCCTCTGGTCGGTTCATCAAGATAGCAGTCTGCTACTGCTGTCCTTCTAGGAGGCTGCGGATTGCCTCAAGCAGAATCGTCTGCTCGTTGATCGGAGCAGCGATGGCAGGTGTGAGTGGTAGTGGTGGGGGAGTGTTGTTGACATTCGTGTTGGTGTTGTTTGGGGAATCCATAACCTTGAAAGAAAATTTTGGGTTAGGGCAGATTCAAAGTATATGAAATGATGAGATTCAAGAAGTATGAATTGCAAAGAATGTTTTTAGTTGCTGGTTTTTATGTTATATTGCTTAAGTTGTCCACGCGGAACGGAACTGCATAGTAGGGTTCCATACAGCTCTGACCTGCATGAGCCAACAACAAAACCTATCACGCCCCGCTTCCCGGTGTACGTCGAAGGGGACGCGACTGGCCGCTACGTATTTACTCTGAAGTAAACACGCTAAACATATCTAAGCAATATAAGTAAAATGCACAAGAGACAGACAATAGATATAATTGAACAGTAACTTTATTTATTAACATTTTTTTACAATACATCTGAAAGTAAATACATGGAATGGAAAACAATGCCTAAATAGTGGCATAACAGAAATGGAAAATACAGAATGTAAATGTATACAAGTAACTAGAGCTACGGGTCGAAGGCTAGCTGATCTAAGTCCTCGCTGGTGGGTTCGATCTCCAGTGAGTCACCTGACGACATTCCAAAGAAGAAGAAAGAGAATGTCATCAGCGAACAAATCGCTCGGTAAGTCCCATAAATAGAAAAGAATGGAATAGACATAATAGAAAGTATATTGTTATAATATTGTTGTAGGGTGTTTTTCGTCACCCCAGTGAGATGGGAATACGCGAGCGCTTGTCAGGCGTACTACAGATTCCCCCTGCCTAGGGTAGGCCGGGGTTTAATGATTGTGGGGATCCGAATCTCCGGCAGCCGCGGACTAAGCTGCCGTTAATTACCCCCCCTTTTTGGGGCGAGGGAACCTCCGATTAACGGGTTAAATTGGTCATGCGAACTCAATGTGCAGTGTGCGTGTGTTTTGTTTTGAAAGGGGATTTTGGATATATCGGGAGCCACACAGAGTTTTTACGGGGGTCCCGCTACCCGGATAGCGGGCTGGGGGTCAAGGGGGCTAGCAGCCCCCTTGCGGGGTTCGGGGCAGCGCCCCGGCCCGAAAATTTTTTGGAGGGGGAGAATGTGGCGGAGTATGTATATGTGTGAATTTGTATACATATGTATATGTATATGTATATACATAAAAAGAGAGGGAAAAGGCATCCAAGGGATGCGTGGGGCAGCACCTTGGGCGCTGTGCGCTTAGGTGCTGTGCGCAGGTGCGCAAGCGCGCGCGCCACGTGTCGGCACGCGGGCGCCCTGCGCACTTGCGCAGGTGCGCAAGCGCGCGCGCCACGTGTCGGCACGCGGGCGCCCTGCGCGCTTACGCACTTGCGCAGGTGCGCAAGCGCGCGCGCCACGTGTCGGCACGCGGGCGTCTTGCGCACTTGCGCAGGTGCGCAAGCGCGCGCGCCACGTGTCGGCACGCGGGCGCCTTGCGCACTTGCGCAAGCGCGCGCGCCACGTGTCGGCACGCTGGCGCCTTGCGCACTTGCGCAAGCGCCGGAGAGGCACAAGAGGCTTTTAGCCTGAAAAAAAGGATTTCTCAAAGGAGAAATCAGAGAGAAGTCGGGCTCCTGAGTGTGTTTTGGGTTTAATGGAAGTGGTTCTTCTTCTTCCTCCTGTCGCTTGCTGGATCTTGAAGATCAAGAGATGTGAAATCTCAAAATCTCTCCTTTTTAAGATCTGACGACAGATCCAAGTTCCCCTTTGTGGGTTTTGTGGTGGAAAACTATTTAGTTTTGGAAAAGGAAGAGTAAAACTCTTGATTTAATTCAAAAGAAAGAAGAAGGTTTTGGAACCTTGAAGAAGGAGGAAAGAGCTCAGCTCTGAAACTTTTTTGGAGAGAGAAAAAGTTATGAGATATTTTCATTATCTTTTGCCTTTATAAGCCATACATTTTACACATAGCCCCTTGGGCTTCACAAAATGGCATTTTGCCTATCCCATGGCTCATGTGCCATTTCTTTTTGCACATAAGCCATGGGCTTTACAAAAATTTGGCTTTATGCCTATTTTTCTTACATTTATCCGAAAATAAAATAAAAGAAATACAACAAAATTATTTATTACAAAATTTTTATCTTGGCATGGGGGGAGGCCGGCCGCTCCATGTTCAGGCTCGACCCGGGCATGGGCCCACTGGGTCTGGGCTTGGGCCCACTTGGCTTGGGGTTGACTTGGATTTTGACTTGGTCAACCGGGGTGTAAATTTTTACCCCAACAAATTGCCCCCCATCAATAAATGCACACCACATATGTGGGTCGTGTGCATGAAATTGATGGATCTTCTTTCACGTGGAGGCGACTTGATTTGGTTCCGGCTTTTTAGGAAGCTGGCACTGCCCTTTTTACGACATGGACGGTCGTTGCTTGACATGTCTCCGAGACGGAGTGTCCGTGATAGACGTTTTCCCTGGCCCGGAGTTATCTGGTTCCCGCTTTGTAGGAATCCTGCGCTGCCCTTTTTGCGACTTGGACGGTCGGTGCTGCCCTTTTTGCGACTTGGACGGTCGTTGCTGCCCTTTTAGCGACGTGGACGGTCGCTTCTGCCCTTTTTGCGACGTGGACGGTCGGTTCTGCCCTTTTAGCGACGTGGACGGTCGATGCTGCCCTTTTAGCGACGTGGACGGTCGGTGCTGCCATTTTAGCGACGTGGACGGTCGGTTCTGCCCTTTTTGCGACTTGGACGGTCGGTGCTGCCCTTTTAGCGACGTGGACGGTCGGTGCTGCCCTTTTAGCGACGTGGACGGTCGGTGCTGCCATTTTAGCGACGTGGACGGTCGGTGCTGCCCTTTTAGCGACTTGGACGGTCGGTGCTGCCCTTTTAGCGACGTGGATGGTCGGTGCTGCCCTTTTTGCGACTTGGACGGTCGGTGCTGCCCTTTTAGCGACGTGGACGGTCGGTGCTGCCCTTTTTGCGACGTGGACGGTCGTTGCTGCCCTTTTAGCGACTTGGACGGTCGATGCTGCCCTTTTTGCGACTTGGACGGTCGGTGCTGCCCTTTTAGCGACTTGGACGGTCGGTGCTGCCCTTTTTGCGACGTGGACGGTCGTTGCTGCCCTTTTAGCGACTTGGACGGTCGATGCTTGATTTGACTTGCTCTGCTTCTTGCAGTGTCAGGGGTAGACTTGACTTGCTCCGCTTCTTGCGGTGTCGGGTGGAAGTTGACTTGTTGATTTTGATTGGGTTGACATCAGCATCGCTATACTGGAATATGGTACCAGGAGCGAACCATCATCTGTCATGGAGAGGATTTTGGGATTTTGGTTTTTGTTTGGCATCTGCATTGCTGCACTGGAATAATGCCAGGAGCAACTCATCATTTGCCCCGAGAGAATTTGAGAATTGATGGCTTAGGAGGCAGGTTTAGATCCCTATCACCTAAGACTTTTCAATTTTATGGGCCGTGAGGGTCCAATAAAAGCATTTTCTCCCTACGAGTCGAAAGGATCTCTTAGGCGTATTTTCTCCATAGGAGTCGTGGGGACTCCTAAGTGTGTTGCTCCTTTGTGAGTCGTAAGGATCTCACGCGGGAATTTCCTCCTCTCAAAGTCGAGAGGACTTTGAGAGTGCATTTCATCTTCTTTTCACGAGTTTGCGCCCTTTCAGGTTTTCACAAACTCGTCGGCAGTCCTGCTGTTTTTACTCACGGAGCCCTTTCGGGTTTTCCTCCGTGCCCATTTTGCTTGTGGACATACCCTTTTTTTTCCTTTTTTTTTCTTTTTTTTAGTGGGACTTTGAATGTGGTCTCACCGGTAGGACTTAGGAGAGATTGGGATTGTTTTACGCCCGTGGATTGTATACGGTTTTGCAGGATGTATGATCCAGACCGTAGGGCCAGAAAGATTTCAGGGATTTGTTGGCTTCTGCATCGCTGGACTGGAATGTGGTACCAGGAGCGACTCATCATTCGCCGTTGGGGTATGGGATTTGGAATTTGGTTGGCGTCTGCATCGCTACACTGGAATAATGCCAGGAGCGACTCATCATTCGCCACTTTGGGGTTGGGGACTTGGAATTTGGATCTTGTTTGGCATCAGCATTGCTGCACTGGAATAATGCCAGGAGCAACTCATCATTTTCCTTGGGAGGACTTGGGATTTGGGTTTTTGGTCGGCATCAGCACCGCTAACACTGAAGCGAAATGCCAGGAGCGACTCATCATTTGCCGTTGCCCGTTGGGGAACGATGGCTTAGGAGATAGGTTTGGGTCCCTATCACCTAAGGCTTTTCAATTTTATGGGCCGTGAGGGTCCCATAAAGCATTTTCTCCCTACGAGTCGTAAGGATCCCGCAGGTGTATTTTCTCCTTAGGAATCGTGAGGATTCCTAAGTGTGTTGCTCCATTGTGAGTCGTAAGGATCTCACGCAGGGGTTTTCTCCTCACAAGGTCGAGAGGACTTTGCGAGTGTATTTCATCTCTTTTCACGAGTTTGCGCCCTTTCGGGTTTTCACAGACTCGCCGGTAGTCCTGCTGTTTTTACTCACGGAGCCCTTTCGGGTTTTCATCCGTGCCCGTTTGCTTGTGGACATACCGTTTATTTCTTCTTCTTTTTTTTTCTTTTTCTTTTTTTTTGCCGCTGGTGGGACTTTAAAAGTAGTCTCACCGGCAGGATTTGGGAGAAATAGGGGTTATTTACGCCCGTGGATTGTATACGGTTTTGCAGGATGTCTGATCCAGACCGTAGGGCTAATGTGCTCAATTCGCCTGCGACTTGGAGCATTCACGTGTAGTATTTCTTGAGATATCGGCCATTGATGGGTGGCATGGGCCTTTCTCCCTCGGCACTTATTAGTTGGTAGGATCCTCCGTCAAACACTTTCTCGATGACGTATGGTCCTTCCCAGTTTGGCTCGAATTTTCCCTTGGCATGTCGATGGGGGATAATCGGTCTTTTGAGGACCAACACCAATTCACCTTTCTTGAAGGCGCGGAGACGGGTTATCTTGTCATAAGCCCGTGACATTTGGGCTCGGTATAGCTCCAGATTTTGTTGCACCGCGAGCCTCTTTTCTTCGAGGGCATCGAGTTCTTCAAGTCGAAGGAGCACGTTTTCTTCCTCCGTCAACTCATGTTGGACGGCCATTCTTAAGCTCGGAACTTCAACTTCGAGAGGGAGGACCGCCTCCACTCCGAAAAGCAATGAGTATGGAGTGGACTGAGTTGGAGTACGGTGCGTTGTACGATATGCCCACAATGCCTCGTGAAGCTTGAGATTCCAGTCTCTCTTGTTGGCTGAAGCATTTTTCCTCAGAAGCTTGCATAGAGTCTTATTGAAGGCTTCGGCTAGCCCATTGGCTCTTGGATTATAGATGGAGGAATACCTCCAGTCTATCTTGTGCTGAGTAGCGAATCTTGAGACATTGAAGCTCTTGAAAGAAGGCCCGTTGTCAGAAATGATTCTTCTTGGTGTACCGAAGCGGTATAGAATATTATGCTGGAAGAATGTCAGAATATCTTTTGTTTTGACTTCTTTCAATGGGACAGCTTCAGCCCATCTGGAGAAGTAGTCTGTCGCGGCCAGTATGAACCGGTGGCCTTTGGATGACGGAGGGTCAATTGGGCCAACAATGTCGGTGCCCCAGACTTCGAAGGGCCACGACGCCACCGTAGGATGCAACGGATTGGGATGCTTGTGAATGAAATCACCATGGATTTGGCAGATCTGACACTTCTTTGCATGCTCTCCGCAATCCCGTATCATAGTGGGCCAATAATACCCAAGCCGTTTGATTTGAAGTCGCATCTTGGGGCCAGATTGGTGAGCACCGCAAATGCCCGAGTGAACATCTTTCATGACCTTTTGGGCTTCGGCCAGTGACAGACACCTGAGCCAGAGTTGGTCATATGACCTACGGTATAACGTGTCATTTACAAACACGTATCGGAGAGCTCTTTTCTTCAGCTGAATCCTCACAGATTTTTCTTCAGGCAGCTTGTCGTATCGGAGGTATTCTATGAAGGGTTCTCTCCAATCAGGCTCGTCTTGGATGATCGAAGCTTCTTCGGCGGGACTGCTCTCCTGTTCCGCGCTTTTCTCTTCTCGTAGACAGACTGGGGGTAGAATTTGTCGGCTCCTGACTGTGATTAGAATTTCGTCCATGTCAGGATCAGCCAGCTCCTTGGCTAGGCGAGCGAGTACGTCGGCTTTTCCGTTCAATGCTCTAGGGACTCTTGTCAGTTCAATGTGAGTGAACCGTTTCATGAGTTCCACCACCCAGCTTCTGTACCGAGCTAACTCGGGTTTGTATACCTTATAGTCGCCGCTTACTTGGTTGACGACAAGCTGGGAGTCACCGTAGACTCGTAGCCGACGGATTTCCATTTCTACGGCGAGCTCCAAACTAGCTATCAGAGCTTCATACTCAGCTTCGTTGTTTGTCCGAGGCTCGGTGAGAGCGAAAGAGCGCCGTAGGGTTCCCATTGATGGCGTGATGAACACCAATCCTATCCCTGCCTTTATCTCCGGGACACTTGATTTACTGGAGGTCCTTATTGATGAGGCTCCATCGAAGTAGAGCTCCCAACATGGCTCATCTTCTTCGAGGTGCAGAACTTGTTCATCGGGTAGCTCACAATTTAGCGGCGACCCTTCTGGTATGGGATGAGCAGCGAGAAAGTCTGCAAGAGCTTGCCCTTTTACTGCTTTCTGAGGAGTATAAACTATGTCAAACTCAAGTAGCATGACAGCCCATCTTGCCATTCTGCCGGCTAGGCTTGCTTTGGTCATTAAGTGTTTGAGCGGGTCGACCTTGGAGATCAGCATAACCCGATGAGCCAGCAGATAGTGCCTCAGCTTCTTCACAGCAAATATCAGAGCCAGGCATTGCTTTTCAATTGGGGAGTAGTTGTGTTCCGCCCCGACTAGAGTTCGACTGAGGTAGTAGAGGGCATTTGCTTTTCCTTCCTCATTATTCTGGGCAAGGAGCGCACCGAGTGACTCGTCTAGCGCGGCAGTGTAGAGAATCAGCGGTTTATTTGGAATGGGAGCGGCCAGCACTGGAGGGTGCAACAAGTATTGTTTGATGCTTTCGAACGCTGCTTGACATTCGGCGTCCCAAATAAAAGGAGCTCCTTTCTTCATGAGCTTTGAGAAGGGCCTACATTTCCCCGATAAATTTGCGATAAACCTCCTTATATAAGCAAGTTTGCCTTGAAAAGATCTTAGCTGCGTCAGACTCTTCGGAGGGGGCATCTCCATGATGGCCTTTATCTTCGACGGGTCAACTTCGATCCCTCGATGTCGGACTATGAAGCCCAGGAATTTTCCCGATGACACGCCAAAAGCGCACTTCAGAGGATTCATCTTCAGATCGTATTCCCTCAGTCTGGTGAGAACGGTCCTAAGATCTTGGATATGATCGGCTCTGGTTTTAGTCTTGATGACCAGATCATCAACATAGCATTCAACGACTTTATGGATTAGGTCATCAAAGATATTAGTCATCGCCCTTTGATATGTAGCACCTGCGTTCTTCAGTCCGAATGGCATTACCTTGTAGCAATATATTCCGATCGGGGTTCGAAATGCTGTGTGCTTCTCATCCTCAGGCGACATCTTGATCTGATTGTATCTAGACGAGCCGTCCATAAAGGTGAACAGTTCGTAATTTGAGGTGTCATCGACCATCATTTCCATGACCGGTAGCGGGAAGTCGTCTTTAGGACATGCCTTGTTGAGGTCCCTGAAATCTACACAAACTCGGATCTGCCCATTTTTCTTCTTCACTGGGACTATGCATGCGATCCAGTCCGCATATTTCTCTTCCCTGATGAAGCCGGCATCGATGAGTTTCTTGGTTTCCTCGATGACCTTTTCTTCTAGTTCCTTTCTCATTCTTCGAGGAGCTTGTTTGACTGGCTTAGCATCAGGAGATATAGCCAATTTATGTACGGCCACTTCAGGGGAAAGGCCAGGCATTTCTTTGTATGTCCACGCGAAACAGTCGACGAACTCATGCAGCAGGGCAATTATCTGCGCTTTCATTTCCTCCGACAAGAGTGAGCTGATGTAGGTCGGCCTTGGATTATCGGGCGTTCCTAAGTCAATCTCGGTTAGCTCATCAAAGGTTGCTTGTCCGCCATCTTCGAGCTCTTGAGGAGCTTCTTCTGGCTCGGCTATCTCGTCATCATTATTCGATCCTTCGCTGGCCTCACCAACATGGATCATGTAGCACGCTTTGGAATCAGGTTGAATGTAGCCTATGCCCCGTCTATCTGGAATTCGTCCATCGATGAGTGCTCGGACCTGGGGCGGATACCATAGCCCTTCGTAAAACTTTGCTTCGGACTCCGTTTGATATAACCGGCATCCGCACTTCTTAAAGTATTCCCGCATCTCGGGCGCATAGTATCTGGGATTGAGGACGGCTCTTATGCCTCTCTCATAGGGAAGGCACGCGACAGAAAGATCGTCCGGGTGCACAACGGGGTTTGACTTGTAAAACAGGATGCCCTTCTGTCCATTTTTCCTCCCGGGCACGTAGAAAGTTTTCAGCTGGTCCACGGTAGAGACTGACAATGCGTCGAGCTCTTTGCACATCCGTTCCGGCACCCTTGTGATAGCCAGGGACCCTTCTGCGACTTCGAAGGTCTCTCGTAGTTTCGCTTGCTGCATGGGGGTCCAATCTGTACCGCTGTTGCACGACAGGTCCTCTTCCTCTGACTCTTCAGTGTCACTGCCAAGATGAGGGCGGACTTTGCTGCTAGATGGGCCTTCAGCATCAGATTTGTCTGTATCGCTGCCGAAATGAAGGCGAGTTTTACGGAAGGACGGGCTTCCATCGTCGGACTCATCAGTGTCGCTACCGAAATGTGGGCGCACTTGGGCGTTTTTACTTTTGAAAGTGACAACCGGCGCAGATTTGCTTTTGGGTCTCGGGGCCGGTCTATCCTCAGTTAGTTGTGGCTTAGCATTTTGGTGGTTCATAAAGTACCGAGAATCTTCATAGCGGACTTCATGCACACCGAACGGCTGGATGTCTCCGTCAATGCGTCTTTCTTCGCCATTTTTGGTATACTTCATGCATTGATGGAGAGTTGACGGGATGATGCCATAATCGTGGAGCCATGGCCGCCCCAAGAGAATCTTATAAGACGTGTCGGCATCGATCACGTATATCTTAGCTTCAGTTTGCAGATCCCCGAATTTGATTGGCAGAGCTATAAACCCCAGAACTTGCTGGCAATTTTGGTTGAAGCCTTGAATGACGATCCTTTCCTTTGACAGGTGTCGGACGTCCATTGACAAACTCTTCAGAGTTCGCAAGTTCATGATGTTCACTGAGGACCCCGGATCAATCAATATGCGATTAATTCGATCTCCGTCGCTGTACCCGGTCACGTAAAGCGGCCGATTGTGCTCAGCCGTTCCTAGTAGCAAGTCTTCATCCTTAAATATGACTGCGGCGGCATGCAGAGCGTGCTGGGCCTCTTTCATATTAATTTCCGCAAAGTGAGCCTGATACCGCTCGGGGTTTTGCAGAGCGTGAATGAGAACATCTCTAAGCTCCTTAGATAGGACCAAGGCGTCGTAGATGCTTAGGAGAGACGGAAGCTTCCGGAGATGCGCCAAGACATTATAGTCTACCGAGGAAGGACTTATGTTTTCATCAGCCGGTTCTCTGCCATCTTCTTCATTAGTGACTTGTTTTTCCTTCCCTTTTGGGGCGTTGCCCTGATTTGGCGGTAGAGCCCTGCCGCTTCTGAGCTGGATTTGATTGGTCGTTGTGGCGAGCTCCTCGTCCTCTTCGGGAAAACAAAGCTCCTCTTCCGAGTCGCTGCCAAGATGGATGGCGTAGCAGGTCACTACTGGGATCTCTTCATTGGAGTCTTCTTCTAACTCCTTCAGAATTTCAGCCGCTTCTACAGGGAAGAACTCCTTCAATTGAATCAATGTTCTTTCCTTTTGTTCATATTCTTCGAGGGAATCGATATATTTTTGAATGGTCGATCTCCCTGCAGACTCTTTTTCGTGCCGAGCTGCACTTTTCTTCTTCTTGAGCTTCTTGGATTTTGAGCCTGATGGAGCCGCATTGGCAGCTGGACTGGTAGGCCTCTTCTGTCCTTCCCATTCCATCCTGGGCTCTTTCTGAAGCATCTTTAGCATCTTCTTCGTCTTATTAGATATGTGCGTATTCCATGGAGGCCGCGATGAGTCGGTTTCGTTTCTCAGGGCAGCGGGTTCGGCTGTTTGCTCCCAGAAGGCTTCAGTTTCTGTCTGTATAAAGTTGGTGGTTGCAACTTGATTGTTCACCAACACACTTTTGGACAGCTCGATCTCTCCAGCCTTGTACTGCTTCTCGACCCAGTCTTTGAAGATATAGCAATCCTCGATCGCATGGCTCACTACTCGGTGGTACGGGCAATACAAAGGATTGTCGGTCATTTTTGCTTCTTGGGATCTTTTCGACTCCGGCAATTGTAAGCCGTTGTTCAAGGCATCTTTAAATATCTTGCGGACCTTGTCCCTTCTGAAAGAGTAAACCTTGTTCTTTTTCTCCTCTAGGGAAGGCCCATCTCCTCCCAGCAATGGCTTTCGCGACCGGTTGGTTTTGGATTCGCCCGCCCTTCGCTTTTCTTCATTGTCGGACGCATTGAAGACATTGGTACTGCTGGAACTCCCGCTTCTACGGTTGTCGTCCCGCTTGCTTTTCCAGGTTTTGTCTCTCTGAGAGTCCGGCGGGGATTCTTGCTTCGAGCGTTCTAGCATTTGAACTTTCTTGGTTAGCTCCTGAAAAGTCTTGAGGCCCGCTGTACACAAGAATGGGACCATCCAATTGCTGAGGTTCCCAATGAGAAGGCTGACGGACTGGTCCTGCTCCAGCGGCGGTTCGCATTTGACTGTGAGATTACGCCATCGGGCGATAAAGTCGGTGTTGCTTTCATTCTTCCCCGGCTTAGTCCTCACAAGGTCGGCAATGGAGATTTTATCACTGACACTCATGAACCTTTGCCGAAACAGGGACTCCATTTGGGCAAAGGTAATGACGGACCCGTCCGGTATACTCGCATACCAGTCGAAGGCGACGCCGGTCAGGCTGTTGACAAACTGACGAAGAAGGAGCGCGTCATTGCCCCCTGTATTTCCGCACGATGCTTTGAAGTGGGCGACGTGCTGGTTTGCATTCCCCGTTCCATCAAATCTTCCGAACTTAGGAATGACGTAGCCGCTTGGGAACTCAATCAGATCGTACTGCGCGGGATATGGCCGCCCACTACTGCCGATTTCTTTCTGAGCTTCAGCTTCGGCCACCAATGTTTTAACCTTGCTGGTGACCAAATCCATTATCCGATCCTGTGTTAGCGGGATGGTGCTATCTGGGGCCAAGGCGTCCCCAGAAGCGGAATGTAGCCGGCTTTCATTTGGCTCGACCAGTCTTGGTCCTAAAGGAACAGGCATTGGCTGCCTCGGATTGTCATCACCCGGCTGATTAGTAGCGGCTTGTGCTTGGTTGGGAGGTGCTCGAGCAATTTGAGCCGTAAGCTGCATCACCACGTTCGTTAAGTCGTCAATCTTCGAGTAGAGCTTGGCCATCTCTTTATTTTTGCTCCTGAGCTGTTTTCGAAGTTCTTGAAGCAGCTCTTGCTCCGCAGTCCTAGGGCGGAAAGTCGGCTCTTCCTCGCTGTCCGAGCTTGACTCTACATGGACCGAGGGGTCTATCTGCCTATCATCCTCATCGAGAGGGTTTTCTTCATCCAGCAGGGGCGGCTGTTCTTGGGCGGCGGCAACCACATTCAGGCTAGATTGGGCTTGGGATGTGGTGGCCCCGTCCTTGCTTTTGCTGCGAAGGTTGTCGCTGGGGCGCCCGCCCGCCATATAGACTGTATGGATGATATATCCGGCCGTCTTTCTATCATTAGCAGTTGATTTCGTGGATCGCTGTCTTGACCCCCTTGTTTCGGTAGCTGGTAGTCGATTGAAGGCGTCTGGCTTAACCAGTTTCTTGAATGGTGCTGGCGCTTCTTTTCTGGGTTTTCCCCGCTGCTTTCGTGCGGCACAGAGTGCTTCATAGACTCTTGATGAGACAGTGTCATACTTTTTCTGTTGGGGCCGGGACACGTCTCTTTGCGGCACTGTTCGGACCGCTGTCTTCTTGATTCTGGCGGTCATGGCATTGTTCTGAACCCACTTTAGAGGCTCGAAGGAATTGCTGATTCTTACGTCCGACTCAGCCGTCGTCGCGGGGCAACCCTGCACTTGGAACTTCACACGATTCCATTTGGCCGAAGCCTTGGCCCTTTTGTTGGCTCGATACCTGAGCCGCTTCTGCCTTAACTTTTCTGTTCTAAGCACCTTGCAGACTTCGGCTTTTTGGGAAGACGCCGCATACCGGTCGATGGAGGGCCTTGGAGATACGCTCAATTGTGCATTTGTTGGAGTCATCGCCTGAGCTCGTCCGCAACATTTGATTTTGCCTTTCACATCGGAAGTCTTGCCCCCAGCTAGAGCGCCAGGGACTCGTTCAGACACCATCTTAAGTTTCGGTTGTGGTGCCTTGGCGATCACGACATTCGGCCTCTTACCCCTTGAGACCGGCTTGGCCACCTGTTCCGCTGGGATCTCTGCCAGATGAGCGCTTCCGGCAGGGTAGATGATGACAGAGCCAAACTGGCGGGGCGGTTCCTCCCATTGTCGACTGAGGCTTGCGGGGAGAACCACACGAGCGTTGATCTTGACCACGTACGGAATCGGGGTCGCTTTGGAAGTTGAATTCGTCTGGGAAGACATTGTAATCGAAGGTTGATTGCTGCATGGAAAAAAGAACATCATTTCAGTATAGGCAATCGATATGTATATTGATTGAGTTCGTATGAACGTTTAACCCGAAATATGGGAGGAGAGATTGGTCCCACCGGGCGTGCCAGAATCTGTAGGGTGTTTTTCGTCACCCCAGTGAGATGGGAATACGCGAGCGCTTGTCAGGCGTACTACAGATTCCCCCTGCCTAGGGTAGGCGGGGGTTTAATGATTGTGGGGATCCGAATCTCCGGCAGCCGCGGACTAAGCTGCCGTTAATTACCCCCGTCTTTGGGGCGAGGGAACCTCCGATTAACGGGTTAAATTGGTCATGCGAACTCAATGTGCAGTGTGCGTGTGTTTTGTTTTGAAAGGGGGTTTTGGATATATCGGGAGCCACACAGAGTTTTTACGGGGGTCCCGCTACCCGGATAGCGGGCTGGGGGTCAAGGGGGCTAGCAGCCCCCTTGCGGGGTTCGGGGCAGCGCCCCGGCCCGAAAATTTTTTGGAGGGGGAGAATGTGGCGGAGTATGTATATGTGTGAATTTGTATACATATGTATATGTATATGTATATACATAAAAAGAGGGGGGAAAGGCATCCAAGGGATGCGTGGGGCAGCACCTTGGGCGCTGTGCGCTTAGGTGCGCAAGCGCGCGCGCCACGTGTCGGCACGCTGGCGCCTTGCGCACTTGCGCAAGCGCGCGCGCCACGTGTCGGCACGCTGGCGCCGGAGAGGCACAAGAGGCTTTTAGCCTGAAAAAAAGGATTTCTCAAAGGAGAAATCAGAGAGGAGTCGGGCTCCTGAGTGTGTTTTGGGTTTAATGGAAGTGGTTCTTCTTCTTCCTCCTGTCGCTTGCTGGATCTTGAAGATCAAGAGATGTGAAATCTCAAAATCTCTCCTTTTTAAGATCTGACGACAGATCCAAGTTCCCCTTTGTGGGTTTTGTGGTGGAAAACTATTTAGTTTTGGAAAAGGAAGAGTAAAACTCTTGATTTAATTCAAAAGAAAGAAGAAGGTTTTGGAACCTTGAAGAAGGAGGAAAGAGCTCAGCTCTGAAACTTTTTTGGAGAGAGAAAAAGTTATGAGATATTTTCATTATCTTTTGCCTTTATAAGCCATACATTTTACACATAGCCCCTTGGGCTTCACAAAATGGCATTTTGCCTATCCCATGGCTCATGTGCCATTTCTTTTTGCACATAAGCCATGGGCTTTACAAAAATTTGGCTTTATGCCTATTTTTCTTACATTTATCCGAAAATAAAATAAAAGAAATACAACAAAATTATTTATTACAAAATTTTTATCTTGGCATGGGGGGAGGCCGGCCGCTCCATGTTCAGGCTCGACCCGGGCATGGGCCCACTGGGTCTGGGCTTGGGCCCACTTGGCTTGGGGTTGACTTGGATTTTGACTTGGTCAACCGGGGTGTAAATTTTTACCCCAACAATTGTATTTAATGTTAACGCTGTTGTTTGTAGCTTGGTACAAAAGAATGCCAGTGTATACGAGAAGAGTCCCACTATTCCGGAGATTAAGGTATACGGAGCACAATGAACCATTCAGCCACAGTACAACGGCAATTGAATTCAGGTTAGGTGTGTTATGGTTGCAGTCTTGTGCCACTTCTAACACCTTTCGTACCAATCTACCCCATATAAACCCCGCGATGTCTTGATTGTATTGATGTATTGTTTGAAGTGTATATTGTATATAGATGTATGACTTGCCGAAACCATGATATCAGTAAATGGATATAACTGGAGAATCATGTAGATGGATGTATATCCATGGTTCGGTTCGGTCAATATAGATTGATTAGATTGAATAGACGGATTCATAGATTCATGTTTTATTGAAATTTGATACTTGAATCATATTCAAGTCAGACTGATTATATCGAGACTCGGTCTGAGTCAGAAAATTTGAAAAGAAATTGAATCCTGAATTATGTTTTGGTGCTATCGGTAACTGCTTCACATGGACGACAGGATTTGTGTCTTTTTCAAAGACAATTACCGTGTTGATAACACCGTTTGTTAAGTTGTCTACCTTAAATAGGCAAGCACCCATATCTCTGGCTCCCTGAGGCTCAAGAGACAGCTCCCGTTTAAACCTATGTTTACTAGGGTTCTTATTGTAATTTAGTATAACTTGAGGGGGTTTAATATAAAAATAATTTTGTATAATTTTCAAAATACACTTCAAGTATTTTATTATTGTCTTTAGAGTTTTTATGAATGTATATTTTATCAATGTGACATTTCTAGTGAATAAAACCTAATTTCATAATATATGGTATTTATTTGTAATATTGGAACTGTATGGTATTTTCTTGTAAATGAGATGTTTTTCTTGAATTTTGGAAATGTGGAATATTATAAATATTAAAAATAGGTATTTTGATATTAATTACATATATATTTATTTTCTAAAAATATAAGTTTTATTTATAATAGAAATCACATTTTCTAAAGAAAATTGTATTTTAAATCTTTTGAAATCGTATGCTCCTTGCGAAGGTCTGCATCTCACTCTGCTAAGACCGAGGATATGCGATAATCCGCACCATCCCAAACGGGTTCCCCAAAATGGGTTGTAGAGGCGCAATTGCAAAGATTTGTTAAAATATACATCTTGTAGAAAAATGTTTTTTGAAGTCGGAGATAGTTATGTGTAAAATCGTATTTTTCCGAAATCTATGTTCCCAAATTTCATCGTGATATGTTACATATGAGCGTTGTGAGGAGCTAGGTCATTACCTCGTGGGTTTTCTAAGGTATTACGGTTTTAAAAAGTTCAAGCATGTCGAAATGAAACATAAGGGTATTTTAATGTAAAAGTGGAATAAAACTTGCTACGGTTATTATTTTGATGCCAAACTTGTTCTATTATCTTCGTTAATATTTAATGGTCATGATATAAGTGTTTGGTATTATTGTGTTTAAGAAAAATAACTTTTTAAGGAAAAACCGAATCGGAAGTCGGATTAACTCCGCTTCCGTCGGGTTTTAGTTTTGAATGTTTTTAGAATAGAGAAAAGAGGAAGAAGTAATGATTTACAGGTTATTAGACTAGAAGGGAGAAGGAGGAAGAGGTAGGAGGTGCCGGTGCGTCGTTTCGTCGTCGGAATCTCCTCGGATCGTCGTTGGAAGTTCGTCGGAGCTTCACCCGTTGCTAACTTCACTTGCACACAAAAAGTCTTGGAAATTTTCTTGAGAGTTTGGGCAGGGATTTGGGAGTGAGGAGAGGTGATTTGAGAGTGGTATTTATAGGAAAAATCTAGGGTTTAGGGTAGTGAAAGGGTGTGATAAAAATTGTATTTAAATTTGCATTAAAAAGGATTAAAATGGGGTATTTTAATTCTCGGGTTAATTGTAGAGAATTTAAACAGTGCAGGGGGAGTGGGGTAGGCCAAACAGTGCAAGGGATTCAAGAAAAAGTGGGATCGTACCGAGATGACCCGGCGGCGCCGACCGAGTCAGCCGATTCGCCAGCCCGAGTTGGGCGAGTCGGGGCGCGTCTTGATGCCACGTGTCTCTGACGCTTGGTCTAGTCTCGTGGTCACGTTTGTTTATTCTGTAACTTACCCTATAACGTGTAGTGCACGTGTAGACTCTTGGTCTTCTAAAAGATTAAAATAAATTAAAATAAAAAGATAATGTGGCTAATGGGATTTGAACTCTGGTGCTTTGGTTCAGCTGTGCATGGTCTTACCAATGAGCTACAAGCTCTTTCTTACTGTTCAAAATTGAATCTAATACTTATAGTACTCACAGGAAATGTAAACACTCCAAGTATACATTAACTTTTAATCAAATTTATGTACACAAGAATTGGAGTTGTTACAGATAGGTCATGCTATTGAAGACTGCTTTGTCTTTAAAGATTGGGTCGAAAAGAAATACAAGACTGGAGAGATAGAAATGTCTAAAGGCGTGTTAACAAACAGTCAAGCTATGATCGCCAATTTCATGCAAACAGAGACCGAAGCCCTTCGGGAACCTGATTCTCCAGACATCTGCCTTTCTCTGAAAAGAGCGGACCAAGGCAACAAGCTAAAATCCAAATGAGCAACATTGCCAATGAAGAAGCAATAGACAGGTACGCAACCCATACGGTCTACATGATGGAGCCCATAGGAACAAGTCCTCCTACGCCTTATAGCCATTAACGATGACGTGGTTGTTGCCATCCAACACCGACTCGGTCTAGATGATGAAGAGCCCGCTTATGCAATTAATCCAAAGGAGCCCGTGGTTCTTGCAAAATCGAGCCCAAGCTCCAACAGTTGACAACCACGTCGTTAAACTGGGAACATTCAACCCCTAAGTCGTTAAGCTGGGAGTGTAAAAAAATTGTAAATAAAAGAAAAATCGAAATGATAGGGCAACCGCGAAAAAATAGCCGAAATGATAAGGCAATCACGACCTTCGCGATAAGAAAAACTGAAATGATAGAGCAATCGTGATAAAAAAAATACTTCATACCCCTCCAAAGGCGAATGACGAGTCGCTTCTGAAACCATACTTCAGTGTTAGTGATGCAGACGCCGACAAAATTTCAAATCTCTGAATATCCCAACGGCGAATGTTGAGTCGCTCTTGGTAACATATTCCAGTACAGCGATGCAGACGCCAACCAAAATCCAAACCCCTAAATTCCCAAACGACGAATAATGAGTCACTCCTGGTACCATTCCAGTGTTAGCGATGCAGACGCCAACAAAATTCCAAATTCTTCCGACCCTACGGTCGGTCCCCAAACGGACTACCGTATACAATCCACAGGCACAAATAATCCCCATCCCAACCAAATTCCCCAAATTCTCTCAGTCCTACGGCCAGTCCCCAATTTGACTACCGTATACAATTCACGGGCTCAAATATTCCTCATCACACCCATGTCTCACCGTAATCACCAGTCCCGCAGCCGGTCTCCACCCTCAGAATTATGCTCCATTTGGGAAGACTCACTCATATGTTCTCACGATACATGAGGAGAACAGAGCTTACGAGATCCTCTCGACTCATAAGAAAAATACCTTCGTGGGATCCTTACGACTCATAAAGGAAAAACACACTTGGGGGTCCCCACGACTCCTAAGGAGAAAATGCACCTACGAGATCTTTTCGACTGTAGCAAGAAAATGCTTTTATGGGACCCTTACGGCTCATAAAATTAAAAATCCTTCGGTGATAGAGACATAAACCTGTCTCCTAAGGTATTGCTCCCCAACAGGCAAAAGCAAATGATAAATTGCTCCTGGCATCTGTGCTTCAGCGTTAACAATGCCGACCCCGACCCCGACCCTAAAATTCCAAACTTTCGATTCAATATACCCATAAGTCGTTAAATTGGGAACAGATGACCCCTAAGTCGTTAAACTGGGAACGGGGAAAATTCTCTCATGGCGAATGATGATTCGCTCCTGGTACCATATTCCATGGTAGCGATACTGATGCCAAACCAAAACCAAAATCCTCAAATCCCCTCTTGAAAAATGATGATGTGATCCTGATATCATATTCCAGTGTAGCGATGCTGATGCCAACCCAAATTCCATATCTCATGGGAAATGATGATTCGCTCCTGATACCATGTTCCAGTGTAGCGATACTGATGCCAACCCAGATCCCATGTTCTCCACGGAAAATGATGATTCACTCCTGATATCATATTCTAGTGTAGCGATGCTGACGCCAAACAAAAACCCAAATTCCAAGTCCCGGGCTCAAAAGCCCCGCTGGACGAATAAGAAACTCCAAATCAACAAGTCAACCAACGACCTCCCTGTCGGAATTGTGCTCCGTCTCGGGATCAAGTCAACCAACAACCTGCCTATCGGAATTATACTCCGTCTCGGAATCAAGTCAACCAACAAGTTCTGCATCAGAATCATGTTTCGTCTCAGAATGTATCCCGTGTCGAAATTATGTTTCGCCTCGGAGTATCTGCCTTCCCTGTCGGAATTATACTTCGCATAGGAATCAACCTCTGTATTGGAACTATATTTCGGTCAGAATGTCTGCCCTGTGCCGGAATTACGTTTCGTCTCAAGATACACGTGTTCCATGTCAAAATTTTGCTTCGTCCCGGAACCCTGGATCGAAATTATGTTCCGTCTCAGGATACACCTGTCCCGCATCGGAATTATACTTCGTCCTCGAACGCTGCATCGAAATTACGCTTTATCTCAGAATATGTCATCCCCTGGAATTACGCTCCGCTCTTCGGAATGAGGCTCCGACCGTTGGAATTATGCTCCGCACATCGGAATTATGCTCCGACCGGGGAATTATGCTCCGCACATCGGAATAATGCTCCAACCGGGGAATTATGCTCCGCACATCGGAATGATGCTCCGACCCTCGGAATTATGCTCCGCACATCGGAATGATACTCCGACCGTGGAATTATGCTCCGCACATCGGAATGATGCTCTGACCCCCGAAATTATGCTCCGCTCTTCGGAATGATGCTCCGACCCCGGAATTATGCTCCGCACATCGGAATGATACTCCGACTCCCGGAATTATGCTCCGCTTTTCGGAATGATATTTCGACCCCCGGAATTATGCTCCGCTCTTCGGAATGATACTCCGACCCTCAGATTATGCTCCGCTCTTCGGAATGATGCTCCGACCGTGGAATTATGCTCCGCACATCAGAATGATATTCCGACCCACGGAATGATGCTCCGCTTTTCGGAATGATACTCTGACCGTGGAATTATGCTCCGCACATCGGAATGATATTCCGACCCCGGAATTATGCTCCACTTTTCGGAATAACGCTCCGACCCTGAAATTATGCTCCGCAAATCGGAATGATACTCCGGCCCCCGGAATCATACTTCCGAAAGGATGCTCCGCCTCCGGAATAATGCTCTACCTCAAAATCAAACTTCTGCGGAACAAGATCCATCAATTTCATACACACAACTCATATATGCGGTGTGCATTTATTGATGGAGAGCACTTTGTTGGGGTCAAAAATTACATCCCGATTAACCAAGTCATAATCAAAGTCAAAGTCAACCCCAAGTAAGCAGACCCAAGCATAGGTCAAGTAGGCCCATGCCCAAGTCGAACCCTACGGCCGGCCTGCCCTATGCCAAAATGAAAATTATGTAATAAATAATTTTGATATAATTTTTATGAATAAATGTAAGGAAAATGGGCATAAAACCAAATTTTTGTAAAGCTCATGGCTAATATGCAAAATAAATAAGCACATGAGGCATGGGATGGGCAAAATGTCATTTTGTAAAGCCCAAGGGGACTGTGTGTAAAATTGTAAGCCTATATAAAGTAATATGATAATGAAATGAAGGATATTGATTCCCCGAAAAATTAGGGCTCTGTGACTTCTTCTCCTTCCTCAAACTTTTAAACCTATTTCTTTTTTATAATTAAATCAAGAGTTTAACTTTTTCTTTTTCAAAAAGAAATAGTTTTTCACCAACTCTTGAAGAGGAGCTCGGATCTTCCATCAAATCTCTAAAAGGGAAGATTTTTAAATCTCACCATCCTTTTTCTCCAAGATCCGACCAACAAAAAAGGAGGAATAAAGAGATACATCTCTAAAAGTCCTACTTTGGGAAGGTCCGTGGCTTAAAGGAGGATCCGAGACTCCGGGGAGAACAAAGGAGCCCCTTTGATCATCTCCGAAGATTTTTTGGAAGTTTAACTTCATTTGTCAAAATCTTTTGGAGTTTAATTCCATAAATAAAGTTCTTTTGGGAGTTTATAACTCTATAAAGATAAAATATCATTCCTTTTCTTTGGGAGTTTTCCAAAATCCTTCGGGAGTTTAACTCCTAGTCCTGGGGCTAAGCCTCCTTTTTCTGCAGGCGTCCGGCACCCACACACCACTCATGTGTCCTTAGGACGCTCTTCACACCTTCTTTTCGCTCATGCTCCATGCTTAAAACACATCTCCTCTTAGAAAAAATATCTAATAGGACGCTGCCCCGCATCCCGCAAGAGGGCTGCTAGCCCCCTTGACCCCCAGCCCGCTATCCGGATAACGGGACCTCCATAAACTCTGCGAGGCCCCCTATATATCCAAAACCCTTCAAAACACAACACACGCACACGACACATTGAGTTCGCATGACCAATTCGACCCGTCAATCGAAGGTTCTCTCGGTCCAAAGGCGATGGATAATTAATGAAAGCTTAGTCCGCGTCTGCCGGAGATTCGGATCTCCACAATCAATCAACCCCGGGCTATTCTAGACAGGGAAAATCTGTATACGTCTGACAAGCGCGCGCATTCCCATCACAATAGGATGATGAAAAACAACCTACAAGCCTTAGTATATATATAAATAGCTATATCACAGTAATATCAATTATTGAAAATACTAGTCTTGACAATTACCAAATTATATTAAGCATAATTTCATTATTACAATCTTCACCAGGAGGTTTTCCAAATAGTAACTCATAATTTAAATCATCAGAAGGTAACTAATATACTATGATATTCATTCAGTGTTTTCCAAATAGTTATCATATAGCAAATATAAATTGCATGATAATACCATTCCATGCTGTTTTGTCCGAGATTTTCAGGTCATGGCGGTTAATTAATTGGAAACCACTAAGTTCATGATATCCATCGACTTGTAGTTCAAAAAGTAATTATCTAAAGATTAAATGAGTAAGAGACCAAACTGACATGATATATATTTTACTGAAATTCAGACATAAGTTAGCTATATATAACAATTATTTTCTCTGACGAAAAACATCAAACCAGTAGCAAAAACAAACTCCATGCCTACATAGATTGTGCATTGCTTTCATCAAAAGCAATCATTATAGGACTGCCGACATTATACTTCTTGTCCGAAGAGACCCATGTTACGAACCCTTCTGAAATATCTCCTACTTCATGACCTTCTTTTCTAAAAGAGACACTAAACTCCGCTTTCTCTCCGGACGCCGAAAAACCGAGTGTCCGCGGCTCAACCGTCACTTGTGCCCCATCAGGAGAAACAACGATCACCTTGTATGTCGTCCCTATCAAAAAAGATTTTAAAAAATTCGATAAAATTAAACTTGAATATTTTTTTAAATCTATTAAAGAAATTTCATTTTTACTTTCAAGAAGTACGATACCTGCATCTCCCACATTAGTAACTGTCCTCTTAACCTTGATTTCATCTTTGCTCAAGAAAATCATGAAGGATGGGTAGTTTAAATCTGTGCCCGATATGGGACTATAATCTGCGCATTTGATCATACTTCGAGCAACAGCACTCACTTCCTTATCGGTATAACCCATACCACAAAGGTATGATACATAGTCTTTAGAACTAATGTCGTATATCAGGCCTGGATCTTTGGCTGCGACCGGATTTACATGTCCGGACCCGATGGCCAAGAGATCGGCTGGGTGAAGAATTTGGTCAGGAATTGGTTTCCCGTTGTTTGCGTCCCGGTAGGCAGTGGTCATCATTGCTGATTTGATTGCAGCGGGAGACCAATCTGGATGTAAACTTTTTAGCAGGGCGGCGATGCCGCTGAGATGAGGAGTGGCCATTGATGTACCGGAGATTAGGTTGTATTTGGTACCAGGGCTTCCGATGTCAAACGGCCATGCCGCGAGAATGTTCACCCCAGGACCAATGATGTCCGGCTTGAGAATGTTAGGGTCAGCCAGGTTGGGTCCTCTTGACGAGAAGCTAGCTACAACCGGAGCTAAGATCGATGTTCCCAACACTGTACCTGCTAAATTCAGAAAACAAAAAAAATCATAAATACACGCATGCTAGAAAAACAAAATAAGTGTAAGTTGTCAAATAAAAAAATCTGTCAAAGTTTTCCGCAGTCAAAAAAACCCGTGGCCTAACTTCCCTAAAAGAAAACCTGAAAAGGCTTACCCCTTTAATATCTAATTAATTAATATATATATATATATATATATATATATATATATATATATATAATCGATATATTTATACATTCCTTTACAATATGTATGTGTTATCTAAATATTGCAGACAACTATACATATATTGCAGGAAGGATGTTTCTGACGGTGGTAAACTTTACCAATAGGTTTTTGAGGAGACTGTTTGGGCCAGGGATTTTTTGATAGCGGAAAACATTGCCAGAGGTTTTTGACAATTTATACGTACCTTTGAAGTTGATGGATGCAGTGGGAGAAGAAGAAGAACTGATGTAGGTCTTGATCTTCACTCCATCATCGTAGCCGACATGAGACGCAGGCAAAACATGAGCATCCGAAAATGTAGTGACTCCATCAACCTGTGTATTGACGATAATCATCCCAGCGCCTCCGGCGTTCTGCACGACGGTCCCCTTCTCAACTCTATCCACCTCTCCAGCGTCGCAAACCACGATCTTTCCTCTAACGTCGATGCCCTCTAAAGAGCCAGGAGCGCAGACCGCGGAAGGAGAGGATATCGAGCCTGGAAAGATCAATGGCAACGATGGAGATGAATAGCCGCTGGGTTGGTGAACGGATTCGCCGAGAAATTCTTTGCCGTTTCCGAGCTGGACGGTAGTCTGAATGTTGCGGTCCATGGTGCTCGCGCCGACGGTGAGCATCCATGGGGCTTCGTTCGAGAGGGTGAATTCCCCGGGACCTTTGTTTCCGGCGGCGCAACTCACGAAGATCCCTCTTGTCTGTAAAGAGTTGAGATTCATGTAGACTGTTAATTTCAGACCAATAGCTTAAGTTTCTGCAGAAAATGTTAGCAACTTTTTTTGTGTGTGCGCGTGTGAGTCATTAATTCAATTCTCATCGTTGATGATTGGCTAAACTTCTTAAAATAACTTACTCATATAATTGCAAGCAAATATCATAGATTTAGTCAGTTGGGTATAAATTACATGAACTTTCAAATATCTTCAATTTAAAACTGCTACTATTTTGCTTGTGCGAATACATGTATCGAAATAAAACTGGTTTGATGTTAGTATCTCCATTGTCTTAACGAAACGTTTTAAAAATATATCATCTTAAATAAAATTCTTCCAGAAGCCTTTCAAATCTTTCCCATGCTTCTCTCTTGCTTAGCAGAAAATGGGGCTGGAGAGCTGCCCATTTAAACCTAAATATATATGCTTCATGTGCATCCCATATGCAAAAAATCCATGATTTGGATCACCTTCGGTTTAAGAATTTTCACGGTTTTTTCATATTTTATTAAAATTACCTGTTAGCGCCACATGACCCCTCTTCTTCTTGTTACAACAATAGAGATTAGTCGTTTGTCAGCTATATTTGTTTTATAGGTTTAAATTAAAGCCTAAATTGGACATAGATATATCTCTTATATTATAATGAAGGTAAAAGGGTACGTCCGGTAGATGCGCACTCCATATTTCCTGTTCTATTTCACAAGTAGAAAAGTAGAAAAATCCATGTCTTGTTAACCATGCACCTATTTTTCTCACTATGACCCCTTACTTCTCTTTTTAACTAATTTTTTCTCCCTTTTCCCTGTGCATCGCGCACTTGCTTAAAACCTAGCTTTACTTAATTATAGTACTACATTTAAACTTCACTTTTAGTAAATTTAAAAACATCCTTCATATTTATTTGTTGTAGAGAAAAGAGTAGCTACGCAGGCCGCCACCATGTGCCCCACACTTGAGTGCGTGGGTCCCACACCCTTTGTTGTTGTGTTGTGTTGTGCTGTGCAGCAGGCGGCGTAGGCTCCCAGCGCAGCTACATTAACCTTTTTGTTCTGTCCTTGTAAACACAATCATGTGTTGTGCAGCTCGCTGGGTAGGCTCACTGCATAGCTACATTAACCTTTTTGTTCATCACACTCCTTCCCATCTGGTCTCATGGGCCATATGAGTAGTAAAATCCAAAACATTTATAGTTGGACATGGGCCCTCTTAATCACGGAAGAGGATTTGTCCCAATCAAAGTGGTGACAATAGGACGGTTCGATATCTTTAATCCTTTACTTTTTGGCTAAATTATCACAAAGCCCCCGGACCGTTCGAAAGTTCTTTAAAAACCCTTGATACTTTCGAAATTGTTGGAAAGGGACTACTGTTCAAATCTTTGTCAAAAACGCCCTGGGCTGCATTTCATTTAGGCCTTTATTTCGTCCAATTGCTTAGATATTACAGGAAACTGTTCAGATATATTAGGCCTTTATTTCGTCCAATTGCTTAGATATTACAGGAAACTGTTCAGATATATTACATGCAACTTTTTAGATATTACAGAGGTAACCAGTATAAGGGAGTTTTAATTGGGTCCAAGGCTTTTTTAACAAGTGCAAAAGTCCCAGGGATTTTTTACAATTTACCCTTTTTTTCTACTATTATAACTAAAACAATATCAAAAAAGTTCCTTTTTAAAGAAATAATGCAGAAAAAAGAAGAAAAAAATTCTTATATAACTCTTGTGCTAACTCATACCCTTAAAATGGGTACAACTCCATAAGCTTGGAAAACAATATGAAAAACTCCGTAAACAAAATGATCTAGTAAAAAACTCTCTAGATCTAAAAAGTTGTAGGTTTAAATCCCTATAATACAACCAACCGTTTTTTACATTTTAATATTCTCGTATTTCTCTTATCAATTTCTAGCAAATAACTACTACATTTAGCAGGTAAACTGCTATGTTTAGCATATACACTGCTACATTTGATAAATATAGTAGTTATACAAACAGTTATATCTGATAAATATAGCAGTTATTTGCTAAGTGCAGCAGTTTATCTGCTAAATGCAGCAGTTATTTATCAGAAGTAGATAAGGATAATATAAGAATATTAAAAAGTAAAAAGTTGTTGGTTGTATATTAAGGACTTAAACCTATAACCTTTTGGATTTAGAGAGTTTTCATTAGATCTTTTCGTCCTGTGAATTTTTCTTATTGTATTTCAAGTTTAAGAAGTTGACCCATTTTTCCCTTACTTTTTGACTTACTTTTTTAAGCTCCAACATTCAAAGTCAAAAACAAAAAACCAATAATTAATATAGTTTAGAAAAATAGGTTTTAGCAAATTGCACACACCCCAACAATTATTTGTACATACTCTTCCTCTCAATTAAGTCTGGCTAATGAAGATAGCGCTTCGAGAGACGTCTCGTCTCGTCCCTGACATGGACGAGTCAACGAATTGACTCGTCTCGTCACGGTTAAGTAGGCGAGGCGAGCCGGTTCGAGAAATCCAGAGCGTTGTCTTGTTCGAGTTCACCTCAGCCAACTCGTTACCCTGCTTCACTTCACCTCGAGGATTCGTCGAACTCATGATGAATAGCTGTCTCGTTTCGCCTCTCCTCGTCTCGTCTCGCTCACTGTTTGTCTCAAGATCTGCGTCTCCAATGGCCGACTCCTTCCGAATTTGCCTCAGTTCGCCCCCATCTCGCTTCGCCTCGTCTGGGAAACCGTTGCGAACAGTCGGGGGCACGGCGATCTAGGCGAGACGAGACGAATTTTTTCGCCCCGCCTCATAACAGTCCAATAACTGACATATTTTTCAAAAAAAATTTAAAACCCTATAAATACCCCATCCCCATTTCTTCTCATATCAAACCCTTTTCTCTTCCAAATTAAAAAAAACATCTCTTACAAAAAAAATCATCTCTTAAAAAATATCATCTTCCAAAAAAAAATACCTTCTTTAATTTTTAAGTTTTGAAGAATAGAATCTCCGATCTGATCCTTTGATTCCGAGTTTTCGAAGCTCCGATCTTCCGACCAACTCATTCTACCACTCCACTTAATCTACTGCTATTCTAAAATTCTGCTCTCTTATTTATTTCTTAGTTTTATTTTTATTAGCTCTCATTCTATATGGAGGGTTCATCCGATACGCATCAAACCTAACATCCTCATCCCGAATTAGAACAATAAGCAGAAAGATCTACACCTACATCTAGAAAACCTAAAGACATGCTACTACTAGTAATGTTTGGGATCACTATAAAATTGAATTTAGGGATGGTGTTAGATATGCAATTTGCAAATATTGTGGCAATGCATGTAAACAAAAGGAAGGTGTCGGCACCGGTAGTTTGCATAAGCATGCAAAAAACACTTAGACGCCCCGGTCAGTTTCTCCTCTACACGATCACAAATTGGTTTCTCCTGTCAAGGTCATTTCAATATAATCATGATTTAAATGTTTCAGGCAAGATATGTTATGGCAGATGAACATGTTCTCGGATGCGGAGAAAGCGCATCTTTTGAGCGGTACGTTCAAACAGCATTGCAACCGATATACAAAAAGGTTCCGAGAACTACGCTTAAAAGTCGTCGCTTTAGCGTCTACAATGACGGTAAACAGGTATTAATTGCTACTCTTGCTATTTTAGATACCCGTATTTCATTAATTTCTGATATTTGGACCGACAGAAGGGAACTTCTCTAGATTTGTATTACTGCACATTGGATAAATTCCGACTGGTATTTGCAAAAAAGAATTATTGCTTTTAGACAATTTCCATACCCGCATAGTGCTTTTCATATAATTTCTGAAATTAGATCTATTTTAGAAGAATATCATTTTGTAAATAAAAAATAGATATTTCTTTCGATAATGCTATCAACAATAATTCTGCTATTACTGAACTTATTAGACTATGCAAACCAATTTGAAGTGGTCGTTTTTTTATATTCGTTGTGTATGTCATATACTTAATCTTGTTGTACAGCATGTATATACCGTATGTAGTACAAATATTCAAACAATTAAAAATGCATGTAGTTTTATTAAAAGTTCTGGAAAAAGAAAATCTAAATATAACACTAGATGTCTGGCTGCAGGAGTAAGGTCGTCTCTTAAAAAAGATGTGGGCACTGTTAGTGTAATATGCCCTAGAGGCCATTATTGTATAGTACTAGTTTGTACATTACATTTTGGAAGCTTGGGATATATATGTTTCCTGATTTAAAATCAGGAAGCTTCTGTGAAAAGCTTCGGAAGAGGGTCACGTGCTTACACGTGACTAGCGGTCACGTGTTCGCACGTGACACCTGAACGCATCATTCAAGCAAGTTCAGTCTCCTGACTAAGTCGAAGAAAAGGGGGCTTCAGGAAGGGTCACGTGCTCCCACGTGATCAAGGTCACGTGTCGGCACGTGACATTTAAATTCAAGCAGCAAAGGCGCACATTGGTTCCCTGATCAAGTCAAGGAAAAGAGCTTCAGAAAAGGTCACGTGCTCTCACGTGACCAGAGTCATGTGTTGACACGTAACGTTCAAGACAGCAGACCCGTTCTCCCGTTGAACCAAAGAAAGAGAGTTCAAACAAGGGTCACGTGCTCACACGTGACCAGGGGGTCACGTGGTAGCACGTGATGTTTAAGCAGCAATCAGAAGACGCAGCGCAGAAGGCTCATTCCAAAGGGGGTCACGTGTCTACACGTGACCATGGATCACGTGGTCACACGTGACCGGCTTTCAAAGCCCATATTTTTTTAACGACAGAATTAAATTCTGAAGGAAATTCGAATCTTTCCAAAGGAAAGTAATTATTTGGGACCAATCAAATTAAAGATTCAGAGATGATTAAATATCATCTATCTATGGAAAATCTCGGGTTTGGAAAGATTTCCCCTTTAAATCTAACCAAAATAGCAAGGGAGAATCTCTGGATTTAAAATCCAATAGTGAATAAAATTCACCTAATCATCCAACGGCCCAAAATGAATGATGAATGCAAATCAAATATCAATGAAGATTCGTCAAAAACTGATTGATTCGGCTGCTTCTCCTATAAATAGGAGCCAAAAGACACAGAGAAATATATACATACGGAGAGAAGAAAAGAGAAAAGGAGAAGAGCTTTGATACTTGAAAAAGACTCAGATCTTCTGCAAAAAACCCTAGGTAAGAAAGGGAAAGCCTTTTGGAAAGAAAAAGAATTTAATTCTCAACAGAGTTTAACTCTGAGGCATAAAACGAGAGAGCATATCTCCTCCCTCTTTGATAGAGGATCTGCAAAGTGCACATCTCCCCTTAAGGTTGAGAATTTAATTCTCAATGGGTCGAGATCCTGCCATGCAGATCCAAAACATAGAGAAGGAATGCAAGTATGAGAATTTAATTCTCACAGAACTATAGGAATTTAATTCCTCTAAAATAAAGTTAGGGTTCGACCCTGTATTATGGGAATTTAATTCCTTCAAAACAAAAAGAAACAGGGTTGAACCCTAATCAAGAACATAGTTTTGTCGAAACAGTGGGAATTTAATTCCTTTAATCATAATCCTCAGAAAAGGGGAGTTTAATTCCTTAAAAGCTTTTAGGGTTTAACCCTATTCGGTTCTTCGCATAAACAAGGAATTTAATTCCCACAGAAAACTCAGATTTAAACTCTGTTCCAGAATATAAGCCTTCAAAAGGAAATAGGAATTTAATTCCTCTGAAATTAAAAGTTCGAGGAATTTAATTCCTGAAAGAGGAGCAACAGATCCTCCAAAAAACAGCATTGAGGCAGGGTCACGTGTCACCACGTGACCCCCCCCAAAAGCCCTACAGAAAGCCCCTTTGAGGCAGCACCCCACGTGACACACGTGACTTTCAGCAGGAGCCTTAACACATAGGCATTTGAATGCCCGTCACGTGCTAACACGTGACGCTATCAAAGACACAGTAATTTCGGCAGAATCATTGAAGGGAAGGCACTCTCACGTGGGGCCACGTGACCGTTCTTGCTGTAGTGTTTGACACTAAGTTAAAACTCTCGAATCCAGTATTGAAGTGCTATCGGGCCTTAGTGTTCAACACTAATTAAAGAATTTTGTTCGTAGTGTTCAATATTAATTGTTTTAATATTCGGCACTAATTTAAGATCCCCATTGCCAGTGTTTAACACTGAGCTGTTTTAGTGCTTATGATCATTTCAAGGCCTTGTTGCTGGTGTTTAACACCAATTATTCTTCTAGTGTTAAACACTAACTTGTCAAACTCATTCCCAGTGTTCAACACTGATTGCTTTGAAGTGTTTAACACTAGTCTATAGCCCAATTGGCTAGAGGGATGGAGGCAAAGCTTCTCCCTCGATGGACTCACAAGGAATCAATATTCCAGACATGATGGGACTTAGCCCAAGCTGGCCATAAGTCCTCAATTCGTGACTAATTGGGCCAATGGGCTCATAACATGATTAATCAGTCCTGACCTCAAATTGGGCCAGGGGCTGCTCAAGCCACTCCGGTTCTAGGGTACATCTCTTCACTCCTTTGATACTTGGCATTGTAATCCCTCAATGTCTTCAAAGAGGTGACGGGTCCCGACGACCACCCATATATGGACTGTGGGGTCCTTAAACTCATACAAATTCCTGGTCACGTGGAATACGGATAATGTCACTCTTTGACCCCGTGGGAAACGTCCAGAGCGGATCCTGGTCCTCGCAGAGCACGGCAGTGAACCCGTGTGAAGCATCCAGAGCGGAGCCTGGTCCTCGCTAAGCACGGCAGTGAACCCGTGTGAAGCATCCAGAGCACATACCGGACTGTGGGGTCCTTAAACCCATGGACTACGACGTCCTTAACCTTGACCGAGATGTCTTAAAACTAACAACGGACCGCAATGTCCTTAAACTACCCACGGACCGCAATGTCCTTAAACTACCCATGGACCGCAATGTCCTTAAACTACCCACGGACCGCAATGTCCTTAAACTACCCACGGACCGCAATATCCTTAAACTACCCACGGACCGCGATGTCCCTAAAACTAGAACAATAGAGCCCTTTCTTATGCTCTTTTGTTGGACCTAAACGGCCCCGTCTAAGTTGATCTTAGCCTTGGAGATGGTTAACGCGTCCTTAGACCCTCAAACATAATGGACTACGAATCCCCCGAATTAACTCCGGCTCAAGGGTACATCTCTGAACTCCTCTGGCATCTGTCGTTGTAATCCTTCAACGTCGTCAGAGAGGTGATGGGTCCCGACAGCCATACAGACGATGGACCACTATGTCCCTAAACTGGAACATTAGAGTCCAAACACTCTTTTGTCGGATCTAAACGATCCCGTTAAGTTGATCTTAGTCACAAAGTTAGACTAACGTATCCTTAACAAACGTTTGAGTTGATCTTAGCCTCGAGTAGGGCTGACGTATCCTCAAACCAAACCCCCCCAAACCCAAATTTAAGATAATGCGGATTTGGACTAGTCCACGCCCTACGGGCGACGACATAACTCAGTCTCCGTAAACAATCCACGGGCAATAAAACAAACACCCACGACACGAAGTGACCATCTGGAGAAGGAGAAAGTTGTTACCGCAATGCGGTAGCGTAATTAACTGCAGGGGCTTGCGCCTGCAGGGAAGAGCGTCCCCACAATCAAAAACCCCTCAAAGGAGGGGGAATCTGACGAAGTCTGCTACATCGGTCGCATCCGTTTAAACCTTCGATATATGGTGCCATAAATCAACTTGGCATCTTCGGAGAGATGGACGGATAGCACCAATTAGCATCTGCCCCGAACCTAACGCCCCAGACGTCCCGACGTCCCGGCCGCCGTTCGGAGGGGAACAATATACACGGATTTATGACAGTCTTACCCGATATGGTAGTATGTTACTTGGTTTGTATCTATCTTAATATGTGTATATGTTTCTTTTGACGTATCGCTAATACATATTGGTAGAGCCCTTAGGATCTTTACTTAACTACAAGCGTTGTGATGGCAGTCATACACAGGTCCCTAGTCGCGGGATTATCGAGACAGGGCATCGATGCTCCAGAGTAGACTAATGTATACGCTTCTCATCGCAGCAGGGGAGATGGTATGTCCCACAGCCATCAGTACGTCGTACTGGAGATAGTATGCAGGTGCTCATTGGGTTATGAGTTACACTGTACGGACTCGTGGGGAACTGCTGGTTGGTACTATACCTATCGTCAGGAAGCAGTTCCTAGGTGACATTAGTACAACTTAGTCCGTCGACTTGACACTGCTACTTCGCCTCAAGTGTGTTCCTACTGTTCTTAGATTACTACCCTACTACGACTCTGTTGGGTCGTGCAAATAGGTAGTAGTTGGGTGCAGTCCCGAAGCACTTGGAGGCAGTGGCGGTTAGATATGATTCGTCTCTCCCGGTATTGGGGATTGATGTCGCGCTGTGTTCGGAAAGCCATTACACAAAGTACCTGGCCAAGGCAAGCGAGATTTGCTGGTAGGATTCCAATAGTTTCTCAGGGTGTTTTTGGCCGCACTCCGACACGACTTATTGCACTATTAGGGGTCTGACGCTTGCCGCCCCCATAGGACCGATATGCGACAGTCTTAGACGAACAGACCGGACTGTACAGAGATTGCCACAGACAGGCTCGGTAGGGGTACGGATGAGTTTGCTCGTCGACCTTCTTATCGACAAATACCTGAGTAGCCGTTACGTGCAGCTAATACCGCTGATGCGCTTGTGGTTAAACCCACTGCCAGCGTACTGTCAAGTCTTTAGAGTCCCACACAGAGGGTTTCCCAACTTCGGGTGAAACGTATAGAGCTCGTATGGTTTTACGACAAGGTTCGATCACATACGTGTACTTGTGCGCATATGATGTTCAGGCAGACAGTACTGGTGGGCTTTGGTTTAAGCCGGATCCTAGTATTTGATTATTGGATTAGTTTCGTCTCATTGTATTCGTGTTTCTCGGAATACGGATGCGGGTATGTATATACGGATGAGAGGGGCATTCTTGTAACTTTATCAGGACTGCTTCTAGAAGTGAGACACCTCATATTAGGGTTTTTCTTTTTTTTTGAATCTTTTGTGAGGTGGAGGATATGAGGTGGAGTATACATTGAATCATGGATGGCTACTTGGTAACTCATGGCATAACTCATGGATGAGTCACCACTTGAATTTTTGAACCATACTAGATATTTTACTAGATATTTTCTAGTGAAATATTAGTTTTGGTTCATAGTTTAAAATAAGGCAGCTACTCATTATCCAAGGAACTCAAGAAAACACTCTCATTTTCCCTCAAGCTTTCTTCTTAGCTCTCAAACCCTAATTGTCTCATGAGTTGAGAACCCTAGGGTTTTGTGAGACTACTAGATTCTTAATCACTCTCTACACATCCTAAGCTACTTAGTTTAACACACCAAATGACCTAGTTACCTCAAGTTAGAGGTTAAGCTCAAAGTCGGAACTCTCGGGTGAATCTTCTACGATTTAGAGAAGCCGACGAGGAAGCACGATCCGTTCTCACATCGAGGAGCTCACGAGGTGGAGAAGGACAGCGAGGAGGTGAAGGACAACAAGAACTTGAGGTATAACTTTCTCACATAGTAGTTAAACCTCTGAGCTAGACGGTTAGTTAGGATTTAGTATCGATCCTGGGGTTTAGTCGATATTACGAAGCTTATAAAAATAGTTTTTTGCAAACCCCGCCTCCCCATGAACACGTGGGGTGCGTGGCATCGACTTATAGTAGTATCAAAGCCGACTAAACCATAGCTAACAGATTAAACGACAACTAAAATTACGAAACCGAAATAACCCGAAAACATCGAAACGTAGATCCTAGTTTCTGTTAAATTTTTCCGAGGCTCTAAAAATTATTTTAGCAACTACAGAGTACTCCTTCACTTGTAAAGTGAACACACACCAAAAACGAGACAATTCCCTCTAAACTGGACCGACCACAATAGCGAAAATCCCGGCCTCACCGGTTATTGTGAAGGATATTGCTTCGTGTTTTGGTCTGTGGTTTTGTTACTTGGATCTAGTGTTTCAGGAGTTGTTTATTTTTGCCAATTTTGAATATGCTGTCAATTCTTCACTGTGGCAATACGGGGTGTTTCGACGCGGTTTAACGTCGTTTAATGTTTCAAGTTGTGATATATGTGTTCGTAAACTTCCACTAATTGCTATATGTCGGTTAATTGGGGGTTGCACATTTCTGTGATATTTGGTTTATGTATACAGACTTATTGGATCGTCGTGAATGAATAGCCGGGGATGTGAGACGAGAGTTTATTTCATTCAAATGTAAATTGTAAGTTGTTGTAATATTTTTTAACGGGGCACATCCGGATTGAGGTTGTAGCCACCGTTGTATTATTTCATTTACTGTTTATTGCTCATAGGATATACCCAAGGTGGGGTGCACAAACTACCGGGTATTTTGAAGTGCCGAGTGACCTACTCACGTTGTTGAGGACGGTTGCTTCACTTCGGATATTTGGCGGGTAGTTTGCCGCACCCGTGGGGGTCTGGGGTGGGGTTTTGGCTATTCATCACGACCGTGGAATCCGTCTTTCGTTACAGGCTTAAACGAAACGCGGAATTCCTAGTATATCCAATGTGTCCATCTGTGATCTGGAATACCTATTATTGCGTCTGACGAATGGATATTATTATTATATATATATATATATATATATATATATATATTATAATAGACGTTGCTTATGTTTTGCATCCGCGCTAGTACAGCCCCCAGCTCTGGCGTTAGTTATCTAACCTAACGGTGTAAGACGGGTCCCGTGGCGAATGCGGATGACATAAGCGTACGTTGTATTTTCGTCTTTTTTCTGCAATGGTAGGTTAATTGATGGGACTGCATTACATTAATGCAAAGCAAACAAACCAAAGCTGAATCGTTGGAACAATTTTAAAACCACTCGGTTTTTTCAAAACAGTAAAACTTTTAAAATGCAGAGCTTAAACCACTCCTTTTAAAAGCAATCAGGTTCCTTCGATTATATCAAGTTCACTACGTTCACAGTTTCGCCAAAACCATTCGTAGCCCTCCGTCATTTCAGTTGGACATTCAGTAGTATTCAACCTTTGTATTTTGACCTTCGCCAAGGCATAGTGATTGGTAGCTGCTGAATATTCACCTGTAGCATAGATAGATGCGTTGGTTTGGGACAGTCGTACTGCTATTTTGGCCTTCGTCAAGGGTATGTACGGGTGGGTTCAAATTAATCTGGACAATGACGGGTAGAACTTAACATGTGACTTATGATATGTTGGCCTTCGTCAAGGTCAGAAGAGCATGGGGCAAAAATCCACATCGGGAGTTTCTAAAGAAACTGAAACTTGCTGGTGTTGCATACCATTTGGAGTGTGATAATTTTGGTAGGATTCCTTCGACTTTATCACACGATGATATTTGGATCCCGATCCTACTGTGAGTATATGCTACTCCTCGGGAGATTTTTTCACTTAACGTTCAATGTTATAAACCAAGTAGGCGTCTAGAACAATGTTAGCGAGGCTACGCCTCCAGAAAAAAGAGGTTATATAATTAAGAAACTTCGCGAAAGTATCGTAAAACCTCCCTCGAAGTACCGACACCAGCCTGGTTGAAAGGTTAAGCAAGTATTGTACGGTGAGATTAATCCTGACTAATTCTTCTTTTATGGTTTGAGAAGGATTCGAGAAACAGTGGGAGCCATCCTGTTTAGATAAACTAAAAACCAATCTAAACTTGTAAGAGTATCATGCTAAAGTGTTTCTTCTTTCTCTCCTAATTGCAGCAACCAAATATGATGGGCCTTAAGTTACTTTTAGATAAAAATATATTGACAGGGCCAAACTACAAAGATTGGTTCAGGAATGTCAAGATGGCAATCACGTATGACAAATTGGGGTATGTCCTCACTACTAAATCCCCCGCCGTCCCAAGTTCATACTCCAGTGTCCCGGATAAGGAAATCCGTAAGACCTGGGAGATTGACTGCGCGAAGGCCAAGTGCATCGTGCTGGCCTCTATGGACAATAAACATCAGAGGCGGCACGAGAATAAGGATCTTGAATCTATGTTCCTTCGTACCAAGGAATTATATGGAGAGCAATCTCGTATCGTAAAATATGAGACCTCGAAGAAGCTATTTCAGGCGAACTTGGCCGTCGGATCATCTGTAGGGGAACACGTCCTTAAGATGGTCGGCTACATTGAGGAGCTCACTGACCTCGGGACCACGTTAGAGAATGAGCTGTATACAGACTTAATTCTGCAATCCCTCCCTTCCACCTACGCCCAGTTTATCTTGAATTTTAATATTCAAGGTAAAGAAGTTGAACTTCCGGAACTCCTCAACATGTTGAGGAGTGCTGGGGGCACCCTGCAGAAAGCCAGGAAAACACCCGCTCTACTTGTTGGTGGAGCTTCCTCTTCTAGATCCAAGGCAAAAGCCAAAGGAAAGAAGAAGAATGCACCCACCAAGCCGAGAGGCGGTGTTAGTAAGATGGAAGCAAAGGGCAAAGCAAGAGTAGAGGGGCCGACAGATGAAAAGGAAGAATGCTTCTACTGTCATAAGAAGGGACATTGGAAGAAAGATTGCAGGGCTTGGAAGGCCAAGAACCAGGACCCGAAGCAAGTTGTGGCTTCGGCTTCAGGTTTATTTGTAATTGAAAACTGTCTGTCAATCAACTCTACTTCCTGGATATTGGATACCGGATCAGGATCTCATATCTTTAATTCTTTGCAGGCACTGAGAAGCCGTAGGGTTCTGAAGACCGGTGATATGACCCTCAGAGTTGCTAACGGAGCGAGCGTGGATGCTGTGTCCGTAGGTGAATATCACCTCGGATTGACGAGTGGACATATTTTGGTTTTGCGCAACTGTTTTTGTGTACTTAGTTTGACTTGTAATATCATTTCTGTATCTTTGTTATCTAAAGAAAGTTATGATTTTACATTTGTAAGCGATGTCGTAAACATCCACCATAATCATGGTCTGATTGGGTCAGGTACTCTAAATAACAGTATTTACGTATTAAACCAATTACAAATTTTCAATGTCCAGAACATACATAAAAGAAAGACTCCAGAAATAAATCATGCTATCTTATGGCATTGTAGACTGGGTCACATCAACGAAACAAGGTTGACTAAGTTACATAAAGAAGGATATTTGGATCCGTTCGAATATCAATGTTATGCAACTTAACAATCATGTCTCAAAGCAAAGATGACAAAGACTCCGTTCACTGGACGCGGAGTAAGATCGAGCAAGCTCTTGGGACTAATACATAATGACGTGTGTGGTCCAATGTTTACACATGCAAGAAGTGGTTATTTCTATTTCATTACTTTTACGAATGATTTCTCTAGGTATGGACATGCCTTTTTGATGAAACACAAATCTGAGGCCTTTGAGAAATTCCGAGAATATAAGAATGAAGTGGAAAAACAAACCGGCAAAAATACCAAGACACTGAGATTTGATCGAGGTGGTGAATACTTGAGTGCCGAGATCTTGGATTACCTAAAAGAGAATGGAATTCTCTCTCAGCTTACTCCTCCATACACACCACAACACAACGGTGTATCGAAGAGACGGAACCGAACCCTAGTGGATATGGTACGTTTCATGATGAGTAACGCTGAGTTACCGCGATCATTCTGGGGCTATGCACTAGAATCAGCTGCATATATTTTGAACAAGGTTCCTACAAAGACTGTGCCTAGCACACCATATCAGATGTGGAGTGGGAAGAAACCCTATCTTCAGTATCTGAAGATATGGAGATTTCCAGCTTTTGTTAAAAAGCAGCATGCAGACAAACTCGAGGCACGCTCAGTACTGTGTAAGTTTGTAGGATACCCAAAGAACTCCAGGGGGTATCTTTTCTATTACGTAGAGGAACAAAAGGTTTTTGTTTCTCGTCATGCCCACTTTTTGGAACATCAATTTTTAGAAAAAGAAACTAGTGGGAGTGCAATAGAACTGGAAGAAATCCCGGAACCACAAGCTATTACTGAAAGCTTGATGGAACCAGAAGTTTCAGAAGAACAGGGTATTCCCACGCCACTCTGGAGGAGTAGTAGGTTGTCTCATCCGCCCGAGAGATACTACGGTTTTCTTGTAGACGGGGATAGAGAGGATTGCATCATTGATAATGATGAGCCAACTAACTTTCAGCAAGCCATTCAGAGCACAGACTCGGTAAAATGGCTGGATGCAATGCGGACCAAGATGGAGTCCATGTACACCAACAAAGTATGGACTTTGGACATTGCTCCAGAAGGGGTAAAACCCGTAGGCTGCAAATGGATCTTCAGAAAGAAGATTGGTGTAGATGGATAGGTTGAAACCTATAAGGCTAGACTTGTTGCAAAAGGATTTCATCAAAGGCCTGGTTTGGACTATGATGAAACCTTTTCTCCAGTGGCTATGCTCAAATCCATTCGGATCCTTCTTAACATTGCCGACTTCCACGATTATGAGATTTGGCAGGTGGACGTAAAGACCACTTTTCTAAATGGAAATTTGGAAGAGTGCGTCTATATGGACCAGCCAGAGGGTTTCAATCAGAGTGAGAGCAGCGGGAAAATGTGCAAGTTGCTTAAGTCCATCTATGGACTAAAGCCGGTATCGCGGAGTTAGAACATCTGTTTTGATTAGATGGTCAAAGAATTTGACTTTATCAAAAACCCAGATGAGCCATACATTTATAATAAGATTGTAGCATGAACTGTTGTATTCCTCGTCTTATACGTAGATGACATTCTCTTGATAGGAAATGACATTCTTATGCTACAATCTGTCAAAGGGTTCTTGTCACAAAGGTTCTCCATGAAAGACCTGGATGATGCCTCTTACATTTTGGGGATCCAGATTTATCGTGATAGTTCTAAAAGGATGTTGGGATTTTCACGGTCCAGGTACATTGAAACCATACTGAAAATATTCAGTATAGAAGATTCAAAGTGCGGTAATTTACCGGCTTGTCACGGAATCACCCTTTCCAAAGAGATGTCTTCCAAGACTGATTTGGAAAGAGATCGCATGTCTATTATATCCTACGCTTCTGCGGTAGGCTCTATAATTTGTGCGATGTTATGTACCAGACCAGATGTAGCATATGCACTAAGCGTGGAAAAGTGGTATCAGTCAAACCCTGGGGAGAAGCACTGGATAGCAGTAAAGAACATTCTCAGGTACCTGAGAAGGACTAAGGAAATGTTCCTGGTTTTTGCTGACTCCATTTTTCAGAGTAACAAGGATGACTCCAAGTCCATGTCGGGTTATGTCTTTACCCTCAATGGAGGGGCGGTCTGTTAGAAGAGTTCCAAGCAAAACACCGTTGCTGACTCGATGATGGAAGCGGAGTATATCGCAGCTTCTGATGCCGCAAAAGAAGCAGTCTTGATGAGGAAGTTCTTAATAGAACATCAGGTAGTTTCGTCCATTATTGATCCAATACCTCTGTATTGTGATAACAACGGAGCTATAGCTTTAGCAAAGGAACCCAGGTCCCATCAGAAGTCCAGACACATCTTGAGACGGTATCACCTGATTAGGGAGATCGTGGATCGCCGGGAGATCGAGGTACGGAGAGTTGCTACTGAGGACAACATTGCAGATCCATTCACAAAGGTCGTCTCTTAGACGCAGTTTGAGAGGCTATTCGAGATGATAGGTCTGCGATATGCCAGCACATGGCCTTAGTGCAAGTGGGAGATTGTTAGTGTAATATGCCCTAGAGGCCATTATTGTATAGTACTAGTTTGTATATTACATTTTAAAAGCTTGGGATATATGCACGGATTTAAGATAGTCTTACTCGATATGGTAGTATGCTACTTGGTTTATATCTATCTTAATATGTGTATATGTTTCTTTTGACGTATCGCTAATGCATATTGGTAGAGCCCTTAAGATCTTTACTTGACTACCAGCGTTATGATGGCAGTCACACTAGTGGGGACTGGGTAGTCTACAAGCACATCCTTACACAGGTCCCTAGTCGCAGGATTATCGAGACAGGGCATCGATACTCCAGAGTAGACTAGTGTATACGCTTCTCATCCCAGCAGGGGAGATAGTATGTCCCACAGCCATCAGTGCGTCGTACTGGAGATAGTATGCAGGCGCTCATTGGGTTATGAGCTACACTGTACGAACTCGTGGGGAACTGCTGGTTGGTACTATACCTATCGTCGGGAAGCAGTTCCCAGGTGACATGAATACAGCTTAGTCTATCGACTTGACACTGCTACTTCGCCTCAAGTGTGTTCTCACTGTTCTTAGATTACTACCCTACCACGGCTCTGTTGAGTCGTGCAAACAGGTAGTAGTTGGGTGCAGTCCCGAAGCACTTAGAGACAGTGGCGGTTAGATAGAATTCGTCTCTCCCGGTATTGGGGGTTGATGTCGCGCTGTGTTCGGAAAGCTATTACACAAAGTCCCTGGCCAGGGCAAGCGAGATTTGCTGGTAGGGATTCCAGTAGTTTCTCAGGGTGTTTTTGGCCGCACTCCGACACGACTTATTGTACTATTGGGGTCTGACGCTTGTCGCCCCCTAGGACCGATATGGGACATTCTTAGACGAGCAGACCAGTCTGTACAGAGATTGCTACAGACAGGCTTAGTAGGGGTACGGATGAGTTTGCTCGTCGACCTTTTTATCAACAAATACCTGGGTAGACGTTACGTGCAGCTAGTACCACTGACACACTTGTGGTTAAACCCATTGCCAGCGTACTGTCGAGTCTTTAGAGTCCCACACAGAGGGTTTCCCGGCTTCGGGCGAAACGTGTAGAGGTCGTATGGTTTTACTACAGGGTTCGATCACATACGTGTACTTGTGCGCATATGATGTTCGGACGGACAGTACTAGTGGGCTTTGGTTTAAGCCGGATCCTAGTATTTGATTGTTGGATTAATTTCGTCTCATTATATTCGTGTTTCTCGGAATACGAATGCGGGTATGTATATACGGATGGGAGGGGCATTCTTGTAACTTTATCAGGATTGCTTCTAGAAGTGAGACACCTCATATTAGGGTTTTTCTTTTTTTTGAATCTTTTGTGAGGTGGAGGATATGAGGTGGAGTATACATTGAATCATGAATGGCTACTTGGTGACTCATGGCATGACTCATGGATGAATCACCACTTGAATTATTGAACCATACTAGATATTTTCTAGTGAAATATTGGTTTTGGTTCATGGTTTAAAATAAGGCAGCCACTCATTATCTAAGGAACTAAAGAAAACACTCTCATTTTCCCTCAAGCTTTCTTCTTAGCTCTCAAACCCTAATTGTCTCATGAGTTGAGAACCCTAGGGTTTTGTGAGACTATTAGATTCCTAATCTATCTCTACACTTCCTAGGCTACTTAGTTTAACACACCAAGTGACCTAGTTATCTCAATTTAGAGGTTAAGCTCAAAGTCGGAACTCTCGGATGGATCTTCTACGATTTGGAGAAACCGGCGAGGAAGCACGATCCGTTCTCACATCGAGGAGCTCACGAGGTGGAGAAGTACAACGAGGAGGTGAAGGACAGCAAGAACTTGAGGTATAACTTTCTCACATAGTAGTTAAACCTCTAAGCTAGACAGTTAGTTAGGGTTTAGTATCGATCCTGGGGTTTAGTCGATGTTACGAAGCTTATAAAAATAGTTTTTTGCAAACTCCGCCTCCCCGCGAACACGTGGGGTGCATGGCATCGACTTATAGTGGTATCAAAGCCGACTAAATCATAGCTAACAGATTAAACAACAACTAAAACTACGAAACCGAAATAACCCGAAAATATCGAAACGTAGATCCTAGTATCTGTTGATTTTTTCCGAGGCTCTAAAAATTATTTTAGCAACTGCAGAGTACTTCTTCACTTGTAAAGTGAACACACACCAAAAACGAGAGAATTCCCTCTAAACTGTCCCGGCCGCAATCGCAAAAAATCCGGCCTCACCGGTTTTTGTGAAGGGTATTGCTTCGTGTTTTGGTCTGTGGTTTTGTTACTTAGATCTAGTGTTTCAGGAGTTGTTTATTTTTGCCAATTTTGAATATGCTGTCAATTCTCACTGTGGCAATACGGGGTGTTTCGAAGTCGCGGTTTAACGTCGTTTAATGTTTCAAGTTGTGATATATGTGTTCGTAAACTTCTGTTAATTGCTATATGTCGGTTAGTTGGGGGTTGCATATTTCTGTGATATTTGGTTTGTGTATACGGACTTATTGGATCGTCGTGAATGAATAGCCAGGGATGTGAGACGAGAGTTTCTTTCATTCAAATGTAAATTGTAAATTGTTGTAATATTTTTTCGCAGGGCACATCTGGATTGAGGTTGTATCCACCGTTGTATTATTTCATTTACTGTTTATTGCTCCTAGGATATACCCAAGGTGGGGTGCACAAACTACCGGGTACTTTGAAGTGCCGAGTGGCCTACTCACGTTGTTGAGGGAAGTTGCTTCACTTCGGGTATTTGGCGGGTAGTTTGCCGCACCCGTAGGGGTCTGAGATGGGATTTTGGCTATTCGTCATGACCGTGGAATCCGTCTTTCATTACAGGCTTAAACGAAATGCGGAATTTCTAATATATCCAATGTGTTCATATGTGATCTGGAATGCCTATTATTGCATCTGACGAATGGATATTATATATATATATATATATATATATATATATATTAATAAACGTTGCTTATGTTTTGCATCCACGCTAGTCCAGCCCTCAGCTCTGGCGTTAGTTATCTAACATAACGGTGTAAGACGGGGCCCCGTGGCGAATGCGGATGACATAAGCGTGCATTGTATTTTCGTATTTTTCTGCAATGGTAGGTTAATTGATGGGACTGCATTACATTAATGCAAAGCAAACAAACCAAAGCTGAATCGTTGGAAAAAATTTAAAACCACTCGGTTTTTTCAAAACAGTAAAACTTTTAAAATGCGAAGATTAAACCACTCCTTTTAGAAGCTATCAGGTTCTTTCGATTATATCAAGTTCACTACGTTCACGGTTTCGCCAAATCCATTCGTAGCCCTCCGTCATTTCAGTTGGACATTCAGTAGTATTCAAGCTATGTATTTTGACCTTCGCCAAGGCATAGTGATTGATAGCTGCTGAATATTCACCTATAGTATAGATAGATGCGTTGGTTTGGGACAGTCGTACTGCTATTTTGGCCTTCGTCAAGGGTATGTACGGGTGGGTTCAAATTAACCTGGACAATGACGGATAGAACTTGACATGTGACTTATGATATGTTGGCCTTCTTCGAGGTCATAAGAGCATGGGGCAAAAATCCACATCGGGGGTTTCTAAAGAAAATGAAACTTGCTGGTGTTGCATACCATTTGGAGTGTGATAATTTTGGTAGGATTTCTTCGACTTTATCACACGGTGATATTTGGATCCCGATCCTACTGTGAGTATATGCTACTCCTCGGGAGATTTTTTCACTTAACGATCAATGCTATAAACCAAGTAGGTATCTAGAACAGTGTTAGCGGGGTTATGCCTCCAGGGAAAAGAGGTTATTTAATTAAGGAATTTCACGAAAGCGTCGTAAAACCTCCCTCAAAGTACCGACACCAGCCTGGCTGAAAGGTTAAGCAAGTATTGTACGGTGAGATTAATCCTGACTAATTCTTCTTTTATGGTTTGAGGAAGGATTTGAGAAACAGTGGGAGACATCCTGTTTAGATAAGCTAAAAACCAATCTAAACTTACAAGAGCATAATGCTAAAGTGTTTCTTCTCTCTCTCCTAATTGCAGCAACCAAAGATGACGGGCTTTACGTTACTATTAGATAAAAATATATTGACATGGCCAAACTACAAAGATAGGTTCAGGAATGTCAAGATGGCAATCACGTTTGACAAATTGGGGTATGTCCTCACTACTAAATCCCCCGCCGTCCCAGGTCCAAACTCCAGTGTCGCGGATAAGGAAATCCGTAAGACCTGGGAGATTGACTGTGCGAAGGCCAAGTGCCTCATGCTGGCCTCTATAGACAATAAACATTAGAGGCGGCACGAGAATATAGATCTTGAATCCATATTCCTCCATACCAAGGAATTATATGGAGAGCAATCTCGTATCGCAAGATACGAGACCTCGAAGAAGCTATTTCAGGCGAGGTTGGCCGTCGGATCATCTGTAGAGGAACACATCCTTAAGATGATCGGCTACATTGAGGAGCTCACTGACCTCGGGACCACGTTAGAGAATAAACCGTATACAGACTTAATTCTGCAGTTCCTCCCTTCCACCTACGCCCAGTTTATCTTGAATTTTATATTCAAGGTAAAGAAGTTGAACTTCCGGAACTCCTCAATATGTTGAGGAGTGCTGAGGGCGCCCTGCTGAAAGCCAGGGAAATACCCGCTCTACTTGTTGGTGGAGCTTCCTCTTCTAGATCCAAGGCGAAAGCCAAAGGAAAGAAGAAAAAAGCCCCCACCAAGCCGAGAGGCGGTGTTAGTAAGGTGGAAGCAAAGGGCAAGGCAAGAGTAACGGGGTCGACAGTAGAAAAGGAAGAATGCTTCTACTGTCATAAGAAGGGCCATTGGAAGAATGATTGCAGGGCTTGGAAGGCCAAAAACCAGGACCCGAAACAAGTTGTGGCTTCGGCTTCAGGTGTGTTTGTAATTGAAAACTGTCTGTCAATCAACTCTACTTCCTGAGTATTGGATACCGGATCAGGATCTCATATTTGTAATTTTTTGCAGGCACTGAGAAGCTGTAGGGTTCTGAAGACCGGTGATATGACCCTCAGGGTTGCAAACGGAGCGAGCGTGGATGATGTGTCCGTATGGGAATATCACCTCGTATTTACGAGTGGACATATTTTGGTTTTGCGCAACTGTTTTTGTGTACCTAGTTTGACTTGTAATATTATTTCTGTATCTTTGTTATCTAAAGAAAGTTATGATTTTACATTTGTAAGCAATGTCGTAAACATCCACCTTAATCATGGTCTGATTGCGTCAGGTACTCTAAATAACAGTATTTACGTATTAAACCAATTACAAATTTTCAATATCCAGAACACACATAAAAGAAAGACTCCAGAAATAAATCATACTTTCTTATGGCATTGTAGACTGGGTCACATCAACGAAACAAGGTTGACCAAGTTACATAAAGAAGGATATTTGGATCCGTTCGAATATCAATCTTATGCAACTTGTCAATCATGTCTCAAAGGAAAGATGACAAAGACTTTGTTCACTGGACGCGGAGTAAAGCGAGCGAGCTCTTGGGACTAATATACAGCGACGTGTGTGGTCCAATGTCTACACATGCAAGAAGTGGTTATTCCTATTTCATTACTTTTACGGATGATTTCTCTAGATATGGACATGTCTTCTTGATGAAAAATAAATCCGAGGCCTTTGAGAAATTCCGAGAATATAAGAATGAAGTGGAAAAACAAACCGGGAAAAATATCAAGACACTGAGATCTGATCGAGGTGGTGAATACTTGAGTGCTGAGATCCTGGATTACCTAAAAGATAATGGAATTCTCTCTCAGCTTACTCCTCCATACACACCACAACACAACGGTGTATCGGAGAGACGGAATCAAACCCTATTGGATATGGTACGTTCCATGATGAGTAACGCTGAGTTACCGCGATCATTCTGGGGCTATGCACTAGAATCAGCTGCATATCTTTTGAATAAGGTTCCTACCAAGACTGTGACTACCACACCATATCAGATGTGGAGTGGGAAGAAACCCTATCTTCAGTATCTGAAGATATGGGGATGTCCAGGTTTTGTTAAAAAGCTGCATGCGGACAAACTCGAGGTACGCTCAGTACTGTGTAAGTTTGTGGGATACCCAAAGAACTCCAGAGGGTATCTTTTTATTACGCAGAGGAATAAAAGGTTTTTGTTTCTCGCCATGCCCACTTTTTGGAACATCAATTTTTAGAAAAAGAAACTAGTAGGAGCGCAATAGAACTGGAAGAAATCCCGGAACCACAAGCTATTACTGAAAGCTTGATGGAACCAGAAGTTTCAGAAGAACAGGGCATTCCCACGCCACTCCGCAGGGGTAGTAGGCTGTCTCATCCGCCCGAGAGATACTACGGTTTTCTCGTAGACGGGGATAGAGAGGATTGCATCATTGATAATGATGAGCCAACTAACTTCCAGCAAGCCATTCAGAACACAGACTCGGTAAAATGGATGGATGCAATGCGGATAGAGATGGAGTTCATGTACACCAACAAAGTATGGACTTTGGACATTACTCCAGAAGAGGTAAAACCCGTAGGCTGCAAATGGATCTTCAGAAAGAAGATTGGTGTAGATGGACAGGTTGAAACCTATAAGGTTAGACTTATTGCAAAAGTATTTCATCAAAGACCTGGTTTGGACTATGATGAAACCTTTTCTCCAGTGGCTATGCTCAAATCCATTCGGATCCTTCTTGCCATTGCTGCCTTCCACGATTATGAGATTTGGCAGATGGACGTAAAGACCGCTTTTCTAAATGGAAATTCGGAAGAGTGTGTCTATATGGACCAGCCAGAGGGTTTCAATCAGAGTGGGAGCAGCGGAAAAGTGTGCAAATTGCATAAGTCCATCTATGGACTAAAGCAGGTATCGCGGAGTTGGAACATCTGTTTTGATGAGACGGTCAAAGAATTTGACTTTATCAAAAATCCAGATGAGCCATGCATTTATAGTAAGATTGTAGCACGAACTGTTGTATTTCTCGTCTTATACGTAGATGACATTCTCTTGATAGGAAATGACATTCTTATGCTACAATCTGTCAAAGGGTTCTTGTCACAAAGGTTCTCCATGAAAGACCTGGATGATACCTCTTACATTTTGGGGATCCAGATCTATCGTGATAGATCTAAGAGGATGTTAGGACTTTCACAGTCCAGGTACATTGACACCATACTGAAAAGATTCAGCATGGAAGATTCAAAGTTCCCAGGTGACATGAGTACAGCTTAGTCTGTCGACTTGACACTGCTACTTCGCCTCAAGTGTGTTCCCACTGTTCTTAGATTACTACCCTACCATGGCTCTATTGATTCATGCAAACAGGTAGTAGTTGGGTGCAGTCCCGAAGCACTTAGAGACAGCGGCGGTTAGATAGAATTCGTCTCTCCCGGTATTGGGGGTTGATGTCGCGCTGTGTTCGGAAAGCCATTACACAAAGTCCCTGGCCAGGGCAAGCGATATTTGCTGGTAGGGATTCCAGTAGTTTCTCAGGGTGTTTTTGGCCGCACTCCGACACGACTTATTACACTATTAGGGGTCTGACGCTTGCCGCCCTCTAGGACCGATATGCAACACTCTTAGACGAATAGACCGGACAGTACAGAGATTGCCACATACAGGCTCAGTAGGGGTACGGATGAGTTTGCTCGTCGACCTTCTTATCGACAGATACCTGGGTAGTCGTTACGTGCATCTAGTACTGCTGACGCACTTGTGGTTAAACCCACTGCCAGCGTACTGTCGAGTCTTTAGAGTCCCACACAGAGGGCTTCCCAGCTTCGGGCGAAACGTTTAGAGGTCGTATGGTTTTACGACAGGGTTCGATCACATACGTGTACTTGTGCGCATATGATGTTCGGGCGGACAGTGCTAGTGGGCTTTGATTTAAGCCGGATCCTAGTATTTGATTATTGGATCAGTTTCGTCTCATTGTATTCGTGTTTTTCGGAATACGGATGCGGGTATGTATATACGGATGAGAGGGGCATTCTTGTAACTTTATCAGGATTGCTTCTAGAAGTGAGACACCTCATATTAAGGTTTTTCTTTTTGTTTGAATCTTTTGTGAGGCGGAGGATATGAGGTGGAGTATACATTGAATCATGGATGGCTACTTGGTGACTCATGGCATGACTCATGGATGAATCGCCACTTGAATTATTGAACCATACTAGATATTTTACTAGATATTTTCTAGTGAAATATTGGTTTTGGTTCATGGTTTAAAATAAGGCAGCCACTCATTATCCAAGGAACTAAAGAAAACACTCTCATTTTCCCTCAAGCTTTCTTCTTAGCTCTCAAACCCTAATTGTCTTATGAGTTGAGAACCCTAGGATTTTGTGAGACTACTAGATTCCTAATCACTCTCTACACATCCTAGGCTACTTAGTTTAGCACACCAAGTGACCTAGTTACCTCAAATTAGAGGTTAAGCTCAAAGTCGGAACTCTCGGGTGGATCTTCTACGATTTGGAGAAGCCGACGAGAAAGCACGATCCGTTCTCACATCGAGGAGCTCACGAGGTGGAGAAGGACAGCGAAGAGGTGAAGGACAGCAAGAACTTGAGGTATAACTTTCTCACATAGTAGTTAAACCTCTAAGCTAGACGGTTAGTTAGGGTTTAGTATCGATCCTGTGGTTTAGTCGATATTACGAAGATTATAAAAATAGTTTTTTGCAAACTCCGCCTCCTCGCTAACACGTGGGGTGCGTGGCATCAACTTACAGGCACTAGGTGGTTGCAGACCTTTTAAAGATTTTCTTATGACTTTTAAAATAAAAATCGAATGATTTTCTGCTACTTATACCCTCACTTTTCATATACTTGTCTCTGAATTGTATAATATAGCTCAATATTTTGCTCGTCCTGTCGAAAATCCATTACTTCACTAAGTTATACATGCTATGAATGGTAAGTTTTCTAAATATTTCTCTGAAATTTCAATTGTTTTTTGTTTGTGTTCGATAATGGACCCTAGAATTAAATTTGAAGGTTTAGAGGTTCTTTTAAACGGATTTCATGGATGCATGGGGCGTGATATAGATATTGATATTTATGTTAGGACCGTTAGAAGTAATTTAGAAGGAGTGTTTTATTTTTATGTTGCACGATTTTCTGCTGGTATAACTAGTAGACCGATGGCCGCAACTAGTTTACGTGCTTCAATTACAACTTTAGCACTTATTCAATAGAAGAGAAAGGCACGAGGCCCCATGTCCTCATCATCGTCCTCTTTAAATGAGTTATCAATATATTTATAATCTGATTCAGATGTAGATTATAGTACATTAGAGAAGATGTATATTTTAGCCTGGTGGAAAAGTCACGAATATATATATCCGGTGCTTTCTACTATAGCCCGTGATTTACTAACCGTTCCAGTGTCTACGGTAGTGTCGGAAAGTGATTTTAGTACAGGTGGTGGGATATTAATCGAGAAGGGATGCAGTTTGGCGTTCGACACTATGGAGTACATGATTTGCTTGCAAGGCCGGAAAAGCAGCAGCTGACAGGAAATAAAATGCAATCATTTTGGATTCGAATTATCTACCTGAAAAGTTTACAGGATCGGACGATACCAATATCGAAGGAGGAACCATAACCGGCGCCGACAAGTAGTGAGTAGGATTTGCAATAGTAGAAAAAGAACTACGTAGACCTGATTCTCTCTCATTGAGCTCAATATTTGGGAGGGATACGTAGTCAGCCTGAGTGGGCTCGGTCTCTAATATTAAAAAAATAATAAACTGTATTATGATATTGTAATTTGATTTATTTTAATTAAAAAAAATCTATTCAATTTTCATTTTTACTTAATTTTTAAGTTTTTTTTTTTTTTTTGAAAAAAAATCACCAGAGTCGGCCGAGTTGACTCGCCTGCTTCGCCTTGCCTTACGATGCACCTAGACGAGACGGTGAGGCTAGCAGGTTCCAGCTCTACCACCGTTTGCCTCGCCAGTCTCGACGAGTTCGGCGAATCACGAGGCGAACTCGCTTCATTAGCCATGCTTACTCTCAATAGTCTCCACTAGGACCACTACCTCTTCCAACCTTTCCTCTTTTTTACCTTCTTCAACCGGTAATTTTTCCAAATCTCCCTATCTAGTCTATCATATACTAGTTTTTTACACGTGCAATGCACGTTAGTAATTGAGAGAGATTTGTAGAGCTGGTTATTAGAAGAGATAGTGGAGGAATACTCGGTCGATAGAGAGAAATAAAGATATCTGCAAATTTTTATTTTTATATTTTTATTTATATTTTTATGCTAGAAAAAATAATAAAATTTTATAGCCGTTTAGAAAGCTGTCGTTGAAATTGGATTCTCAATTTCGAGACCCCTTTCTTTTAGCACTATAACAATAGAGATATAGCTACCACCAACAAGGAAGTTTATTTATTTAAGGGGTAAGTAGTCATTTCACATAGAGTAATATTTTTTCAACCGGTGCGGCGGAATCCATATAGGCTACACGGATTCCCAATGGATGCAAGATGGACCATACGATACAAGTATCTTTGTATCCGACACCAAGTATTTTGTATCCTACATGGAGTTAACACCATTTAGGCCTCTGTAATTTTGAAATTTTCAGGCAACTTGTCTTTATTTTTTTAAGAATTAAGCTTTAGAAAAAATAATTGATTTTCAACTTTACCATTGCTGCAAATGCACCTATCGCTACGGAGTCGCTGTGATAAGGTAGCGACGGTCCTCCAAGTGAGAGCGACATCACATCAACCCCGTCGTATATCGCTCTATCCATTCCAGCCAGTATATCAGAATCCGCGCAGCCTTCCTCACTGCACACCTTATAAATCGCTAGGTGCGCGTAAGGCGCCATCCCCGCCGCGGTCCCGCTAGCCTGCCCTTCGACGCTCACGCCGTTCACAAATGATCCTGCGGCCGTGCCGGCCGTGTGGGTCCCGTGCCCCTCGGTATCAACAGGCGGGCCCCGCAACGTCCCCAGTCTACGTCCCATCAACGCATTCATCCCTCTAACAAAGTTTCTGGCACCAATGAGCTTGTTGTTGCAGACGGACGTGTTGAACTCACAACCCCCTCTCCATTTATTCGAGGGGGGAGGGGGTATCTCTTCGTTGGGACTAAATGAAGGGTGTTCCGGCAGGACCCCGGTGTCGAGAACTCCGACTATGACGCCTTTTCCGAAACCGGAAGTCTTCCATAGGCCATCATCAGAGGGCCGAGAGAGACTTAGGAAGTCCGGAGTGTGAGTTGTGAGAAGAGGAATGATGGTGTCGGGGTAAGCGTGGAGAAAGCCGGGCTTTCGCTTCATGGAATCTAGCTGGCTTTTGGTTAGCCTCGCGGCAAAGCCATCGATGGCGTCGTGGTAGGAGTAGATTAGCTTGGAATTTGTGGGCAAGAATGACTTGTAGTATAGTCTTTGGTGTTGTTTAGAGATTGTTGGCTTTGAGTTGGGATTCGGCTCAACATGAACGATGTATGTTTGCGAGCCTTTATCATCATCATCATCATAGGCATAGTTTGAAGGGAACGATGCAAAGACGAAGAGGAGGAGGGCATAGGAGATGTAATTTTTCATACTTGGAATATAATTTGATGATGAGCTCTGTTGTCATTTATATAGACCAAGGAGTTGAAACAAAATGATTGGTTATTCTTTGGTGCTTCCACCAATTTTCTCTCTCTCTCACACACTCACTCACTCTCTCTCCTCCTCTCTCTCTCTCTCTCTCTCTCACACACACTCACTCTCTCTCCTCCTCCTCTCTCTCTCTCTCTCACACAGACTCACTCTCTCTCATTCTTTGGAAGCACCAAAGAATTTCCCTAAAATGATTGGAATATCATTATTGAGTACAGGCTGGACTGGCTAATGGTGAAGTATAGTAGATACTACATGATTGTTTAGTGATCTTCAAATGTGGCATGAGTTACAGAGGGGTAAATTCCTACTATTTTTCGTACTTGTAGATTTCACAAATTCACCTAGTAGAAAATCTGATTGCACTAAACTTCGGCTGCTAAAACGCTGCCGGAAGAGCTTCTTATTCAATTGTAGGATGCGCTATCCAGTAAACTGCACTTTCGACCTCATCTATTATCCAATGAGAGCCCGGTAAATTTTATGGAATCTACTGGATAGACATGAAATTCATCATTTTATTATTATTAAACTTGAGTATTTAATTTTCCATTCAATCTCAACCATATCAGTATGTCACGTTACGATCATGACTCGTTTCAATGTTGTAATTTAGAAACATAAATTAATCTCATACTCTATATAACTCTATATAGTATTTTGCCTTCCTTTGGAAGATGGTTTATCCCTCTGTCAGAAAGTATCATTCCAGCCATCACACTTACTATCACTCATAATCAAATATGGGATTTAATTCTGCGTTCTAAAACTTGCGATCCTTGGTTTGTTTCAATATTGAACTTAAAATTTTTCATCCAACAAATCCTGCAACTAACCAACATTATTGGTCAATTACTTAATTTCGATTTTTTTTTGTCCTTTTCAGATCCAAACGTCCATTTTTGTTCTGTTAAACGGCAAAAATAAAATGCAACTTTTGTTGCAAATCTAAATTTAAACCGAAATTAAAAAGCAGTTGATGTGATTCTTGTAATTATATTTTCTTAACTTTCAAAAATCAGCGGACGATATAAAGATTGTAGCATTTAATTTTCAGCTTAATTTTCCAAATTCATTTAATAACATCGCTAATCAAACTCAAGTAACTGAATCAGTGGATTGGAAACAACTTTGTAAGAACATATTGCCCACAACAACAACAACAACAACAAGCCTGCAGTTCTTTGAGTCATAAGATATATGATTCTTTGAGTCATAAGATATATGATCCACATGCGACCCATCTCGTCCCGTGTCCCGTGTAAATAGAAATGGTCTACTTTCCGTCTTGAACTTGCACGCTCTTGTTCGAAAAAATCTACTATGCAAAGGCTTGCGTGGTGCATGCCATTTACAAGCCTTTGGATAGATTTGGGTTTTATGCAAAAGAAGCACATCCAAGAGCTTGCAAGTGGTTTGCACCATGCAAGCCCTTGCATAGAAGATTTTTCCCAATTACCCATACTTCTCATGTCATAACATTTGTTCAAAGAAAATATCTTGATCGAATCATGACCAAGCATCGAAGAAACAATACACATCTTAATATCTTTGATGAAAAGATAGATTTATATGATAATAATGATACCAAACAGTTCGGCAAAATCGTGTTTAAAAGTGATTGGAGACTTTATTTGGATGGCAAGTGGGTAGTACACGTATGGGGGTGGGGAAGGAGTAGGGTGGACTTGAAAGAGAAAAGGCACCTGATGATGTGTCTATACATGTACCAACTTTTGTGTTTATGTAATCAAGTGTGCTCACAGCCTTATGAAATTTGGGGCTGTTTTGGTGCAAGATTATGAAATTTGGATTCTAAATTATTACCGTTGAAAATTTCTGGATTTGGTAATTTATTATTTTGTTGGTATTGGAATTCGAATATTGGATTTGTAGATCCTTGTAATCTTTGTTTGATTAGTGAAAAGAAAGTGGATTTTGGATTTGAGGATTTTATAGAGAGAGATAGGGGATTATTAAATAAATAAATTACCCGGGTCCCATGTAAAAGTACAATGAACAGTATCAAATCCTTGCAAATTCTCCAAATTTTTTTAGGATTCCATGATCCTTGTTTTGTGGTGAGCCTTCCATAATAAACAAAGGAATCCTACAAATCCAAATCCCACAACCAAACACAAAATTATGGAATCCTCTTAAACTTTAACTTTTGGATTTCACAATCCAATTCGGATTCCATAATCCAATTCCTCCATAATGCTACAATCAAACAGCCCCTTGTATGATTGAAATATAAGAAATGTTGATATTCTTATCATAATAGGGATTTCTTTTGTATATCGATCAAAAAATCAATTTTTCCTAACTTATTATATGATTGAAATATAAGAAATGTCGATATTCTTATCATAATAGAGATTTCTTTTGTTTATCTTGATCTTCATTGCTTAAAGTATATGTACGATCATTTATAAACCGTTAACTTTGCAACCCTCATATATAAGCGAAAGAAATATCGAAATCATATAATTTTTTTTGTGCATGTGTGTCTTTAAAAAATAATAGAGACTTGAGGATAGAGATTAGAGTGTCGGATTCCTCAGGTATTCCATGCAATGCAATAGGAGAAAAATATTAGCAAATTATGTTGATAATAGTCTGAGCCATGATAAATTGTTGTCTTTTTATATAAAAAAATTTGAAACAAATTGCTTTAAGAATTCCTGTTTGGTTTGAGGATTAGTATGGATTTGGATTCCATAATTTTGTGTTTGGTTCATAAATTTGTAATTTTAGGATTCCTTTATTTTTTTATGGGGAGCCCACCACAAAACAAGGATTCCTGGATCCTAAATTTTTTTTAAAGATTTTCAAGGATTTGACATTTTTCATTGTACTTTTAGATGGAACCCGTGTACTTTATTTATTTAATACTCCTCTCTCTATCTCTCTCTCAAATCCTCAAATCCAAATCCCACTTTATTTTCACCAACCAAACAAAAATTACAAGAATCTACAAATCCAATACTATAAATCCAATACCAACCAAACAACAAATTATCAAATCCAGAAATTTTCAACCGTACTATTTTGGAAACCAAATTTCATAATCTTGCAACCAAACATGCCCTTATCAAAATTTCCAAAATAACTTTAGTTAGATCCCAAACCCAAAAAAAATTCTTGCGTATTCGTACATATATGTATCTTCTTTACCATTATAAAAACAAAACTTTAGGGTCACAAATTGATTTCTATTTGATGACCTAACGAATTACTTCAAATAAACAGTAACTTCAAATAATGCCAAATTGGCCGTAAAAATATTAAACATAAAATTTTCTTTTAACAAATATTTAATAAATACAAGCATCAATTGAATCAGTTATAACTATACAATTATCTCTACGGATCTTAACTATTAGAATCATTATGAACCATTTCGCAAACAAATTAACCGCACGTTTTAATCTTCTCTAATTATTTTTAAAAAATATTTGTTCATCTCTCTGAATAAGTCGTACTAAATTAGTAAAGAACAGATTCAAGGAACGCATCAAGACGGGTCGAATAGACAAACCACCCACTTGGATCTCGTGATTCACTTTAGGGAGGTGAATCTTCAGCACCATTCCTTCATCACAAAGGATTGAATCTTCAGCACTAATCCTTCATCACAAAAACCCAAAATATGCATCTTAGTACTTTAATGCTCAATTCTTCATATATCTTATTCTCAAGTTGCAACTTGCAAGTAACTAAGCAAGTATTATTTCATAAGTTTAAAATCATGTTATATCAGTTACTTAATATTTTATTTAAATACGTCGTATAGTCTATATGAAGAGAATATTCAATCGTAAGATAACTGATAGAAGCCTTATCCCTGACAGCCGAAACACACACACAACAAGAATACACAACAAACGCATCATTAGAAAGCGATTCAAGATGTTCAAGTTAAAACCAATATATGATACTCGATGATAATATGAAACTTTCATATTCTCATCGATAGTCATATACGAAACTAAAAGCGCCACTTAGTCCTCGTCTATCGGTTAGCATACGTTCGATATTCGTCGTGACATAGAACTATACGAAAGTTATTAAATATCGGACAGTATAGCTCGATACAAACAATCGTCGTATAGTTTATGTGACGAGAAAATTCAATCGTATGATAACTGATAGATTTGTCCCGTGTGGACAAGTTAGGAATGTATAAAGCAAACACCTTCATTCACTTGTGTTTTCATCCGTTTCGAGATATTTTGTCGATACCTTTCCGCCGGTTCTCAGTGTACAAAGATAGATTAGATATTCATTTCAACGTTGTTTCACGGCTTTGAAATAATTATCTATTATATTACAGTGTACTCGGAGAACAGCGGGGAGGTGCTGCCGAAATTTACTTGAAACGGTTGAAAGCACAAGCGAATGGGTGTTCGCTCTATACATTCTTGATGGGACAGAAGCCTTGCCCCCGACAGCCAAAACACACACATACAACAAGAATACACAACAAACGCATCATTAGAGAGTGATTCAAGATGTTCAAGTTAAAACCAATATATGATACTCGATGATAATATGAAACTTTCATATTCTCATTGATACTTATATATGAAACTAAAAGCACCACTTAGTCCCCGTCTATCGGTTAACATACGTTCGATGTTCGTCGTGACATAGAACTATACGAAGGTTGTTAAATATCGGACGGTATAGCTCGATACTAACAACCGTCGTATAGTCTATGTGACGAGAAGATTCAATCGTATGATAACCGATAGATTTGTCCCGTGTGGACAAGTTAGGAATGTATAAAGCAAACACCTTCATTCACTTGTGTTTTCATCCGTTTCGAGATATTTCGTCGGTACCTTTCCGCCGGTTCTCCGTGTACAAAGATATATCAGATGTTCATTTCAACGTTGTTTCACAGCTTTGAAATGATTATCTATTCTATTACAGTGTACTTGAAGAACAGCGGGGAGGTGCTGCCGAAATTTACTCGAAACGGTTGAAAGCACAAGCGAATGGGTGTTCGCTCTATAAATTCTTAATGTGATAGAAGCCTTACCTCCGACAGCCGAAACACACACATACAACAAGAATACACAACAAACGCATCATTAGAGAGTGATTTAAGATGTTCAAGTTAAAACCAATATATAATACTCGATGATAATATGAAACTTTCATATTCTCATCGATACTCATATATGAAACTAAAAGCGTCATTTAGTCCCCGTCTATCGGTTAACATACGTTCGATATTCGTCGTGATATAGAACTATACGAAAGTTGTTAAATATCGGACGGTATAGCTCGATACTAACAACCGTCGTATAGTCTATGTGACAAGAAGATTTAATCGTATGATAACCGATAGATTTGTCCCGTGTGGACAACTTAGGAATGTATAAAGCAAACACCATCATTCACTTGTGTTTTCATCCGTTTCGAGATATTTCGTCGGTATTTTTCCGCTGGTTCTCCGTGTACAAAGATAGATTAGATGTTCATTTCAACGTTGTTTCACAGCTTTGAAATGATTATCTATTCTATTACAGTGTACTCAGAGAACAGCGGGGGGTGCTGCCGAAATTTACTCGAAACGGTTGAAAGCACAAGCGAATGGGTGTTCGCTCTATACATTCTTAATGAGATAAAAGCCTTACCCCCGACAGCCGAAACACACACATATAAGAAGAATACACAACAAACGCATCATTAAAGAGTGATGCAAGATATTCAAGTTAAAACTAATATATAATACTCGATGATAATATGAAACTTTCATATTCTCATCGATACTCATATATGAAACTAAAAGCGCCACTTAGTCCCTGTCTATCGGTTAACATACGTTCGATAATTTATTCTTTTCAACGACAAACGCACACACAAAGCATATACACGGATTTTCTCTTTTGTCAGTAACTATCTCGTTCTTATATTTCTCAATATAGTCACCATAACCTACAATTTATATGTTATACAGTCTAACATGGCCCATGAGTATGTCGGAGTTAAGGACTGGATCTATGTGGATTGGCAACAACGTATGCAACCTAAATTTGTCGCAGGAATTGCTGCTTTCATTGAATTTGCACGCGCACATAATAAGATCATAATAGAGAAAATTCTCTGTCCGTGCGATAGATGTGGCAATAAGTACTGGCAGAAGGTAGAATTGGCAGAGCTTCATATTGTAAAATATGGGTTTACTAGACTTTATACAACTTGGAAATATCACGGGGAAGAAGAAAAATATAGTAATGCGGCAGAAGAAGAAGGAGAACACGATAATACGGCAGGAGAAGAAGGAGAACACGATAATGCGGCAGAAAGAGAAGACGGTAATTTATTTCCATCAGAAGAAATGGAGGATATGATAGAGCCTGTCCTAGGTGAATCTATTTGTACCGAAGATGACATTCCTTCCGGTCAAGGACCGCGTGCGGATAAATATGAAAATTTCATGAATGATGCTAGAAAACCAATTTATGAGAATGCGAAGTATTCCACCCTCTCATGGTTCGTCCAACTTTTCCAGATTAAGTGCCTAAATGGATAGAGCAACAAGTCATTCACAATACTTCTTTCGTTCTTGAAAGATTCTATGTCCCCGGGAAATAACGTGCCCGACAGCTGGTACAGAGCCCAGAAGATGATGTCTGATTTGGGTCTAAAGTGCGAGAAGATTCAAACATGTCCTAAAAATTGCGTGTTGTACCGGAAAGAGAATTCAGAGTTGGAAGAGTGTCCAACATGCGGAGAGGCCAGGTATAAGCCAAAAGATTCTGATAAGAAGCCTGATATACCTGTCAAGATAGCACGATACTTTCCCATAACACAGAGGCTACAGAGGCTATTCAGGTGCAAGAAAATAGCCGAGGCAATGATTTGGTATCACCGTGCTTCTACAAGTGAAGATGGAAAAATGAGCTATCCAAGAGATTCACCGGCATGGAAGGATTTCGATAGGAGGCACGCAATATTCAGTAGCGATCCTTGCAATGTCCGGCTCGGACTGGCTAGTGATGGCTTCTGCCCATTCAATTATATTGCTGGAAGTCACAGTACATGGCCCGTTGTAATGATAATTTATAATCTGTCGCCTTGGTTGGCTATGGACCAATCATACTTTATGATGCCTCTTCTTATCGACGGATCAAACTAACCGGGAAACAATATCGACGTCTATCTCCGACCTCTGATCGAGGAGTTAAAATCTTTGTTCATTGATGGTGTAGAAACTTACGATGCAAACACAAATACAACCTTCATACTGTGTGCGGCTTTAATGTGGACAATTAATGACTTTCCTGCGTATGGAATGCTATCAGGTTGGTCCGTACATGGTCACAAAGCATGTCCTCATTGCCATGAACACACAACATCGAAATTCTTGAATTTTAGCAGGAAGGTTTGTTATTGCGGCCATCGACGTTTCCTGCCTCTAGTCCACCCCTACAGGTTAGACACTGTTCACTTTGATGGTCATCAGGAGCTTCTTGGACCTCCAGCCCCATTGTCCGGAGAGGACGTGACTGCTCAGTGGGATGGTTACAATAATGTGACCTTCGGGATGGATCCGATAAAACAGGCCAAACCACCATTTTGGAACAAGTTAAGCATTTTCTTCGAGCTTCCGTACTGGTCAACAAATTTAGTGCGTCATTGTCTGGACGTCATGCATATAGAGAAGGGAGTATCAGAGCACATACTCAACTTACTTCTTTGTAAAGACGGGAAATCGAAAGACAACATGAATGCTCGGATGGATCTACAGGAGTGGGGAATAAGAAGTGAATTGCACCCTAGACCGGTAGCGGGTAAACTAGGCAAGTTTGTACTTCCCAATGCCGCTTATCATATGTCACAACCGAAGAAGAAAAGATTTCTGCAGGTATTGCATGATTTGAAAGTTCCCACAGGTTTCTCAGGATCATTCAGCAAGAAAATAAAAATTGTGAAAGGCAAGATCGATTGGCTGAAAAGTCATGATCACCATGTTATTGTGGAGCACCTTCTTCCATTAGCCCTCAGGACTTCTCTTCCCGAATCGGTTGGTCTAGTAATCAACGATCTATGTTGTTTTTTCAGAGAGTTATGTGCTAAAACACTGGAGGTTGTGACGCTGGATAAACTAGAAAATTCTATTGCGTTGATACTTTGCAAGTTTGAGCGTATTTTTCCATCGTCATTCTTCGATGTCATAATACACTTGACGGTTCATCTTGCAACTGAGGCTAAGTTAGCTGGACCGGTACAATATCGATGGATGTATCCCGTCGAGAGGTACGTGGAATTTTTCGTTTCGTACAATTTTTAAAATTATTGTTGTCTTGTATGCCCGTATTTATTTATTCAACATATTTTCTTTAGGTATCTCTACACTCTTAAAAAGTATATACGCAATACAAATCGACCAGAGGGTTCTATCATGCAAGGTTATCTTCTTGATGAAGCAACCACATTTTGTTCCCGCTATTTGGACGAGAACATTGAGACGAGACTTAACCGGCCTAGAAGAATTCAAGACGGGCCATATGGTAAAGCCGATTATAAGAGGGTAGACACTATATTTATCAACAAGATATACCGGTTTATCTTGCTTAATTGCGCATGTCTTGAACAAATTAGAGAGTAAGTTTTTTTGGATTAATTGTTATATTTGTGTTTGTGTGTGTATAAAATGATATAATATTAATGTCACCCTTATTTGTCGAAAACAGAATTCATTTTAACAAGGTACGTGAGGGGCATCCTGATTGGAACGAAGAACAATTAGAAAAATATCATCAGGATAATTTTTGCGATTGGGTCACAGATCATGTAAGTTATTCGAATAATATGTTATTGCTTTCAGTTTTAATCTAAACTTATATCGTTATGTATTTGTCGTAAAATTTGTTTTGTTAGATCCTCGATCCGAACTTGTCTGCATCATTTGAGAGTGATTCAAGATGTTTAGCTCAATTTCCTAGTATAGAGGTTGTATATTATAAAGGATTCGGTGTCCTTGGATACAAATTCGAAGTTAAGAACATAGAAACATCTAGAACCACTCAGAATAGTGGGATTGCGACGGTAGGAGCGGACGGTGTGATTTATTATGGGTACTTAAATTGTATACTCGGCATCCACTATCCCGGACGATCAGAACCCTTTTATATATTCCAGTGTATTTGGTACGATACGCGAACCGATACGGATAAGTGGAGAAGCAATCTTGGGACTTGGAAAGATGAATATGGATTGACCAGTGTGAACACACAGGAAGATCTGTTTATCTTTCCGAACCAAGCGTTCTAAGTATACTACTCACAGTGTTTTAGGCATCCGGGATGGAGTGTCGTATGCCGTTGGAAACCCAGGGATGTCTACGATGTCCCAGAATTTGAGGACAGCGATGAGGATGAAGAAGAGAGAAGGCTTAGAGTGCTCTGACCGTCTGTTTCGAAAGACGGGTTGTCTTCGGCCGATCATGAAGTTACGTGGGTTAGAAATGATATCGATGATGAAATTCAAGTAGATATGTTTAATGCGCCCACGAAACGAAAAAGGTTATCAGTAATGTTATATTATTACTTCACATTTTACGATCTATACATATATAGTCAATACTTGTAATGATTGTCTAATGCGTCCACGAACCGTTTATCTAGATTTGATGACGATGACGGGAGCAGCGAGGGGCGGCAGGAGCTCCAGCCGCAGCACCGGTAGAGGCAGAGGCAGAGCGGTTCTGCCGTCCGGAGAGCTGCGTAGGGAGCTTCAGATGGCCGGTCTTGCACCTAGATCGGAGACCCCTTCGGATGCCTCCTTCCGTGTGGACTTTGCCACACCTCCAGGTATATTGCACGCATATCCATTTTGAATGTAATATTATAGATATTCATGCATGTTCATGTCAAAATTACTTATATTGTCAATGTTTGATTGTCTAGTTGTTGGTGATGCGTCCACATCAGGGACAGAGGCCACTCCCGCACCTCCAGGTATGTTTATATATCATATAGTGCATGTATATTGATTTAGAATGCTATATCATAAATATACACACATTCCTTTTGCTCTTACTTAGATAATCATTTTTTATTGTCTAGCTGTAGGTGGTGACACCACCGCACCTGCGGGTATGTTTATATATCCTATAGCGCATGCATATTGATTTAGAATGTTATATTATTGATCTACACATTCTTTTGGCAATACTTATGTTCCCCTCCGAAAGACGGCGCGACAGACGTCTTGCCAGAAATTCGGGGCAGATGCTAATTGGTGCTATCCGTCTACCTCTCCGAAAATGCCAAGTTGATTTATGGCGCCATGTATCGAAGGTTTAAACGGATGCGTCCGATGTAGCAGACTTCGTCATATTCCCCCTCACTTGAGGGGTTTTTGATTGTGGGGACGCTCCTCCCTGCAGGAGCAAGCCCCTGCAGTTAATTACGCTACCGCATTGCGGTAGCAATTTTCTCCTTCTCCAGATGATCACTTCGTGTCGTGTGTGTTTATTTTGTGTTTGGTTGCCCGTGGATTGTATACGGAGACTGAGTTATGTCGTCGCTCGTAGGGCGTGGACTAGTCCAAATCCGTATCATCTTAGATTTGGGTTTGGGGGTTTGGGTTTAAGGATACGTTAGTCTCGTTTGAGACTAAGATCGACTTAAACGTTTGTTAAGGATACGTCAGCCTAGTTTTTTTTTAGACTAAGATCAACTTAACGGGATCGTTTAAATCCGACAAGAGAGCAATTAAGGGAGCCCTGTTGTTTAGTTTAGTGACATTGCGGTCAATAGGTAGTTTAAGAACATTGCGGTCCAATGTTAGTTTTAAGACATTGCGGTCAAGGTTAAGGACGTCGTAGTCCGAGGATTTAAGGACTCCACAGTCCAATGTTAGTTTTAAGACATCACGGTCAAGATTAAGGACCTCATAGTCTATGGATTTAAGGACTCCACGGTCCGGCGTTAGTTTTAAGACATCACGGTCAAGGTTAAGGACCTCATAGTCCATGAGTTTAAAGACCCCACAGTCCGTATCAATGTATGGTCATCGGGACCCGCCACCTCTTTGAAGACGTTGAGGAATTACAACGCCAAGTATCAAAGGAGTGAAGAGATGTACCCTTAAACCAAGGTAGATTAAATAGTCTTCGGCCCAATTTGGGACCAAGACCAATTAATTATGTTATGAGCCCATTAGCCCAGTTAAGTTTGAATTGAGGACTTATGGCCAACTTGGGCTAAGTCCAATCATGTTTAGAATATTGGCTTTCTGTTGGTCCATTGAATGAGAGGTTTTGCCTCTAGAAACTTAGCCAATTGGGCTAAAGTTAGTGTTAAACACTAAAGACCAACAGTGTTGAACACTGTGAGTGAGATTGACAAGTTAGTGTTTAACACTAAAAGATAGTTAGTGCTAAACACTAGCAACAGGGCTTTCAAATTAGTTTTTATATACTAAAGCAAATCAGTGTTAAACACTGGTAATGGAGATTTCAAATTAGTGTTTAACACTAAGGCAGATCAGTGTTAAACACTGGAAACAGGGTCTTCCAAGTTGGTGTTCAACACTAAGAAAGTCAGTGTTAAACACTGTAAATAGAGTTTCCAAATTAATGTTTAAACACTAAGAAAATCAGTGTTGAACACTGGATATAGAGGTTTCAACTTTAGTGTTAAACACTAAGGCAAGAGGGGTCACGTGGTAGCACGTGAGAGCGCCCTCAATTCATTTTATTTTGCCAAAAGTATTGAATACTTTGGAGTATCGCGTGCTGTCACGTGATGGGCATTTAAATGTTTGTCTTTTAGAGCTTCCGCCAAGGGATCACGTGGGGCACGTGAGGCGTTGCCTCAAAGCCCTTCTCTGTGGAACTTTTCAGGGGTCACGTGGTAGCACGTGATCCTGCTTCTTTGCATGTTTTTTTATCTTTTAAGAATTAAATTCTTCATAGGGTTAAACCCTAGCTATAACTTTAGAGGAATTAAAATCCTACTTTCTTTTTGAAGAATGATATTCTTGGATAGGGTTAAAGCCCCAATTTACATTCTGTAGGAATTAAATTCCCATATATGTGAAGAATTAAGTTCTGGCATAGGGAATTAAATTTTGTAAATTTTGAGAGAAATAAGTTCTCAATTAGGGTTAAACCCTAATTCTGTCTATTTTGAAGGAATTAAATTCCTATAACATAGGGTTGAACCCTAATTTGATCTCAAAAGAATTGAATTCCTATAGTTCTGTGAGAATTAAATTCTCAAACTTCCATTCCCCTTCTATGCTTTGGATCTGCATGGCAGGATCTCAACCCAATAAGAATTAAATTCTCAATTCATGGGGAGATGTGCACTTTGCAAATCCTCTGCTAGAGAAAGAACTAAGTTCTTCTTTTTATATAAGAGTTAAACTCTTTGAGAATTAAATTCTCTTTTTTTTAAGCCTCTCCCTTCTTACCTAAGGTTTTCTTTTGCAGAGGATCAAATTCTTCCCAAAATCTCAAGGCTCTATTTCTCTCTCTCTGTATGTCTCTGTATGTCTCTCTCCTTGGCTCCTATTTATAGGAGAAGGAAGAAAATCAATCAGTTTTAGTGAATCTTTCATTGAAAGATTTGATTTGTTTATTGAGAGATTTGATTTACGTTCATCATTCATCTGGACCTTTGGATTATTAGGTGAATTTTATTCACCACTGGATTTTAAATCCAAAAATATCCCTTCGTTATTTCAGTTAGATTTTAAGGGGAAATCTTTCCAAATTCAAGATTTTTCCATAAATAGGTGACATTTAATCACCTTTAGATCTTTAATCCAACGGTTCCAAATAATCATTCTCTTTTGGAAAGATTTGAATACCTTCAGAATTTAATTCTGTTAAATAAAGAGGCTTTGAAAGCCGGCAACGTGTGGCCACGTGACCCCTGGTCACGTGTAGGCACGTGACCCCTGGAACGGGCCTTTCTTCTCCTTTTGCGCTCTGTTCTCTGGCCGCTGCTCAGCCGTCACGTGCCAACACATGACACCTGGTCACGTGTGAGCACGTGACCTTTTCTGGAGCCTTTTTCTTTGATTTAAACAGGGAGCGAATCTGCCTATTGCCGCTGCTTTTAAATGTCACGTGTCAACACGTGACCGCTGGTCACGTGCTAGCACGTGATTCCTCCTCCATAAGTTTTCCTGATTTTAAATCAGGAAACAAATGCCCCCACAGCGCTGTTCTCACGTGTCTGCACGTGAGTGCAACGCTGTCACTTTTTATGACTGTTGGATTCCTCTACGGATTTGGGGAGATGAAGCGTCTCCATCACATCCTATAAATATAGGGGTCATTTCAGAAACGCCTCCACTTTTGCTTATCTTCCTCCTTGCAAATTTTTTCTGAGAATTTAATTATCTTCTTCCAGCGCTTTGTTCTCTGCCTTGAAACATTTTCAGAATTTAACTCTGTTCAAAAATACTCTTTTCTTCAGGTAATGCTCTTGAATGAACGATGAACTTTCATATTCCTCTGGATTTTAAATCCAAAGCAAGGGTTTTTACCCTTTTTAACAGGAACCCATCCTTTCTTTAAGTTTTTCAATCAAAATATGAAACCATTTAATTTTCAACAGTAGGTCTTTTAGGGCTCGTATGATCTTTAGGGATATGATGATGGCGGTTCAAATCCATGGAATTTAATTCCATCCCAAAAATGTTTCTGGGAATTTAATTCCCTTTTCTCAATAAGGAATTTAATTCTTATGAGGAACTCAGTTTCTTCGCATGGAGGCTTCTTAGGGTCTCTTTGCCCTAGGTTGTCCTTCTGTAATCAGTGAAGCAGAAACTTTGTAACAATTCTCATGACCTTTATTTCAGGTATTATGGATGCCCATATGTATGGTCTTGACGAAATCATTTCCTATGGGAATATTCGTGCACTGGACCGCAGTCAGAACCAGGAGTTCACCAATACTTAGTGCGCTGAGATCATGAGCCGCTTCGACGAGTACAACCATCGTCTACTCCCTCGTCGCTCTTCTCTTCTGAGACTCATCATGCTGGCGATCTGGGAGGCACTCCCTCTCTTTTGCACCGGCGTACCACTCGGGGCATTGGACACTGCTGAGGATAAGGTACATTCGGTGTACCTGATGAGCTTGATCTCAAAAAGGAGGCGAGATCACCTCATTGATCTCTTACACCAGGCTTTTCAGCAGTCAGCCATACTTGCCGCCTATCGGAGGGTGGAGGACATTCATGAGGACCCCGACGCTTGCGACCGCGAGAGGAAGCATACCAGGATGGTTCGAAATGCCTGGAAAATCTTGGACAAAGTTACGTTCGAGTTTCTCAATCCATGCCCCACTTCCGAGGTCTTACCGTTGTAAACGTTATCTTTTTATTTTGTATGAACCTTTTAAAGCATGAATGATAAATCTTATCGTGTCCTTCTGTGTTTGCATGCCCCCCCCTTTTCTTTTTTTTGGGGGGATTTTGTCATTTTGCTATTGTTGTTGTTGATGTTTTTAACGCGCAGGGCACTATTTCACTTTCTAGTGCACACTAAGCATGGTGCTCACGTGCTCCACACGTGAGGGGCCTTTTATGGGGCTATTCAATTTTTCATGCCATATTTCTGTGCATGGCATTAGATGCAGAGAAGGCGCCTTGGAAATCGCTCATTTTCCTGATTTCCAATGTCTTCCCTTTTTTGGGCCTTGGAATGGGTTCCATCATGCAATTTTTTCCGCGCACAGCACTTAATGCTCCCCTTTATGGTCTTGAGGCCATAGCCTATTTCCTCTTCACAGAGAAATTTATTCCCATTTTGACGTGATTTAATTTGAGAAACAACTAAGTGCCATGGCCTGCAACCGTCCACACGCTCGTCGACAGCCATGGGAAGTGCCTATCGAGGAGATAATTCCTCGCTTTGCTGCACGATTGGTGGACCCTCTCCTTACCGACGACGAATGCGACTCAGCGATATATGAACTCTCGACTCGTAGGGGGTTCCCCCTCCCAATGGGTTCCCTCTGGCTCCGGATGATCCTCGCTGCTGTACTTGCCGACGTCCCTCCTCACCCGGCGGAGATGACCCTGGCGATGCTTGATGTGGCTGAAGAAAAGCTTGAGGGTTTTTATGAGGCGTGCTTGATTACTCAGGCTTTGAAAGATCGCTCAGTTCACCTCTTGAGCGAAATAAGAGCTCGGCGGGCGGTTATGTCTGCTTTTGCGGACGAACATGGCGCCAATCGGTGGGGAGCGACTCCTCGCGAAAACCGTCGCTTTGATGTGTTGGAGAAAGCAGAGAGAGAGATGGAGAATTTTGTTCTTTATTTTGTCAACCCTTGTGCTACCGATCCTTTGTTTGGCGATCTTTTCCCGTTAGCGTAGTGTATTAGTTTTCGCATGCTTTATGTTGAACTTTCGTATATGCTGGGTACTCGTATGTATGTTTTTGCTTGCATAAATGAACTTTGTGTTTTTCCCATGAGAACTTTCTTTAACTGCGAACACTATCACCATGTTGCATGCACATCAGAGCTTCGGGTATTATTTCTTTTCGGATATTCATATAGTTGCGAATGCATGCTTGATAGGATATACATCGAGAATTTTTTTGTCGCTTCCCATACCAGATGATGTGCGCGTGTTTTAGATCGACTATTGCTATCGACTGGAGGCTTGTTTATACGGTCTTGAGCGTATATGTCCTGTTTCAGGGGTTGCGGTCGTGAAAGCGGGCTTGCGTAGTATGATAGAGCGACGTGTGGCGAACATATTGTTGCGCGGGAAGAGGCTCGACCGCAAATTCTCGGAGAGGGAACTGGCTTCTAAGACGCTGAGTGAGCTTCAAGCTAATCTTACCGCTAAGGCCCACAAAGCATATGAACTCTGGTGAGTGCTTCAAGAGGCCATCAAGGAGGTAGTGGCCGTCGACAAGGTCGCCGAGTTTACTCGCGAAAGGGTCGAGGCTCACAAGGTCACTGAGAAAGAACTCGAATGTCGGCTCGCCTCGTATCAGGCCCAGCAGGCTCAGGTGGAGGCCCGTCTTCTGGCGATCCTGAATCATGAAGCCGTTGCTTAGCGAAAGCAGGATGAGCTAGCAAAATTACTAAATCGCCCGCCGGCTTGAAAACTTGTATTTTTTTTTCTTTTTTGTACATACTCCTGGATGAGAGTATATTCTTTTTGCCTCTTTCATGAATTGTACTTTATATCCATTTTAGTTATGAATAAAAGACATATTTTCTTCTCAATGATGTGTCTCTTTTTATTGAATACGCTCTGTGGACAATTTTATCTTGGCCTACTTGCAGGGCAGCGATGGCTTAGGATTCAGGGTTAAGATCTGCCTCCTAAGACTTTTGATCTTTGTGAGCCGTGAGGGTCTCATAAAGAGTTTTTCTCCCTACAGGTCGAGAGGATCCTGTAGGTGTAAGTTCTTCTTAAGAATCGTGAGGATTCTTAAGCGGGTTTTCCCTTGGGAGTCGTAAGGATCTCACAAGAGAGTTTTCTTCCTTGCAGGTCATGAGGACCCACAAGTGTTGAGTGAGGTCGCCCTTATCCGTATTTCACGGGGTCAAGGGTCGCTTTGGGATGTTCTCCAGGGTATCGTAGTTTAAAAACATCGCGGTCAAGGTTAAGGACCTCATAGTCCGTGGATTTAAGGACTCCACAGTCCGATATTAGTTTTAAGACATCCCGGTCAAGGTTAAGGACCTCACAGTCCGTGGATTTAAGGACTCCACAGTCCGATGTTAGTTTTAAGACATCCCGCTCAAGGTTAAGGACCTCACAGTCCGTGGATTTAAGGACTCCACAGTCCGATGTTAGTTTTAAGACATCCCGGTCAAGGTTAAGGACCTCACAGTCCGTGGATTTAAGGACTCCACAGTCCGATGTTAGTTTTAAGACATCCCGGTCAAGGTTAAGGACCTCATAGTCCGTGGATTTAAGGACTCCACAGTCCGATGTTAGTTTTAAGACATCCCGGTCAAGGTTAAGGACCTCATAGTCCGTGGATTTAAGGACTCCACAGTCCGATGTTAGTTTTACGACATCCTGGTCAAGGTTAAGGACCTCATAGTCCGTGGATTTAAGGACTCCACAGTCCGATGTTAGTTTTGAGACATCCCGGTCAAGGTTATGGACCTCATAGTCCGAGGATTTAAGGACTCCACAGTCCGATGTTAGTTTTAAGACATCCCGGTCAAGGTTAAGGACCTCATAGTCCGTGGATTTAAGGACTCCACAGTCCAATGTTAGTTTTAAGACATCCCGGTTAAGGTTAAGGACCTCATAGTCCGTGGATTTAAGAACTCCACAGTCCGATGTTAGTTTTAAGACATCCCGGTCAAGGTTAAGGACCTCATAGTCCGATGATTTAAGGACTCCACAGTCCGATGTGTGGTTGCAGGGACCCGTCACCTCTTTGAAGACGTTGAGGAATTACAACGCCAGGTATCAAAGGAGTGAAGAGATGTACCCTTAAACCAAGGTAGAATCAGTACAGAATCAGGGTGGTTGATCGTTAGTTTTAAGACATTACGGTCGAGGTTAAGGACATCATAGTCCATGAATTTTAAGGACTCCACAGTCCGATATTTGCTCTGGATGTTTCACACGGGTTCACTGCCGTACTTGGCGAGGACTAGCCTCCGCTCTGGGCGTTTTCCGCGGGGTCAAAGAGTGACGTTATCCGCGTTCCACGTAACCAGGAATTTGCACTAGATGCTTCACACGGGTTCACTGCCGTGTTCGGCGAAGACTAGGCTCCGCTCTGGATGCTTCGCATGGGTTCACTGCCGTGCTCTGCGAGAACCAGGATCCGCTCTGGACGTTTTCCACGGGGTCAAAGAGTGGCATTATCCGCGTTCCACGTGACCAGGAATTTTGCACTAGATGCTTCACACGGGTCCACTGCCGTGTTCGGCGAGGACTAGGCTCCGCTCTGGATGCTTCACACGGGTTCACTGTCGTGCTCTGCGAGGACCAGGATCCGCTCTGGACGTTTTCCATGGGGTCAAAAAGTGACGTTATCCGCATTCCACGTAACCAGGAATTTTGCACTAGATGCTTCATACAGGTTCACTGCCGTGTTCAGCGAGGACTAAGCTCCGCTCTGGATGCTTCACATGGGTTCACTGCCGTGCTCTGCGAGGACCAGGATCCGCTCTGGACGTTTTCCACGGGGTCAAAGAGTGACATTATCCGCGTTCCACGTGATCAGGAATTTTGCACTAGATGCTTCACACGGGTTCACTGCCGTGTTCGGCGAGGACTAGGCTCCGCTCTAGATGCTTCACACGGGTTCACTGCCGTGCTCTGCGAGGACCAGGATCCGCTCTGGACGTTTTCCATGGGGTCAAAGAGTGACGTTATCCGCGTTCCACGTAACCAGGAATTTTGCACTAGATGCTTCACACGGGTTCACTGCCGTGTTCGGCGAGGACTAGGCTCCGCTCTGGATGCTTCACACGGGTTCACTGTCGTGTTCTGCGAGGACCAGGATCCGCTCTGGACGTTTTCCATGGGGTTGACATTATCCGCGTTTCACGTGACCAGGAATTTTGCACTAGATGCTTCACACGGGTTCACTGCCGTGTTCGGCGAGGACTAGGCTCCGCTCTGGATGCTTCACACGGGTTCACTGCCGTGCTCTGCGAGGACCAGGATCCGCTCTGCACGTTTTCCATGGGGTCAAAGAGTGACGTTATCCGCGTTCCACGTAACCAGGAATTTTGCACTAGATGCTTCACACGGGTTCACTGCCGTGTTCGGCGAGGACTAGGCTCCGCTCTGGATGCTTCACACGGGTTCACTGTCGTGCTCTGCGAGGACCAGGATCCGCTTTGGACGTTTTCCACGGGGTCAAAGAGTGACATTATCCGCGTTCCACGTGACCAGGAATTTCGTTGTTTGTATCGGTATTCCACGGAGTCAGGATTTGACTTTTCGGTGGTCAGTATATCGCCGAGCCATGGAACTGGAAGTTGTCGCTGTTCCGTTTCGCTTGAGGTTGTGTCCATCGTTACGAGACGAGTGTTGAGATGACCTCTAGGTCACTTGTGGGCCGTCGAGATTTGGCTTCTTTCTTTGATGAAGCCTGGGGGGGAGTATGATCACTTCTTCGTTTATGCCTTTGGATTGTATACAGGGAGTGATGTAACATCACCTGTAAGGCACAAATTTCATTTTTATCTTATTTCTTTTTCCGCGGTGCTCTATCATTTCAGCTTTTATATCGCGAAAGTCGCGATTGCCCCATCATTTCGGCTATTTTCGCGGTGCCCAATCATTTCAGCTATTTATTTTATTTTCTACTCGCTGCTTTTTATTGCGTGTTGCCCCATCATTTTGGCTGTTTTTCATGCATACATTTTTACTTGCTGATTTTGTTGCAAGTTGCCCCATCATTTCGGCTATTTCGTATGCACGTGCGGCCTCCTGGCTTTTCGCCATAAACCTGAAATTAGACACCGCTATAACTGGGATATTTCCAGGAGCGAATCATCATTTGCCTCTGTCGATATCGAACAAAGGTGGCTTAGTGAACAGGGTTAGGGTCCTGTCGACTAAGGCTTTTGACTTCATGAGCCGTAAGGGTCTCACAAAGGTATTTCTCCCTACAGGTCGTAAGGATCTTGTAGGCGTATTTTCTCCTTAGGAATCGTGAGGATTCCTAAGTGTATGTTCCTCTGTAAGTCGTAAGGATCCTACCGGAGAGTTTTCTCTTCCTAAGTTGAGAGGACTTACAAGGGTTGTCCACCATATGGATATATCCCTAGTCATGGGTGGGACCTTGCTGGGTAAATGTTTATTCGCGCCCGTGGATTATATACAAGGGTCAGTGTAGGGTGTTTTTCGTCACCCCATTGAGATGGGAATACGCGCACGCTTGTCAGGCGTACTGCAGATTCCCCCTGCCCAGGATAGGCCGGGGTTTAATGATTGTGGGGATCCGAATCTCCGGCAGCCGCGGACTAAGCTGCCGTTAATTACCCCTCGCCTTTGGGGCGAGGGAACCTCCGATTAACGGGTTAAACTGGTCATGCGAACTCAATGTGCAGTGTACGTGTGTTCTGTTCTGAAAGGGGGGTTTTGGATATATCGGGAGCCACGCAGAGTTTTTACGGGGGTCCCGCTACCCGGATAGCGGGCTGGGGGTCAAGGGGGCTAGCAGCCCCCTTGCGGGGTGCGGGGCAATGCCCCGGCCCAAAAATTTTTTGGAGGGGGAGAATGTTGCGGAGTATGTGTATTTGTACATTTGTATACAAATGTATATATATATGTATATACATAAAAAGAGGGGGAAAAGGCATCCAAGGGATGCGTGGGGCCTTGGGCGCTGTGCGCTTAGGTGCACTTGCGCAGGTGCGCAAGCGCGCGCGCCACGTGTCGGCACGCGGGCGCCTTGCGCACTTGCGCTGCGCGCAGGAGAGGCTCAAGAGGCTTTTAGCCTAAGAACAGAAGCTGTGCTTCAGAAATGAAGTATTTATTATGTATATATGTATGGAGTTAAACTCCTATGATGTTTTGAAGCTGATAAAGGGGGTTCTTCTTCTTCCTCCTGTTGTTTGGCCGGATCTTGAAGATCAAGAAGTAGGAGATTTTAAAAATCACTCCTTTTTGAGATCTGATGGGAGATCTGAGTTTCCCTTTGTGGGTTTTGTGGTGGAAAACCACTTAGTTTTGGGAAAGAAAGAGTAAAACTCTTGATTTAATTCAAAAGAAATGAGAAGGTTTTAGAACCTTGGAGAAGAAGCAGGAAAGAGCTCAGCTCTGAAACTTTTTTTTGGAGAGAGAAAAAGTTATGAGATTTTTCATTATCTTTGCCTTTATAGGCCATACATTTTACACATAGCCCCTTGGGCTTCACAAAATGGCATTTTGCCTATCCCATGGCTCATGTGCCATTTCTTTTTGCACATAAGCCATGGGCTTTACAAAAATTTGGCTTTATGCCTATTTTTCTTACATTTATCCATAAAATAAAATAAAAGAAATACAACAAAATTATTTATTACAAAATTTTTATCTTGGTATGGGGGAGGTCGGCCGCTTCATGTTCGGGCTCGACCCGGGCATGGGCCCACTGGGTCGGGGCCTGGGCCCACTTGGCTTGGGGTTGACTTGGATTTTGACTTGGTCAACCGAGGTGTAAATTTTTACCCCAACAAATTGCCCCCCATCAATAAATGCACACCACATATGTGGGTCGTGTGCATGAAATTGATGGATCTTCTTTCACGTGGAGGCGGCTTGACTTGGTTCCCACCTTTTGGGAAGCTGGCACTGCCCTTTTTACGACATGGACGGTCGTTGCTTGACATGTCTCTGAGACGGAGTATCCGTGATAGGCATTTTCCCTGACCCGGAGCTATCTGGTTCCCGCTTTGTAGGAATCATGCGCTGCCCTTTTGGCGACTTGGACGGTCGATGCTGCCCTTTTAGCGACATGGACGGTCGACGCCCTGTTACGAAGCGATTTGGGTTCCCAATTTGCGGGAGCCTGCACTGCCCTTTTTGCGACATAGACGGTCGACGCCCTGTTACGAAGCGATTTGGGTTCCCAATTTGCGGGAGCCTGCACTGCCCTTTTTGCGACATAGACGGTCGACGCCCTGTTACGAAGCGATTTGGGTTCCCAATTTGCGGGAGCCTGCACTGCCCTTTTTGCGACATAGACGGTCGACGCCCTGTTACGAAGCGATTTGGGTTCCCAATTTGCGGGAGCCTGCACTGCCCTTTTTGCGACATAGACGGTCGACGCTCTGATCCGGAGCGATTTGGGTTCCCAATTTGCGGGAGCCTGCACTGCCCTTTTTGCGACATAGACGGTCGACGCTCTGATCCGGAGCGATTTGGGTTCCCAATTTGCGGGAGCCTGCACTGCCCGTTTTACGACATGGACGGTCGACGCTTGATTTGAAGCGATTTGGGTTCCCAATTTGCGGGAGCCTGCACTGCCCTTTTTGCGACATGGACGGTCGACGCTCTGATCCGGAGCGATTTGGGTTCCCAATTTTTGGGAGCCTGCACTGCCCTTTTTGCGACATAGACGGTCGACGCTCTGATCCGGAGCTATTTGGGTTCCCAATTTGCGGGAGCCTGCACTGCCCGTTTTACGACATGGACGGTCGACGCTTGATTTGAAGCGATTTGGGTTCCCAATTTGCGGGAGCCTGCACTGCCCTTTTTGCGACATGGACGGTCGACGCTCTGATCCGGAGCGATTTGGGTTCCCAATTTGCGGGAGCCTGCACTGCCCTTTTTGCGACATAGACGGTCGACGCCCTGATCCGGAGCGATTTGGGTTCCCAATTTGCGGGAGCCTGCACTGCCCTTTTTGCGACATAGACGGTCAACGCCCTGATCCGGAGCGATTTGGTATATGTGTCCCCGGCACGGAGTGTCGCTGGTCGACGTTTCCCCGAGGTGGAGTGTCTGCTGTAGGACGTTTCCCTGAGACGGAGTGCCTGTAGTAGGACGTATCCCCGAGACGGAGTGCCTGTTGTAGGACGTATCCCCGAGACGGAGTGCCTGTGGTAGGACGTTTCCCCGAGATGGAGTGCCTGTGGTAGGACGCTTCCCCGATGCGGAGTGTCGCTGGTTGACGCAGAGGTCGATGTTGGAAATGGTTGGTTTGATTTGAGTTGACATCAGCATCGCTGTACTGGAATATGGTACCAGGAGCGAATCATCATCTGTCTTTGAGAGGATTTGGGAGTTGGGGTTTTTGTTTGGCATCTGCATTGCTGCACTGGAATAATGCCAGGAGCAACTCATCATTTGCCCCGGGAGAATTTGGATTTGGTTTTTTTTTCGTTTGGCATCTGCATTGCTGCACTGGAATAATGCCAGGAGCAACTCATCATGTGCCCCGGGAGAATTTGGATTTGGTTTTTTTTTCGTTTGGCATCTGCATTGCTGCACTGGAATAATGCCAGGAGCAACTCATCATGTGCCCCGAGAGGATTTGGATTTGGTTTGTTCGGCATCTGCATTGCTGCACTGGAATAATGCCAGGAGCAACTCATCATGTGCCCTGGGAGGATTTGGATTTGTGTTTTTTTTTTGTTCGGCATCTGCATTGCTGCACTGGAATGATGCCAGGAGCAACTCATCATGTGCCCCGAGAGGATTTGGATTTGGTTTGTTCGGCATCTGCATTGCTGCACTGGAATAATGCCAGGAGCAACTCATCATGTGCCCCGGGAGGATTTGGATTTGTGTTTTTTTTTTGTTTGGCATCTGCATTGCTGCACTGGAATGATGCCAGGAGCAACTCATCATGTGCCCCGAGAGGATTTGGGAATTGGTGGCTTAGGAGACAGGTTTAGATCCCTATCACCTAAGGCTTTTCAATTTTATGGGCCGTGAGGGTCCCATAAAAGCATTTTCTCCCTACGAGTCGAAAGGATCTCGTAGGTGTATTTTCTCCTTAGGAGTCGTGGGGGCTCCTAAGTGTATTGCTCCTTTGTGAGTCGTAAAGATCTCACGCGGGAATTTTCTCCTCACAAAGCCGAGAGGACTTTGCGAGTGCATTTCATTTCTTCTTTTTTTTTTTTTACGAGTTTGCGCCCTTTTGGGTTTTCACAAACTCGCGGGCAGTCCTGCTGTTTTTACTCACGGAGCCCTTTCGGGTTTTCATCCGCGCCCATTTTGCTTGTTGACACACCGTTCTTCTTTTTTTTGTTTTCCTTTTTTTTTCTCTTCTTTTTTTTTTTATTTTTTTTTCTTTTTTTCTTTTTTTTTTTGGAATCTTCCCTGCCGGTGGGACTTTGAATATGGTCTCGCCGGTAGGACTTGGGAGAGATTGGTACCGTTTTACGCCCGTGGATTGTATACGGTTTTGCAGGATGTATGATCCAGACCGTAGGGCCGTAAAAATTTTAGGACTTTGTTGGCGTCTGCATCGCTGCACTGGAATATGGTACCAGGAGCGACTTATCATTCGCCGTTTTGGGGTATGGGATTTGGAATTTGGTTGGCGTCTGCATCGCTGCACTGGAATATGGCACCAGGAGCGACTCATCATTCGCCTCTTGGGGATTGGGATTTGGAATTTGGTTGGCGTCTGCATCGCTGCACTGGAATATGGTACCAGGAGCGACTCATCATTCGCCACTTGGGGATTGGGGAGCGATGGCTTAGGAGACATGTTTGGATCCCTATCACCTAAGACTTTTCAATTTTATGGGCCGTGAGGGTCCCATAAAAGCATTTTCTCCCTACGAGTCGTAAGGATCCCGCAGGTGCATTTTCTCCTTAAGAGTCGTGAGGACTCCTAAGTGTGTTTTTCCTTGGTGAGTCGTAAGGATCTCACGAAGGTTTGTTCTCCTCATGCATCGTGAGGACACATGAGTGGGTCTTTCCAATGAAGCATAATTCCAAAGGCGGACACCAGCCGCGTAACTGGTGGTTGCGGTGGGGCATGAGTATACTGAGAATTATTTGAGCCCGTGGATTGTATACGGTAGTCAATTTGGGGACTGGCCGTAGGGCTGAAAGAATTTTGGGAAATTGGATTTTTGTTTGGCGTCTGCATTGCTGCACTGGAATAATGCCAGGAGCAACTCATCATCCGCCCTTGTTTTTTTATTTTTTTATTTTTTTTATTTTACCGCGATTGCTCTATCATTTCAGCTTTTCTTATCGCGAAAGTCGCGATTGCCCTATCATTTCGGCTATTTATTCGCGGTTGTCCCATCATTTCGGCTTTATTTTCATTTTTATTTTTACTCGCTGATTTTTATTGCGAGTTGCCCCATCATTTCGGCTTTTCTTTATTTTTCTTTTATTTACACATTTTTTTATTTACATTTTTTTTTACTTTCCCAGTTTAACGACTTAGAGGTCGATTGTTCCCAGTTTAATGACGTGGTGGTCGTCTTTGCTTATCCCAGCTCCTTGAACATTGATCTTGGCGGAGCTGTGCTGATGGCCTAGCTCCGTGGCTTGCCGATACGTCCGAGAATTGAGAGGTTTTTCCAAGCTTATATTGGTCCTCTGCCCAATCTTTGAAAACACAGCAGTCTTCAATGGTATGACTCAGCACTCTATGGTATGGGCAGTATATGGGATTGCCAGTCATATTCATTTCATGTGGCCTCTTCGGAATAGGCAGTTGCAGGCCATTGTTCAGGGCTTCCTTGAATATATCGCGGACCTCATCCCTCCTAAAGGAGTACACCTTCTTCCTTCTCTCCATCAGAGTAGGTGCCCTCACTGACGCCGGTCCCTGAGGCCGATCAGTCTTTGGTTCGTCCTGCACATGTCTGGGAGGGTTAGGTTCCCGAAAGGTTTCGGTCTCCATTTGCATGAAATCGGCGGTCGTAGCTTGACTGTTTGCTAACACGCCTTTAGACAGTTCTATCTCTCCCGTCTTGTATTGCTTTTCGACCCAATCTTTGAAGACGAAGCAGTCCTCAATGGAATGACCTATCACCTTATGATAGGGGCAATATTTTGGGTCGTCGATCATATTCTCTTCTTGCGGTCTCTTTGATTCTGGCAGTTGTAGACCATTTCTTAGGGCGTCCCTGAATATCTTGTGGACCTTTTCCCTCTTGAAGGAATAGACCTTTTCCAGCTTCTCTTTCAGAGGCGACTCCCCACCGACGTATGTATCGGAGGGACTGGAGGCTGATTGTGGCCGTTTTTCATGAAGGCGCTCCGCTTTTAAGTTGAAAGGGATATCAGTTGGCTGCCCCGGGGTATCGATCCCTGGCTCATGAACCAAAACTTGATTCTGCTGTAATTGCAACCGGGCGACTTGGGTCGCGAGATCTGCCACGACGTTTGCCAGCTCGTCGACTTTGGAATAGACCTCGGACATCTTCTCATCCCTGTCCTGAAATTGCCTTTGAAGCCAGTGGAATAATGCTTGTTCTGCAGTTCCGGCTATGACAACCGGGTAATCATTATTGCCTGAGCTCAATTCCACAGGAACCACGGGCTCCTCTGGCTTAACGGCCTGAGCGGGCTCTTCATCATTTAGATCGAGCCGATGCTGGGTAGCGGCAACCATATCATCACCATGGCTGTGAAGAAGAAGAGGGTTCGTTTCTTCATATCCGGCCATGTAGACAGTGTGGATAACACATTCAGCCATTCTTTCATCACTGGCAGTTGGTTTCGCGGAGCGGTCCGGGCTTTGGAAATTCATAAATTTTAACATGGCCAGAGCCCTAGCCTTTTTGTTGGCTCTATATCTGAGCCGCTTCTGCCTCAGCTTCTCGATTTTGAAGGCTTGGCGGGCATCCGCTACCCAGGAAGCCGTTGTGAGTTGATCAGAGGGGAGCTTAGAGAAGACACCCGATCGAGCAGTGGTCAAGGGCACCGCTGGAGCTTGCTCGGGACGCGTTGTAGCTTTGTTGGGGTTGATGGCCTTGCCCCCAGCTGGGGCCAAGGAAAGTCGTTCAGACACCGACTTGCGTTTGGGTTGGGGCACCCTCGAGATCACCACATTTGGTCTCCTGCCTTTCGAGACCGATTTGTCTGCCACCGGGGCTTGAGGAGCTGGGATGGCCCCAACTGGCATGAACACAATAGAGCCGAATGGTAGCAGCGGCTCTTCCCATTGTCGCCCGAGACTAGCCGGAAGGACCGTCCTGGAGTCTATCTTCATCGTGTAGGAGACGGGAGCTTAGTTCATCATCGAAGACATCGTCAGAAGGTGATTGTTTGAAAATCTGCATGAAAGAGCATTATTTCAGTATAAATATAGGTATGTATAATGATTGAGTTCGCATGAACGTTTAACCCGAAATATGGGAGAAGAGACAAGTCCCACCGGGCGTGCCAGAATCTGTAGGGTGTTTTTCGTCACCCCATTGAGATGGGAATACGCGCACGCTTATCAGGCGTACTGCAAATTCCCCCTGCCCAGGGTAGGCCGGGGTTTAATGATTGTGGAGATCCGAATCTCCGGCAGCCGCGGACTAAGCTGCCGTTAATTACCCCTCGCCTTTGGGGCGAGGGAACCTCCGATTAACGGGTTAAACTGGTCATGCGAACTCAATGTGCAGTGTACGTGTGTTCTGTTCTGAAAGGGGGGTTTTGGATATATCGGGAGCCACGCAGAGTTTTTACGGGGGTCCCGCTACCCGGATAGCGGGCTGGGGGTCAAGGGGGCTAGCAGCCCCCTTGCGGGGTGCGGGGCAGTGCCCCGGCCCAAAAATTTTTTGGAGGGGGAGAATGTTGCGGAGTATGTGTATGTGTACATTTGTATACAAATGTATATATGTATGTATATACATAAAAAGAGGGGGAAAAGGCATCTAAGGGATGCGTGGGGCCTTGGGCGCTGTGCGCTTAGGTGCACTTGCGCAGGTGCGCAAGCGCGCGCCACGTGTCGGCACGCGGGCGCCTTGCGCACTTGCGCTGCGCGCAGGAGAGGCTCAAGAGGTTTTTAGCCTAAGAACAGAAGCTGTGCTTCAGAAATGAAGTATTTATTATGTATATATGTATGGAGTTAAACTCCTATGATGTTTTGAAGCTGATAAAGGGGGTTCTTCTTCTTCCTCCTGTTGTTTGGCCGGATCTTGAAGATCAAGAAGTAGGAGATTTTAAAAATCACTCCTTTTTGGGATCTGATGGGAGATCTGAGTTTCTCTTTGTGGGTTTTGTGGTGGAAAACCACTTAGTTTTGGGAAAGAAAGAGTAAAACTCTTGATTTAATTCAAAAGAAATGAGAAGGTTTTAGAACCTTGGAGAAGAAGCAGGAAAGAGCTCAGCTCTGAAACTTTTTTTTGGAGAGAGAAAAAGTTATGAGATTTTTCATTATCTTTGCCTTTATAGGCCATACATTTTACACATAGCCCCTTGGGCTTCACAAAATGGCATTTTGCCTATCCCATGGCTCATGTGCCATTTCTTTTTGCACATAAGCCATGGGCTTTACAAAAATTTGGCTTTATGCCTATTTTTCTTACATTTATCCATAAAATAAAATAAAAGAAATACAACAAAATTATTTATTACAAAATTTTTATCTTGGTATGGGGGAGGTCGGCCGCTTCATGTTCGGGCTCGACCCGGGCATGGGCCCACTGGGTCGGGGCCTGGGCCCACTTGGCTTGGGGTTGACTTGGATTTTGACTTGGTCAACCGAGGTGTAAATTTTTACCCCAACAGTCAGTATTGAGCCACTTGTAGGGCAGTATCGAAGGTTGTGGGGGTTGCTTAAGCACGGGTTTAGGTCTCTGTAACTTAAGACTTTCAAACCTTATGAGCCGTGAGGGTCCCATAAGAGAGTTCTCCTTACGAGTCGTGAGGATCTCGCAAGTGTATTTTCTCCTTAGGAATCATGGGGATCCCTAAATGTGTTGCTCCCTTGTGAGTCGTAAGGATCTCACGCGGGTGGTTTATCCTTACAAAGTCGTGAGGACCCTGCAAGTGTCTTTTAACGAGGTTGCGCCCTTTCGGGTTTTCACAAACACTCGCCGGTAGCCCTGCTGTTTTTACTCACGAAGCCCTTTCGGGTTTTCATCCGTGCCCATTTTGCTTATGGACATACCGTTTTTATTTTTTATTATTTTTATTATTTTTTTTTGTCTCGTCAGCCTGAGGATGCTGCGATAGTATTTTAAGGACGTTTCGGTCCGTCATTAGTTTAAGGACGTTTCGGTCCGTCGTTAGTTTAAGTACGTTTCGGTCCGTCGTTAGTTTAAGGACGTTTCGGTCCATTGTTGAGAGGGCCAGCTACTACTTATAGAGCTTGAGCTTAGAAAGATAGCCAGCGGACATAGTCGTCGTCATCTATCATTGACCTAGGCTGTGGCTCATTAAGCGTAGTATTTCTTTAGGAAGCGGCCGTTTATTGGCCTGAAAGGCCTTTCACCATGCATATCCATGAGTAGATAGGCTCTACCCTGGTAGACCTTATCTATGATGTACGGGCCTTCGTAGTTCGGCTCGAATTTTCCCCGCTTGGTGCGATTGGGGATCATAGGCCTTTTGACCACTGGCACGAGTTCGCCTTGGCGGAATGCCCTCGGTCGGGTCAATCTTTCGTATGAGTGCGTCATCCTCGCTTTGTAAGCCTCTAGATTTATTTGCGCTATGAGCCGGGTTTCATCAAGGGCGTTAAGCTCCTCAAGCCGAAGGTGGGCATTTTCTTCGTCCGTCAACTCGCAGTGGACTGCCACTCGTAGAGAAGGTAGCTCTATCTTGAGGGGGAGTACTGCTTCCGTACCGAATACCAATGCGTATGGCGTTGTGTTCGTGGCCGTCTTGAACGTAGTTCGATACGCCCAAAGAGCCTCTTGCAGTCTCTCGTGCCAGTCCTTCTTATTTCGGGACACCGTCTTTTTCATGATCTTTGTCAAGGTCTTATTGAAGGCCTCAGCTAGACCGTTAGCTCGCGGATTATAAACCGAGGAATATCTCCAGTCTATATTGTGCTGTTGCACGAAGCGACTGATCTTGTGGCTTCTGTAAGCTGGCCCGTTATCGGAAATGATCCGTCGCGGAGTTCCATACCGATAAATGACATGCGTTTTGAAGAAATGGAGGATATTCTCCATCTTCACTTCCCTCAACGGCACTGCCTCTGCCCATTTGGAGAAGTAATCAGTCGTCGCCAAGATGAAACGATGTCCCCTGGACGATGCTGGTTCGATGGGGCCGACTATGTCAGTTCCCCACATTTCGAATGGCCAGCTAGCCACCGTTGGATGGAGTGGATTTTGATGCTTGTGGATAAAGTCCCCATAGATTTGGCATGAGTGGCATTGCTTCGCATATTCGAGACAGTCCTGAATCATCGTGGGCCAGTAGTAGCCCAACCGCTTGATTTTCAACTTCATCTTTGGGCCTGCTTGGTGAGAACCGCAGAGTCCGTCGTGAACTTCCTGAACGACCCTTTTTGCCTCTTCAGGTCCTAGGCATCTCAGCCACAGAGAGTCAAATGACCTCTTGTACAGAGTATCGTTGACGAAGGCAAAAGACAGAGCTCGTTTTATAAGCTGATGTTTTTAAGACGCATCTTCGGGCGTTCGACGGTATTTGAAGTACTCTATAAAGACTTCTCTCCAATCCTCGGCCTTTTCCCGGTCTTTTATTTGCAAGGTCATCTGCTCAGTCGCTTCCTTTTCTTCGGATGATTCCGGAGATATTTCTGCAGGGGCGAGCAGCCGACGGCTTTATACCACGATTCTTACGTCGTCGAGGTTCTCATCAGCCAGTTCCTTAGCGAGCTTGGCCAACGCGTCTGCTTTGCTGTTTTCCGCGCGCGGTATGCTTTCCAAAGTACAGGAAGGAATTTGAGTGAGCAGTTGTTGTACTTTCTCGCCATACCTCACCAGCTCGGGTTTGCACGTTTGGTAGTCGCCATTTACTTGACTAACGACCAGCTGAGAGTCTCCGTAGATGAGGAGGTTATCAATCCCCATGTCGATGGCGATCTCGAAGCCTGCTATCAAAGCTTCATACTCGGCTTCATTGTTCGTCCTCGGTTCTATTAAGGAGAAAGCAAAGCGCATTATCCCTCCTTGTGGAGTTACAAAGATGAGTCCTACCCTCGATTTGATTATCGGGGTACTTTGTTTGCGCTTCTTCATGGAAGATGCTCCATCGAAATAAAGCTCCCATCGGGTATCACCACCATTGATCATGTCAAACGCATGTTCGTCTGGCAGATCGCAATTCAGAGGAGAACCGGCAGGTACTGGATGCTCAGCAAGGAAGTCGGCGATGGCTTGGCCTTTCACTGCCTTGAGAGGCTGATAGGTTATCAAGAACTCCATCAAGAGCAGGGCCCATTTAGAGAGTCTCCCTGTTAATATGGCCTTTGACATTAGATATTTGAGGGGGTCCACCTTTGAAATAAGACGGACTTCATGCGCCAATGCATAGTGCCTGAGTTTTGTTATCGCAAAGATTAACGCCAGGAAATGTTTTTCGATAGGGGAGTAATTGCTTTCTGCCACCAGAAGAACTCGACTCAAATAGTAGAGAGCTCTCTCTTTCCCTTGGTCGTTCTCTTGCGCCCATAATGCGCCTAAGGAACCTTCGAGGGCTGTTGTATACAGAATGAGAGGCTTTCCCTTGACCGGAGCGGCCAGCACTGGCGGATTCTGCAGGTATTGCTTGATTTTGTCTAGCGCGCTTTGGCATTTGCGATCCCAGACGAAAGGGGTTCCCTTCTTCATCAGGTAGCTGTAAGGACGGTCCTCTTCCCGCTGATCTTTCACCTCTTTCTGTCGGCGGGGATAATCTTAATCAATTACCAAGTCTTGGACTTGACGCCGGACCTTGTAGATTTTAGAGGACAGCCGTTAAGGGAGCTGTTCCGGCTTCACCTTTGCAGTGCTCTCCATAGGTGGAGGAGATCTTTTCAACACAGCGGTCGGAGAGTTCTCGCGGACCTTCCTAAGTGGTTCAAAGATGTTCCCAGTTGGAACAACAGCATCAATTTCCGCCGTTGGAGTCGGCGGGGTCAGTCCAGAAGGAGAGTTGCCCCCAGCCTTCCTTACTCGGCGCCAGTGGCATATCCCTAGTAGGAAGAGTGTTGTCTCCTGAGGGTTTTCAGCGGATTACACCCACAAAATCTTATAATAAAAGAGAGATGGCGAAAATTATATGAAGATAAGAACTATAAAAGAAAGAACTTGAAAATAAGAGTTTTCAACTATACCATCTTTTCAGTTGCTATGAGCCCTATCTTAATGGTCATGAAAAAATGTTAGAAATCACATTATCCCTCAATAAAACATCGCCTTTAGTTTTCATTCCTACCTTTCTTCCAAACATTGATCATATACCCCTACGTGTGTGAACTGGACATCCCTAAACTCAGAGAATTCAATTCAAGCAATCATACTCTTGTCTATCTACCTTAGTACTTTTTAATAGATATTTAGATTTTCTCATACATTTTCATGCGACCGTTAATACTTCTTGAGGTACTAACCGACCGATTACTCATGTGATCGCTTATTAGGTGTATTTCCTCGTCTTACACCACCTAAGGCTTAGCAGTGACTCCCGGACCAGTTGGTCTAAGGCACTAGGTGATGAAGCACCCTCGCTATATTTTTTTTTATTGCTGCCTTGGCGATAACAAAACCAGTGTTCATTTTTCTTCTCCCTTTTATATTTTATTCAATTTTTTTTATTTCTTTCATACTTTGGCTTTTAGAAAAGAACATTTCAAGGTATCCTCTACTATCCCGAGTTTCAAGATGTGTGTAAGTGCGTATAGTAGGGTATCAACGTTCAAATGTTTGGCTTCCAGAATAGGAACTATTTTTCAGACTTATTTTTATTCTCAGATTAGTGACTTCTTTCATCTTACTAACCCTTGGGGCAACGGCTCATAACTACTTATTACTAGTTTCATTTAAGAAAACATCTAACTTTCTTGATTTTCTTAAACTATTCCTATCTTTTAAATATAATTTTTCACTTTCTACTCTTTTATTATCACAATTTTTTTGTGTGCTTATATATAGTATAATGCAAAGTAGGGCGTAAATAAGCACAGGAGCGCTGAAAAACGACTTCTTGGGAGCTTCTTGCGATGGTACAGGAGCGCTGAAACTCGTTGGCGGGAGCATGGTCCCGAAGAATAGCCCAGTGGTGGCTTGAGTTACCTGCTCCACTGGCATAGTGAAAAGGGAGGCCGCTTGGGGACCGTAGGTTACTCCTCCAGATGGGACAGAGCGAGAGTTGCTGTTGCAGTTAGTGCAGTTTGAAGCTATTGATTTCTTGAAGAGCTTGAATATTCTGCCCCCTGCGTCGACCTTGGTCTTTGGCATGTGCCAGTTGTTTGATGACCGATTCCGTCGGCAAGGCTGCTGCTTGGGGAGCCTGCCTGTGGACGACAGACATCCTCTGGGCTTCCTCCATCAGCGTTGAGGCACTAAGGGTGGGAGGTGGGAGCATCGACCTAAAAAGAAGCCCGTTGATTTATTGAAGAGCCGGATTGCAGCTATTTTAGGCTGCAAGTGACCCATACTTGACTCCGCCGGAAAAGACAGAGCCTGAGTTGCTCGGGTGGGAGCAAATGCCATTCTTCATAGAGATGAAATGCCGGCTTCAATATCCACTCCGCTAAGGGCAACCAAAAACATACACACCGCGATTATTTGATCGCGGGAAAAACACTACACACGAAGTGTGGAGTGGAAAGAGGAAAAGGTCCCACCAGGCGTGCCAGAATCTGTTCCCCTCCGAAAGACGGCGCGACGGACGTCTTGCCTGAAATTCGGGGCAGATGCTAATTGGTGCTATCCGTCTACCTCTCCGAAGATGCCAAGTTGATTTATGGCGCCATGTATCGAAGGTTTAAACAGATGCGTCCGATGTAGCAGACTTCGTCAGATTCCCCCTCGCTTGAGGGGTTTTTGATTGTGGGGACGCTCTTCCCTGCAGGCACAAGCCCCTGCAGTTAATTACGCTACCGCATTGCGGTAGCAACTTTCTCCTTCACCAGATGATCACTTCGTGTCGTGTGTGTTTATTTTGTGTTTGGTTGCCCGTGGATTGTATACGGAGACAGAGGTATGTCGTCGCTCGTAGGGCATGGACTAATCCAAATCCGTATCATCTTAGATTTGGGTTTGGGGGTTTGGGTTTAAGGATACGTTAGTCTCGTTTGAGACTAAGATCGACTTAAACGTTTATTAAGGATACGTCAGCCTAGTTTTTTTTTAGACTAAGATCAACTTAACGGGATCGTTTAGATCCGACAAGAGAGCAATTAAGGGAGCCATGTTGTTTAGTTTAGTGACATTGCGGTCAATAGGTAGTTTAAGTACATTGCGGTCCAATGTTAGTTTTAAGACATTGCGGTCAAGGTTAAGGACGTCGTAGTCCGAGGATTTAAGGACTCCACAGTCCAATGTTAGTTTTAAGACATCACGGTCAAGATTAAGGACCTCATAGTCCATGGATTTAAGGACTCCACAGTCCGACGTTAGTTTTAAGACATCACGGTCAAGGTTAAGGACCTCATAGTCCATGAGTTTAAGGACCCCACAGTCCGTATCAATGTATGGTCATCGAGACCCGCCACCTCTTTGAAGACGTTGAGGAATTACAACGCTAAGTATCAAAGGAGTGAAGAGATGTACCCTTAAACCAAGGTAGATTAAATAGTCTTCGACCCAATTTGGGACCAAGACCAATTAATTATGTTATGAGCCCATTAGCCCAGTTAAGTTTGAATTGAGGACTTATGGCCAGCTTGGGCTAAGTCCAATCATGTTTAGAATATAGGCTTTCTGTTGGTCTATTGAAGGAGAGGGTTTGCCTCTAGAAACTTAGCCAATTGGGCTAAACTTAGTGTTAAACACTAAAGACCAACAGTGTTGAACACTGGGAGTGAGATTGACAAGTTAGTGTTTAACACTAAAAGATAGTTAGTGCTAAACACTAGCAACAGGGCTTTCAAATTAGTGTTTATACACTAAAGCAAATCAGTGTTAAACACTGGCAATGGAGATTTCAAATTAGTGTTTAACACTAAGGCAGATCAGTGTTAAACACTGGAAACAGGGTCTTCCAAGTTGGTGTTCAAAACTAAGAAAGTCAGTGTTCAACACTAAGAAAGTCAGTGTTAAGCACTGTAAATAGAGTTTTCCAAATTAGTGTTTAAACACTAAGAAAATCAGTGTTGAACACTGGATATAGAGGTTTCAACTTTAGTGTTAAACACTAAGGCAAGAGGGGTCACGTGGTAGCACGTGAGAGCGCCCTCAATTCATTTTATTCTGCCAAAAGTATTGAATACTTTGGAGCATCACGTGCTGTTACGTGATGGGCATTTAAATGTTTGTCTGTTAGAGCTTCTGCCAAGGGGGCACGTGGGGCACGTGAGGCGTTGCCTCAAAGCCCTTCTCTGTGGAACTTTTCAGGGGTCACGTGGTAGCACGTGACCCTGTAAGTCCATATTGCGACCCCCGGTGCTTACGGGGAGGCGGAAACGGTATAAAAAACGAATTTTTATCGCAAGAGGCAACATGGACTAAACTAGGTCGGGATCGTTGTCTAAACTAAAACTAGTTTACAAGCTAAAGAGAGTTAGCTACTATGGAAGATGGTTATACCTAAACTTGAACTCCTTCTTCTTCAAACCTTGTAGAGGTTGATGGTTCTCTTTTCGTCGCCTTCTCCCGTCGAAGATGGATCCACCTCGAGGGTTCGACTTTGGGCTCTTCCTCGATCTTTGAGTGAACTAGGGTTTCCGGCTTGCTAAACCTTCATCCTAGAATGAGTAGAGAGTGATTAGGGTTTGCTTTTCTTTCTAAAGAGAATGATTCTCAACACATGAGAAGGTTTCTCTTTTCAAGAGGAAGAAGAAGATGAAATGAGGAGAGAGAGAGGTTATGATAGAATGAGCTCAATTATTTCTTTCTTGCAACCATATTGCAAAAGAAATGAATTATCTAAATGATAATAATTGAAATAAGAATAGTTGATGGTAAATATGGAATGATCACTATCATACTTCTTTAAATGAAGTGTAAGCATGAATCGAGGAAGACTTTCAAGGCATGATGGTGGTCAAAGGTCAACAAGTCAACCAAGGTCAACAAGTCAACAAAAATCTACCATAACATAATTCTTATTTAATTACTATTATTAATAGATAATATATAAATCCATTAGGGTTTGGAAAATGATAACTGTCAACTGTGCATACGCACCCGATCCGAAACCCTAATGAAAAACCTCATTCTCCGCCTCAAGCAACTGTGCATACACACCTGCATTCTCGTTCCGAGGAACAAGAATACCAAGATATAAAAGCAACCCCCAAAACATATACCAGTATCTGGCTCAAACCAGAGCCTGCCAGTATAATCCGTCCGGACTCCAAACGTGCACAAGTGCGCGGATGAGAACGAACCCTGTCGCAAAACCATGCGACCTCTACTCTGTTTTGCCCAGAGGCGAATACCCTCTGTGTGGGACTCTAAAGACTCGACACTACGCTGGCAGTGGGTTTAACCACAGACCGCAAGCGGCACTAGCTGTGCGTAACGGTCCCCAGGTAGATGCCGACAAGAAGGCTGACGAGGTGAAACCCCATCTGAACTCCTACTGAGTCTGAATGTGACATTCTCCGTACAGTCCGGTCTGTTCGTCTGATACATCGCATGGCGGGCCTAGGGGGCGGTAAAACGTCAGTCCCCCAATAGCGGTACAAGTCGTGTCGGAGTGAAGCCCAAAACACCCTGAGATAACACTGGAAACCTACCAGTATATCTCGCTTGCCCTGGCCAGGGACTACTCGTGTAATGGCTCTCCTAGACACAGCGCGATGTCAACCCCAATACCGGGAGAGACGAATCCTGTCTAACCGTCACTGCCTTCAAGTGCTTCGGGACTGCACCCAACCACCACCTGTTTGCACGACTCCTTTGAGCCGTGGTAGGGCAGTGATCAAAGTGCAGTGGGAACACACTCGAGGCGAAGTGTCAGTGTCAAGTCAGCGGACTAAGCTGTACTCATGTCACCTGGGAACTGATAACTGACGATAGGTATAATACCAACCTGTCAGTTCCCGACGAGTCCTGTCCAGTGTACTCGTAACCCAACGAGCACCCGTATACTATCTCCAGTACGACGTACTGATGGCTGTGGGACAGACCATCTCCCACACTGGGATGAGAAGCGCATACGCTAGTCTACTCCGGAGTATCGATGCCCTGTCTCGATAGTCCTACGACTAGGGACCTGTATAAGGATGTGCCTATAGATCACCCAGCCCCCACTAGTGTGACTGCCATCACAACGCTGGTAATCAAGCAAAGATCCTAAGGGCTCCACTAATGCGTATAAGTGATATACTGAAATAAACACAAGTACACATTGAAGTAGAAACAAACCAAGTAGCATACTACTATATTGAGCAAGATTGTTTATACAAGGTGAATATCCCAAGCTTCCATCAAGTAATATACAAACTAGTATGATACAGTAATGGCCTCTAGGGCATATACACTAACAATCTCCCACTTGCACTAAGGCCATGTACTGGCGTATCGAAGACCTATCATCTCGATCAGCCGCTCGAACTGAGTCTGGGGTAGGGCCTTGGTGAATGGATCTGCAGTGTTCTCTTCTGAAGCAACCCTCCGAACCTCGATCTCCTTGCGATCCACGATCTCCCTGATCAGGTGATACCGCCTCAAGATGTGCCTGGATCTCTGATGGGACCTGGGTTCCTTTGCTAAAGCTATAGCCCCGTTGTTGTCGCAATACAGAGGTACTGGGTCAACAATGGACGGAACCACCTGAAGTTCTTTTAAGAACTTCCTTATCCAGACAGCTTCTTTTGCGGCATCAGATGCAGCGATGTATTCCGCTTCCATAGTCGAGTCTGCAACGGTTTCCTGTTTGGAACTCTTCCAACACACCGCCCCTCCATTGAGGGTAAAGACAAAACCCGACATGGACTTGGAATCATCCTTGTCACTCTGGAAGCTGGAGTCAGCAAAGGCCTCAATCTGGAGGTCTTTTCCGCCATACACCAAGAACATCTCCTTAGTCCTCCTCAGGTACTTGAGAATGTTCTTTACCGCTATCCAATGTTTCTCCCCAGGGTTTGACTGATACCGGCTTACTACACTCAGTGCATAAGCTACATCCGGTCTGGTACACAACATCGCATACATTATAGAGCCTACCGCAGAAGCGTAGGGTATAATAGACATGCGATCCCTCTCCAAATCAGTCTTGGGAGACATCTCTTTAGAGAGGGTGATCCCGTGACAAGCCGGTAAGTTACCGCGCTTGGAATCTTCCATACTGAATCTTTTCAGTACGGTGTCGATGTACCTGGACTGTGAAAGTCCTAATATCCTCTTGGATCTATCACGATGGATCCGGATCCCCAGGATGTAAGAGGCATCACCCAGGTCTTTCATGGAGAACCTGTGTGACAAGAAACCCTTGACAGATTGTAGCATAGGAATGTCATTTCCTATTAAGAGAATGTCATCCACGTATAAAACAAGGAATACTACAGTTCTCGCTACAAATCTACTATAGATGCACGGTTCATCTGGATTTTTGATAAAGTCAAATTCCTTGACCGTCTCATCAAAACAGATGTTCCAACTCCGCGATGCCTGCTTTAGTCCATAGATGGACTTAAGCAACTTGCACACCTTTCCGCTGCTCCCACTCTGAATGAAACCCTCTGGCTGATCCATATAGACACACTCCTCTAAATTTCCATTTAGAAAAGCGGTTTTTACGTCCATCTGCCAAATCTCATAATCGTGGAAGGCAGCAATGGCAAGAAGGATCCGAATGGATTTCAGCATAGCCACTGGAGAAAAGGTTTCGTCATAGTCCAAGCCAGGTCTTTGACGGAAACCCTTTGCTACAAGTCTAGCTTTATAGGTCTCAACCTGTCCATCTACACCAATCTTCCTTTTGAAGATCCACTTGCATCCTACGGGTTTTACCCCGTCTGGAGCAATGTCCAACGTCCATACTTTGTTGGTGTACATGGACTCCATTTCGGTCCGCATTGCATCCAGCCATTTTACCGAGTCAATGCTCTGAACGGCCTGCTGGAAGCTAGTAGGCTCATCATAGTCTATGATGCAATCCTCTCTATCCCCGTCTATGAGAAAACCGTAGTATCTCTCGGGCGGATGAGACTGCCTACTACTCCTGCGGAGCGGCGTAGGAATGTCCTGTTCATTTGAACCCTCTGGTTCCACTAAGCTTTCAGTAATAGTCTGTGGTTCTGGAATTTCTTCCAGTTCTACTGCGCTCCCACTTAATTCTTTTTCTAAGAACTGATGTTCTAGAAAGTGGGCATGACGAGAAACAAGAACTTTTTGTTCCTCTTCGTAGTAGAAGAGATATCCCTTGGAATTCTTTGGATATCCCACAAACTTACACAGTACTGAGCGCGCCTCGAGCTTGTCCGCATGCTGCTTTTTAATAAAAGCTGGACTTCCCCAAGTCTTAATATGACTGAGATAGGGTCTCTTCCCACACCACATCTCATATGGTGTAGTAGGCACAGTCTTAGTAGGAACTCGGTTCAAAAGGTACGCAGCTGATTCTAGCGCATACCCCCAGAATGATCGCGGTAACTCAGCGTTACTCATCATGGACCGTACCATATCCAATAGGGTTCGGTTCCGTCTCTCCGATACACCGTTGTGTTGCGGAGTGTATGGAGGAGTAAGCTGAGAGAGAATCCCATTCTCTTTTAAGTAATTCAGGAACTCGGCACTTAAGTATTCTCCACCTCGATCCGATCTTAGAATCTTGATACTTTTGCCGGTTTGTTTTTCTACTTCATTCTTAAATTCCTGGAATTTTTCAAAAGCTTCGGACTTATGTTTCATTAAGAAGACATAACCGTATCTTGAAAAATCATCCGTAAAAGTAATGAAGTAAGAATAACCGCTTCGCGCATGTGTAGACATTGGACCGCACACGTCGCTGTGTACGAGTCCCAAGAGCTCGCTCGCTCTTACTCCGTGTCCAGTGAACGGAGTCTTTGTCATCTTTCCTTTTAGACAGGATTGACAAGTGGCATATGATTGATATTCGAACGGATCCAAATATCCTTCTGTATGTAACTTAGTCAACCTTCTCTCATTGATGTGACCCAGTCTACAATGCCATAAGAAAGTCTGATTAATATCTGGTGACTTTCTTTTGTGTGTATTCTGGACATTGAAAATCTGTGGTTGGTTTAATACGTATATACCATTGCTCAATGTACCTGACCCAATCAGAACTTGATTAAGGTGAATGTTAACAACATTACTTACAAACGCAAATTCATAACCTTCTTTAGAAACCAAAGATACAGAAATGATATTACAAGTTGCGTTGGGTACAAAAAAGCAATTACGCAAAACCAAAACATGCCCATCTGACATTCCCAGGTGATAGTCCCCCACGGCTTTAGCATCCATGCTAGCTCCGTTCGCAACTTTGAGGGTCATGTCACCTGCCTTCAAAACCCTACGGTTTCTCAACGCCTGCAAAGAATTACAGATATGAGATCCTGATCCGGTATCCAATACCCAGGAAGTAGAGTTTATAGAAAGACAGTTTTCAATAACATACACACCTGAAGCTGAAGCCGCAACCTGCTTCAGTTCCTGTGTCCTGGCTTTCCAAGCCCTGCAATCTTTCTTCCAGTGTCCACTCTTGTGACAATAGAAGCATTCCTCTTTACCAACAAGCTTCCCCGCTATCTTTGTTGCCTTATCCTTTCCCTTCGCACCCACTTTACTAACACCGCCTCTTGGTTTGGCGGGGGCTTTCTTCTTCTTTCCCTTGGCTTTCGCCTTGGACCTAGAAGAAGAAGATCCTCCTACAAACAAAGTGGATGTATCCCTACCCTTCTGTAGGGTGCCCTCTGCGCTCCTCAGCAGGTTGAGGAGTTCTGAAAGTTCAACTTCCTTTTCTTGCAAGTTGAAATTCAGTATGAACTGGGCGTAAGTGGATGGAAGGGACTGGAGAATTATATCTGTATAAAGTTCACTGTCCAACGTGGTCCCAAGTTCCGCGAGCTCCTCAGTGTAGCCAATCATCTTAAGCACGTGGTCCGCTACCGATGATCCGACGGCCAACTTAGTCGAAAATAACTTCTTCGACACTTCGTATCTAGCGATACGAGACTGCTCTCCATACAGTTCTTTTGTATGAAGAAATATGGATTCCAAATCCATATTCTCGTGCCTCCTCTGATGGTCATTGTCCATCGAGGCAAGTACGAGGCATCTGGCCTTCGCGCTGTCAATCTCCCAAGTCTTACGGATTTCCTTATCCGCGACGCTGGAGGTGGGACCTGGGACGGGGGGAGCTTTGCTGGTAAGAAGATACCCCAGCTTGTCGTAAGAGATTGCCAATTTGACATTCCTGAGCCAATCTTTGTAGTTTGGCCCTGTCAATATGTTTTTATCTAGAAGTAACTTAAGTCCAGTCATTTCGATTTGGTCGCTGCAGGGGGAGAGAAGAAACACTTAGCACGATGCTCTTGCAAGTTTAGAATGGTTTTTAATTTGTCTAAACAGGATGGCTCCCACTGTCTCTCGAATCCCTCCTCAAACCATAAAGGAAGAATTAGCCGGGATCAATCCCACCGTACAATACTTGCTTAACCGTTCAGCCAGGCCAGTGTCGGTACTTCGAGGGAGGTTTTCCAACGCTTTCGCGAAGTTCCTTAATTTAAGAACCTCTTTTCCCTGGGGGCGTAGCCCCGCTAACACCTTTCTAGGCACCTACTAGGTTTATAGCATTGATCGTTTAGTGAGAAATTTCCCGAGGAGTAGCATATACTCACAGTAGGATCGGGATCCAAATATCATCGCGTGACGAAAATGAAGGAATCCTACCATAATCATCACACTCCAAATGGTATGCAAATCTAGCAAGTTTCAGTACTTATGAAACTCCCGATGTGGATTTTTGCCCCATGCTCTTATGACCTTGACTTTGGCCAAAATATCATAAGTCACATGTCAAGTTCTTCCCGTCACTTTCCAGGTTAATTTGGATCCATCCGTACATACCCTTGACTTTAGCCAAAATGGCAGCACGACTGTCCCAAACCAACGCATCTATCTATGCTACACATGAACACCCAATAGCTACCAATCACTGTGCCTTGACTTTGGCCAAAATACACAGCTTGAATACTATTGCCTATTCATGCGAAACGACGGAGGGCTACGAATGGTTTTGGTAAAACCGTGAACGTAGTGAACTTGATATAATCGATGGAACGAAATAGCTTTTAGAAGGAGTGGCTCAAGCTCCGCATTTAAAAGTTAGTTTTGAAAAGAACCGAGTGGTTTTTCGAAAGTGTTCCATCGACTTAAACTTGGTTTATTATCTTGCATTAGTTCTTTTAATGCGTGATATTCTTGCATTAGTTCTTTTAATGCGTCCCATCATTTAATTCCTACCATTGCAGAAAACAACCAAAATATGACGTACGCTTATGCCATTCGCATTCGCCACGGGGTCCCGTCATCACTCGTTAGGTTACTTAACTAACGACAGAGCGGGGGCTGGGCTAGCGCGGCTGTAAAACATAAGCAACGCCTAAATAGAAAGCAATGATAGACATTACAGATCACAGATGAATACATTGGATATACTAGCAATCCGCAATCCTTTCGAGCCTGAAACGAAAAGCGGATAACACGGTCGCGGTGAATAGCCAAATACCCCACCCAAGACCCCTACGGGTGCGGCAAACTACCCGCCAAGTACTCGGCAGTTTGTGCACCCCTCCATGGGTCTATCCTAGGAGCATAAACAGTAAAAAGAATTATACAATGACGGCTACAACCCCGACCCGGTTGTGCGGCCAAACAAATAATATTATTATATCAATTTACATTTACAATGAATGAAAGAAAAACAAAAGCTCATCTCACATCCACCCCGGCTATTCACCCGCGACAGTCCAACACATTCATATACACATTCCAGCACATTACAGATCATGTATAACCCCGACTAATCGACTTATAGCGATTAGCCGACGTTCAATACATGCAAACATCACAGATATAACCATCAAAGCTAAAGTGCAGTGAAGTTCGGAAAAAAATACGGAATTATAGGACCCCAAAAGGAAATTTCTTTTCTGGAAAATCTGGGTACATATAATATATTTTAAAAATCCCAAAACCAACACAGAAGAACACTGCACGAAAAACGATGCAGTGAAGAAACCATACTGCGGCGCTTCCGCGGCACATGCCTACCTCGTGCCGTGGAAGCGCGGCGCTTTAAGTGAATTGGTGCATCGTTTTTCTTGTGTGTTCAAACAAAACCCTGAGCCGAATTTACAAGTATAAATTTTTTCATTTTGAGCCAAAAAAATTTCAACAGAAACTCAGGTTTTTAGTTTTCCGGTTTTGCGATTTTTCGGTTCCGAACTTCGTTACACTTCACTACCAAGCTAGTTTAAGTTTAGTTAGGCTCTGATACCACTGTAAGTCCATATTGCGACCCCCGGTGCTTACGGGAAGGCGGAAACGGTATAAAAAACGAATTTTTATCGCAAGAGGCAACATGGACTAAACTAGGTCGGGATCGTTGTCTAAACTAAAACTAGTTTACAAGCTAAAGAGAGTTAGCTACTTTGGAAGATGGTTATACCTAAACTTGAACTCCTTCTTCTTCAAACCTTGTAGAGGTTGATGGTTCTCTTTTCGTCGCCTTCTCCCGTCGAAGATGGATCCACCTCGAGGGTTCGACTTTGGGCTCTTCCTCGATCTTTGAGTGAACTAGGGTTTCCGGCTTGCTAAACCTTCATCCTAGAATGAGTAGAAAGTGATTAGGGTTTGCTTTTCTTTCTAAAGAGAATGATTCTCAACACATGAGAAGGTTTCTCTTTTCAAGAGGAAGAAGAAGATGAAATGAGGAGAGAGAGAGGTTATGATAGAATGAGCTCAATTATTTCTTTCTTGCAACCATATTGCAAAAGAAATGAATTATCTAAATGATAATAATTGAAATAAGAATAGTTGATGGTAAATATGGAATGACCACTATCATACTTCTTTAAATGAAGTGTAAGCATGAATCGAGGAAGACTTTCAAGGCATGATGGTGGTCAAAGGTCAACAAGTCAACCAAGGTCAACAAGTCAACAAAAATCTACCATAACATAATTCTTATTTAATTACTATTATTAATAGATAATATATAAATCCATTAGGGTTTGGAAAATGATAACTGTCAACTGTGCATACGCACCCGATCCGAAACCCTAATGAAAAACCTCATTCTCCACCTCAAGCAACTGTGCATACACACCTGCATTCTCGTTCCGAGGAACAAGAATACCAAGATATAAAAGCAACCCCCAAAACATATACCAGTATCTGGCTCAAACCAGAGCCTGCCAGTATAATCCGTCCGGACTCCAAACGTGCACAAGTGCGCGGATGAGAACGAACCCTGTCGCAAAACCATGCGACCTCTACTCTGTTTTGCCCAGAGGCGAATACCCTCTGTGTGGGACTCTAAAGACTCGACACTACACTGGCAGTGGGTTTAACCACAGACCGCAAGCGGCACTAGCTGTGCGTAACGGTCCCCAGGTAGATGCCGACAAGAAGGCTGACGAGGTGAAACCCCATCTGAACTCCTACTGAGTCTGAATGTGACATTCTCCGTACAGTCCGGTCTGTTCGTCTGATACATCGCATGGCGGGCCTAGGGGGCGGTAAAACGTCAGTCCCCCAATAGCGGTACAAGTCGTGTCGGAGTGAAGCCCAAAACACCCTGAGATAACACTGGAAACCTACCAGTATATCTCGCTTGCCCTGGCCAGGGACTACTCGTGTAATGGCTCTCCTAGACACAGCGCGATGTCAACCCCCAATACCGGGAGAGACGAATCCTGTCTAACCGTCACTGCCTCCAAGTGCTTCGGGACTGCACCCAACCACCACCTGTTTGCACGACTCCTTTGAGCCGTGGTAGGGCAGTGATCAAAGTGCAGTGGGAACACACTCGAGGCGAAGTGTCAGTGTCAAGTCAGCGGACTAAGCTGTACTCATGTCACCTGGGAACTGATAACTGACGATAGGTATAATACCAACCTGTCAGTTCCCGACGAGTCCTGTCCAGTGTACTCGTAACCCAACGAGCACCCGTATACTATCTCCAGTACGACGTACTGATGGCTGTGGGACAGACCATCTCCCACACTGGGATGAGAAGCGCATACGCTAGTCTACTCCGGAGTATCGATGCCCTGTCTCGATAGTCCTACGACTAGGGACCTGTATAAAGATGTGCCTATAGATCACCCAGCCCCCACTAGTGTGACTGCCATCACAACGCTGGTAATCAAGCAAAGATCCTAAGGGCTCCACTAATGCGTATAAGTGATATACTGAAATAAACACAAGTACACATTGAAGTAGAAACAAACCAAGTAGCATACTACTATATTGAGCAAGATTGTTTATACAAGGTGAATATCCCAAGCTTCCATCAAGTAATATACAAACTGGTATGATACAGTAATGGCCTCTAGGGCATATACACTAACAGACCCTGCTTCTTTGCATGTTTATTTATCTTTTAAGAATTAAATTCTTCATAGGGTTAAACCCTAGCTATAACTTTAGAGAAATTAAATTCCCACTTTCTTTTTGAAGAATGATATTCTTGGATAGGGTTAAAGCCCCAATTTACATTCTGTAGGAATTAAATTCCCATATATGTGAAGAATTAAGTTCCGGCATAGGGAATAATTCCTGTAAATTTTGAGAGAAATAAGTTCTCAATTAGGGTTAAACCCTAGTTCTATCTATTTTGAAGGAATTAAATTCCTATAACATAGGGTTGAACCCTAATTTTATCTCAAAGGAATTGAATTCCTATAGTTCTGTGAGAATTAAATTCTCAAACTTCCATTCCCTTTCTATGCTTTGGATCTGCATGGCAGGATCTCAACCCAATGAGAATTAAATTCTCAATTCATGGGGAGATGTGCACTTTGCAGATCCTCTGCTAGAGAAAGAACTAAGTTCTTCTTTTTATATAAGAGTTAAACTCTTTGAGAATTAAATTCTCTTTTTTTTAAGCCTCTCCCTTCTTACCTAAGGTTTTCTTTTGCAGAGAATCAAATTCTTCCCAAAATCTCAAGGCTCTATTTCTCTCTCTCTGTATGTTTCTGTATGTCTCTCTCCTTGGCTCCTATTTATAGGAGAAGGAAGAAAATCAATCAGTTTTAGTGAATCTTTCATTGAAAGATTTGATTTGTTTATTGAGAGATTTGATTTACGTTCATCATTCATCTGGACCTTTGGATTATTAGGTGAATTTTATTCACCATTGGATTTTAAATCCAAAAATATCCCTTTCTTATTTCGGTTAGATTTTAAGGGGAAATCTTTCCAAGTTCAAGATTTTTCCATAAATAGGTGACATTTAATCACCTTTAGATCTTTAATCCAACGGTTCCAAATAATCATTCTCTTTTGGAAAGATTTGAATGCCTTCAGAATTTAATTCTGATAAATAAAGAGGCTTTGAAAGCCGGTCACGTGTGGCCACGTGACCCCTGGTCACGTGTAGGCACGTGACCCCTGGAACGGGCCTTTCTTCTCCTTTTGCGCTCTGTTCTCTGGCTGCTGCTCAGCCGTCACGTGACCCCTGGTCACGTGTGAGCACGTGACCTTTTCTGGCCTTCTTCTTTGATTTAAACAGGGAGCGAATCTGCCTTTTGCCGCTGCTTTTAAATGTCACGTGTCAACACGTGACCGCTAGTCACGTGCTAGCACGTGATGCTTCCTCCATAAGTTTTCCTGATTTTAAATCAGGAAACAACTTATATATTCTATTTTTAATTGTCTAATTATAGGTGGTGCGTCCACATCTGACGCAGGGGCCACTCCTACCACTTCCGTACCCTCCGCTCAGTCTGTAGATTAGTATGAATAAATATAAAATATTTATTCATTTTACATATCCTCTAAAGAATAAATATGAACTTCATGGAAATTTAGCGTCAATGTTTATTTTCTAGTTGGAGGGGATGCGTCCGCATCCGGGACACCGGCTGTTCCTCACGAGAGGAACTATCGTCCCGCTCGTGCTGCTGCCCGGGCCCAGGCTCGTGTTTTAGTCACCGGAGGTATATATCACACTTTAATTTTCATTTAACCTTGATTTCTTAATACAACTTTGTCTTAATATTGATTGTCTTGGTATTTCTTACAGACGCAGGGCCTCCCCATCCCCAGAGGGGGACTAGAGGCCCGAATCAGTCCTACGGGCTGAGGCCTGACAGAGCTAGGGGGAGGCAGCATTCCCCCTATTTTTTACCCCTGATTATCGCTATACCGGCGATCATGCCGAGAGGTCTGGCCGATATATGGGGGATGAGAGCCGGCTCGTGAAGAACTACCCACTTCACGTTGAGTGGGGCGACCAGCACCGGCGCTCATTCGCCCTCTTCTTTGATCAGGCTCGGGTATTAATATATATTTTCATTTGATTAATCCAATATATTTATTATTAACACTTGCAATCTAATAACAATGTTTTTTTTGTATTTTGAGTTAGATTACGATTTTCAGCCTGTGCCCAACCCTGATCACCCTGGGAGGGTGCTCGACCTTCATGCTCTGTACAATGGCCTGATGAAGAACATGCAGACCAAGGTCCGATACAACAGGAATGAGCTGAAGGCCGACTGCTACTCCCTGTGGATAGCGACCCCCAAGGCAGAGAGAGCGACCCTCCTATCTACTCCGGCCTTTGCGAGAGTCGACGTAGAGACATGGCCTCTATTGTGCGAATATTTCGACTCTCAACGCAAACAGGTATGTATTTTAAATGTAATTCATTATTTAGTATATAATTTATCTTTTTGTGTTCCTTAATTAGAAAACTAAATGTGAATGTGTTGTGCAGAAACAGGCCGCTCAAAATATAGAGAATAGGAAGTCGGCAAAGAGGGGTCGCCCCACTTATACAGGTGGCTCGAGGAATATTACTCGAGCCATGAAGTTATCGGTAAATTACAATAGACCGGCCTTTGTGATATAATGTAATATTAAGAATTATTTTCTAATATATCTAATATTAAGAGTTATTTTCTAATATTGCAGAGAACTCAGACCCTGGCGCAAGGTGGTACACCGAGCGTGCTATCCGCATATCTTGCCGATCACGGCACCTCGACAGATCCCGCCACGGGCGAGCTTCGATACCCCGACGTCGCTACCCAGGAGTATTGCGTAAGTGTTAATATTTATTCAACCCCTATTTGAAATTTTAGTTTTGAAAAGTTTAAATTTAAATGATATACTTATATTTTACTGGTTAATGTGGGTGTAGGAGCGGGTGGTTGAGCAGGCCGAGGTATCGGAGATCGATTTTACCGGACAGAATGATCCGATACTGCTGACCCCAGTCCTAGACGCCGCACACGGAGGGCACCACGGAGGTTGGGAGAGAGGCCGGGGACTGGGCCTTAGCGGGGCCCATATGAGGTTGGACTCCACCCCGGCGGTTACTTCCTCCGTCTCCAGTGAGCGACATTTCTAGCAGGAACTGGAGAGTTTGAAGGCCACTGTTCAGGAGTTGAAGGAGATGTTGGTATGTATACTACTTAATAGTAAAATATTATGTTGTATTATAAATAGCAACATATCCAATATTAGTACGTAGCCTGAGCTTATTTGGTTTTCCAAACTAGATATCCAAACGAGGCCTAAGTCCCTAAGTATACATAAATTGGGGTTTCGAAATAACTTTATAATGATACGAATTCGAATAATACACAGTTCTTACTCGCTTATTACACACGTAGGTCCAAACGCGACAGGGTACATCGGCCGAGCCTCCACATGCATCTCCTTCGGCCGCGGCTCCGCAAGCCACTACATCGGCTGCGGTTCCGCAGACAGCTCCTATAGCTCCACTGCCCGCTCAGACTTCCGCAGTCGCGGCTCCGCAAGCCACTACCTCGACGGCGGCTGCGCATACCACATCGCCAGCTCCACAGCCCGCTCAGACTCCCACACGCTCCGCATTGCATGATTTATTGACTCAGGATATATCCGAGGAGCAGGCGCAGCATCTTCTGGCGTTTATCAGAGATGGAGCTGGACCGAGTTAGGGTAGCTTTTTGATTCTTATATTTTAAACATGTATTTATTTATATGATACATATTGTACTACATTTTGGACGATATTGATATTGGTGGTGTTTGCGTATTTATATTGATATCATATTCTGCTTGTTGATTTTTTTTGTATATTATGCGTGAGATGTGATTATGAATACTGCGATATATGTTCTGCGTGATAATTAATTTTATATATGATATATATATTATTGTGCACGGGATGAGAAAAAAATAGGCAACCTTTTTTTAAAAAAAAACTGATAATATGTACCTACGGATTACTCCGTAGGGCTCAACGTTGCCCCTACGGATTAATCCGTAGGGCCCAACAATGTACCTATAGATTTAGCCGTAAGGGCAAAATATCAGGTATTTTACCCCTATGATCTCAATATTAGGGATTACGCTTGCCCCTACGGATATATCCGTAGGGGCAAACAAATGCCCATACACAGGTATCCGTAGGGACAAAATATCAGGATACCTGATATTTTGTCCCTACGGATATATACCTACGCACTTATCCGTTGGGGCAACTATTTGGCACTACGGATAAGTCCGTAGAGATACCTAATTTATTTTATAAAATCATAAATTAAATAATTTTTTTGTCCCTACAGCTTAATCCGTAGGGACAACTGGACCTACACATTACTCCGTAGGGGCAAGTTTTTGACCGTAGGGGCATGTTCAAGGCTGCGGCTTGCACCTACGGCGTTTGCACCTACAGGGTATTTTTTTGCCCCTACGGATATATCCGTAGGGGCAGTGGTTTGCTCCTACGGATAAATCCGTAGGGGCAACCCTTATTTGTAGTAGTGTGTTGGGTTTGAGTTGGGATTTGGCTCGACATGAACGATGTATGTTTGCGAGCCTTGATCATCATCATCATCATCATCATCGGCATAGTTTGAAGGGAACGATGCAAAGAGGAAGAGGAGGAGGGCATAGGAGATGTAATTTTTCATACTTGGAATATAATTTGATGATGAGCTCTGTTGTCATTTATATAGATCAAGGAGTTGAAATAAAATGATTGGTATATCATTATTGAGTACCGGCTGGACTGGCTACTGGTGAAGTATAGTAGATACTACATGATTGTTTAGTGATCTTCAAATGTGGCATGAGTTACAGAGGGGTAAATTCCTGCTTCATGAAAATTATTTTTCATACTTGAAGATTTCACAAATTCACCCAGTAGAAAATCTGATTGCACTAAACTTCGGCTGCTAAAACGCTGCAGGAAGAGCTTCTTATTCAATTGTAGGATGCGCTATCCAGTAAACTGCACTTACGGCCTCATCTATTATCCAATGAGAGCCTGGTAAATTTTATGGAATCTACTGGATAGACATGAAATTCATCATTTTATTATTATTAAACTTGAGTATTTAATTTTCCATTCAATATCAACCATATCAGTATGTCACGTTACGATCATGACTCGTTTCAATGTTGTAATTTAGAAACATAAATTAATCTCATACTCTATATAACTCTATATAGTATTTTGCCTTCCTTTGGAAGATGGTTTATCCCTCTGTCAGAAAGTATCATTCCAGCCATCACACTTACTATCACTCATAATCAAATATGGGATTTAATTCTGCGTTCTAAAACTTGCGATCCTTGGTTTGTTTCAATATTGAACTTAAAATTTTTCATCCAACAAATCCTGCAACTAACCAACATTATTGGTCAATTACTTAATTTCGACTTTTTTTTTGTCCTTTTCAGATCCAAACGTCCATTTTTGTTCTGTTAAACGGCAAAAATAAAATGCAACTTTTGTTGCAAATCTAAATTTAAACCGAAATTAAAAGGCAGTTGATGTGATTCTTGTAATTATATTTTCTTAACTTTCAAAAATCAGCAGAGATACAAAGATTGTAGCATTTAATTTTCAGCTTATTTTCCAAATTCATTTAATAACATCGCTAATCAAACTCAAGTAACTGAATCAGTGGATTGGAAACAACTTTGTAAGAACATATTGCCAACAACAACAACAACAACAACAACAAGCCTGCAGTTCTTTGAGTCATAAGATATATGATTCTTCGAGTCATAAGATACATGATCCACATACGACCCATCTCGTCCCGTGTAAATAGAAATGGTCTACTTTCCGTCTTGAACTTGCACGCTCTTGCTCGGAAAAATCTACTATGCAAAGGCTTGCGTGGTGCATGCCATTTACAAGCCTTTGGATAGATTTGGGTTTTATGCAAAAGAAGCACATCCTGGGGGTTGCAAGTGGTTTGCATCATGCGAGCCCTTGCATAGAAGATTTTTCCCAATTACCCATACTTCTCATGTCATAACATTTGTTCAAAGAAAATATCTTGATCGAATCATGACTAAGCATCGAAGAAACAATACACATCTTAATATCTTTGATGAAAAGATAGATTTATATGATAATAATGAGACCAAACAGTTCGGCAAGATCGTGTTTAAAAGTGATTGGAGACTTTATTTGGATGGCAAATGGGTAGTACACGTATGGGGTTGGGGAAGGAGTAGGGTGGACCTGAAAGAGAAAAGGCACGTGATGATGTTTGGGGCTCACAGCCTTATGAAATTTGTACCAACTTTTGTGTTATGTTATCAAGTGTGCTCACAGCCTTATGAAATTTGGGGCCTTTTTGGTGCAAGATTATGAAATTTGGATTCTAAATAGTAAGGTTGAAAATTTCTGGATTTGATAATTTATTATTTAGTTGGTATTGGAATTCTAATATTGGATTTGTAGATCTTTGTAATCTTTTTTTGGTTGGTGAAAAGAAAGTGGATTTTGGATTTGAGGATTAGAGAGAGAAAGAGAGGGGGGATTATTAAATAAATAAAGTATCCGGGTCTCATGTAAAAGTACAATGAATAGTGTCAAATCCTTGCAAATTCTCCAAATTTTTTTAGGATTCCATGATCTTTGTTTTGTAGTGGGCCCTCCATAAAAAACAAAGGAATCCTACAAATCCAAATCCCACAACCAAACACAAAATTATGGAATCCTCTTAAACTTTAACTTTTGGATTCCACAATCCAATTCGGATTCCAGAATCCAATTCCTCCATAATGCCACAATCAAACAGCCCCTTGTATGATTGAAATATAAGAAATGTTGATATTCTTATCATAATAGAGATTCCTTTTGTATATCGATCAAAAAATCAATTTTTCCTAACTTATTATATGATTGAAATATAAGAAATGTCGATATTCTTATCATAATAGAGATTTCTTTTGTCTATCTTGATCTTCATTGCTTAAAGTATATGTACGATCATTTGTAAACCGTTAACTTTGCAACCCTCATATATAAGCGAAAGAAATATCGAAATCATATAATTTTTTGTGTGCATGTGTGTCTTTTAAAAATAATAGAGACTAGAGGATAGAGATTAGAGTGTCGGATTCCTCAGGTATTCCATGCAATGCAATAGGAGAAAAATATTAGCAAATTATGTTGATAATAGTCTGAGCCATCTTAAATTGTTGTCTTTTTTATATAAAAAAATTTGTAACAAATTGCTTTAAGAATTCCTGTTTGGTTTGAGGATTAGTATTCCATAGTTTTGTGTTTGGTTCATAAATTTGGATTTCTAGAATTCCTTTGTTGTTTTATGAGGGCTCCACCACAAAATAAAGATTCCTGAATCCTAAATTTTTTTAAAAGATTTTTAAGGATTTGGCACTATTCATTGTGCTTTTAGATGGAACCCGTGTACTTTATTTATTTAATACTCCTCTCTCTATCTCTGTATCTCTCAAATCCTCAAATCCAAATCCCATTTTATTTTCACCAACCAAACAAAGATTACAAGAATCTACAAATCCAATACTATAAATCCAAAACTAACCAAACAACAAATTACCAAATCCAGAAATTTTCAACCGTTCTATTTTGGAAACCAAATTTCATAATCTTGCAACCAAACAGCCCTTATCAAAATTTCCAAAATAACTTTAGTTGGATCCCAAACCCAAAAAAAATTCTTGCATATTCCTACATATATCTATCTTCTTTACCATTATTAAAACAGACTTAAGGGTACCAAATTGATTTCATTTTGATGACCTAACGTTACTTCAAATAAACATTATTTCAAATAACGCCAAATTGGCCGTAAAAATATTAAACATAGAATTTTCTTTTAACAAATATTTAATAAATACAAGCACTATTAGAATCATTATGAACCATTTCGCAAACAAATTAACCGCACGTTTTAATCTTCTCTAATTTTTTTTTAGTTCAAACTAAAAAAATTAAACATAATTTTTATTTGAACACGTGCGAGATACTAGAATTCACTAACCGCCAAAGCACATACATTCTTCTGATCAATACTAAACACAAGGAGATAAAGCCAAAGTGGAAAAAACTTCTCTACAAGCCCCTTACAAGCTAGTGGATGAGATTTGAGATTCATGCAAATATTTTTTGCACTCTCTTTTCTGCACGAATCTCAAAGCTCATCCAAGGGCTTGCAGATAAATTTTCTCCACAAGGACTTATAGAGAAATTTCTCTATAAGCCCCTTGCAAGCTCTTGGATGGGTTTTGAGATAAGTGTAAGGAAAGAGAGCTCTCTCTTTCCTTACACTTATCTCAAAACCCATCCAAGAGCTTGCAAGAAACTTGTAGAGAAATTTATCTACAAGCCCTTGTATAAAAGTTTTTTCCCGAAAATGCCACAGCTTAAATTAATTAGACGGGTCATTCAAGCAAATTAATGAGAAGCCTTGTACTTTGGATGCTTGTACATTCTAAATTTGACCCGTCTAATTGTTGATTAGTGAATCTAACCTCAGTTACCTAATCCATTAAAAAGAGATACTTCGAATTAAATTAAAATGCAGACTGAAACTCGTCAGAATTATGTCTGCAATTATTAGACACGTTTAAAATAAAAAAAAATTGACACATCATCATAGAGTAGCACTATATCATTGAAGGCGTTGGGGTTGCTCTCATGCCCCATACCAAGATGTTGATTGCGGAGAATCTTAGAGACCCACCATGTCATCTCTATTTTTCTGAATAATAGGCCGTAACTGATCATCTACGTATTATTGCAAGACTCCAAATGGTCTTAAGGTAAATCTGAAACTAACCTGGAGTCATCCTATGATTAGCAAAGATGATATATGAAATTAACCAAGCACCGTCAATCAGTCTCTGCAAAAGGTTCAAGGAACCCTCTCACTTTTGCTCGATTAGCAGGAACCGCTTAGCCTGCTAGCATTCAGAATTGTTGCATCTCATTACCTCCAAAACACGGCAAAATTTGAAGCATCAAATGGCATTTTTTATTCAGTATAAAATCTTGCATATGCGTTGGGGTTGCTATCATGCCCCAACCAATATGCGTTGGGGTTGCAATCATGCCCCAACCAATATGCTTTCGGGCCCCAACCAATAGGGTTGCTTTCATGCCCCAACCAATATGCGTTGGGGTTGCTTTCATGCCCCATTCCAAGATGTTGATTGTGGAGAATCTTAGAGACCCACCATGTCACCTCTATTTTTCTGAATAATAGGCCGTAACTGATCATCTACATATTATTGCAAGACTCCAAATGGTCTTAAGGTAAATCTGATACTAACCTGGAGTCATCCTATGATTAGCAAAGATGATATATGAAATTAACCAAGCACCGTCAATCAGTCTCTACAAAAAGTTCAAGGAACCCTCTCACTTTTGCTCGATTAGCAGGAACCGCTTAGCCTGCTAGCATTCAGAACGTTGCATCTCATTACCTCCAAAACACGGCAAAATTTGAAGCATTTTTTTATTCAGTAGAAAATCTTGCATATTGGTTGGGGTTGCTTTCATGCCCCAACCAATATGCGTTGGGGTTGCTTTCATACCCCATACCAGAGATGTTGATTGCGGAGAATCTTAGAGACCCACCATGTCACCTCTATTTTTCTGAATAATAGACTGTAACTGATCATCTACATATTATTGCAAGACTCCAAATGGTCTTAAGGTAAATCTGAAACTAACCTGGAGTCATCCTATCATTAGCAAAGATGATATATGAAATTAACCAAGCACCGTCAATCAGTCTCTGCAAAAAGTTCAAGGAATCCTCTCACTTTTGCTCGATTAGCAGGAACCGCTTAGCCTGCTAGCATTCAGAATTGTTGCATCTCATTACCTCCAAAACACGGCAAAATTTGAAGCATCAAATGGCATTTTTTTATTCAGTATAAAATCTTGCATATTGGTATACACAAAAAACCTGCATATGCATTTTTTACTCTTCAAATGGCATTTTTTATCCAGAATTGTTGCATCTCATTACTAAAATAGGGGGTTGCCCCTACGGATATTGAAATCCGTAGGGGCAGATTTAATTTGGCCCTACGGATTAGTCCGTAAAGCCAGACGGTTGCCCCTACGGTCCCAGACGTTTAATTTAAACATATTAAATCGTAATTTGTTGTTTGCCCCTACGGAGCCGCAAACCAAGGACCTACGGATTAATCCGTAGGGGCATCTAAATATGAATTTAATTAAATGGCACATAATTTCCCTACGCTGATTATCTCCTCTCTTTCGCTCGAGCGCGCGAAACTCCCAAATCCCCTTTTCTCGTCACCGCGTCGCCGATCTTGTCGCCGTTCTCTCTCTCTCGTTCCCGATCTCATCGCTGTTCTTCCTCGTCGCCGATTGCATCGATTGTCTCCTCCACCGAACAGATAAGTAATTAAATCTTCAATTAAAGAAATTTTTGATTATTTTAGGGCGTTAGGGTTCAGGGTTTGGCGATGAGGGTTAGGGTTAGGCATCAGTTGGGGTTAGGGTTAGGGTTGCGGTTGCGGTTGGGGCTGGGGCTGGGGTTGCGGTTGGGGTTCGGGTTCGGCTAGGGTTGCGGTTGGGGTTAGGCTGGGGCTTGGGCTGGGGCAGGGGCTGGGGCTTGGGCTGGGGGCAGGGTTAGGGTTGGAGTGGGTTTGGCTGGGGCTGGGGCTGGGGCTGGGGTTGGGGTGGGTTTGGCTGGGGCTGGGGCTGGGGTTGGGGTTGGGATTAGGGTTGCGGTTGGGGTTGGGGATTAGTGCTGAAGTGATGAAGGATTAGTGCTGTTTATATTGAAGATGAAGGCTCTTTTGATTTTTGTTGTTTAGAGCTGCAAAGGGTTTTGGTTATTTAATTAGCAACAGGTTTTCTCTACTGTTTGCAGCATTATTTGTGAACGCGTTTTTGTTGTTGTTGTATTCAATCAATGAGTTTAGGTGAGGATACGGTGAGCATGTGGGCTGTTCTCAGTAATTTCTCAGATATTGATGCTACTTGTATAGAGGGAAATCCATCCAAGGGCTATCTAAGGGCTTGCACCATGCAAGCCTTATATAGTAGTTCTTCTCATCTGCCATTGTTTTCAAATTGTTTGATGTTCAAAATGCTTCTGTCAAAAAAATATTTGTTCATCTCTCTGAACAAGTAAGTCGTACTAAATTAGTAAAGAACAGATTCAAGGAACGCATCAAGACGGGTCGAATAGACAAACCACCCACTTGGATCTCGTGATTCACTTTAGGGAGGTGAATTTTCAGCACCAATCCTTCATCACAAAGGATTGAATCTTCAACACTAATCCTTCATCACAAAAACCCAAAATATGCATCTTAGTATTTTAATGCTCAATTCTTCATATATCTTATTCTCAAGTTGCAACTTGCAAGTAACTAAGCAAGTATTATTTCATAAGTTTAAAATCATATTATATCAGTTACTTTATATTTTATTTAAATACGTCGTATAGTCTATGTGACGAGAATATTCAATCGTATGATAACCGATAGAAGCCTTACCCCCGACAGCCGAAACACACACACAACAAGAATACACAACAAACGCATCATTAGAGAGTGATTCAAGATGTTCAAGTTAAAACCAATATATGATACTCAATGATAATATGAAACTTTCATATTCTCATCGATACTCATATATGAAACTAAAAGCGCCACTTAGTCCCCGTCTATCGGTTAGCATACGTTCGATATTCGTCGTGATATAGAACTATACAAAGGTTGTTAAATATCGGACGGTATAGCTCGATACTAACAACCGTCGTATAGTCTATGTGATGAGAAGATTCAATCGTATGATAACTGATAGATTTGTCCCGTGTGGACAAATTAGGAATGTATAAAGCAAACACCTTCATTCACTTGTGTTTTCATCCGTTTCGAGATATTTCATCGGTACCTTTCCGCTGGTTCTCAGTGTACAAAAATAGATTAGATGTTCATTTCAACGTTGTTTCATAGCTTTGAAATGATTATCTATTATATTACAGTGTACTCGGAGAACAGTGGGGAGGTGCTGCCGAAATTTACTCGAAACGGTTGAAAGCACAAGCGAATGGGTGTTCGCTCTATACATTCTTGATGGGACAGAAGCCTTACCCCCGACAGCCGAAACACAAACATACAACAAGAATACACAACAAACGCATCATTAGAGAGTGATTCAAGATGTTCAAGTTAAAACCAATATATGATACTCGATGATAATATGAAACTTTCATATTCTCATTGATACTCATATATGAAACTAAAAGCGCCACTTAGTCCCCGTCTATCGGTTAACATACGTTCGATGTTCGTCATGACATAGAACTATACGAAAATTGTTAAATATCGGACGGTATAGCTCGATACTAACAACCGTCGTATAGTCTATGTGACGAGAAGATTCAATCGTATGATAACCGATAAATTTTTCCCGTGTGGACAAGTTAGGAATGTATAAAGCAAACACCTTCATTCGCTTGTGTTTTCATCCGTTTCGAGATATTTCGCCGGTACCTTTCCGTTGGTTCTCCGTGTACAAAGATAGATTAGATATTCATTTCAACGTTGTTTCACAGCTTTGAAATGATTATCTATTCTATTACAGTGTACTCGGAGAACAGCGGGGAGATGCTGCCGAAATTTACTCGAAACGGTTGAAAACACAAACAAATGGGTGTTCGCTCTATAAATTCTTAATGGGATAGAAGCCTTACCCCCGACAGCCGAAACACACACATACAACAAGAATACACTACAAATGCATCATTAGAGAGTGATTCAAGATGTTCAAATTAAAACCAATATATGATACTCGATAATAATATGAAACTTTCATATTCTCATCGATACTCATATATGAAACTAAAAGCGCCATTTAGTCCCCGTCTATCGGTTAATATACGTTCGATATTCGTCGTGACATAGAATTATACAAAGGTTGTTAAATATCGGACGGTATAGCTCGATACTAACAACCGTCGTATAGTCTATGTGACGAGAAGATTCAATCGTATGATAACCGATAGATTTGTCCCGTGTGGACAAGTTAGGAATGTATAAAGCAAACACCTTCATTCACTTGTGTTTTCATCCGTTTCGAGATACTTCGTCGGTACTTTTCCGCTGGTTCTCAGTGTACAAAGATAAATTAGATGTTCATTTCAACGTTGTTTCACAGCTTTGAAATGATTATCTATTCTATTACAGTGTACTCGGAGAACAGCGGGGAGGTGCTGCCGAAATTTACTCGAAACGGTTGAAAGTACAAGCGAATGGGTGTTCGCTCTATACATTCTTAATGGGACAGAAGCCTTACCCCCGACAGCCGAAACACACACATACAACAAGAATATACAACAAACGCATCATTAGAGAGTGATTCAAGATGTTCAAGTTAAAACCAATATATGATACTCGATGATAATATGAAACTTTCATATTCTCATTGATACTCATATATGAAACTAAAAGCGCCACTTAGTTCCCGTCTATCAGTTAACATACGTTCGATATTCGTCGTGACATAGAACTATACGAAGATTGTTAAATATCGGACGGTATAGCTCGATACTAACAACCGTCCTATAGTCTATATGACGAGAAGATTCAATCGTATGATAACCGATAGATTTGCCCCGTATGGACAAGTTAGGAACGTATAAAGCAAACACCTTCATTCGCTTGTGTTTTCATCCGTTTCGAGATATTTCGTCGGTACCTTTCCGCTGGTTCTCCGTGTACAAAGATAGATTAGATGTTAATTTCAACGTTGTTTCATAGCTTTGAAATGATTATCTATTCTATTACAGTGTACTCGAAGAACAGCGGGGAGATGCTGCCGAAATTTACTCGAAACGGTTGAAAGCACAAGCGAATGGGTGTTCGCTCTATAAATTCTTAATGGGATAGAAGCCTTACCCCCGACAGCTGAAACACACACATACAACAAGAATACACAACAAACGCATCATTAGAGAGTGATTCAAGATGTTCAAGTTAAAACCAATATATGATACTCGATAATAATACGAAACTTTCATATTCTCATCGATACTCATATATGAAACTAAAAGCGCCATTTAGTCCCCGTCTATCGGTTAACATACGTTCGATATTCGTCGTGACATAGAACTATACAAAGGTTGTTAAATATCGGACGGTATAGCTCGATACTAACAACCGTCGTATAGTCTATGTGACGAGAAGATTCAATCGTATGATAACTGATAAATTTGTCCCGTGTGGACAAGTTAGGAATGTATAAAGCAAACACCTTCATTCACTTGTGTTTTCATCCGTTTCGAGATATTTCGTCGGTACTTTTCCGCTGGTTCTCAGTGTACAAAGATAAATTAGATGTTCATTTCAATATTGTTTCACAGCTTTGAAATGATTATCTATTCTATTACAGTGTACTCGGAGAACAGCGGGGAGGTGCTGCCGAAATTTACTCGAAACGGTTGAAAGCACAAGCAAATGGGTGTTCGCTCTATACATTCTTAATGGAATAGAATCCTTACCCCCGACAGCCGAAACACACACATACAAGAAGAATACATAACAAACGCATCATTAGAGAGTGATTCAAGATATTCAAGTTAAAACCAATATATGATACTCGATGATAATATGAAACTTTCATATTCTCATCGATACTCATATATGAAACTAAAAGCGCAACTTAGTCCCCGTCTATCGGTTAACATACGTTCGATAATTTATTCTTTTCAATGACAAACGCACACACAAAGCATATACACGGATTTTCTCCTTTGTCAGTAACTATCCCGTTCTTATATTTCTCAATATAGTCACCATAACCTGCAATTTATATGTTATACAGTCTAACATGGCCCATGAGTACGTCAGAGTTAAGGACTGGATGTATGTGGATTGGCAACAACATATGCAACCTAAGTTTGTCGCAGGAGTTGCTGTTTTCATTGAATTTGCACGCGGACATAATAAGATCATAATAGAGAAGATTCTCTGTCCGTGCGATAGATGTGGCAATAAGTACTGGCAGAAGGTAGAATTGGCAGAGCTTCATATTGTAAAATATAGGTTTACTAGACTTTATACAACTTGGAAATATCACGGGGAAGGAGAAAAATGCAGTAATGCGGCAGAAGAAGAAGGAGAACACGATAATGCGGCAGGAGAAAAAGGAGAACACGATAATGCGGCAGAAGGAGAAGACGGTAATTTATTTCCATCAGAAGAAATGGAGGATATGGTAGAGGCTGCCCTAGGTGAATCTATTCGTACCGAAGATGACATTCCTTCCGGTCAAGGACCGCGTGCGGATAAATATGAAAATTTCATGAATGATGCTAGAAAACCAATTTATGAGAGTGCGAAGTATTCCACCCTCTCATGGTCCGTCCAACTTTTCCAGATTAAGTGCCTAAATGGACGGAGCAACAAGTCATTCACAATACTTCTTTCGTTCTTGAAAGATTCTATGCCCCCGGGAAATAACATGCCCGACAGCTGGTACGGAGCCCAGAAGATGATGTCTGATTTGGGTCTAAAGTGCGAGAAGATTCAAGCATGTCCTAAAAATTGCGTGTTGTACCGGAAAGAGAATTCAGATTTGAAAGAGTGTCCAACATGCGGAGAGGCCAGGTATAAGCCGAAATATTCTGATAAAAAGCCTGATATACCTGTCAAGATAGCACGATACTTTCCCATAACACAGAGGCTACAGAGGCTATTCAGATGCAAGAAAACAGCCGAGACAATGATTTGGCATCACCGTGCTCCTCCAAGTGAAGATGGAAAAATGAGCCATCCAAGAGATTCACCGGCATGGAAGGATTTCGATAGGAGGAACGCAATATTCAGTAGCGATCCTCGCAATGTCCGGCTCGGAGTGGCTAGTGATGGCTTCTGCCCATTCAAGTATTTTGCTGGAAGTCACAGCACATGGCCCGTTGTAATGATAATTTATAATCTGTCACCTTGGTTGGTTATGGACCAATCATACTTTATGATGGCTCTTCTTATCGACGGACCAAACTAACCGGGAAACAATATCGACGTCTATCTCCGACCTCTGATCGAGGAGTTAAAATCTTTGTTCATTGATGGTGTAGAAACTTACGATAAAACACAAATACAACCTTCATACTGCGTGCGGCTTTAATGTGGACAATTAATGACTTTCCTGCGTATGGAATGCTATCAGGTTGGTCCGTACATGGTCACAAAGCATGTCCTCATTGCCATGAACACACAACATCGAAATTCTTAAATTTTAGCAGGAAGGTTTGTTATTGCGGCCATCGACGTTTCCTGCCTCTAGACCACCCCTACAGGTTAGACACTGTTCACTTTGATGGTTATCAGGAGCTTCTTGGACCTCCAGCCCCATTGTCCTGAGAGAACGTGACTACTCAGTGGGATGGTTACAATAATGTGACCTTCGGGATGGATTCGACAAAACAGGCCAAACCACCATTTTGGAACAAGTTAAGCATTTTCTTCGAGCTTCCGTACTGGTCAACAAATTTAGTGCGTCATTGTCTGGACGTCATGCATATAGAGAAGGTAGTATCAGAGCACATACTCAACTTGCTTTTTTATAAAGACGGGAAATCGAAAGACAACCTGAATGCTCGGATGGATCTACAGGAGTGGGGAATAAGAAGTGAATTGCACCCGAGACCGGTAGCGGGTAAACCAGGTAAGTTTGTACTTCCCAATGCCGCTTATTATATGTCACAACCGGAGAAGAAAAGATTCCTGTAGGTGTTGCATGATTTGAAAGTTCCCACAGGTTTCCCAGGATCATTCAGCAAGAAAATAAAAATTGTGAAAGGCAAGATCGATGGGCTGAAAAATCATGATCACCATGTTATCGTGGAGCACCTTCTTCCATTAGCCCTCTGGACTTCTCTCCTCGAATCGGTTGGTCTAGTAATCAACGACCTATGTTGTTTTTTCAGAGAGTTATGTGCTAAAACACTGGAGGTTGTGACGCTGGATAAACTAGAAAATTCTATTGCGTTGATACTTTGCAAGTTTGAGCGTATTTTCCCACCGTCATTCTTCGATATCATAATACACTTGACGGTTCATCTTGCAACTGAGGCTAAGTTAGCCGGACCGGTACAATATCGATGGATGTATCCCGTCGAGAGATACGTGGAATTTTTCATTTCGCACAATTTTTAAAATTATTGTTGTCCTGTATGCCCGTATTTATTTATTCAACATATTTTCTTTAGGTACCTCTATACTCTTAAAAAGTATATACGCAATAGAAATCGACCAGAGAGTTCTATCATGCAAGGTTATCTTCTTGATGAAGCAACCACATTTTGTTCCCGCTATCTGGACGAGAACATTGAGACGAGACTTAACCGGTCTCAAAGAATTCAAGACGGGCCATATGGTAAAGCCGATTATAAGAGGGTAGACACTATGTTTATCAACAAGATATACCGGTTTATCTTACTTAATTGCGCATGTCTTGAACAAATTAGAGAGTAAGTTTTTTTGGATTAATTGTTATATTTGTGTTTGTGTGTATATGAAATGATATAATATTAATGTCACCCTTATTTGTCGAAAACAGAATTCATTTTAACGAGGTATGTGAGGGGCATCCTGATTGGAACGAAGAACGATTGGAAAAATATCATCAGGATAATTTTTGCGATTGGATCACAGATCATGTAAGTTATTCGAATAACATGTTATTGCTATCAGTTTTAATCTAAACTTATATCGTTATGTATTTGTCGTAAAATTTGTTTTGTTAGATCCACGATCCGAACTTGTCTGCATCATTCGAGAGTGATTCAAGATGTTTAGCTCAATTTCCTAGTATGGAGGTTGCATATTATAAAGGATTTGGTGTCCTTGGATACAAATTTGAAGTTAAGGACATAGAAATATCTAGAACCACTCAGAATGGTGGGATTGCGACGGTAGGATCGAACGGTGTGATTTATTATGGGTACTTAAATTGTATACTCGGCATCCACTATCCCGGACGATCAGAACCCTTTTATATATTCCAGTGTACTTGGTACGATACGCGAACCGATACGGATAAGTGGAGAAGCAATCTTGGGACTTGGAAAGATGAATATGGATTGACCAGTGTGAACACACTTCGATTTTACGGTCAGGAAGATCCGTTTATCTTTCCGAACCAAGCATTCCAAGTATACTACTCACAGTGTTTGAGGCATCCGGGATGGAGTGTCGTATGCCGTTGGAAACCCAGGGATGTCTATGATGTCCCAGAATTCGAGGACAACGATGAGGATGAAGAAGAGATAAGGCTTAGAGTACTCCGACCGTCTGTTTCGAAAGACGGGTTATTTTCGGCCAATCATGAAGTTGCGTGGGTTAGAAATGATATCGATGATGAAATCCAAATAGATATGTTTAATGCGCCCATGAAACGAAAAAGGTTATCAGTAATGTTATATTATTACTTCACATTTTACGATCTATACATATATAGTCAATACTTGTAATGATTGTCTAATGCGTCCACGAACCGTTTATCTAGATTTGATGACGATGACGGGAGCAGCGAGGGGCGGCAGGAGCTCCAGCCGCGGCACCGGCAAAAGCAGAGACAGAGGCAGAGCGGTTCTGCCGCCCGGAGAGCTGCGTAGGGAGCTTCAGAAGGCCGGTCTTGCACCCAGATCGGAGACCCCTTCGGATGCCTCCTTCCGTGTGGATTTTACCACACCTCTAGGTATATTGCACGCATATCCATTTTGAATGTAATATTATAGATATTCATGCCTATTCATGTCAAAAATATTTATATTGTCAATATTTGATTGTCTAGTTGTTGGTGATGCGTCCACATCAGGGACAGAGGCCACTCCCGCACCTCCAGGTATGTTTATATATCATATAGTGCATGTATATTGATTTAGAATGCTATATCATAAATATACATACATTCCTTTTGCTCTTACTTAGATAATCATTTTTTATTGTCTAGCTGTAGGTGGTGACACCACCGCACCTGCGGGTATATTTATATATCCTATAATGTATGCATATTGATTTAGAATGTTATATTATTGATCTACACATTCTTTTTGCAATACTTATATATTCTATTTTTAATTGTCTAATTATAGGTGGTGCGTCCACATCTGACGCAGAGACCACTCCTGCCACTTCCGTACCCTCCGTTCAATCTGATTAGTATGAATAAATATAAAATATTTATTCATTTTACATATCCTCTAAAGAATAAATATGAACTTCATGGAAATTTAGCGTCAATGTTTATTTTCTAGTTGGAGGGGATGCGTCCGCATCCGGGACACCGGTTGTTCCTCACCGGAGGAACTATCGTCCCGCTCGTGCTGCTGCCCGGGCCCAGGCTCGTGCTTTAGTCACCGGAGGTATATATCACACTTTAATTTTCGTTTAACCTTGATTTCTTAATACAACTTTGTCTTAAATATTGATTGTCTTGATATTTCTTGCAGACGCAGGGCCTCCCCATCCCCAGAGGGGGACTAGAGGCCTGAATCAGTCCCACAGGCTGAGGCCTGACAGAGCTAGGGGGAGGCAGCATTCCCCCTCTTTTTTACCCCTGATTATCGCTTTACCGGTGATCATGCCGAGAGGTTCGGCCGGTATATGGGGGATGAGAGCCGGCTCGTGAAGAACTGCCTACTTCTCGTTGAGTGGGGCGACCAGCACCGGCGCTCATTCGCCCTCTTCTTTGATCAGGCTCGGGTATTAATATATATTTTCATTTGATTTATCCAATATATTTATTATTAACACTTGTAATCTAATAACAATGTTTTTTTTTGTATTTTCAGTTAGATTACGATTTTCAGCCTGTGCCCGACCCTGATCACCTTGGGAAGGTGCTCGACCTTCATGCTCTGTACAATGGCCTGATGAAGAACATGCAGACCAAGGTCCGATACAACAGGAATGAGCTGAAGGCCGACTGCTACTCCCTGTGGATGGCGACCCCCAAGGCAGAGAGAGCGGCCCTCCTATCTACTCCGGCCTTTGCGAGAGTCAACGTAGAGACATAGCCTCTATTGTGCGAATATTTCAACTCTCAACGCAAACAGGTATGTATTTTAAATGTAATTCATTGTTTAGTATATAATTTTTTTTTTGTTCCTTAATTAGAAAACTAAATGTGAATGTGTTGTGCAGAAACAGGCCGCTCAAAATATAGAGAATAGGAAGTCGGCAAAGAGGGGTCGCCCCACTTATACAGGTGGCTCGAGAAATATTACTCGAGCCATGGAGTTATCGGTAAATTACAATAGACCGGCCTTTGTGATATAATGCAATATTAAGAGTTATTTTCTCATATATCTAATATTAAGAGTTATTTTCTAATATTGCAGAGAGCTCAGACCCTGGCGTAAGGTGGTACACCGAGCGTGCTGTCCGCATATCTTGCCGTCCACGGCACCTCGACAGATCCCGCCACGGGCGAGCTTCGATACCCCGACGTCGCTACCAAGGAGTATTGCGTAAGTGTTAATATTTATTCAACCCCTATTTGAAATTTTAGTTTTGAAAGGTTCAAATTTAAATGATATACTTATATTTTACTGGTTAATGTGGGTGTAGGAGCGGGTGGTTGAGCAGGCCGAGGTATCGGGGATCAATTTTACCGGACAGAACGATCCGATGCTGCTGACCCCAGTCCTGGACGCCGCACACGGAGGGCACCACGGAGGTTGGGAGAGAGACCGGGGACTGGGCCTTAGCAGGGCCCATATGAGATTGGACTCCACCCCAGCGGTTACTTCCTCCGTCTCCAGTGAGCGATGTTTCCAGCAGGAACTGGAGAGCTTGAAGGCTACCGTTCAGGAGTTGAAGGAGATGTTGGTATGTATACTACTTAATAGTAAAATATTATGTCGTATTATAAATAGCAACATATCCAATATTAGTACGTAGTCTGAGCTTATTTGGTTTTCCAAACTAGATATCCAAACGAGGCATAAGTCCCTAAGTAAACATAAATTGGGGTTTCGAAATAACTTGATAATGATACGAATTCGAATAATACACAGTTCTTACTCGCTTATTACACACGTAGGTCCAGACGCAACAGGGTACATCGGTCGAGCCTCCACATGCATCTCCTTCGGCTGTGGCTCCGCAAGCCACTACATCGGTTGCGGTTCCGCAGATAGCTCCTATAGCTCCACTGCCCGCTCAGAATTCCGCAGTCGCGGCTCCGCAAGCCACTACCTCGACGGCGGCTGCGCATACCACATCGCCAGCTCCACAGCCCGTTCAGACTCCCGCACGTTCCGCATTGCATGATTTATTGACTCAGGATATATCCGAGGAGCAGACGCAGCGTCTTCTGGCGTTTATCAAAGGTGGAGCTGGACCGAGCTAGGGTAGCTTTTTGATTCTTATATTTTAAACATGTATTTATTTATATGATACATATTGTACTACATTTTGGACAATATTGATATTGATGGTGTTTGCGTGTTTATATTGATATCATATTCTGCTTGTTGATTTCTTTTGTATATTATGCGTGAGATGTGATTATGAATACTGCGATATATGTTCTGCGTGATAATTAATTTTATATATAATGTATATATTATTGTGCACGGGGCGAGAAAAAAATAGGCAGCCATTTTTTTTTTTAAAACCTGATAATATGTACCTACGGATTACTCCGTAGGGCCTAACATTGCCCCTACGGATTAATCCGTAGGGCCCAACAATATACCTACAGATTTAGCCGTAGGGGCAAAATATCAGGATACCTGATATTTTGTCCCTATAATCTCAGTATTAGGGGTTACGCTTGCCCCTACGGATATATCCGTAGGGGCAAACAAATGCCCATACACAGGTATCCGTAGGGACAAAATATCAGGATACCTGATATTTTGTCCCTAAGGATATATACCTACGCACTTATCCGTAGAGGCAACTACTTGGCCCTACGGATAAGTCCGTAGAGACACCTAATTTATTTTATAAAATCATAAATTAAATAATTTTTTTGTCCCTGCAGCTTAATCCGTAGAGACAACTGGATCTGCACATTACTCCGTAGGGGAAAGTTTTTGACCGTAGGGGCATGTTCAAGACTGCGACTTGCACCTACGGCGTTTGCACCTACATGGTATTTTTTTGTCCCTACGGAGCAACCCTTATTTGTAGTAGTGTGTTGGGTTTGAGTTGGGATTTGGCTCAACATGAACGATGTATGTTTGCGAGCCTTGATCATCATCATCATCATCATCATAGGCATAGTTTGAAGGGAACGATGCTAAGAGGAAGAGGAGGAGGGCATAGGAGATGTAATTTTTCATACTAGGAATATAATTTGATGATGAGCTCTGTTGTCATTTATATAGATCAAGGAGTTGAAATAAAATGATTGGTATATCATTATTGAGTACAGGCTGGACTGGCTAATGGTGAAGTATAGTAGATACTACATGATTGTTTAGTGATCTTCAAATGTGGCATGAGTTACAGAGGGGTAAATTCCTGCTTCATGAAAATTATTTTTCATACTTGTAGATTTCACAAATTCACCCAGTAGAAAATCTGATTGCACTAAACTTCGGCTGCTAAAACGCTGCCGGAAGAGCTTCTTATTCAATTGTAGGATGCGCTATCCAGTAAACTGCACTTTCGGCCTCATCTATTATCCAATGAGAGCCCGGTAAATTTTATGGAAATCTACTGGATAGACATGAAATTCATCATTTTATTATTATTAAACTTGAGTATTTAATTTTCCATTCAATCTCAACCATATCAGTATGTCACGTTACGATCATGACTCGTTTCAATGTTGTAATTTAGAAACATAAATTAATCTCATACTCTATATAACTCTATATAGTATTTTGCCTTCCTTTGGAAGATGGTTTATCCCTCTATCAGAAAGTGTCATACCAGCCATCACACTTACCATCACTCATAATCAAATACGGGATTTAATTCTGCTTTCTAAATCTTGCGATCTTTGGTTTGTTTCAATATTGAACTTAAAATTTTTCATCCAACAAATCCTTGCAACTAACCAACATTATTGATTAATTACTTAATTTCGACTATTTTCTTTTGTCCTTTTCAAATCCAAACGTCCGTTTTTGTTCTGTTAAACGGCAAAAATAAAATGCAACTTTTGTTGCAAATCTAAATTTAAACCGAAATTAAAAAGCAGTTGATGTGATTCTTGTAATTATATTTTCTTAACTTTCAAAAATCAGCGGACGATATAAAGATTGTAGCATTTAATTTTCAGCTTAATTTTCCAAATTCATTTAATAACATCGCTGATCAAACTCAAGTAACTGAATCAGTGGATTGGAAACAACTTTGAAACAACATATTGCCCATAACAGCAGCAGCAGCAAGCCTGCAGTTCTTTGAGTCATAAGATATATGATCCACATGCGACCCATCTCGTCCCGTGTAAATAGAAACGGTCTACTTTCCGTCTTGAATTTGCATGCTCTTGCTCGGAAAAATCTACTATGCAAAGTCTTGCATGGTGCATGCCATTTACAAGTCTTTGGAAAGATTTGGGTTTTGTGCAAAAAAAGGACATCCAGGAGCTTGCAAGTGGTTTGCACCATGCAAGCCCTTGCATAGAAGATTTTTCCCAATTACTCATACTTCTCATGTCATAACATTTGTTCAAAGAAAATATATTGATCGAATCATGACCAAGCATCGAAGAAACAATACACATCTTAATATCTTTGATGAAAAGATAGATTTATATGATAATAATGGGACCAGACAGTTCGGCAAAATCGTGTTTAAAAGTGATTGGAGACTTTATTTGAATGGCAAATGGGTAGTACACGTCTGGGGGTGGAGAAGGAGAAGGGTGGACTACATATGTACCAACTTTTGTGTTAATGTAATCAAGTGTGCTCACAGCCTTACGAAATTTGGGTCTGTTGGGTTGCAAGATTACGAAATTTGGGTCTGTTGGGTTGCAAGATTACGAAATTTGGATTCAAAAATAGTATGGTTGAAAATTTCTAGATTTGGTACTTTGTTATTTGGTTGGTACTGGAATTCTAATATTGGATTTGTAGATCCTTATAATTTTTGTTTAGTTGGTGAAAAGAAATTGGATTTTGATTTTAGGATTTTAGAAAGAGAGAGAGGGGGGTTATTAAATAAATAAAGTACCCGGGTCCCATCAGTACAATGAATAGTGTCAAATTCTTGCAAATTCTCCAAATTTTTTAGGATTCCATTATCCTTGTTTTGTGATGGGCTCTCCATAAAAAACTAAGGAATCCTACAAATCCAAATCACACAACCAAACACAAAATTATGGAATCCTCTTAAACTTTAACTTTTGGATTCCAGAATCCGATTCCAGAATCCGATTCCAGAATAATCCTACAATCAAACAGCCCCTTGTATGATTGAAATATAAGAAATGTTGATATTCTTATCATGATAGAGATTTCTTTTGTATATCCATCAAAAAATCAATTTTTCCTCACTTGTTATATGATTGGAATATAAGAAATGTCGATATTCTTATCACATTAGAGATTTCTTTAGTCTAGATCTTCATTGCTTAAAGTATATGTACGATCATTTGTAAACCGTTAACTTTGCAACCCTCATATATAAGCGAAAGAAATATCGAAATCATATATTTTTTTGTGTGCATGTGTCTCTTTAAAAAATAATAGAGACTAGAGGATGTAGGATTAGGGATATCTTATTCAAAGATGATAGAGATTAGAGTGTCGGATTCCTCAGGTATTCCTTGCAATGCAATAGGAGAAAAATATTAGCAAATTATGTTGATAATAGTCTGAGCCATGTTAAATTGTTGTCTTTTTTATATAAAAAAATTTGAAACAAATTGCTTTAAGAATACAACAAAGCGCTTTCGATCACGGCCTGTTTGGTTTGAGGATTAGTATGGATTTGGATTGTGGAATCTTATGAGTCCATAATTTTGTGTTTGATTGATGGATTTGGATTTTTAGGATTCCTTTATTTTTTATGGGAGGCCACCACAAAACAAGTATTCTTGAATCCTAAATTTTTTTAAAGGATTTTCAAGGATTTGGCACTATTCATTATACTTTTAGATGAGACCCATATACTTAATTTATTTAATACTCCTCCCTCTGTCTCTCTCTCTCTAAAATGCTCAAATTCAAATCCCACTTTATTTTCACCAACCAAACAAATCCAATTTTATTTTCATCATCCAAACAAAGATTACATGAATCTACAAATCCAATACTATAAATCCAAAACCAACCGAACAATAAATTACCAAATCCATAAATTTTCAACTCTACTGTTTTGGAATCCAAATTTCATAATCTTGCAACCAAACATGCCCTTATCAAAATTTCCAAAATAACTTTAGTTGGATTCCAAACCCAAAAAAATTCTTTCATATTCGTACATATATCTATCTTCTTTACCATTATAAAAACAAAATTCAATGGTCCAAATTGATTTCAATTTGATGACCTTACCTAACTTCAAATAATGCCAAATTGGCTGTAAATAAATTAAACATAGAATTTTCTTTTAACAAATATTTAATAAATACAAACATCAATTGAATCGGTTATAACTTTACAATTATCTCTACAGATCTTAACTATTAGAATCATTATCAACCATTTTGCAAACAAATTAACCGCTCCCTCGTTTTAATCTTCTCTAAAAATTTTTTGGGTTCAAATTAAAAAAATTAAACATAATTTTTATATGAACACATGCGAGATACAAGAATTCACTATCCGCCAAAGCACATACATTCTTCTGATCAATACTATACACAAGAAGATAAAGCCAAAATGGAAAAAACTTCTCTACAAGCCCCTTGCAAGCTAGTGGATGAGATTTGGGATTCATATATTTTTTGCATTCTCTTCTGCACGAATCTCAAAGCTCATCCAAAGGCTCACAGAGAAATTTTCTCCACAAGGATTTATAGAGAAATTTCTCTATAAGCCCCTTGCAAGCTTTTAGATGGGTATTGAGATTCATGCAAGGAAAGAGAGAGAGCGGTCTTGCAAATCTTTTTTATACTCTTTCTTTCCTTACACTAATCTCAAAACCGATCCAAGAGCTTGTAAAAAGCTTGTAGAGAAATTTATCTACAAGCCCTTGCAAAAAAAAAATTCCCAAAAATGCCACAGCTTAAATTAATTAGACGGGTCATTCAAACAAATTAATGAGAAGCCTTGTGCTTTGGATGCTTGTAATGTCTAAATTTGACCCGTCTAATTGTTGATTAGTGAATCTAACCTCAGTTCCCTTATCCATAAAAAAAGAGATACTTCGAATTAAATTAAAATGCAGATTGAAACTCGCCAGCAATTATTAGACACGTTTAAAATAAAAAAAAATTGACACATCATCATAGAGTAGCACTATATCATTGAAGGCGTTGGGGTTGCTTTCATGCCCCATACCAAGATGTTATTGCAGAGAATCTTAGAGACCCACCATGTCATCTCTATTTTTCTGAAAAAAATTCTTGTTTTGAATAATAGGCCGTAACTGATCATCTACATATTATTGCAAGACTCCAAATGGTCTTAAGGTAAATCTGATACTAACCTGGAGTCATCCTATGATTAGCAAAGATGATATATGAAATTAACCAAGCACCGTCAATCAGTCTCTGCAAAAAGTTCAAGGAACCCTCTAACTTTTGCTCGATTAGCAGGAACCGCTTAGCCTGCTAGCATTCAGAATCGTTGCATCTCATTACCTCCAAAACACGGCAAAATTTGAAGCATCAAATGGCATTTTTTTATTCAGTATAAAATCTTGCATATTGGTATACACAAAAAACCTGCGTCTGCATTTTTCACTCTTCTACAGAAAGAACTACTACACGACAGCAATACTGATATTATTGAAAACAGTAGTCTTGATATTACCAAATAGCAATACTGATATTACCAAATAGTATCGCACGATTTGCTTGCAGCAAAATTAGAATCTTCAGCTGGAGTATTCCAATAAACATTTCTCATAATTTAATCAACAGTAGGAACGTGCATTGTCGTGGAAACAGATTAGTGCCCTGTTAAACATGATAATCAAGGTGTTAAAACGATTCAGCTACTTAACTATAAAAGAAATAAAATTTTGAACAAAGAAGTAAACAATCTACATAGAAAAATATCGGAGAAGTTCAGTATATCTACTTGATACTATAGAGTTTTTATGTATCACGACTCATGAGCATACAAAACCGACAAATAAAATAGCTAAAGGCTAAACTTCAATTAAATATAATGCAAGGTTGTAAAAAGAGCTAAGCTGTTTTTTTAATTTTAGTTAAAATTATATTTAATATATATAAATATTGAAATTTCAGCAGTATATTGACAATTCAGCATAGAAAACATCATATTGCAATATCAACAGTATCAACAGAAATATATTGATAGTTCGGCATAATATAACATATTGATATTTTAACAGTAAAAGTCTGCAAAAAAATAGATTTTGAGCTATATAATTAAAAAATTATTCATAAAAGGAGGAAAAGATTGACTAATTTTATTTCATTTAGTATGGGTTCGGGTTAAGTATAGTAAAAAGAGAACAAATCCGATTCATAATGTTTCAAAAATAACTAAATTTTATTCATTTAGGTGGGTTGAGTCCGTCTAGACGCCCGCTTAAGCGGACTGGGTGGCTTAAACGTTTATTGCGCGCTTTAACCGCTTAAATAAGCTGCCTAGGGCTGAATCAGTGTGGTTTCACACTGCTTTTGCCTAGGCCGCTTTTTAGAACACTGATATCATGAACCATTCAGAGTTTTCCCAATAAATATCCTGCATTGTATAATTGCAAGATGATATAATGAATTTACTGATTTTCAACCTAAACACCACGCCCATTCGGTGTTTTTAAAACTATATGCTGTTTTTTGTTACTCCAGCCGAGCGAGAGCTTTGTTTTACATTTATACACTTCTTTGTTACTTCAAAGAAAGCAACATCTGATTTTAGATTGAAAAACACTGAATGGTCATCGTATTTATTTGAAAATCATTAAATTTATTTTTATTGACTTGCAACTTGGAAATGATTTGTCTGAAAAACAGTTTAAAGGTCATGGTATTTAGTGAAATTTAGCAGGGATTTCTATGGCATTTAGGAATCATTTAAACAATTGCTGTGTATCTTCACATGGACTTACTGTTTTTCTTGGCGTGCCAGTTCTCAATAATGCTATACCAATTCCACTGGAAAAAAAGACCCACAAAGCGCATGAAACCAGCGAAAAACACCTCCATAAATGCTGATAAGGCTGATGGTTGTGGAGACAAACCAGCGGTTGCTATAGACAGCATGATTCCCTCAAAGTTGCAGGGCACAATAAAGGTTCCAGATTTGATGCCGTCTAAAGATTTTTTAGCAACATCATCAGCCTTCATCGCACCCGAAGCTCCTACTATCAGATTTGTGAGCTCTGGTCTTAGCCTGTTTTCTGCACAAAAATAATCACATGCTTGGTTTGAGATAATGAGAAATAGTAGGAAGTTTGAGGTACTTTAATTACAGCTGCATGGTTTAGGATGAGCAAAGATCGACATCTTTGGAGCAGATGCTTGGACAATGAGTAGACCAAAAAAGGGATTCATTGAGGAAAGCAAAAAAGAATACGCAAGCTGCTAATTGAAAAAGGACATGGCTACAACAGAATTAAATGGATAAATGCCTTTATGTCACAACCTTTAGGGGAAAAGGCTATCTTTATTATTTTATTGCTGTTGTATTTAGTTGAAGTTGTATAGTTAATCCAGGTCTCTAAAAAGATAGCTACAAGAACCAAAAAGTTGAATTACATGCAGAGTGCTAATCAAAGGTTGTCGAAAAGGAAGTTTACATAATATGCACAAAGTCGCAAAAAAACTACATAGTTATACAAGGGCTGGTTTTATCTTTACAACATTTACATTACTTGTCTTTATCATTTGGATTGTGATATGAGGGGAAAAAAGATAAAATATGTTGCATCTTAATTTTCATTCTCAGTTGAATGTCTAAATAAAAATTATTGAAAAAATTGCCTGCCTTTAATTTACTTCAATTTTTTGAATTGCATGGTCATTTTTGAATTTCTGTGCTAAGGTCATAGATTACTCATTTATAGCTACTGATTGGTGCAGTGCCAAAGCATTTGGGGGCATGGGGGGTGGGGGGGTAGGGGGAGTTAAATAGGATCTATGCTTTAATCTAGAGAAAAATCCCAGATTCCACTTATGGGTCGAATTCCTCTAGGAATTAAAGAGGATCTGTTTTTAGTTATTGAGATATTGACAGAATATTGTTGTGGCCAGATTTCTAGGTCCGCTTACGGGCCAAATTCCTATAGGAATTTAAGAGGGTCTATTTTTAGTTATTAAGACATTGACAGAAAATTGTTGAAGCCAGATTGTTTGCTACTATCATTATTATGTAAGCATTACTCTATATATAACCTTTTGGAGGCTTGTCAGAACCTTCAGAATTGCACAAGTCTACTGATCATATAGTTAACCGGTACCACTTAAAGGTGATCGAAAGGTAGTCAAGAGGGGAGCACCCCTTTAAACTAAATTCAAGCTGGGCTTAATCAAGTGGTCTGGAGATTGCACAGATCAAAGCACATGTGCGATGCGAACTAAGGCTGTATCACATTGTCGGCAATATGAAGAAGATTGCATCTAGCCTAACGGGTCTTGAAGCCTCTAAAGGTGCCCAAAAGGTATTACCATTTTTAGGCTGTAGTGAAGCACCCTGGGCTGCTTTCTCAGCATCCTACTATATGGTTAGGTTTTAAGAATTAAACAAAACCGAACTATATTAATCATAAAGTATAGACATCCAGAAGGGAGATAAGCAGGAACAGATGATCAACTAGCTGAAAGAATGTTCCAAACAATCTGGAGTAAACATGTCAAGGAAGTTGGTAGTGCAACATATGGAAGTGGGGAAATATCCAAAATATAAAATGAAACAAAAGGAAACTGGGTTGAAACTGCATGACCCCAAGGAAAGACAACCTCCATGAAGCATTGACATGTTCACATATAAATTTTATGGCATGAAGAGACATGTTCAGAGATCCCAAATAAACAGAGTAGAAAAGGATAGCTAATTTCAGAACCAGCAATATATAATTAGATTAGGAAGATACTAAAACGCGCCACAAGGTGACAAGTAACCAGCCATCAGTCGGAAACTTCTATGCTCTTTCTTAAATAAAACAAAAACTTCAATGTTCACTTCCTATCTCCATTAAGTTGATAAATAATCCAGATCGAAACTACCTAGTAAATGTTATTATGTAAAATGACAGTTGGACCAGTCGAGTATAGGACTTCAGCAATGAAGACATCACACAAGAATATAAAAAAACACAAGACTCAAAATTGGGGAGAAATAATTTCTTCTCACAGTAAGAAAATACAAGCTCTATCCCAAACCCTTCCTCCATACCTAGCCACAAAACACACAGAAAATGAACCCTCTCACCATCTCATCACTAAACCCTAGAAGAATATTTAAATGACCCCTAAACTATAGCAAACACAAAATTACTAAATTACCCTAACCAAAACAACCATGGGTTTTTAATATAGGCCCCCTAAAACATTGGTATTTTGAAAAACACCCCCTAAAACTTTATATTTTTAAATACACCCCCAATACCTCTCCATTAACTAAAAACACCCCTTTCCTTAAGTTAATTAGGATTAATAGGTGGAATATAGCTAATATGATGAATTGTATTCAAAACCCATATTTTCTCTTTCAATCTTCCAACATTACTTAATAATCTTTCTTCTTTTTCTCTTTCCAATGCAAATATAAAAGCATTAGAAAGACAAAATTATCATTTTAACTTCTTAACGGAGATTTCTAATGGTGTTAGGCATGCTAATTAAACATAGGGGCCAATTTAGTTTAATTAACCGTTTTAGGGGGCGTATTTGAAAATATGAAGTTTTAGGGGGTGTTTTTCAAAATACCAACGTTTTAGGAAGCCTATATCAAAAAAACAACAACCATATATACATGGATCCTAAACTAATACCAAACCCAAATTCAATTAATACAAAAATATATATACAAGTCAAAAAACCCAACAGGACCCCGAACACTACGTAAGGGAACTTTCCTGCTCTAGCACAAGAAACAAATAAATGAATACGAGGCATATATTATCTCAAAGATGTGATTACCATTGGAATACAAAACTATATAATATTTTTTCAGGTAAAAGGAATTATAGTCAACCACTCCAGAAAATCATGGTTTAATTCAATACCTTCAATAAGTCCCGGTGTTTCTGTATCCGGAGGAAATATCAAACTCACGTGAATGTTGTCAGTAATAACCTCATGCTGCAAAGCCTCCCCCAAGCCGCGAAGAGCAAATTTGCTAGCAGAGTAAGCTGTGTACCCATAGAGACCCACCTACAAGAAAACAACAGCTTTTCCAAAATTACCTCAAGCCCAAAAATTAACTCCACATCTTTGACGTATGAGATGCCAAACATGGCTCGCTTATTAAAAGAAGGAAAAAAGACCTCAATGCCAAATCTAAAATCAATATGTAATTGATAATAAGACATCCTGAAATGGCCAGATATGGAAATATTTTTGACAGATAAGTAACAAAAAGTTTATAAACTTTTGAGAATGTAATGAAAGAATATTTACCGACTTTCAACATCATATTAAGGTAAGCTCTATACCTTGGTAGTGAAGATCTCAATAGTTCTAATTCTGTGTGGTACATTTCAAACTTAAATTGAGGTAAGCAAGAAAAAAAAATCAGGAATGTAATTCGCTTGAGCCAAAAATAGGAACAAAATTGTAAAAAGAGGAAGTGAAGCAGCAAGTCAATGCTAAACTTCAGTCGCTTTAGTGGCGAAAAGATCCCAGGGACTTCTCTAAGTTAAAATATAAAGATATAATAGTAAAATAAAACTAGCTAATCAAGCAATTAAGAAAACAACATTAAAATCTTAAATAAAACAATAAATATAAATATAAGAAGACAGAAGTTTGGCTTGATACATCTTAAATTTCTCAAAGCAGGGGGTAAAGCACTATAGAGCAACAACAGCTAAAGTAGGGTCCTTAACAGTTGGTAATATGTATTAAAATGGAAGGTGCCATGATATGATTAATTTCAAATAGAAAATGAAATCTACATACAATTCATGGCATTTCATTAAATCTCGAATGGTAAACAAATAATTCTTCAATCATCATGAATATGAAGAATATACTTGACCGGACTAAGACCTGGACTCAAGACTATCACAAGAAACATAAACCCAGATGCTAGAGCTTTTAGATATATGCACCAGTTTGAATTGATTTGACAAGGAAGAGGCAGATAATCAAATCATTTCATAATAAACTACATACTGCATAAATTCTTGCAAAAATATAAAATTAAAATGACTAATCAAGTAGTTAAGCTAAAACACAGGCTATGATATGGGGATAGCTGGAAATTTCAGCAGAAAAATAAAAGTCAAACTTCGAAATGCCAGAAACCATGTAACATGTTCAGTCAGTTAAAAGTTCCAACTTTTCAAGTAAAAATCAGCATTTTTAGCATATACTTAATCATCAGGGAAAATGTAACAAATGGTGCAAATGCGAAGTAAGATGCAACTTCAGGAGGCAGGTTCATTAGCATACGGAAAATTATGATGAAAAATTAGGGATGTTTATTAAAAATTTGAGGTCCTGTGCTAGGAAATCTGCGCAGACAAAAGCAATGATAATCATTTATGATTAGATTTAGTAGAAATTTCACCTGCCCTGCTTGAGACGACACTATAGCGATCGAAGCAGCAGACCCTGTCTCCTTCGTCCTCCTTTTCATCGCCGGCAGCGCCGCCTTGATCAGATGAAACGTCCCCATCACATTCACCTCCATCATAAACCTCACATCTTCAATCTCCTGAAACTCCAGCTCCTGAGGCGTAAATACCCCATGGTTGCATATCAGCACATCGATGGGCCCCGCCTCCTCCACCGCCCTCGCCACGGCCGCGGCGTCCCTCACGTCGGCGCTGAACACGGCGGCCTCGACGCCGGTGGCGAGCCTGATGGCATCCCGCGCTTCGTGGAGCTTGGGGAGGCTGCGGGCGAGGATGGAGACCCTGGCGCCCTGGGCGGCGGCCTGGCGCGCGAGGGCGAGGCCGATGCCGCTGGAGCCGCCGGTGACGAACACGTGGCGCCCCTTGATGGGGACCTTGGCGGCGCGGGGGCGGACGATGAAGGAGAGGATGAGGAGGACCGAAAGAGGGATGATGGGGATCAGAAGGAGGAGGAGGAGGTAAGGGGAGGCCGCCGCCATTGTTGGATTAGGGTTTCGGAGGATGAAAGGGTGGGGGGTGAGATGTAGGGTTTTGAAGGAGAGGAGAGAGAAACGTATGCGATTTTTAGGGTTTTTTCGATGGTTGACATCGGGGGTTAACATATATAGGGGATTACGCCGGCGTTTGGACTGAGCGGCGCTGCTGCTGATGGAAGAAAAGTCAGAGCTTTGAATAGAAGACGTTGAGGGAAGAGATTGGAGGACGTGGCGAGATCTGATTGGAGTCTGATGATGTGTGGTGTTGTGGAAAGTGGTAGAGGATCTGTAGATTATGCTGGTCCCACTTTTCAGGAGAGGGTCTATTTGGTTGTAGGTTTTGCAATGGATTTACGCTATTTGGATTGTGAAATCCTGTAAAATCCGTGAGATTGGCAAAGTTGGTGTTTGGATGTAGAATTTTGGGATTTTGGATTTATTTGTCTTTTGCGGGGACCCTCACCGAAATGAGAATACACAAATCATTCAATTTTGAATGGATTCGGCTTGATTCCTACTGTTTAAGTTGGGGCCGACATACTTTATATATTAAAAAATAAACTCTCTCTCTCTCTCTTTCTCTAAAATTCTCAAATCCAAATTTCACGTTCTTTTCACCAACGAAACAAGGATTATAAGGATCTATAAATCTAATACCGGAAATCCAATACCAACCAAACAACAAATTACCAAATCTAGAAATTTCCAAGTGCGCTATTTTGGAATCCAAATTTCATAATCCTTCAACCAAACAACAAACTGCTCCAAGTTGGAAAGGAAATAAAAAAAAAGGCTATTTTGGAGCCGTATGCCGTCTGGTCATAAGCAACTCGATGCTTCTTTCGGGCAAACTGGTTCAACCAGCCCGGATAAACCACTTCTGGCTTTGGCTTCGCCCCCGCCTGGCCACACCAAAGGAGAACTTTCATCATCCAAAGTGAGATTGCCGGATCAATAGAAAGAAAACATAACTTTTCTATTAAAAAAAATAGAAAATATAATTTTTCTATAAAAAAAATGCTTTATCTGCTTGTATGTATACCTGGCTGCATGGGTGACTAATACTCTTTACATAATTCTATTTAGATTTATCTTTCAAGAAATTTAGATTCTCCCAAAAAAAATGATATAATTATTTTAAGGACATAATAAAAAAATTTGCAGACGGACAATTTAGAACTAGGAACCCCTCACAATTTCAAAGCATACATAAAATATTCGAGCAAGCACCAAGACCAGTCAATTAAAGATGCATAATAAAGGTAATAGGAAAAGGACAGTTAAAATGAAGAAATAATTTTCAAGAATTATTCTTGGTCAACATAAAAAGGCAAAGTCAAAAGTCCAACTATTTGAAATATTCAATCTAAATTTACAATTCGAATTCATACCAAGATATCTTACTGCTTAAAAGTCCAAAATCGTTGAAAAACTATATTGCAAGATCACAAAGTACGTTGAAAAGGGCAAGGCAAAAGATAGTGTATGATAGAGAAGTAACACTCTGGTTTATAATTATTCAATCTCTGAGAGACAACTGAGTGGCTAAACATGTAGAAGTAATCATTACAAAAATTGCAATCCAGCAAATATTCACAAAATTTGATTCCGGTAGAATTGTGAACGTAGCCAAGCTCCATCTTTAGCTCCTCATAGTTTTAGTTTACGCAGATCGATCTTTTCTCTTGGGTATGTATAGGCTTCATAGTTAATTTGCTGGCCGAGGGAGCTCAGTTTTGTTAGGGTTGTTATCAAATCAACCTGCAACCAGAATTTTTTTTTAAAAAATCCCATAAAAAGAACAAAACTGACGAGCTCGTTGAAATTTCTATGATTTACAAAACTATAGAGAGATGTCAGCCATGGTTAATTCTTTGAACTCTGATTCAATAAATATTTTCCAGGACCAAAAAACAACTCAAATATGTGTCTTTCAGCAGAAGTGTGTTCAGTTTATTTGTTCAGGAAATTCATCCCTAAAGAAAAGTGGAAAGCTTTCTAGCCAATTTTTAGGTTTAAAAATTCGTATATGCAAATTTATTTGCTGGAAATAACAGTTAAAAAAGAAAAAAAAAAATCCTTCGCGGTTTAAATAAATAATTTTCACCTCATAATCAGTTTGGGAGACGGTCTCTCTGCTCCTCTGGTATTTTTCAACCCACGGACGAACATCCGGATCTGATGCCAACTGACTCTCTGTTGCCAATTGATCAGGACCAAGAAATGCTGACATCACAGCAAGCTGCATATAATCAACCAAATCAGTTTAAATAGAAAATCACAATCTCTGAAAAGAACACTTGATTTTACGGTAGGGATGTGAGAAGTAAGAGCATTTGTAAAATATAAGTCAAAGTGCCAACATAATTTGAATAATGAAATGCATTTTTTGACGAGTGTTGGTATAAGCTATTTCTACAATGGCAAGCTAATGGTTGCTGATTAACTAGAAAAAGTCGTGGTATGCACAACATTTCTCAACTGGATGTAGCAATTCAATATAAGAGTTTTGATAGACTACTTATGCATTTTAACTCAGTTGGTTACAAGTGAGGACGGAAAAGCAAGAAAATTAGAATAAGAAAATGATTGCTAATTGAAAATCAACAACCCAGGTATTCTTCATGTTTTCGATTGGGTAGTGCAAGAACTGGAACACCTAACTGTGTATCGGTGAATCTCATGACGTTTGGTAAATTGGAAATGTGAGTAAAATTTGTGCAGGTACAAATCTAGAAAATATCTTAGTAAAGTATGGATGCAAAACCCAATTTCATTTAAGTTAAACGAAACTCAAATTTCGAAATTGTATTGCATAAGGTTCAACACTCAAGACTCGAGTCATGAGAGGCCACTTTGTTGCCTACAAAAATCAAGTGAGGCAGTTAGCACTAGACAACACACTAATTGAAGGTTTTGGCTCAACATCTCTTCATCCATTGGCAAATGTTTTAACATTCTTTTAAAGATTGTTGAACAAGATTCTCCAGTCATCCAAATAAAACAACCAGACGACAACATATAGTTTGGCCATGGTTGTAGAACAAAATTCTCCAATAATCAAACTATGAATACTACGCCACTTGAAAATGACAAGGAGGTACCTGGCGGGGTCCGAAGCCAATAGCAGTGAACTTATCTTTCATTTCCTGGACGGTTGCTTTGTCCCATTGTGGGATTCGACCCTCTGGGTCCGGATCCTGGGCATCACTTCGTCCAAATTGTCTATCAAATAAGCCCCACTGTTGACAAAGATAAAATTGGAATGTGTCATAATCGTGTAATCGTTCCTGCACAAACATATTTTATTGGGACACCAAAAGGGTGGAAGAGTGATAAAGCATGTGAATTGTGATAAGGAGGTCACAAGTTCGAGGAACGGTGAAGAAAAAATAGAGGGATTAATTTAACCCACCTATATTCTCAAAATAAAATAAAAACATATTTTATCGGGTTAAACATAAAAATTCATAATCTCTTAGGTCATGTTCACCATGGACATATATCTGCCCATTACACGATATAAATTTCTTATCATATAGACTTCTTTGAAGTAAAACTTAAAATCAGTAGGATCATGAACAAGATAATGAAATAATTTGTAATAAACAACAAGATAATGAAATAATTTGTAATAAACATATGAATACTTTGGGGTTGAGTGGTTAGGATGTCCCATGATACTATAAAGAGGCACAATAAAAAGAATATCTTAAACCCTTGATATAATGAACACTATCAAACTAAAACAATTTACCGGTGAATGGCGGTAAAGCTTCTTCCTCTGGAACAAAAAGCCTAGGATTCAAACCCACTTGCATCAGGTTAATCCTTTAAGGCTTGAAATTGAGAAGGGAAAAAAATTTAAGAAATTTTTCAGCCATTATAAAACCTGAGCTTATCAAGAACAGGATGCATAACTCCCTGTTGGCTATTCAGCAATATTGTAGAATTAAAAAATCAATATCTACTGGCAACAGAAACAGAAACAGAAACTTAATCACACGATCGGCTAAATACGAACCTGGCCATTTGAACCATATACTGTATATAATAATCTTCCCTTCTCTTCATTTCCGCCACATTTGCGAATGGCAGAATCCAGGAAGGTTTTCTTCACGGCGGTTTGTGCTACATCAAGAAAATAAAAACATAGCATTAGATATTGATTTACAGGTTTTGTTTTTCTCAAAAGTTAAAATTCAGCTAATTGTAATCAAAATGCTTCATTATAATATGATAAATGATTGGCTAAGTGAGTGTAACTGCTGGGTTGTGTCCATGTAATGATGCCTTCGTCAAACGCTCCCCACCCTAGTTTTTCCTCAAACTAACATTGCGGTCCATAGTCTGGCACTTGTACTTTGCATAAATGCCAGCGCCCTCAAGTCATAATCTACCGATTATGTGAGTTCATGCAAACAAACTTTATTCACGAACACGCGCTGTTGCGATGGGTTTAAATCGCTAAAACCTTTGGTGCAGATAACCTTGCCTAGCTAAAGGCAAAAGGAAAATAAATATTTCTAGGTACATAGATGTGTATGAATTTCTATAAGTTATTTATGTGGGGAAAGCTACCAGGATGGCCATTAATCCATTAGTTAAGGAATGAGGATTACATGAGCCATTTAAATTTGGCATGTTAAGGATGAATCAGTTTGAGTTAAAATCTCCAACATTAGCTATTAATGGAAAGGTTATGGCAATCCATGGAAACCATAAATTAAGTTATGGCATCCTAATCTATCAAGAACAGTTAACATAACTTTTATCATGACTCTCATTTTTTGGATCCCAAATCTCCACTTGCATAAAAAAAAAACCTACCCATTAGCTAATATTAAGCATGCCATCCTTGGACAGTGGACACAGCATTCACAATTGCCTTGTACTATTCACCTTCCAATGATTCATTGAGAATATGGCATATGCGTCGAAATTTACTTTCAATTAGTAGCTTAGGAAGCCTGTAGCTGGCTGCCCGGTAGAGATCTTAAGGACAGCACTGGTAAGAATGGAAGGCCGACAAACTTCTTGCTCATGTTACTTGGCAACTGGATGTTACTTGGCAACTGGCAACCTTAACCAGCACATGGCCATTTGTTTTTCCTTATCATTTACTTTGACTTCAATGTATTTAGAGAGACCTATATGCTTCAGTATTTCACGAAAATGCATCCGGAACCAATGTATGGCTGAAGAATTTGCTTCCTGACATAATAGTTATGAAGGCTCCAAAGGCCACTGATACCAAGATAATGACATCAACTTTGACATATCAAACATTTTGGGCACCGATCAATTAAAATAAATCTTGTATCATCTGGGAATCCCCAATCAGCTTCAGATAAGGTATAAGGTAGGATTGTGGATCCCACTCATCCAATAAGTCTGAATCCCTCTGCGAATACATCGGGCATTGCCATAATTTCCATCTTTTCTTAATTACAGACAGCATCCCAGAATTAACAACTTTATTTGGGTTAAGGATTGAAGAAGTTGAGCATTGGTAAATACTATAATGCAAGAGTGCTTCTGACCATAGATAGGATGTGCAGAAATCTCTGATCTATAGACCAGCAACAGATATTGAAAAAGATAGAAGTAAAACATATATATTACCCGCAAATTGAATCAGGTCTGCAAATGAAAGAGGCCCTCCTTTGGAAATAGAATCAATTTCCTTCCTCGCTTCTGTCAAGAGATTCAAAGCAGCAGAAAGCCCACTGTTTTCAGGCCTGCTAATCTCCGAACTTCATTGGTAAAGAAAAAAGGAAACGATGAAACGATTAGGTTGTTGTAAATGAACACATCCCACATGTGATGGCACTTGTAATGATATTTCATGGATTATTCGAAACCAATGAATTAAAATTGCCACAAATGCCTATACCTTAAACGGATTGATCCATTTGGCCCCCCAGTTTTTGTAGCCTACAATGTAACTGAATAAGTCAATTCCAGAATCCACACAAACGATTAATAATTTCGAACAGCATGGTCATGGCACTGGCCAATTGTATGGACTGACCTTGTCATATGTCATGGCGTCATTTAGTGCTAGAATCAGAATAGACGTTAAAAGTTCTGGACTTCCCTTTAGAAGGTAAGAAAGCGTAAGACTTTAAAGCTAACACGGCGGACCCAATAAGATTTAGAAAAAAAAGTTACCATTAGATTATTCTTTCAGAGAAAAACTGAAAGAAATTACCTTTAAGGCTGTATAAAGGGTGTCTTTGATGCTTGCTGCAACAAGAAATGAAAAGCATCAAGAGCATGTCGAGTGTTTACAACCTACACTACAGATAGCACCAACAGTTGTTGAAATTAAATAAACAAGACAATGATGTTCAGAGTCCTACATAAAAATTCAGATCGCTGTCTACGTTGAATCAAATCTGCAGCAATGGCCTTTTCCGTGAATATACCACAGTTTGCCATCATTTCCTAAGAAGGTAAGCACAACTGCCAGAAACTCATAATCGCATCTAGTCCATAAAAAATTCTAAGGGAAAAAAAGTAACAAAATTACAGAAAGAAAATAAAAAATACAAAATAATCGTAGAATATGATATTAAACATTATCTAAAAAACAGCTTATTTATTTATCTACACTATAGAAGAATAAGCTTTCTTGTCATTGGCTGCAAATTCAAGCTGAAATTTGCATGAAAGCTTGGTGGAAATAAAGTGAACACTCTATAAGTTCTGTTTAACGTAGATGCCCTGTATATATTGTCCTTCTGGATAATATAACAAGCCCACAATTTATATTGTGGTATTCAATCTTAGTGTGACAGCTTATGGAGGGACATATTTACCCTTGGGGTTTCAAGAAGCACACTTAGCTCTGCATATATTTTACAAAAGTTGCACTGAATACAAATGTTCTGGCTCCACCGGTTTGTATAACTATGTTAATTCATAACTTCTTTTTATTATCCAGCTATAGATTTAACTGACATACTTAACTCTACATATGTGAAATGTTTGTATATGAAAAGCCTAAGTTGCACTACATGCAAGCATTCTGACTCCAGTGGTTTGTATAACTATATTCAACCAATATTGCTCAGCATCCTTTACCTGTTGCGTTTAATTTTTCTCATTGTTGGTCATATGTATAGTACTAACTTCGGTATTGGACATAATATCAAAGATCTTTTAGAAGCAAGTATTCCCCGGAGGAGGGGGTCGATTAGGACGTGGGCATAAGGGTCCTTATGACACAATCAATAATTCGGCTCATTTTCAATTAGGCCTTGCTCTAGCCTCTTTACGGGTTTTTACTTCCTTAATAGCTCAACACATGTATCCTTCACCTGCTTATGCATTCATTAGATATTATAATCTGGAGTGGAATGAGGATAATGTCTTGGCAAAAATGTTAAACCATAAGCTATCAAATCTCAGTTCTTTGGCATTTTCCCAGTCTAAGAATGAAGTTCTCCTCAAAACAAATTTGGATTGTCATACACATTAAGATTCAATCTAAGTTCGAGAAAAAATCCTATCAAACTTGTCATTAAATTGATGTTATTAATTGGATATTTGGATAAAATAATAATATTATCCAAGCAAAACAAAAATTGAATATATGGAATGTAATTTCAATAAAACGGTGCGAAGAAATAGGTGTACGGTGCAAACTGATGGGCAAAAACTATTTTGAAATTTTCATTACTTAGGATCTACAATTAATCATGATATGGAGATTGAGGAGGATGTAACTTATGAGATCAAAACGAGATGGCTGAAATAGAGTAGAGCTTCAAGAGTGCTATGTGATCGTAGTGAACCTTTGAAATTGCAAGCAAAAATTTATAAGATGGCGATAAGGCTGGCATTTATTTATGGATCAGAATGTTGGACAAAACAGAAATATGTCCAAAAATGGGTGTGGTTGAAATGAGGATGGATTGGATGAGTGGCAATACACTAAAAAGATTGGGTAAGAAATGAGTGGAGTCACAACAGATTGGAGCTTGCTCCCATAAAGGATATTATGAGAGCGAAAGTAAGATGATTTGGTCTAACTAATGGCATGGTTAGAAGAAGTGTCAAAATTGTAGTTAAAGACGCAACTAGGATAGGGATAGACCTAAATGAGCATTGTAAGAGGCAATTAAGAACGACGTGTTAATTGTTAATTTACGGTCCTTAACAAAGCACAATGGAAGAAAATGATTCATATAGCCAACCCCAAAAAATTGGGGTATTGATCTTAATCGGAGACCTACTTTACTAGTAATTATATCAAGTCTGCAAATATGATCCAACACATATATGAAATATCATATATGTCGTACATGTGTGGACATATGGGTATGTGGTAAGAACATAATAAATGTGGGTATTGTTCATGCATAACTTCCTTGTATGATCAAGCTCTTGGATTTAAGTTTTATAAACCGCTTCTCTCATTCATGTTTGCTTGCATCGCAAAAAAGCTCACAACAGGCCTTCCTTAGGAAGACCACACCAGTTAATGCACGGAGACAAGTCCATTTCTCGTCAAAAACTCCACCATCATAGGTTCCCTCAACCACTAATATCCTCGCATTTGGTTCTTCAGCCCAATCTGTTAATATTGCTCCTGACAAACATCATTATCCCACAACCAGTCAGTTTAAACTTTCGGTTGAAGTGGCCGATGTTTCATGAGTTCCTAGGTTCAAATCTTATTCGCTCTTCTAAAACTTCATATGGCATACAAAGGATAGTCAATTGATTAGATTTAGCTTGAACTTTTGGCAAAAATCCAATTTTAGGAACTTGTTCAAACAATGCTTACCGCTCCAACAATAGTACCGGCGCAACTAAGAACATGGCGCCGGTTCAACCGCCATCCTCCATTGTGAACACCATTTGAATCCTCGGCTTTGTGATGGCAGCAGATGGAACCCTAGTTTTGAAACAAAGCATGATTACAAACTTAATCAAATTCACAAGGTTAGGGTGAATTAGGGCTAAAACTGAGTCGAAACCGCACTCACGTTGGAGTTTTTGGGGGGGAGAGAGGGCTGCGAGCAGTGAGAAAAGAAAGAGGGGAGCGTCGAGAGAAAGGAGACTCCCGCCATTGTTGTACCTTCTTCTTCTTCTTCTTCTTCTTTCTATCTTTGTTTCTATCTTTTTGTTGAGAGAAGAAATCGAATGATAAGGTGGCAAGAGAGAGCGTTATCCGTTGAGATTGATAAGGTGGGGTCTTCTCTATCTCGCTCGCCGCGGTCTAAGTTCAAGTACTATGGAACTTTTAGGATTTCTCTCTTGCCATATCCCTGTTTAATTTTAAAAATGCCATGAAACTTGCTTAATGCATAAATACTTTCCCTAAGTTTTCACAGCAGTAAAGTTTCTCAAAAATGCGGAAGGTTTTTCGTGCTTTATAAAATTTACGCATCTTGTATTATACAGTTTTTGACCACGCATTCCACGAGGCATTCCCAAGAATCAATTAAGCTTTAGCACATACAACGCAAACTTTTTTCTCCACGGCGGAAATTTGTCCATTCGACTGGCAACAGGATTCAAAAATAAAATAAAATAAAAAATCAATCCAATGGCATTGCATGCTGATATACCAAAAGAACCTAAAAAATTCATAAGTGATGAGACATGGAGAAGATGACATGGAAGATTTTTGGTGCAATTGATCTTTTTAAATATAGAACCTTGAAAAACCTAAAGTTTTGTGGAAAACGGAGAAACCACATGAGACTTTCTTAAAAATAAGCCTTCTAAGAAAATGCTTTTTCTATTGATGGTAAATTGCGGATAGGACATCACGCCATGCTTTCTAGGCAAGTGTTGGCTATATATCGCCAGCTTATTACGGAAAGACTCTATATGATTGAGCAAGAACGGTTTAAAATGAGGAGAAGAGGAGCAAATGGGTCGAGCTCAAGCAAACCAACAGCCTGAATTGCAACGAGCTAAAAAAAACCTAAATAAAATAAGTTCTTAGTCAAACCTGCCTACAGGGCTTGTTTGCGAAATTGTCAGGCATTCAGGTGGTTTACTGTAATTAACCGAAAAGCGCTCCTATTTTTTCAAGCCTCCATTCTTTCGCCCAAAGCGAAGCACACAAGGCGAACAAAACGACGCAAAATCTCTCTCCTCGCGAGCCTCGGTCCTCTCTCTCTAGGGTTTCGAAACGAAACCAATCCATCTCGTTTGCAGTCCTTTTATGGGTCGAATCATAGAATTATTAAAAATTTATCAACGAATATTTCAAACCGAATCACTTCTTTTGTTAGATTTGCATTGTAGGCCTAGATCAGCGCATGCTTTGATTTGTAAAGAATATGGGTCATTCGTTTGGCCTAATTAGTTCAGTAATAATAGTTTTTTTGGGCTGTTATGTTTTGTGGATGATCATAAACGTATGCAGTAAAGTTTGAGTTTTCAGTAGTTAAATTGTGTTTAGATGGGGAATGGGTGGGATTGGATAGAGATTAGGCCAAAATTCCATCCCTTCGAGTGTTTGATGAATCGGATGGCATCATATGCTCCTTTTGGAATTGAAACCGGCCATCTTGGATTGGACTATCGGATTTTACACCGTTTTACAATTCTTAGAAACACGGCTTGTAAAATTTTAAGATAGATAGTAAATTTATCTATATAACATTTGGAAATTCTTCGGTATTTAATGACGTCAAGCATTGTTGCTGTAATACCAGATAAAAGCAACTATAAGCTTTTTGATATATTTTTTGTTGGTTAATATTTTTAATTAAGCCGTACTGACCTATTAATAAGCGCATTAGTTCGTCGTTGAACCTAGTAACCCATTAGTAAACCTAACGACTTGATGATGCTCTATATTGGCGATCTATCTAGATTAGGACACGTGACAGATGACGTGTCCCCGAACTCAGAATAAAGGGCCCACAGGGGCCGACCAGGCCCTCCTGTACCCGAGCCGCAAGCACAAGCCGGCTCTCCTTAGGTCCCCTTGCAAATTAGCTTCCTCGGCCTCTCAGCTCGTCCCGAGCTACCACAGGACCAAGACTCTTCGGCCCTCCCGCTCGTTCCCGAGCTCCCCCGCCGAGGCCATCTTCCTCGGTCCCTCCGACCGACCAAATCCACCACTCACAAGCTTAACCGACGCTCCGCAAATCTCGCTATGCGCAGATTCTCCGCCAGCAACATCCCACGTTCCACGCCATCATGATCCCCATTAACGGCGCGATCCGCTCATTACGCGGGCGTGACGTCGGGGGCGTAACTGTCGGCGGGATTCTCGCGCTTGCTACCGCGTGTGCTGCCGCCACTATATAAACCCCCGTCACAGAAGGGGCCAAGTAAGCTTTTTCTGCCCCACTTGGCCGTTACTCTGCTCGGATCTTGTGCTGACTTGATTGTCGGAGGGTCCTCGGTAGTACCAAACCATCCCGGGACTTCTTTACAGGTACTCGGTGTTGACTCCTCAAAACCACCAATCTCCTCGAAACACATTAAGACCCACACGCAACAGGAGATCATCTCCAAGATCCACCGGGAGATCGACGGAAGACATCATCTGACGGAGACCCGAAAAGGAACTCCATCACGACTTGTCGATAAACTTAATACTAAAACCCCACTAACCAGATGGTGTAACACCCGAGCCTAATGATACTATTTTCAGTTACTGTTTGAGCATAATGTGGTACTCATTTTATTTAACTTGCTTATTTGTTGCTTACTGTAAAATTTACCCGGCAAAGTCATTTCTACATATAATAAATTTTGGCATCTAAAATAAAATTGAAAATATTCATCTTGGCCTACTTGACACCCCTAGCCTCATGGTAGCATCCGTGCATTGTATTCTCGTCCCGTTCAGTGAAACGGGCGAGTTTGGACGGCTACGTGCGCGTACATGTGTCCGTTTTGGGGGTATGCTTTTTAATCATAAAACACTTAATTTTAAAATTTGGATCCCGCTTAAAATCCTATTATTTCAATTTCAAATTTTTGGACTCGACCCGGACGCGATTTCGAAATGTTTTATTTGGCGCCAAAATCCCAAATTTTAATATTATTAAAAACATCGCATATATTTTTCTAACTAACCTGATATCTTACTGTTCATTACCTATCTTTTAAATCTTTAAATTAACCTATATATATATTCTACTGTTCCTTAAAATGTTTTGAATCTTTAATTAATATTTATCCCTAACTAACGATTTCCCTTTAGCCAATCGCGTTTCTTTTAATTCCGTGGGCCCCCACCTGCAGCGCTCTCTCTCTCTTGCTTTCACTTTCTCTCTCTCCCTCTTCTCTCTCTCTCTCCACTTTTTCTCTCTTTCTCTCATATATTCTCTCGTACTTCTCTTTATCATTCTTTTTCTTCTTGCTTCATGTCTCGTTTCTCATTTTTTTTAACTGTTCTTTTGTTGCCGGAATTTCGTCGTGCCGGTGACGCTTCTCGACGTTCCAGCGAGGTACCCCGACCCGTGTAGTTCCTTTGTTCGTCATTTGGGTTCATTCCGTGAACCGTGCGCCCGTCGCGAGTTTTCCACGCCGACGGTTAACATTCCGTTTTCCCGATTCGCGACCCATCGAGGCAAGTTAATCTTGCTACATGCTATATAATTCGTTTTATACCTATTTAAATAAATACCATACCTATAGTTTAAATCTAGTGCCCCATATTTAATTTTATAACGTTTCGATGTTCCGTTTGTATCCGTTTATATCATATTAAATCTAGATCATGAAAACTTATCTTGTGACATACTAGATTACATTATACTGCATCCATATCAATTAAAATATGCATCGTCGTAATATTTCTTATTATTATCTTTAATTAGTTTATAATCTGCATTTTATGATACTATATATTTAAAATATTATAGTTTACACATGAAACGTCGTTGAAAAAGCGGATACGACAAATCTGAAATTTACTGTACACCTTACCGTATAAAATTCATTATAAATCATAGAAAAATCATTAGTATACGTTCTTTACTTTGTTACGAAGCTAACTCAGAATACTATAACTCTATGAAATATTTACTTGCAAAATAAATTGTTTAAATAACGTAAAATGCAAATGAAAATGTCTCCAAACTGCTGTCCAGGGAAATTCCAGCAGCAAACTTTCAACTTCGAATGTTCATAACTTTTTGTAGGGACAACCTGAGATGCTTATACTTATAAAACTGAAAACCTTATTGAATTATCTTTGTTTTGGTATAAGACACGTTCCTTTTGGAGAACGTTTGTTATTTTTAAGCTATTTTACAAATTAGGGCGACGCTGAATTTCTGAACGGAACTTTCTTGTGCATGGTTAATCAATACCACTTTTATAGTTATTAATCGTTTTGAATATGCTATCCATATTAATATTATTATATCAATATTTATATCACATATTGCTTAGTTGTACATCTCACATTACCATTTTATAGTTTTATAACTTTTCGGATACCCGTTTGCATCCATCGCATTTAAGATACATATAATTGCATCCATAGATCACATTACTACATAATAATGTGATATTAACACTCCATGTTTAATAAATTGCATCCTAATTAATATTGGAACTATAAATGTAACCCTAATCGATAACTGTGCATCCATATCCTTGAAATTATATCTATTTGCATATCATATTACATGTTCCAGTTTATTGTTCTGATAGTACTCATGCTTGTTTATTTATACACATGCTTATGTTAGTTTGATTATGAGCACCCACATGACATCTTGTGCTTCCTGACATGACCTGTTACACTTCCTACTTGACATGACATGGTACCGTACACTCTTGACATGACGTGACACCTTTATACATTACCTGGCTTGACCTGATATACCATGGCTTTACCCGTTACCTGATTTTGTGTCTAATGCCAACAAACATAACATGTAGTCCTCATGGACCGTTCCTGTTTTCTATCCAGACAAACCTGCTTTTACCTGATCCTGTGTTGGCATTAGTTCTTGACTACTGAATACCTGACTTGACATATATAACTTGGGGGTATGGGGAAGTCAAAGGTGAAACCTGACTTGTAACTCAACAGTTCGATACCTGTTCTGATCAGTCTTACGGGCTAGGCCAGCCCCGGAGTGATGATGCTGACATCACTCGCCCATCCTGCTACTTGTTACTGCCTAGCGGCACGTCTCGGATTCAACCCCGAGAATCTTGACCGTGGTCCCGGGCACGCACGGGATACTATTGAGTTACATCGACGATTCATCAATTGATTTCAAAGACTTTAGAATAGAAAACCTGATAGAACAGTTTAGTTTACCTACTGCACGCTACCCTGTACTGGTATGATTCATATTATTGTTATTCTTGCTGTATTCATGTTTATATTACATTGCCTGCTACACTGTTCATATTATATTACTTGATGACATGACGCGCTGACGTCTGGGTTTTGCATGGCCCAGATTCCGTACCGCTGTTGCAGTCCGAGCAGGAGTACTTCAGCCAGCAGGCTGAGCTGTGAGTTCAATAGTAGTTAGTTTTATTTCCTGCATTTATTTCCTGATGTGAGCCCGCATTATGGGACACACCTTTCAATTATTTGTATTGGATTATTTGCTTCCGTATTTATTTATTATTGACCCCTGTTATTCTGGATTATGGACATGTTTTAGATAGTTTTATCTTGTTCTTGATATCTCTACAGCCGTAATGTGACTGTGGATGGATACTTCCTACCCACAGGTAGCATGGTTGGCTATGTCACGTGCCCAATCTAGCGTACGCTGGGAAGCGGGGCGTGACAGATGGTAAACCCAATATTACTCAGTATGGGATGACATCAAAACCCGGATATATGGTCTTTTTTGGGTTTGGGATAGGCTGATATATCATGAAATTATGGAAACAGCAAATGAATAATGACATCTTTATATTCTTATCAATGTGTAAGGACGTAAATCCGAATTAAACCTTGTTTGGGTTTACCTAGATACAGTCAATTGAAGTCCTGCCATGATAAACAACTTGTGAACTGTTCCATGCCTTGAATATAAAAGAAATTTCAAAGTGTCCAGTTGAAGGCAGGTAGGTATTGAAGAATACTACCGTCTAAATAGTTCTATTTCTTGATTTCCAGTCACAAAAGAAACTCTGATGCTTTTCAAACTAACATGATATATCACACATCAAGTTTTAAGAAAGATTAAGTAACTAATATAGATTATATAATTGTCATGTGATCTTCCCGAAATCCACCGTTTATAGCATATGCTTAGAACATCCAACTAGCGTGCAGCACTGTTCAAATATGTCCATGTGGCAAATTAGAATCAAGGTTCCAAAAACTTTTGTCTAACCTGGGGCAAGGATGACGACGACAACAACAATAAGCCTTTATTCTAAACTTTGGAGTCGGCACGTGAATCTATACCTTTCATGAAGGCCATCTTTTTACTAAAATTGGATGAATTTTAGAACCATCTATTTATTAATATATTAAGATTTGCCTGTGACCATGTTTCATAAACGCTACATAACTTTGTATTGAAACTCTTTTACATATATTTAATACCTGGCCGCATTTTAAGAGAACCGGTGCAACTTTGATTCTACACGTGAATCCATTCTGAGTTCATCATATTGATTTTCTACCTGCTCCCTCACACAGAAAGAGAAAAAAGAAAGTTAAACTAAAAGAAAATGGGTATTGATCTTACAACCGTATCGGCTATGTTGTCTATAAATGTAATTTAACGTCCGATTCTGCCGACCCATTTCTATATTCTGAAATATTAGATCATAATTTCGATGCCCACAAGCGCATCTTTTTATCTTTATAAAGTTTTACTCCGTATTGGACTATCTATGATGATGAAATCCATCTCATAACAAGACTTCAAATGTATAACACCAAAGGAGTTATGTGGGAATGTGTGCTCTATGTTTTTTACTCTTGCGCATTTCATTACTTAGGAGTTGGGCACTGCATTCAAAGCACGGCTTCTTTTCCTTGAACTCATTGTTTTTGCTTGTATTCTCTCACTTCTGTTTCTTTGCTTGGTTTCTTGACACAAAAACTTAAAAACTTCTTCCAAAATTGTTAGGACAGGGGTATAAAATGTTTTTAAAAAAAAAAAAATCCATATTGGTTTCTGTGTATTTGTATACATTTGCAATTGAATATGGAAGATCCTTGGCCTGGAGTGTGTAAATCAAAAGGCAAGCATTACATGTTCATGCATATTTTTAAATTCTATGAAGGTGGAGAAATTAGTGACGTACAAACAATTGTCGGTTGCAGGTGACACTTTTGTCGTGCAGGCATAAATTATATTTGGCTGTTCCATGACAGAAAGAGGAAGCTGCACATCAACACCAGTTTATATTACATGCTGCCTTGGATATTGTTCAGGACCTGGCTTGGACTACCAGTTCTACGTGAGTTTCTACTTTTATCTGATTGATTCGCGCAGCGAAACTCAAAATATTAAACCAACAAGTTTTTGGAACGTTAGTCGTCTCATAATTCTCTCGTATTCATGTTTAACGCATGTTCATTCAGGTTTTTGAAGGCAATGGATAGGTTCAATGATCTGGTGGTGTTTGTTTATGTTACTGCGGGTCATATCCTACCAATGATATATTGCTGCAATTTATAATTCGTAGTACGATTTGAAAGTCCAGTATGTTTCTTATAGAAATATGCATAATAAATATAACGGAAAGTAACACTTGTTCTAGATTCCGAGCTCCCCCTCCTCTCCACCCCAAAGAAAAAAACAAAACCCAAACCCCCAACCCGGTTTCCTCAAAACCGATTTCTTTGTTTTCTTCGACTTACTATGCTATGCACGCTAGATTGATGCTGCTTCATGATTCGCGTAACAAGGATGGGATAAAAATCTTCTTCCAAGAGGTCCATGAACTTTATATATATAAAGGTAACTTGCTTCTACCTTTTTGATGCGGCATTGTACTAAAATTGTTTTGATTCGATACGGGACAAAGACTGCATGCCGTGGCCAAGTAAAACAAAAGCATGAATATGCAAACAGAATCATTTTAGCAGTTAATTGGGATAGGGAACGTTCTGTCAGTTAACATCAATGAATTATTTTTGTTTTTCAATTTACCGTAAGTATCAATATTTTTTGTTTTGACAATAATGCTTACAAATGATAAACCTCCACTTATGCATTTTCAATGAACATATAGGAAAAGGTTCAGTTTTTTAAAACTTCCTGCAGTATAGCCTTTGGGGAGCTTTAATGTCTTATTATCGTTTATTGTTGGTGTAAGATAATTTAAGTATTAATTCCATAATCAATATTTAACTTGACCTTTTGCTCAACTTGCATTTTGTGGAGTTCCACTCTTTGCGTGTAGCAATACATTGCATGTGTTTTAGGATGCACGTATGTGGTATGCCCATGTGGAGAGATTCGATACATTAGTTAGAAATGGTGAGCACTCTATAATATGTTTTAATATTTCCTAAACTACCAAATGCAGTGTTTGTGTGTGTGTGTGTGTGTTTCACTTGCGCTTTAAATGAGTAGTGTCGAAGTACACACGGTCACACACGCACACACAAGTGAAGCTTCAGTCACCAACAAACAGACATTATAGATGTGTACTTATTCATGTTGCAACAAAAACATAGTTCAGAAATATGCCGCTTTCCGAGTTTTTCGCACACTGTCATGGCTTTGTCTTGATGAAATTATTGTGCTTGCTGCTGCTATGAACTCCTTTCATGCTAATGCATATTATGTTTGTAATGGAATAGATTCTGTTGAACCCGCTTCATTTACCTGGATCTCGCATCACATCGTCTCACTTTGATACTAAAGTTCGAGCGCTTGCGAGAAAGTATCTGTAAATACATTCACCGCACAGTTCGTGAGGGGGGAACAAGCAGTTGTTATTTGTTGGCAGCGATTTTTGTCATAATGAAAATAATAAGATAGCATTCAGGATTCAGAGGGTGCGGAGTCGAAAGTTTTCCTTTTTCTTCTCTTTGTTTCAAAGGCAATATTGTATCAAATAGATTATAAATAGATTATTATATGATTCCAAAATTTGTTTTTCCACAGTGTTATATCTTATAAAGAGTATTAAAGAAAGAAGTATAAGAATTACTTAAATAGTGCACTTGTTTTTTTTATATCAATGATCCTTTGTACGGATAAAATTCAACACGTAAATATACCAATCAAGTGCAACTTTTCATCATCGTGTCAAAACCAACTATCTTATGTATTCCATTGTTATAAACGGTTGCGTTTGATAGCGCATGTCTTCTCCGTGTCTATCAGTGCAGAGCCTTAATTGTTCCTGTCAATAGACTTTCATAAAAGGAATTTGACCTAGCTCTACCTCAACACTGAAAACCTGTTCTCTTTTCAAGAAAGTAGTTTTTTATATATTGTTCCATATTACATTAATTTATCAAAAATCACGAGCTAACATAAATTAAAGCTAATTAAAGCAAACGAGAAATGGTTATATTGATATCATTAATGAATGGAAATCAATGTGTGGGCTTAATCAACTGGGCTCCATTCTAGGGCAAGAGTCAAGAGTGGGCCGGGGCATATTTATAACCCGGACCCTCGAAACAACTACATTGGCAGAGTTTTTTTTATCGGAACCCCTAACATTAAAAGGCCAATGGCAGAAGGAATTTAGTCAGGGACCTATTTGGAAAAAACCTATGTCCTTCTGATCCCTAACGTTTTGGGAATTAGGGTTTCAAGAAAGGGTTGTTTTGCTTGCGGCTCCTAAAACAGAGCAAATTCCTTTCTACGCTCAAAAACTCGGCATTTACTTTTTACCCCAAAAACTACTAAGAGACATCATTTTACCTCTTTACGATTTCCATCAACTTTTAACGCCATACCATCAGGCTTTAAAATATCCTAATCTCTCTTCTTAATTGGAAATACACAATTTTTCCTCCAAATTGAAATCAAGGTTTAGGTTTCTGCTGCTATTTTCTCAAAATCGGCCATGAAATCAAGAGTATCTTCAACATCTTTCTCCAGTTCTGAAGAAGTAGAATATTTCTGCGTTTTTACTTGTTGTCTTTGGGTAAATGTTTAACCTAAAATTTATGGAGAAAAATTAAATTTAAAATTATCGAGGTTTTTTCCCGACGTAAAAGGGTAAAACGATGTATTTTATTAGTTTTAGGGTAGAAAGTAAATAACAAGTTTTTGGGGTTTAGTAAGCAATTTGGGCGTGCAAGTAAATATCCCTTCAAGAAATCGAGCATTAACAAATGGCAGAGCTCTTCAGCTGAAAAGCAAATCAAAACCCTAACGAGATTCAATCGCGAGGTCCATCAGCAATTCAATGGAGCCCGATAGCGCTGAGGAGATCCTCTACGTCGAGGCGGAGCTGCAGGATGTAAACCCTAATATAAAAATACTCAGTTTTCGAACTCAATCGAGCGAGCTTTCTGATTTTTTTTTCTCGAATAAATTGAAGTTGTTTTTGAGTTTGGCATTGTAATTCAAATATTGTTTGGTTGACATGCACATGAATTGAAATGATATATAAAATGCAGCTATATTGACAAATAAAAGAAAGCTAGGATATTTAAGTGCAATAACATAATTACAAAATTTGATGAGCTGCTCAGTCACAATGAGACCAAACATCTATTACTTCTGCATGATTAGGAAAGATCTTCAGATGTATTTTTTGGTGTAACTTAGGAAGCAAAAAAATTTAAAACATATTGATAAAACGTATCTTGTTTGATTAGACAGCATTCATATTTTGCAACTAATTCTATGTTTTTGAATAAAAAACTATCAGATCAAATTAGGCTACTGCTTGATCGCCAAGAGAGGCTAACTGATAGACAGTCGGAGTTGATGGCCTTGTTGGAATCATGTAAAGCATTTGAAACTCCATCAAATGAAAATATTTCTGTAGAAGATTGGTCGGGGGTCTTTGAATGGGATTCTCGTGCTGCTGATGCTAGATTTAATATATTCGGTATACCCTCATATCGGGCGCATCAAAACGAAGTAATCATACGAGGGCTAATAATGTCATTGTTACCTCCTTTGTCTAATGTATATCATCGAAATGTTTTCCATTTGTTTAGCATCTGGCTGCATTGTTCGACCCATCATTGCAATTAATTTTGCTGCCTGAAGCTACTTTCCCGTGCTAATTGTCTTTGAAAGCCGTCAATAAGGAAAATAATGTTAGCAAGTAGCAACTGAGAAACGGGAAAGAAGGGACACACAACTCGGGGTCAAAGGCCTTTTTCTCCATGAATAATACTTGTTCAATATAAGGATTCTGCATACAACATTCTATATACATTCATACCCCCTCCACACTTGCTAGGTGTTGTGTGATTTTTCACCTCCTCAATCAATTTCATGCAATAATACGATTTTTCTTAAAGATAGTTCTATGGCGAAGAAGTAAATGTTCATTCACTTCTTTGAGACCATTTTCCATCTAGAATATGTTGCATTCAAGTGGTTTTATATAGTAAGCACCCAATTAGTAACTGGATTGTCATGTGCTTATCCAGTGTATTTTATATCACTACCAGATAATTAATGCCGTCATGAGTGGAAGAGATGTTTTGGTTATAATGGCTTCAGGTGGGAGCAAGAGCCGTTGTTACCAACTTCCTGCTGTTCTGCGTATTCTATATACATTTCTACCCCCTCCGCATCAGCTAGATGTTGTGTGATTTTTCACCTCCTCGATCAATTTCATGCAATAATATGATTTTTCTTAAAGATAGTTCTATGGTGAAGTGAATGGTCATTCACTTCTTTTAGACCATTTGCCATCTAGAATATGTTGCAGTCAAGTAGTTTTATATAGTAAGCACCCAATTAGTGATTGGATTGTCATATGCTTATCCAGTGTATTTTATACCACTACCAGATAATTAATGCCGTCATGAGTGGAAGAGATGTTTTGGTCATAATGGCTGCAGGTGGGGCCAAGATCCTTTGTTACCAACTTCCTGCTGTTCTGCGTGATGGAATTGCCCTTGTTGTCAGTTCTTTACTCTCTCTCATCCAAGATCAGGCGCTCTTGGTTTTTTACATAGCATGTCACCTATTAGTACCTGTATATGATTTTAACAAATCTGATTATGCAGGTTATGGGACTGACAGCTTTGGGCATTCCTGTTCACATGATGACTTCTACCACCAGCAAGGAAGCCGAGAAGTCTATATACGGGGATCTTGAGAAAGGCGACGGAGATCTGAAAATATTGTATGTTACACCCGAAAGATTTCCAAGAGCAAGTGGTTTATGTCTAAGCTTGAAAAATGCCATCATGGTGGGCGTCTTTGTCTTATAGCAATTGATGCGAGTACATATTTCATTATACCGATGCAGTGGTGCTTCTGTATAGACCGTTGGTAAGTTTTGACTGAACATACATAAGGGAGGCTTTTTATTTGTCAACACATGATGTGCTCAGTTAACTATTGAACGTTGTTCCTTAAATTGTATGTAGGATCTCATTCAACACAGTGTGTGTTACTGTCATCTGCACACAAAATGCTTTGCTTTTTGTATCAATTTTCAAGATCTTAATTTTATATATTATTTAATTGACTCATTTTCTATTAAAAAGATACACGACTACTTAGTGCTATGCATCATAGACTTGTCTATGGCATGCAAGATAATAGATGATTGCAGGGCACATGCAAAGAAATACATGCTGCAAGCAAATGCATAATTTTGCTTCTTTGAAATCCCAGATCCTTAATGCATCTCACTTACCATCTATGACGCTTTATGAGCATTTCCGAGAGAGCGCATATATTTTAAATAATCTGTTATGGGTTTTACAGCATGACTCCCTTTTAGTGTCATGGTGTTAGTCCTTAACCAAGGAATTCTGCAATTTTTTCCTTTATAGTAATCCAGTTTGTTTACAACTGAAAGTCAAAGTTAATATGCATGAGGCACATTGCTGTAGTCAGTGGGGTCATGATTTCCGTCCTGACTATAAAAATCTTGGCATCTTGAAGATTCAATTTCCTAACATTCCTGTGATTGCGCTAACTGTGAGTCCAATCTATTAGAACAGACTCGTAGATGATTGATTGGTTTTTGTTGATAACTTGATATGCGTAACGAATGACTTCTGTTTCACAGGCAACAGACACTAAGGTCCAAACAGATTTGATGGAGATGCTGCATATTCCAAAATGTGTAAAACTTGTTAGCACGGTTAACAGGCCCAATCTTTTCTACAAGGTATGCACCACTGCTTATTACGTTTTTGCTTGAATTACATATCTGGCTAAATATTTTATTTTTGAACTTTGTGGAATAAAGGTACATGAGAAGTCATCAATTGCTAAGGTGACCATTGATGAAATTGCTGATTATATGCGGAGCTTATCCAAATAAAGGGTCTGGGATAGTTTATTGCTTCTCTAGGAAGGAATGTGAACAGGTTTGAGGAAACTCTCTATGTCAACGTTTTTGAACTATGAGTACCATTTATCTTTTGGCATTAAACACATACAGTTTATGACCTTATATCTTATGGAGATGCTTGTTTTGCTATGGGGGTATAGGTTAGACCTGCTTATGATATAATTTATCCCCAATTATAACCACATTTACAACAACGACAACTGAGCCTTTTATCCCAAGCATATGGGGTAGGCTACATGAACCAACATGAGAATCACGCCGGGTCTAGCACATGAATCCTCCGCCTCCACTCACTCCTATCGCACAATATACTTTCATTGAGGCCTTTGGCAACCATATCGTTTCGTATCACCTCCATCCATGTTTTCTTCAGTTTCTCTTTTGCCCTTTTGCCATTGTCCATATCGAAAGTATCTATTCGTCGAACCGGTGCTTCCATAAGTCTGCGTCGCACATGACCAAACCATCTTAGCCGGTTTTCCCGCATCTTCTTCTCCACAGATGCTACACCAACTTTTGCACGAATATCCTCATTTCGCACCTTATCTTTTCTAGTGTTACCGCACATCCAACGAAGCTGCACATCTCCGCTACATGCATTTTCTGTGTATGATGCTTCTTAAGAGCCCAACATTCTGTACCATATAATAAAGCAGGCCGAATAGAGCTCCGATAAAACTTCCCTTTCAATTTTAACGGAAAGTTACGATCGCACAAAATTCCTGCTGCACTCCTCCATTTCAACCAGCCAGCTTAGATCCTTTGATTAACATCACTATCGATCTTCCCATCATTTTGGATGATGGAACCTAGATATCTAAACTGATCGCTCGGTGATATCTCTTGCCCTTCCAATGTTATACCAATATGGTTTTGATTTCCCTGTTTACTAAATTTGCAATGCATATATGTTGTCTTGGACCTGCCCAATCTGAACCCCCGAGATTTCAATGTTTGCCTCCATAATTCCAATTTGGCATTAATCCCTGCCTTCGTCCCATTTACTAGAACAATATTATCAACGAATAGCATATATCAAGGTACCTCATCTTGGATAGTTCTAGTAAGCTCATCCATCATGATGGTAAACAGGAATGGACGTAGTGCAGATTCTTGATGTAAACCAATTGTAATCAGAAAATCACTTGTTAGGCAGCCGCAAGTTCTGACATTTGCCACTACTCCATCGTACATATCCTTGATTATGTCAATATACTTGATGGGGATCCTCTTCTTTATTATTGTCTCCCATAATACTCTCTAGATACCTTTTCATACGTTTTCTCTAAATCAATAAATATCATATGCAAATCTCCTCTCTTCGAAAACGCTCGACAAGTTGACGAAGCAAATGAATAACCTCTGTCGTCGATCGTCCAGGCATGAACCCAGACTGGTTTTCTGTTATCTTAATATCCTTCCTTAGCCTGTGTTCAATCACTCTCTCCCAAAGTTTTATGGCGTGACACATAAGTTTTATTCCACGGTAGTTTGAGCAACTTTGAATGTCACCCTTGTTCTTGTAGATAGGTACAAGGATACTTTTCCTCCATTCTTTTGGTATCTTTTTGGTCTGCCAAATCTTATTAAACAGACATGTCAGCCATTTAATGCCTATTTCTCCTAAGTATCTCCAAATCTCGATAGGAATCCCGTCAGAACCAACCGCTTTTCTTAAACTCATTCTGTTCAAAACTTCTTTAATCTCAGGTAGTCTTATTTTACGCATGAAATCACGGTATATATTTTGAGATTGAATGACAGGTCCATCCAAATTCTTAGTAAAGCTCTCATTGAACAATTTGTCAAAATAATCTCTCCACCTTTCCTTGATATCCTCATCTCGAACCAAAACCTTCTGATTTTCATTTTTGACACACTTCACCGCACATAAGTCTCTGGTCTTCCTTTCCCGCATCCGAGCAATCCGGTATATATATCATTTTCAGCCTCTTTAGTGTCTAATTTCTCATACACCTTCTTGTAGATCTTAGATTTAGCTTCCCAAATAGCTTTCTTAATTTCCTTTTTAGCCATTTTATACTTCTCAAATCTTTTCAGATCTCTACTTTTCTTCAAATCTTTATAAAAATCCCTTTTAATTTTAATAGCAGCCTTTACTTCATTCCACCATGATGTGTCCTTAGATGGTCGAGCACCATCTCTCGACTCACCAAATGATCTCTAGCTACCCTCTTGATACAACTAGTCATTTTATTCCATATTCTGTCTGAATCATCTTCCGACTGCCAATTCGCTTCTTGGACTACATGATCTATAAAAGCCTTTTGGTTATCTTCTTTCAATCGCCATCATTTAATTCTAAGCTCTACCTTACGTCTAATCTTCCTAGGTTCTCTTCTAAATCGAAAATCTAAAACTAAAAGTCTATGTTGAGTGGTTACACTCTCACCTGGCACTACCTTACAGTCGATACATTAACCTCCATATATTCTTCTCGTCAGAAAAAAGTTTATTTGACTAGCACTTGATCCGCTCCTAAAAGTGATAAGGCGGGACTCCTTTTTCATAAACCAGGTGTTTGCTAAGATCAAGTCATAAGATAAGGCAAAATCTAGAATCGAGCCACCTACTTCATTCCTTTGTTCAAAACCAAAACCTCCATGGATAGTATTAAACCCACTACGACTAGTACCTACATGTCCAATGAGATCACCACCAATAAATAAATTCTCTCCACTAGATATACTTTGCACCGTCTCGTCTAAATCCTTCCAGAATAGACGTTTATTAGCGTCATCAAGACCTATCTGTAGTGCATAAGCACTAATAATATTAAGGATCTCTCCACCTAGAACAAGCTTAACCAGTAAAATTCTATCACCTTTTCTTCTAATCTCAACTACATCCTCAAGCAATCGTTTATCTATGATTATGCCTATCCCATTACGATTTTTATCTCTTCCCCTATACCAAAACTTATAATCCCAAGGCTTTATGACTCCACTCTTTTCACCTACCCACTTAGTTTCTTGCAAACACATAATACCAACCCTCCTCCTAATCATCACCTTCACTAATTCTATTAGTTTACCCATAAGAGAACCTATGTTTCAGGAAGCTAGACGGATCCTATGAAACCCTTGCTTATTTGTTACTACACCCGGGGTCCGATGTAGCGTGCCATTTCTGGACGACGACCTAGAAGCCCTTGCATACTTAACACTACACCCGGGATCCGATGTAGCGCGTCGCTGAGTAGGGGACGTCCCAACGATATTCTTATTATGGTTCATGTCATAGGATGTGACAAAGTTTTACGTTGGCTGTCACAAGCCTATCACAACCCTCACCCTCTCATCCGGACTTGGGACCGGCAACGGTGGGTTTTATAACCACATTTATTGCAAACATATTATCTGCTTCTTTGTTCATATACAATACATGCTAATAACAACGATCGCCGTCATATGTTAGCCATATGTCAATTTCTTAGTGGCATTCAGCTATGCATTTTGCCTACAGTGTGAATGTTGATGCACATTATGACTTTGTTTGCTTCCAGGTGTATTGTGCTTTAGCTCGATATTCGATTTAACATAGGTATTCTTTTCAGCTGCTTACCCCATCACTCAATGAAAGCTTCTGCATACAAAATTCCCTGTTAGCAACTTTTAAGTGCACTTGGATCTACATGAGTTGAATCTATAATACCAACTATATGCGTTTATCTTTACAAACTACACTTACCGGTAAAACTTTACAGTAGCTGTGTAAGAAAAAGAAAAGAAAAGATTACTTATTATTAAATGGCCCCCCGCAACAATGTGATGTCTTTCCATTTTATCAAGTATTTAAACTTCGGATAAAAATGTAAGTTATATTTCTAAAATTATCTGGTTGATCCAATTTGCCGCAATTCTCTGGAAACCCTTCATTTTGGGTGAATTATATTGTTGAAACTGAAGTACGAGTCAATGTTCTTCATGATAAAGACTAAGGTCATAAGAAAGTATTACTTGAAAGTTCGAATATAATGCATAGTTGGAAGGTTAAACAATGTCGAAGAGCAGGGCCACATAATGAAAGAAATTGGCTGTACTGATAATCACCTATGATAATATTCAGAATTAGTGAATCATTCAGCTGCAACTGGTTAAATCTAGTGGTTTTCAGCTCCAATGAATTGTCACCCTAGCAGCTTTCAGCTGCAGTTTGACAAACATGATTTGATGTACTGTAATGGTTTTGTAGAAACACTGGGGATTTTAACGCTCGGGATTTTTTAAGGAAGCTTTTTAGGGCTATAACAACAAGGTCATTCCACCAGAGTTCATCGATGGCGACTATTAGTTCTTTTTAACTCTTCTTGTCAAGCAGCTATTTCAAGTGTGACGGGGAAAGGCTTAGCAGATGATAATGGTCCATTGCGGAGAAATTGCACTCAATTATTTGTTTTTGTTAATTTCTGCTATGCGCCTTTGATTGCTTTGATCATGAAGACAACACTTCCTTCTGTGAGGGTGTCACGCCCCGCTTCCCAAAGTACGCTAAAGTGGGTACGTGGCATAGCCAACCATGCTACCTGTGGATAGGAAAAATCCTTCCACAGTCACATTACGGCTGTGGAGATATCAAGAACAGGAAAGTAAACTAACTATCTAGTACATGTCCATAAGCCAGAGTAAAAGAGTCAAGAGATAACAATATGCGGAAGCCAAAAGATACAATAAATGAAACACCTGGAGTGAAACTACGTACCGACAGGAATCTCACCGCTCGTCTAACAGCGGCAAAACTCCTAATCAGTCTGCAGCAAGGTAGAAGAATCAGGGCCATGCAAAACCCAGACGTCAGCGCGTCAAGTCATCAAGCAATATAATATGAACAGTGTAGCAGGCAATGCAATATAAACATGAATAAAGCAATGGTAACAAAATATATATCAGGGCAATGCAGGGTAGTGTGCAGTGGGTAAACTAAACTGTTCTATCAGGTTTTCTGTTCTAAAGTCTTTGAAACCAAATTGATGGATCATCGATGTAACTCAATAGTATCCCGTGCATGCCCGGGACCACGGTCTAAGACTCTCGGGCTGAAACCGAGACGTGCCGCTAGGCACTACAAGGGAAAGGATAAAGACCAACGATGTCAGCAGCATCGTCACGAGGCGGGCCTGGCCTCTAAAACTGATCAGTACAGGTAGTGAACTGTTGAGTTACAAGTCAGGTTTCACCTTTGATTTCCCCATGCCCCCAAGTTATATGTGTAGGTCAAGTCAGGTAATCTGAAATCAAGAAACTAATGCCAACACAGGATCAGGTAAACAGGTTTGTCTGGATAGACAACAGGAACGGTCCATGAGGACTACATGTCAGGTTTGTTGGCATTAGACACGAGATCAGGTAACGGATCAGGTCATGGTACATCAGGTCAAGTCAAGCAGTATACGGTACCATGTCGGGTAGATCAATATATATGTAGCAAGTCAGGTCAAGATGTAAACAATATCATGGGTGTGCTCACAATCAGTTATACAAGCAAGCTTGGTCATCATTAACATGATATAAGCAATGCAGTAAGCAATAGGCAGATTCACTGAATTAGTAGTACAGTTGTCAGTTGTGTCACAGAGATGATTGCAATGTTATGCGAATGCAGTATGACAATTATGGCCTTTTAATCATGTTAACAAGTTTAAGAACTTTAGAGGTGCAATGATTTATATAAAGGTTCAATACAGCTATTACAGGTTAAAATGCACACGAGTGTCCAAATGGAACAAAACTATAGAGATAAATGCCATAAGCTATGTCAATATTAAAATGTGATTAAACAGGTAAATGTGGTTATTAGGTTCACTACAGTAAGTGCAGCAGGTAGGTTCCCAGTTTGAAAGATAAATGATATATAACAATCTTGTACATGAAAATGAGAATTGATCGTGCTAAAGTTAAATTTACATGTTTAGGGTGTCATCAATAGGTATGTAAATATTATTTAGCATGTAGCAAGGGGTACTTGCCTCGACGGGTCGCGAACCGGGAAAAACGGAACGTAAAACGTCGGCGGGGAAACTCGCGACGGGCGCACGGTTCACGGAATGAACCCAAACGACGAATAAAGGAACCACACGGGTCGTGGTACCTCGCTGGAACGTCGGGTCACGTCGTCGGCATCGTCGGATTCCGGCCAAGGGATGAACAGTAAATGATCAAGACATGCAAACAAGAAGAGAAGAGAAAAATAGAGAAGAAGGGAAGGAGGATCTGAGAAGGGATGCTCACGATGATCCGTGGGACGGGTGGTGACGGTCGATCTCGTCGACGGAGCTCCGGTGGTCGGCCAACAGTGACCGCGAAAACTGCAGATTACCAAAATGAGTATAGGAAAGACAGAAGGAGGAAGGAGGAAGAAGACGAGTAGGTGATGCTTACAAGGGGTTGAACGAAGGACAGGGCACGGAGGCGAGGCCGTCGGCGGCGATTCCACGGCAAGCTGCGGCGGTGTGCAGGGGGTGCAGGTGGCCGCGGTGAAGGTACAGGGTGCACGGGGGTTGATGAAGGAGGATGTGGATGAGACGGGGTTGAAGAGGCGAGGATGTTGGTGACGGTGGTACCGGCGTTGGGGCTGCGGCGGCGAAGGGGGACGAGAGGGCTAGGGCTGCGATGGGTTCGGGTTTGCGTGGAAAAAGAAAGAGAAGGAGGAGGGAAAGGTTTAAAATATGAGAGAGAGAGATAAGGAAGAGAGAGAAAGCGAGAGAGAGAGAAGAGAGAGGAGAGAGATAGAGAGAGACGGTGAGGGGGGGAGAGAGAGAGATAAAGGATAAGGGGGCCCACGGGAAGTAAATGGAAGGAGTTGATTGGCTGAGGGGGAAATCGTTTGTTAGGAAAATTTTAAAATAAAGATTTATAAGATTATAAAAATTTAGATGGTTAATAGATATAAATATACGGTGGTTTTAAATATTTTAAAATTTGGGATTTTGGTGCAAAGTAAAACATTTCCAAATCGCGCGCGGGTCGGGTCCAAAAATTTGAAATTGAAATAATAGAATTTTAAGCGGGATACAAAATTTAAAATGAAGTGTTTTATGATCAAAAAGCATACCGCCAAAACGGACACACGTACGTGCACGTAGCCGTCCAAACTCGCCCGTTTCACTGAACGGGACGAGAACACGATGCACGGACGCTACAGCAGGGTTAGGGGTGTCAAGTAGGCGAAGATGAATATTTTTAATTTTATTTTAGATGCCAAAATTTGTTATATGCAGAAATGAATTTGCCGGGTAAAATTTACAGTAACAATCAAGCAAGATAAATGAAATGAGTGCCACACTACGCTCAAACGGTAACTGAAATTAGTAGCATTGGGCTCGGGTGTTACATTATACCCAACTACAAAAAGAATTTTGTCCTCGAAATTCCAAGAACACAAAGGTAGAAAACTACAAGAAAAGGTGAGGAAACTTCTGCCGGATTTCATCTTCTCGTTCCCAAGTGTACTCTCCATGCGAGCGATTACCCCAAGAAACAAGCACAAGAGGGATCACCTTGTTCTTAAGAACTTTTTCCTTTCGATCCACGATTTCAACCGGTCGCTCCTCAAAAGTCAAGTCTTCTCGTACTGTTAGCTCCGAATGATCCAATACGTGCGTTTCATCTCGAACATACCTACGGAGTTGAGATACGTGAAATACATCGTGCACACTCGCCAAGGACTGCGATAACGCCAAACGATACGCTACCTCACCAACACGCTCCAAGATCTCAAAGGGTCCAACGAATTGAGGACTAAGCTTTCCTCGACTCCCAAACGAATCACCCCTCTAGTAGGTGATATCTTCAAGAATACCAAATTACCCACGGCGAACTCTAGAGGTCTTCTTGACGTGTCTGCCCAACTCTTCTGTCGGTCTTGTGCTGCCTTCATATGATTTCTGATAATGTTAACTTTCTCAACTGTCTGCACAACCAAATCTGGTCCCAATAATCTTCGTTCACCGACATCATCCCAACAAACAGGTGAACGGCATTTACGACCATACAAAGTTTCAAATGGAGCCATCTGGATAGTTGCCTGAAAACTGTTGTTGTAAGAAAACTCCACCAAATGCAGATGATCCTCCCAAGAACCCTTGAAATCCAACATGCATGCTCTCAACATATCCTCAAGAGTTTGGATTGTTCTCTCCGACTGACCATCAGTTTGAGGATGATAAGATGTGCTAAACTTCAATCGAGTCCCCAAACTTTTCTGTAAACTCCGCCAAAAGTGTGATAAGAACCGAGTGTCTCGATCGGACACAATGCTCACCGGTACTCCATGCAATCTTACAATCCCTTGCATGTACCGCTCCGCCAAAGTCTCTGTTGATTGACCAACCCGGAAAGGATTAAAGTGAGCTGTCTTGGTCAATCGATCCACAATCACCCATACTGCATTGTTGCCTTTTGGACTCCACGGTAAAGCCGTCACGAAATCCATGGTTATATGTTCCCACTTCCACTGAGGAATCGGAAGTGGTTGCAATAAACCAGCAACCCTTTGATATTCAGCCTTAACTTGCTGACACACCAAGCACTTTGCCACAAAGTGAGCAATCTCCCGTTTCATGCCTTTCCACCAGAAATGCTGTCGAAAATCTCGGTACATCTTCGTGTCTCCTGGATGTACAGAATAAGCTGAACTGTGTGCCTCCTTCATAAGCTCTTCACGAATGTCTCCCGTTGGCACACACAAACGGCTACCATACCTCAACGAACCATCCTCGTGGATCAATAAATCTTTTCGTAGTCCGGCTTCAACCTGTTCTCGAAACTTTTGCAGTCTAGGGTCCTGCGATTGTGCTGCTTTAATATTCTCGATCAACGATGAAAGTACTTGCAGCTGCATCAACTGTCCCGTAGAGTGCGGCAGCACAACCTCCAAGTCAAATCTTCGAAAATCTTCAACGATCTCCTTCTGCGTAGTTAACACATGAATTGCTGGTAACCGACTAAGCGCATCCGGCACGACATTAACCTTCCCCGGATGGTACTTAAGATCAAGATCATAGTCAGCCATCAGCTCCAACCATCTACGCTGCCTCATATTAAGCTCCTTCTGTGTGAACACATACTTCAAGCTCTTATGATCCGTGAAAACTTCGACCCTTCCACCTAAAAGGTAATGTCTCCAAATCTTCAAAGCGAAAATCACAGCCGCAAGCTCCAAGTCATGAGTTGGGTAATTCTTCTCATGGGTCTTCAACTGTCTCGATGCGTACGCTACAACCCTCCCATGCTGCATCAAGACACAACCCAATCCTTTCCCAGATGCGTCGCTGTGAATCACCAATCCTCCGGAATTGTCTGGCACGGTCAGAATAGGGGCGGTTATCAATTTCTGCTTCAACGTCTCAAGAGCTAACGCACATTTGCCCGTCCATACAAAAGGTACCTCCTTGCGCATAAGCTTGGTTAGCGGCTCCGCCAGACGAGCAAAGCTCTCCATAAATCTTTTGTAATATCCGGCGAGTCCAAAAAAACTTTTTATCTCCGCAACATTCCTTGGAATCGGCCAGTCTCGAATTGCTGCAATCTTTTCTGGATCGATGGCAATTCCATCGCCAGACACAGCATGCCCCAAAAACTTTACTTCCTCCAGCCAAAACTCGCACTTACTCATCTTCGCATATAACTTCTCCTGTCTCAACGTCTGCAGTGCGATCTTCAAATGTTCTGCATGCTCTTCAAAACTCTTCGAGTAAACCAGAATATCGTCAATGAAAACCACGATAAACTGGTCCAAGAACGGTGAAAAGATCTGGTTCATCAAGTCCATGAATACTGCCGGCGCATTCGTTACTCCGAAGGGCATTACTAAGTATTCGTAATGTCCATACTGAGTTCGGAACGCCGTCTTGCAAATATCGTCTGCTTTCACTCGAACCTGATGATATCCGGATCGCAAATCCAACTTCGAGAATACCCTCGCGCCACTAAGCTGCTCAAAAAGTTCTCCAATGCGAGGGATAGGGTACTTGTTCTTAGTAGTCACCCGGTTTAATTCTCGATAGTCGATGCACATCCTTCTTGTGCCATCCTTCTTCTTTATTAGAAGAACTGGAGCTCCCCAGGGCGAGTTACTGCTCCGAATCCAACTCTTCCCAAGCAATTCAGCAACCTGTTTCTTGACTTCTTCCAACTCCCTTGGTGCCATTGGATAATACGCCTTTGAGATTGGCGCTGCACCAGGAACAAGATCAATTGCGAACTCCACGTCTCGCTTCGGCGGTAATCCCGATATATCTTCAACCACGTCCATAAAATCACTAACAATAGCCGGCTCTTCACTTTCATCACTTCCATTGGTGCAAGAATATTGTTTGTCGGCCTAGCCCTAAACTCGACTGGCCCGACAGAACTGCTTCCTTACCGCAACTGCTGTCTGCTGCAAACCCCCCTTCACCCCAGATAAACTCTGCTGCTCTCGGCTGCCGCAAGTACTTGTGAGAAAGTGGTCAAACCCAGGGTCTGGATGTCCACGTCCAAGCTGTGCATGAACCTCCGTGCCCTGTCTGCATCGTTGGCAACTAAAGGTCCAGCGAATCTACTGAGTCTCGTCCATTCTGCTGCATGCACCTCTACGGTGCTCCATTCTGCTTTAGCCCGATGAATTTCTCTTCCATTTCCTTCCGTGCAGTCCGCGGGAAGAATTTCTCCAGGAAACTCTTTGAAAAATCCACCCACTTGATCGGCTTGGGCAAGCGGTTCTCCTCCACAAGCCACCATTCTCGGGCGTAGTCCACTAACTGAATGCGTACCACAACAACTCTTTTCTCATCTGGAATCTGTGCCGCAACAAGCAAATTCTCTGTGTTAACTAGCCACCGCTCCGCTGGCAACGGCTCCTCCAAACCAGTAAATGTAGACGGACCCAAATGTCTGAAATCTGCTACTGTCCCTACTCGGTCAACTGGCTTAGCTCCAACATTGTTCACAGACTGCTGAATGATCTGCAAACCTTCCTGAAACGCGTCGGCTTGCTGCTGGATCAGCTCGGTCTGTTTCTTTTGATTCTCCAGCATTCCCCTGATTACTCCAAGCATGGCGGCTTCGTCCACACGCCTTTGGTACGTCTTCCAATTCTTACCGGCCATATCTAACACCCAACATTTGCATGATGATAGATTCTGAATATAGATCAAGGCTAGAACTCCAACATACTTAAATAGAGCGCCACATTGTAACTATGCCGCGGTATCATAGCCACAATTACATAACTCCACCCAAGTCGCCTAAGTCCTAGAGATAACAAGGAATCAGGTTTCGAGTCGATATGCAAAGGAAGTTTGCACATTGCAAAAGATATAGTCAGGAAGAATGTGATTCAAGAATGGTAAAACGGCAAGGTGGCAGAACATGTTTCCTAGACACGGGTATTCTGATTCGTGTACTGCGTATAATACCCAACTACAAAAAAATCAACCCGACTAACCTATGGCTCTGATACCAAAAGAACCATGTCACGCCCCGCTTCCCAAAGTACGCTAAAGTGGGCACGTGGCATAGCCAACCATGCTACCTGTGGATAGGAAAAATCCTTCCACAGTCACATTACGGCTATGGAGATATCAAGAACATGAAAGTAAACTAACTATCCAGTACATGTCCATAAGCCAGAGTAAAAGAGTCAAGAGATAACAATATGCGGAAGCCAAAAGATACAATAAATGAAACACCTGGAGTGAAACTACGTACCGACAGGAATCTCACCGCTCGTCTAACAGCGGCAAAACTCCTAATCAGTCTGCAGCAAGGTAGAAGAATCAGGGCCATGCAAAACCCAGACGTCAGCGCGTCAAGTCATCAAGCAATATAATATGAACAGTGTAGCAGGCAATGCAATATAAACATGAATAAAGCAATGGTAACAAAATATATATCAGGGCAATGCAGGGTAGTGTGCAGTGGGTAAACTAAACTGTTCTATCAGGTTTTCTGTTCTAAAGTCTTTGAAACCAAATTGATGGATCATCGATGTAACTCAATAGTATCCCGTGCATGCCCGGGACCACGGTCTAAAACTCTCGGGCTGAAACCGAGACGTGCCGCTAGGCACTACAAGGGAAAGGATAAAGACCAACGATGTCAGCAGCATCGTCACGAGGCGGGCCTGGCCTCTAAAACTGATCAGTACAGGTAGTGAACTGTTGAGTTACAAGTCAGGTTTCACCTTTGATTTCCCCATGCCCCCAAGTTATATGTGTAGGTCAAGTCAGGTAACCCGAAATCAAGAAACTAATGCCAACACAGGATCAGGTAAACAGGTTTGTCTGGATAGACAACAGGAACGGTTCATGAGGACTACATGTCAGGTTTGTTGGCATTAGACACGAGATCAGGTAACGGATCAGGTCATGGTACATCAGGTCAAGTCAAGCAGTATACGGTACCATGTCGGGTAGATCAATATATATGTAGCAAGTCAGGTCAAGATGTAAACAATATCATGGGTGTGCTCACAATCAGTTATACAAGCAAGCATGGTCATCATTAACATGATATAAGCAATGCAGTAAGCAATAGGCAGATTCACTGAATTAGTAGTACAGTTGTCAGTTGTGTCACAGAGATGATTGCAATGTTATGTGAATGCAGTATGACAATTATGGCCTTTTAATCATGTTAACAAGTTTAAGAACTTTAGAGGTGCAATGATTTATATAAAGGTTCAATACAGCTATTACAGGTTAAAATACACACGAGTGTCCAAATGGAACAAAACTATAGAGATAAATGCCATAAGCTATGTCAATATTAAAATGTGATTAAATAAGTAAATGTGATTATTAGGTTCACTACAGTAAGTGCAGCAGGTAGGTTCCCAGTTTGAAAGATAAATGATATATAACAATCTTGTACATGAAAATGAGAATTGATCGTGCTAAAGTTAAATTTACATGTTTAGGGTGTCATCAATAGGTATGTAAATATTATTTAGCATATAGCAAGGGGTACTTGCCTCGACGGGTCGCGAACCGGGAAAAACGGAACGTAAAACGTCGGCGGGGAAACTCGCGACGAGCGCACGGTTCACGGAATGAACCCAAACGACGAATAAAGGAACCACACGGGTCGTGGTACCTCGCTGGAACGTCAGGTCACGTCGTCGGCATCGTCGGATTCCGGCCAAGGGATGAACAGTAAATGATCAAGACATGCAAACAAGAAGAGAAGAGAAAAATAGAGAAGAAGGGAAGGAGGATCTGAGAAGGTATGCTCACGATGATCCGTGGGACGGGTGGTGACGGTTGATCTCGTCGACGGAGCTCCGGTGGTCGGCCAACAGTGACCGCGAAAACTGCAGATTACCAAAATGAGTATAGGAAAGACGGAAGGAGGAAGGAGGAAGGAGGAAGAAGACGGGTAGGTGATGCTTACAAGGGGTTGAACGAAGGCCGGGGCACGGAGGCGAGGCCGTCGGCGGCGATTCCACGACAAGCTGCGGCGGTGTGCAGGGGGTCCAGGTGGCCGCGGTGAAGGTGCAGGGTGCACGGGGGTTGATGAAGGAGGATGTGGATGAGACGAGGTTGAGGAGGCGAGGATGCTGGTGACGGTGGTGCCGGCGTTGGGGCTGCGGCGGCGAAAGGGGACGAGGCGGCTAGGGCTGCGATGGGTTCGGGTTTGCGTGGAAAAAGAAAGAGAAGGAGGAGGGAAAGGTTTAAAATATGAGAGAGAGAAAGATAGGGAAGAGAGAGAAAGCGAGAGAGAGAGAAGAGAGAGGAGAGAGATAGAGAGAGACGATGAGAGGGAGAGAGAGAGAGATAAAGGATAAGGGGGCCTACGGGAAGTAAATGGAAGGAGTTGATTGGCTGAGGGGGAAATCGTTTGTTAGGAAAAATTTAAAATAAAGATTTATAAGATTATAAAAATTTAGATGGTTAATATATATAAATATACAGTGGTTTTAAATATTTTAAAATTTGGGATTTTGGCGCAAAGTAAAACATTTCCAAATCGCTCGCGGGTCGGGTTAAAAAATTTGAAATTGAAATAATAGAATTTTAAGCGAGATCCAAAATTTAAAATGAAGTGTTTTATGATCAAAAAGCATACCCCCAAAACGGACACACGTACGTGCACGTAGCCGTCCAAACTCGTCCGTTTCACTGAACGGGACGAGAACACGATGCACGGACACTACAGCAGGGTTAGGGGTGTCAAGTAGGCCAAGATGAATATTTTTAATTTTATTTTAGATGCCAAAATTTGTTATATGCAGAAATGAATTTGCCGGGTAAAATTTACAGTAAATAACAATCAAGCAAGATAAATGAAATGAGTGCCACACTACGCTCAAACGGTAACTGAAATTAGTAGCATTGGGCTCGGGTGTTACAGAGAGGGATGTGTTCTTATTTTGTAAAACAGAATATTGCATGTTCTAATCATATCCCTTCTCTTTTCTTAGACACCTTAATTCCTCTATTATTGCTTCAGGAATTTCTCAATTTTGAGTGGAAGTTCTTTATCCTCATAATTACATTAGATATACCTGTAAGAAGTTAATAATGATATTACAAAGCATGGGAGAGATTCTAATGGATAAGCTCCTGTGAGGTGTTAATTGATTCGTTAGTGAAACAGCACATTTAAGTTGTTTGTTCAGGCGTTATGTGCTTAGCTGTCCTCTTCACTAGAACATTATTACTGTTTATAATTGAATTCTTATTGTGCTTTAGCCGCCTTCAACTATTACTGTTTATAGTTGAGTTCCTATTGTGCTTTAGCCTTCTTCAGAACTATGATACCAGTTTTGTTGCATGTTGGTATGTTAAAGCAAACATTTATGAATTTACCGACATTTACTTATTAATAAGAAGCTCTACAGAAGAACTGACCAATTTATAGCAACCAGTTATCAACTTAATTAAACCCTTTATAATATTACCAAATTCAGGACATTGTAACTGGGCATTACACCAAATACACATTTTTTAAAAGAAGGTCCTTAACATGAGAGTGGGTGCCAATTATCTGGTTAAAGTCGGGGTCAAATTTTAATAATGAACCATATTATTTTATTGGACCATGTTTAAGAGTATATTTCACAAGCAGATTAGGAAAGAGATTTAACAGTGGCTGGATAATGTCATGTATGTGTCACATGTGTGTATGCAACTACGTGTGGACACTAAAAACACATAATTGCACGAGTTGTCTTACCGGACTCATGCATAATACCATGTTAATATTCTCAATCCAACATCTTCAGCATGTTAAGGGCATCTTATCTTTCTTAGTTATATACATGTAGAAACAATTCAACATTCCATTGGCTAAATGCTTCTTTGCTTTTCTTAATTTAGGTTTGTCATTCATCACAGTCTCAGTAAGTCAATGGAGGCGTACTATCAGGTAATTTCTGTGCTCATGTTTTTATCTGCTTAGTGTTATTTTAGCTTGGTATACATTTTTGTCCCCCAACCCAACAGCTCAAGCTTTTGGTTAAAGTGTTCTTGATATAGTATTAGAGCGCACAAGATTTTAAGAGGTCTTGGGATCAAACCATTGTTGTCAATTTAAATATATTTATTTCCCTGTTTATCCTGTCTTTACAGGCGGGAGTTTCTGCTTGAGGCCTTTCCACGTGGCTCAAAGGCCCACATGAGGGGAAGTGTTAAGTGTCATGTTAGCTTGATAAACATTATTATCCCACAATTCAACAGCTTAAGATTTAGATAAACTGATTCTTGACAGTATCTATTTGACCATTATGTTCACAGAACTTTTGTTGTGATTACAGGAAAGTGGTAGAGCTGGGAGAGACGGACTTCCATCTGAGCGTGTTTTATATTTTAGACCTGGTGATGCTCCACGCCAGGTAAAAATGTGAGAGATTGCCAGTTCTATTTACTTTATTGCCATTATTACTTTTTTGGGTGCTAATTTTACGACCCACCCCCAAACACAGATGGTATTGTCCGCTTTGGCCGAAACCGCATGGTTTTGTCCTTTTGAATGAACCCGGGGCTACTTCCCAGTAGGTCACCCATCCCAGAATTTCTCTGGCTCAAGCACACTTAACTACGGAGTTTTTCAAACTCCGGAGTTCCGATTCATCCAAAAGGCGCCTCTGTAACTGATACAGGTCTAGGCCAGTGCTGTACCGCTTCAATCTTCTTTGGGTCCACACATATCCCAGCTCTAATAACTACGTGTCCTAAGAATTCCACACTATCCATCCAAAACGCACACTTGGAGAATTTTGCAAACAACTGATGCTCCTTTAAGGTCTGCAACGTAATACGCAAATGCTGCTCGTACTCCTCCCGACTCCGAGAATAAAAAAGAATATCATCTATGAACACGATAATAAACTGATCAATGAAGGGTCTGAAGATACGGTTCATCATATCCATAAAAGCTGCTGGAGCGTTGGTGAGTCCGAACGACATCACCAGAAATTCATAGTGCCCATATCTTGTGCGAAACGCAGCCTTCGGAATATCGTCCTTCCGAACCTTCAACTGGTGATACCCCGACCGCAAATCAATCTTCGAGAAATAACCAGCCCCCTGCAACCGATCGAATAAGTCATCTATACGTGGTAGTGGATACCTGTTTCGCACAGTGACGCGATTCAGCTGTCGGTAGTCGATGCACAGTCTCATACTACCGTCCTTCTTCTTTACAAATAAGATAGGAGTTTCCCACGGCGATACACTAGGACGCACAAGTCCTCTATCTAATAACTCTTGCAACTGACTTTTGAGTTCTTTCAACTCCGTTGGTGCCATTCGATAGGGTGGTATAGAAAAAGGTCCCGCACCCGGAATCAAGTCAATGCAAAATTCAATATCGCGATTAGGCGGTAATCCTGGTAACTCAGCAGGAAACACCTCCGGAAATTCTCGTGCGACCGGAAGTTGGTCCAATGGAATCTCAGCGACTCCTAAGTCCTAAACAAATGCCAAGAACCTAAGACAACCCTTCTTCAAGAGTCGTCCCGCACAAAAAGCAGAAATCAAATTGGCAGGAGTTATAATACAATCTCCCTGCACAACAAACATCGGTTCACCTGGAAAACAAAATCTAACCGCTTTTCCACAACAATCTACATAGGCATGACAAGCGGCCAACCAATCCATACCGAGAAGTATATCAAAATCTAGCATATCCAGGAGAATCAGATCAACTAGCTAATCTCTATCACCAATACGTACAGAACATGATCTGAATACGTGTCGAGCTATAAACGAATCTCCCACCGGAGTAATCACTACCAACGGTAAATCTAACAACGACGACTCTTTCCCCAAAGAAAGTCAAAACGTGTAGATACATAAGAATGTGTAGAACCGGGATCAAATAAAATATGTGCATCTAGTGAACATACTGCAAGAGTATCTGTCACAACCGCATTTGATGCCTGGGCATCCTGTGGAGTCGGCGCAAAAACCCGTGCCTGGCCCCTGTCCGCATCCTGTCGTTCTCTACCTCTATCTCCTCGACCTCTCTGAGAACATCCCGCAAAGCCTCGACCTCGTGGGGCAGCTGCCTGGCATGTAGTGCCCACTGGAGGAGGAAGTAAAGCCATCGGTGTAGAAGGTGGAGGGGGTAAAGCAGCCTGTGGAACAACGGTCCTTCTCTGGGATCTACAATCCCGCGCAAAATGTCCGGGAAGTCCGCAACTAAAACATGTAGATGGGGCCCTCTGATCATCGGGGTATGAACTGAACATCTGGCCCTGAGTCCAACCTCGTCCGAAACTGCGGCCTGGAGTATATCTTCCTCTACCTCCGCCAAACTGTCTAGCCATTGGCCCGGTCGGCCTACTCCTCTTTGGCTCCGGAACAACCAACGCCTCTCTCAACCGCTCCTCTACTCGTATTGCTATATCCATGGCCTGCGCATACGTATCAAAATGCTGGGAGCCTATAGCTAAATACAATTGCGTGTCCAGACTCCTTACGAACCTCTTCACCCGAAGTTCCTCCGTAGGTACTAAGTATGGAGCATAGCGTGAAAACTGGGTGAATCGTAAATCATAATCTGCCACTGACATACTTGCTGATTTCCACAATACTTCAAAACTGCTAGCTCTAGCGTCCCTCACACTCTGTGGAAGAAATCTGGCAAGAAAAACCTCGGAAAACTCAGCCCACAACATCGGAAGAAGACCCGTAGCTCGCCCTCTCTCCATCGACTCACACCACTCCTGTGCAAGTCCCTCCAAACGAAAACTAGTCAGCTCAACCGACCTCGCATCAGAACATCGCAATGATGTACCAATCCTAGCCATCCTATCAAGAAAGGATTGAGGGTCCTCCGCTACCTCGGTCCCTGTAAATACCAGAGGTCTCAACCTCATAAACTCCGCAAGCGATACCTTCATCACTCTCGTATCTACAAGTGCTACCGTCTGCATAGGCTGTACCTCGGACTCTGCCACGGTCGGTGTCGGATCCTGTTTCAGTACTCGAGTGGCCTCAGCTAACTGTCCTACCACTCGCTGCAATCTTAACATGCCCTCCTCTATTCTAGTCATGCGATCTGGAGGTGGAGGATCAACATGCTCATGCACCGCCGGAACGTCCAGTGTCTCAGTCGCCGTCATAGACGGATTCGCCCTAGCTGCATCTCTGGCTGCGGCTCGTCTGGCTCGCGTAGCCATAGCAACTGGAACAAGAAACGAGAGTTGATAAGGCTTATGAATAAGAACAATCAACGACGGAGAATCAAAGGAAGGACAATTCAAGACATACATTCTAAGGTTAATTAGGCCGAGTGTGGTAACGTAAATATGCCGCGGAACATACGTACGGTACTGCACTCATCCTAAATCACCTACTCTATCAAACCAAAGGTCATCCTAAATCACGAACTCACTTCAACTTATCTTAACTCACTACTCGATTCCGTAAGATTAATCCTAAGCTCTGATACCAACTTTGTCACGACCCAAAGTTTGGATGTGACCGGCACTTAGATTGTATAATATCTAAAGATATGCATACAGTCCAAGTAAGCCGAAAACCAAGATCAAAATCCTTTTTGCGGAATTCTTTATATAAAAATTTAGTTTTCAAGTAAAAATCACAGTTTTTGTGTAATTAAATTATTAAACAAGTATAAAATATTAAGTTTGGTTGCATCCCTAATTGGGATCAACAAAATCAATAGTGGAGACAAATATCCAAGAGTATACGACATCCATAAAATTTTCAAATAAGTAAAAGAAACAACAATTTATAGAACTAAACCATCTCATCTGTCAAACAATATACATAAACCATCTCTCACTCTAAGTCATATACAGGTCTGATGGAGATTTTCTAGATACAAAATACAATACCAAAAGAGAAGGTTACTACATATGTAACCCACCTATCAAAAGATGTGAAAAAGCTGCAAAAAGTGGGGTGCACTGCTACTGACTGTCCACTCTACCCCTGCAAGGAACTGTGGCACAACGGGGTGAGTTGCCAACTCAGTGATATAACTAACATATAACGGTAAATAATGTAAATATGACGATCACAACTAACTGAGATGAGCGCAAGTAGGATGTACAATAATATATGGAAAGTATGAATCTGTACTACAATTCAATTAACCAAAACTGAAATCTCATCATTTATTATCAACAATTTCATATTTCCGTGTCCATCATCGACACAACTTCCATTTCTTCCAGGCATCATTCCTCGAACGATCCTGTAATCAACAAAGTTCACCATGTATCCAACTGTATCCCCACCAACTCAGTCTGGATAAAACTGTAAATCCGTAACCGTATACCCACCGACTCGGTTCGGAATAAAACTATAAATTCATAACCGTATACCCACCGACTCGGTTCGGAATAAGACCACATCATAAAACATCTCAGGGTGGACATGTCACATCAATCATGAAAATCACTGGATTTATGTAATAGTATTCAAAAACTCAAAACCATAAATCCTCAATAATACAATTACCTCTTATATCAACATAGAATACTCCAATAATGAAATATGATGTCAATGATGCAATTTACTACTGTTATTGGTGTTTAAGATATGATATGAATCATTTTTAACAAGAATTTTACTAAGTGTAAAAGTGACATGGTAATATCGATAAGGTGTGTGTAACATGTAAGATGTGCACGTGGCATAACTCGTCGATACTTGTGCAGTGTCCTAGCAACTAAGCAAGGTATATGTGAATATAAATGCAAATTTTCGCTTTAGCATACCAAAGTAAAGCATTTATTTAAATAAAACTACGGGCGTAACACGCGATCTTTACAAAATTCCCCGGTAGATGTTTAGTCTACTCACCGGAAAACGTCGGATCTACTCAGGAATTGCCAATTCTTTTCCTTTCCTCGCTGTCTCCGATATTCCCGTATTTGAATCTAACATCAGAATTTAACTTATATAAGGAAATGGCTATTCCGACATGACAGAAATGAAAAACACCCGTTCCCACGTACTAGTTATATAGTATACGACTATATCAAGCTATTTAATATCTAACCTTACTGGATTTTAACCTTATTCCACATCGCGACAGAAAACAGATCGCGATACGCTTTAAGCATGCCGTATTTTGGTTTCTTAGATATCTTTTCCGATATAAGCTTCCAGATTTTATATACAGTTAAAATAACTTATTTAAATAACACCAAAATGATCACAATTATACGCAGAAACCTACCCAACAAGCCAAAACAACCTAGCTTCCTACAAAACCGGCGACGCCGGATTTTTCCCTTTGTCCGCCGGCCCAAATCCGAGCCCTCTGGTTCGTGCTTCTATGGTTTGCTCTAGGTGCTACATACATCATTCAGGTCTTGTTTAGTTGGGTTAATATTTCTCCAATTTAAAGCAGATTCAAACAGAGCCTAGTTTTAACTAAAATACGATATTTGAGACAACTTTTGATTTCAAAGTTACACTACTAACAAAATTAATTCCTACTGTGATTAAGAATTTACCTAGAATAATTTGTTGGAATAACACCCTCCAAGATGCTAAGCCTCTTGTCCTTGCTTGATGATGATGAAATCTTTGCTTAGATCTTCTTATTTCCCTTGTCAGATCAGATAGTAATTAAAATTCTGAAAAATTTAAAGAAAGAAAAAGAAAAACAAGAACAAACATAGAAGAACAAGGGAAAGAAGAAGAACTAGGCAAAGATTTCATCATCAATCAAGGACAAGGGGCTTAGCATCTTGGAGAGTGTTATTCTAACAAATTATTGTAGGTAAATCCTTAATCACAGTAGGAATTAATTCTGTTAGTAGTGTAACTTTGAAATCAAAAGTTGTCTCAAATATCGTATTTTAGTTAAAACTAGGCTCTGTTTGAATCTGCTTTAAATTGGAGAAATATTAACCCAACTAAACAAGACCTGAATGATGTATGTAGCACCTAGAGCAAACCATAGAAGCACGAACCAGAGGGCTCGGATTTGGGCCGGCGGACAAAGGGAAAAATCCAGCGTCGCCGGTTTTGTAGGAAGATAGGGTGTTTTGGCTTGTTGGGTAGGTTTCTGCGTATAATTGTGATCATTTTGGTGTTATTTAAATAAGTTATTTTAACTGTATATAAAATCTGGAAGCTTATATCGGAAAAGATATCTAAGAAACCAAAATACGACATGCTTAAAGCGTATCGCGATCTGTTTTCTGTCGCGATGCAGAGTAGGGTTAAAATCCAGTAAGGTCAGGTGTTAAATAGCTTGATATAGTCGTATACTATATAACTAGTACGTGGGAACGGGTGTTTTTCATTTCCGTCATGTCGGAATAACCATTTCCTTATATAAGTTAAATTCTGATGTTAGATTCAAATACGGGAATATCGGAGACGGCGAGGAAAGGAAAAGAATTGGCAATTCCTGAGTAGATCCGACGTTTTCCGGTGAGTAGACTAAACATCTACCGGGGAATTTTGTAAAGATTGCGTGTTACACCCGTAGTTTTATTTAAATAAATGCTTTACTTTGGTATGCTAAAGCGAAAATTTGCATTCATATTCACATATACCTTGCTTAGTTGCTAGGACACTGCACAAGTATCGACGAGTTATGCCACGTGCACATCTTACATGTTACACACACCTTGTCGATATTACCATGCCACTTTTACACTTAGTAAAATTCTTGTTAAAAATGATTCATATCATATCTTAAACACCAATAACAGTAGTAAATTGCATCATTGACATCATGTTTCATTATTGGAGTATTCTATGTTGATATAAGAGGTAATTGTATTATTGAGGATTTATGGTTTTGAGTTTTTGAATACTATTACATAAATCCAGTGATTTTCATGATTGATGTGACATGTCCACCTTGAGATGTTTTATGATGTTGTCTTATTTCGAACTGAGTCGGTGGGTATACGGTTATAGATTTATAGTTTTATTCCGAACCGAGTCGGTGGGTATACGGTTACGGATTTACAGTTTTATCCAGACTGGGTCGGTGGGGATACAGTTGGATACATGGCGAACTTTGTTGATTACAGCATCGTTCGAGGAATGATGCCTGGGAGAAATGGAAGTTTTGTGTCGATGATGGACACGGAAATATGAAATTGTTAATAATAAATGATGAGATTTCAGTTTTGGTTAATTGAATTGTAGTACAGATTCATACTTTCCATATATTATTGTACATCCTACTTGCTCTCATCTCAGTTAGTTGTGATCGTCATATTTACCGTTATATGTTAGTTATATTCACTGAGTTGGCAACTCACCCACGTTGTGCCACAGTTCCTTGCAGGGGTAGAGTGGACAGTCAGTAGCAGTGCAGCCCCACTTTTTGCAGCTTTTTTACATCTTTTGATAGGTGGGTTACATATGTAGTAACCTTCTCTTTTGGTATTGTATTTTGTATCTAGAAAATCTCCATCAGACCTGTATATGACTTAGAGTGAGAGATGATTTATGTATATTATTTGACAGATGAGATAGTTTAGTTCTATAAATTGTTATTTCTTTTAGTTATTTGAAAATTTTATTGATGTCGTATACTCTTGGATATTTGTCTCCACTATTGATTTTGTTGATCCCAATTAGGGATGCAACCAAACTTAACATTTTATACTTGTTTAATAATTTAATTACACAAAAAACTGTGATTTTTACTTGAAAACTAAATTTTTATATAAAGAATTCCGCGAAAAGGATTTTGATCTTGGTTTTCGGCTTACTTGGACTGTATGCATATCTTTAGATATTATACAATCTAAGTGCCGGTCACATCCAAATTTTGGGTCGTGACAGCTAATAGGCATTAAATTTCCAAATAGAGTTCAATGGTCTTCTACGAGAACTGCGGACTGCAGAATCTATATGATATTGTTCGATACCGCCGTGTACAATATTAAAATGTAAATCGCCCCAATAAATTTATATATAGCTACTGATTTCTCCTCTCCTAATATAATAATGTATAGATATTAAAGTTTTAATGTGATTTATATTTAAAGAATGTTTTTAATTTCATAGAAAGTTCGCAATGAATAAGAACATGCTGTCGAGTGTTTTTTGTTATCCCATTGAGATCAGAATGCGCGTCGCTTGTCAGACATATTACATATCGCCCCTATCTGGAGTAGGTTGGGGTTTAATGATTGTGGAGATCCGAATCTCCGGCAGCCGCGGACTAAGCTGCCGTTAATTACTCCTCGCTTTTGGAGCGAGAGAATCTCCGATTAACAAGTCAAACAGATCATGCGAACTCAATATGCAATATGTACGTGTTGTGTTTGGGAACAAGCCGAGGGTGTTTTGAGCATATCGGGGGTTTCGCAGAGTTTCTATGTGGGTTCCGCTACCCAGATAGCGGGCTAGTGGTCAAGTGGACTAGCAGCCCCCTCGCGGGTGTGAGGCAACATCCCGTTAGACATTTTTTCTAACAGAAGAGATGATGAGTGTATATATGTCAAGTGCGCACTTAGCAAAATGAGCACGTGGCAAGGTGCGCATGTGACATATGCGCATCTGCCAAGACGTGCACCCAGCAAGGCGCATTTGGCAAGGGACGTACATGACAAGTGCACACTTGCTGAGACGCGCATCTGGTAAGGTTTGCACTGGACAAGATGTGAGAGAGTGAAGGGGGCCAAAGGGTCCTGAATGGGCCAAAAGATCCAGCAAGATGCACACCTAGGCTGGTGCACACTTAGCTCGATATGCACCCAACGAGGTGCACACCTAGCCAAATAGGCATCTAGCACGATACAAGTGGGGTCGAAACCTAATAAAGCAACAGTTCAAAAACACAGATTTTGACTTTTGAAGTTCAAAAGGGGCTCTTTTTCCTCAACGTCCTTGTTTGGCCAGGAGCATGGATTACGAGTGTCCTCATAACGGCTCCGTGTATCTCGCCACGATGAGATCTCCACTGCTCCACATCCCGCATCCCACGCTAGCGTATCTTTCCATTAATGATCGTATATCGCCATCAATGCGGACGTTACGCATGGGCGAAACGGACGGCGAGAATCTCGCATCGGCTCGCCCTCAGAAAACCCTTATATAAACCCCTCCTCCAGACGACTCGAGTACAAGGAACTCATTCCAATACGCCGCTACTCTGCTAAATATTCCACGGTACTTGATCATCGGAGGGTCCTATAGTGGTTTCCCGTCCTGGTACTTCTTTTGCAGTTAGCTCGGCGTCAACATCAACCAGCAAACCCATTGAGATCCACATGCTCAATCCGCCATAACAAATCTCGGTCCTCCTGCCTGGCCACAAGATCGACAGATGACAACATCTGAGGGAGATTCCGACCTCCATCAGTTGACGTCGTCTGAGGGAACTAAGAAATTTTTTCAACCAAAAAGTTGATCTTCCGCATTCGATTCAATGACCAGCGATCATTGCAATGAAGATCCTAGTACGAGCCATCCCGTGCTTCGCAACGGAGGCGGGGGTGGTTCTACTCCTCCCAACATCGTCGAAGCCCTAACGGCACGGATCGACCGACTGGCAGCGATGGTGAACACGATCGCTCGTGTTCAAACTGCCAGTCACGCCCAGCAAAATGCTACTCTGCTCCCTAGAACGGTGGCAGGCATGAGACGACGGACGAACGCGTTCAAGTCCTCGGCCTCGCTCGTGTCAATCCTGACACCGTGGAACGCTGGCGTGCCGATTCCGGCAGTCACGACCCCAATACGAGAAATGATTCCATGACTCGTTGGACGCCGAATAGTCCAACGCCGAGGTCTCAGGACCAACCGATCTGTCGCTTCAACGCTTGCCGTGCTCCCTCGCCTTTCGAGACGTCGGTTAGGTCGCTTGATTCCAGGGAAAACCGACGTCACCGTAACCATCGAGGTCGTGCACATGGCACTCGCTGGGAAGAGCCACAAAGGGTTCATCCCGAGGAGCTGAGGACATGATAGAGCGAAAAGCCAAAGCCGTTCCGTCGTCCAAGCCCGAAGCAAGGACAGCAAGAACTCCGATTATGGATAATCCTTTGGGTACCAGTAGCGAATCGAGGTCCTCGAGAAAATCAAGGATATACAGCTTGCCACCCGTTCGCCCGGTGGGTCGGCGAAGTATTCCTCAGACTCTTTCACGAAGCTCTTCACCGAGCAGTTACTGAGAGAGCGGTCTCTTCTCGGAATAAGCCGTCCAAAGTGGCTCTTTTCGGCAGGAAGTCTGACCCAAAAGACCACTTAGACGCGTTCACCGCGGGCATGAGTTTTCAAGATAATTCGGATGCGGATCAGTGCCGAGCATTCCCTACCACTCTCATCCAGGCTGGACGAGATTGGTCCGCGGCCCGAGTCCGTGCTCAATCTCAATTTTCGACGAATTGGCCACTCAGTTATTTAGCCACTTCATCGGCAACCGATGACAGAAGAGGTCGGTCGACTACCTGTTCACTATTAGTGAGGACATAGAACTTTCAAGGGCTATATTACTCGGTTCTACAATACTCACATGGAGGTACCTGAGTACCGTGATGAGATTGTCATTATCGTCCTGAGATTCGGTCTTAGGCACAAAAAGTGGCTCCGCTCTTTTGCATTGACGCAACTTAAGACCATGGCCGAGGTAAAAGTCTGGACCGAATGGGAAATCCGACTCGAGTCTGAGGTTAATGCTAATCTCCCCCGGAGAGACCGGACATACCGAAAGAAAAGGGACTGGGAAAAGAAGAAGGCTGATCATTTGAAACCTTACTCTCTGAGGTTTCACGAGTACATGCCCCCGAGCGTCATGCAAGCCGAGTTGTTGGAAGAAGTGAGGCGAGAGACTCTTCAAGCTGCCACCGATGAGATAAAGGCCGGGCAAACGACTCCGCGGCCGGTAGATTCCTGCCCGGCCTAACCGTGAATCCTAAGCCTTCGCCACGAGACCGGCGAACAGATTCACGACGGGTAGATTCCTGCTCGTTGGACCTATCACGGTGGGTAGATTCCTGCCTGGCCCAACCCGTGAATTCTAAGCCCTTGCCACGGGACCGACGAACAGCTTCCTACCTGTCGAACCCATTCAGGGGCCGACGGACAGCCTCCTGCCCGTCGCACCCATTCACGGTAGTAGATTCCTGCTCGGCCTAACCAGTAAATCCTAAACCCTTGCCATGGGGCCGGCGGACAGCTTCCTGCCCGTCGAACCCATTCACGGCGGTTAGATTCCTGTCCGGCCTAACCCGTGAATCCTTGGCCTCACCACGGGGCCGGCGGACAGCTTCCTGCCTGTTGCACCTATTCACGGCTGGTAGATTCATGCCCGGTCTAACTCGTGAATTCTAAGCCCTCGCCATGGGGCCAGCGGACAGCTTCCTGCCCATCGCATCCATTCACGGCGGGTAGATTCCTTCCCGGCCTAACCTGTGAACCCTAAGCCCTCGTCACAGGGCCGGCGGACAGCTTCCTGCTTGACCTAAACTGTGAATCCCAAGTCCTCGTGCGGGTAGATTCCTGCTCGCCGCCGAGACACACCCATCCATAACGAGCAGATTTTTTCGGCTCGAATTATGGATCTGAAGCTCTCTCACGAAGCCGTTGGGTAGGTTCCAGCTCGGCCTAAACTGTGAATCCCAAGTCTTCGCACCGATAGACTCCTGCTCGGCGCCGAGGCACACCCATTCATAGCGAGCAGATTTCTGTTTGGCTTGAACTATGAATTCTAAGACCTCCCATGAGGCCGATGGGAAGGCTTCTGCCCGGCGAACCCATTTATAGCGAGCAGATTCCTGCTCAGTCCGAACTATGAATCGTAAGACTTCCCATGAGGCTAACAGGTAGGCTCTTGCCGGGCGAATCCATTCATGATGAACTAACTCCTGCTCGGCCTAAACGGTGGATCCTAAGACTTCATATGAGACCGGCGGGTAGACTCCTACTCGGCACGCATACTTGAAGAAGGCAGACTCCTGCGTAACCCAAGTAAAGAAAGCTCGTCTACAATCGATAGCTGATCCAATTCTCATTCCACTCGAATCACCTCGTCTTCGGGGGAAGATGTGGTGTTATTGAGCTATACAAAGTTTCTAAACTTTCCAAAGGGATACAGGGCTATATAAGCTTGAAAAGTCTATCCTGGGTTTTCCAAGTGTTCCGCCCGCGGTACCTCGTCTCCGAGGGCGCTCTGACCTAATGTTCACTCGACTCACATTACCTCGTCTCCGGGATGAAGAGGGGACACCGGGCTATTTACACTTGGAAAATAAAAATGAAATCAGGCGAGGCGACGTCGCCTTAATGATGTCATCCCATCAGTAATTCGCTGACGTCATCCGAAGATACGCTTGAAGATTAAGGTGCACGATGGATGCAACGTGGACTCGGGGATCAAAAAGACAACCGCTAAACGCCATGTCGTTCCCGGACAACCTACCATGAAGATTCCTCCGACCAAGCTGAATAGAGAAGACCGAGCAGACCACTCTCGATCCGACCCATAATAAGCCGAAACGAGAGTGGGGGCTAATGATGATACTTGTAAGTGGGGATTTCCCAGATCACGGCATGTAGCAGATGACGTGTCGTCCACGTAAGTCCATACAGTGATTCCTGGGGGCTACAAAACTGGAATAAGTATGATGCAATGGGGACATTTCTCGGTGCTCAGCATCGGACCTTTGAGTACGTTCCCTTATCATCTAACCACTAGCAATAGCTTGTCTCTGATCAATCATAGAGCTGAGCTTTCTCAGCTTCCTTGCCCGTCTCCAAGCTATCCTATGGCTGAGATTTTTCGGCGTCACTGTTTTGCCGGGAGCATGGAGCACGGGCGTACTCGTAACTGTATGGTGTTTTTCGTCACCCATTGAGATAGGAATGCGCGCTTGTCAGGCGTATTACAGATTCTCCCTGCTTAGGGTAGGCAAGGGTTTATTGATTGTGGGGATCCGAATCTCCGGCAGCCGTAGGCTAAGCTGCCATTAATTACCCCTCGTCTTTGGAGCAAGAGAATCTCCGATTGACGGGTCAAACTGGTCATGCTAACTTAATGTGCAGTGTACGTATGTTTTGAAAAGGTTTTGGATGTGTCGTGGGCCCCGCGGAGTTTTACGGGGGTCCCGCTATCCGGATAGCGGGTTGGGGGTCAAGGGGGCTAGCAGCCCCTTTGCGGGGTGCGGGGGCAGCGTCCTGTTAGAATTTTTTTTCTAACAGGGACAATGTTGCAGAGTGTGTAAAAAAAGGCGTCCAAAAGTCGCGTGGGTGGGCGCCCCGCGTGCATGGCACGCGGTCGCCCAACGCCAGCACGAAAAGAGACTTGGTCCATACACTGGGAGCCGTGCTTCCAATTTGACTTCTGGAGTTGAACTCCTAAAAAGAAATTAATTTATGGAGTTAAAACTCCAACATATCTTGAATGGAGTTAAACTCCTAGAAATTTTTGGAAATGATTAAAGGGGGGCCCTTTCTTCTTCTCTTTGGCCCTGGATCTTCCTAAGGTGGGATTTTTGGAGACAGATCTCCTTCTTCTTCCTCTCGGTTGGCCGGATCTTGGAGAAAAGGGGGGTGGGATTTAAAAATCTCCCCCTTTTGAGATCTGAGTTCCTTTTCAAGGGTTTGATGGTAAAAAACTGTTTATTTTTTGAGAAGGAAGAGTTAAACTCTTGATTTAATTCAAAAGGGAAAAAATATTTTAGAACCTTGAGGAAGGGGAAGGAGACACACAAACCCTAATGTTTGAGGGGGAATGAATTATCCCTTCATTTCATCATCATTTTGCCTTTTATAGGCTTACAAATTTATATATAGCCCCCTGGGCTTTACAAGATGGATTTTGCCCAGCCCATGCCTCATGTGCTCATTGCTTTTGCACATGAGCCATGAGATTTACAAAAATTTGGCTTTATGGCCATTCTTACATTTATGTATGAAAATTACATCAAAATTATTTATTACATAATTTCATTTTGGCATAGGGGAGGCTGGCCGCGGGGCTCGACTTGGGCATGGGCCCACTTGGCCTGGGCTTAGGCCCACCTGGTTTGGGGTTGACTTTGACTTTGACTTGGTCAACCGGGGTGTAATTTTGATCCCAACAAAGTGCCCCTCATCAATAAATGCACACCGCATATGTGGGTCGTGTGCATGAAATTGATGGATTTTCTTTCACATGGAGGCGACTTGATTTGGTTCCCGTTTTTTGGGTAGCTGCCACTGCCCTTTTTACCACATGGACGGTCGATACTTGACGTGTCTCCGAGATGGAGTGTTGGTGGTTGACGTGTTTCCGAGGCGGAGCATAATTTCGACGAGGAGGTCGTTGCTGCCCTTTTTGCGAGGCGGTCGATACTGCCCTTTCAGCAATGTGGACGGTCGGTGCTGCGATTTGACTTGCTCATTTGATGTGATTTGGGTTGACATCGGCATCGCTACAATGTAATATGGTACTAGGAGCGAATTATCGTTTACCGTGAGTGGATTTGGGGATTTTGGTTTTGGTTTGGCATCAGCATTGCTACACTGGAATATGGTACCATGAGCGAATCATCATTTGCCATGAGGAGATTTCCTTCGTTCCTAGTTTAAGACTTAGGGGTCATCTGTTCCCAGTTTAAAGACTTAGGGGTCATCTATTCCCAGTTTAAAGACTTAGGGGTCTTCTGTTTCCATTTTAACAACTTAGAGGTCATTTGTTCCCAGTTTAAAGACTTAGGGGTCTACTGTTTCCAGTTTAACGACTTAGAGATCATCTGTTCCCAATTTAAAGACTTTAGGGTCTATTGAATTGGAAGTTTGGAATTTTAGGGTTGGGGTCGGCATCAGCGTTGTTAATACTGAAGCACAGGTGCCAGGAGCAATTCATCATCTGCCTTTGCCTATTGGGGAGCGACGGCTTAGGAGACAGGTTTAGGTCCCTATTACCTAAGACTTTTCAATTTTATAAGCCGTAAGGGTCCCATAAAAGCATTTTCTCCCTATGAGTCGAAAGGATCCCGTAGGTGTATTTTCTCCTTAGGAGTCGTGGGGACTCCCAAATGTGTTTTTCCTTTGTGAGTCGTAAGGATCCCACGAAGGTGTTTTCTTACGAGTAGTGAGGATCTCGTAAGTTTTGTTCTCCTCATGTATCGTGAGGACACATGACCGGGTCTTCCCAAATGGAGCATAATTTCAAGGGTGGAGACCGGCCGCGTGACTGGTGGTTGTGGTGGGGTATGGGTGTGATGAGAATTATTTGAGCCTGTGGATTGCATACGGTAGTCAGTTTGGAGACCAACCGTAGGGCTGGGAGAATTTTGGAAAATTGGATTTTGGTTGGCGTCTGCATCGCTGTGCTGGAATATGGTACCAGGAGCGAGTCGTCATTCGCCGTTTAGGGATTTGGAATTTGGTTGGCATCTGCATCGCTGTACTGGAATATGATACCAGGAGCGACTCACATTCGCTTTTTTCTACCGCGATTGCTCTATCATTTCAGCTTTTCTTATCGCGAAGGTCGCGATTGCCCTATCACTTCGGCTATTTATTCGCGGTTGCCCCATCATTTCGGCTTTATTTTACTCGCTGATTTTTATTACGAGTTGCCCCATCATTTCGGCTTTTTTTTTCTTCATTCATTTTTTATTACACATTTTTTATTTACACATTATGTTTTACATTCCCAGTTTAACGACTTAGGGCTCGTTTATTCCCAGTTTAACAACATGGTGGTCCAAATGTTCCCAGTTTAACGACGTGGTGGTCCTCTGGTAGAGCTTGGGCTTAATTCGGCAGGAACCATGGGCTTTTTTGGCTTAATTGAATAAGCGGGCTTTCCGTCATCTAGACCGAGCCGAAGTTGGGTAGCAACAGCTACGTCATTGTCATGGATACAAGGCGTATGACTTGTTCCTCTGAGCTCCATCATGTAGACCGTATGGATTGTATACCCGTCTATCGCCTCTTCATTGGCAATATTGCTCATTTGGCTCTTAGCCTGTTGCCTTGGTCTGCTCTTTTCAGAGAAAGACAGATGTCTGAGAGAAACAGGTTTTCCGAAGGACTTTGGTCTCCGTTTGTATGAAATTGGCGGTCGCAGCTTGACTGTTTGTTAACACGCTTTAGACAGTTCTATCTCTCCTGCCGTGTATTGCTTTTCGAATCAATCTTTGAAGACGAAGCAGTCCTTAATGGCATGACTTATCACTCTGTGATATGGGTAATATTTAGGGTCGTCGGTCATATTCGTTTCTTGCGGTCTCTTTGATTCTGGCAATTGTAGACCGTTTCTCAGGGGATCCTTGAATATTTTACGGACTTTGATCCTTCTGAAGGAATAGACCTTATCCAGCTTCTTTTTCAGTAGAGATTCTCCTCCCTCTCCGAACACTGGCTTCCGAGACCGATTGGCATTAGGCCCGCTCATCCCTTGCTTCGATTAGCCGAAGTGTTAAAAGATTCAGCCTCGTCGGAATTTCCGTCTTTGCGATTATCATCCTTTCGGTTTTTCCAGGACCTATTTTTATTTTGGGAATCAGAGGAGGGCTCCTGTTTTGAGCGCTCCAACATCCGAACTTTCCTGATCAGCTCTTGGAATGTTTTGAGACCCGCCGTGTATAGAAACGAGGCCATCCAATTGTTGAGATTTCTGACGAGGAGGTTGACAGATTGGTCCTGCTCTATCGGCGGTTCATATTTGACGGAAAGATTGCGCCATCGGGTTATAAAATCCGTGCTGCTTTCGTTCTTTGGCTTGGTGCTTACGAGGTCTGCAATGGTGATCTTATTGCTGACACTCATGAACCTTTGTCGAAACAAAGATTCTATTTGGACGAAAGTAGTAATGGAGCCATCTGGTATGCTCGTGTACCAGTCGAAAGCGATATCGGTCAGGCCATTAACAAACTGGCGGAGGAGAAGCACATCATCGCCCCAGTATTCCCGCATGAGACTTTAAAATGGGCGATGTGCTGATTCGCATTTCCCATCCCATCAAATCTTCCGAATTTGGGGATGATATAGCCGCTGGGAAATTCTACCAGATCATACTGAGCAGGATTTGGTCTCCCACTACTGCTGATATCTTTTTGCGCTTCGGCTTTGGCTACCAATGTTTTGACTTTGTTGGCAACCAAATCCATGGTTTGATCTTGAGTTAGCGGGCTACTGTCATCGGTAGCTAAGACATTTCCCGAGATAGAATGCGACTGACTTTCATGCGGTCTGCCCACTTTTGGATTTGAGGGAATAGGCGTCGGCTGTCTTGGGACACCGTTTCCCGGTTCATGAGCAGAATCCTGTGCTTGATTGGACGGCTGAGAGGCAACTTGGGCCGTGAGCTGCATCACGACATTCGTCAAGTCGTCAATTTTGGAGTAAAGTTTGGCCATCTCCTTGTCTTTACTTCTGAGCGGTTTTCAGAGCTCTTGGAGAAATTGTTGCTCTGCGTATTTGGGACGGAAGATTGGCTCCTCCTCGCTTTCCGAGCCCGATTCCTCATGAACCGAGGGATCTTTCTGCTCATCAGTCTCATTGGAAGGGTTTTCATTACCTCCCAGAGGGTGCTGGCCTTGGGAAGTGGTAGCCACATTCATACCAGATTGGATTTGAGATGTGGTGGCCCCGTCCTTGCTCTTGCTGCGCGTGCCCACCATGTAGACAGTGTGGACCACATATCCAGCCATCTCTTTATCTTTGGCGGGGTAGCCCTGTTCTTGGAACCTCAGGAAGTTCAACCTGGCATGAGCCCTAACCCTTTTGTTGGCTCTGTATCTGAACCTTTTCTGTCTTAGACTTTTGAGCTTGGAAGCGCTACCGGGCGTGTCAGAATCTGTAGGGTGTTTTTCGTCACCCCATTGAGATGGGAATGTGCGCGCTTGTCAGGCATACTATAGATTCTCCCTGCCTAGGGTAGACGGGGGTTTATTGATTGTGGAGATCCGAATCTCCAGCAGCCGCGGGCTAAGCTACCGTTAATTACCCCTTACTTTTGGAGCAAGAGAATCTTCGATTAACGGGTCAAACTGGTCATGCGAACTTAATGTGCAGTGTACGTATGTTTTGAAAAGGTTTTGGATATATCGGGGGCCCCGCGGAGTTTTACGGAGGTCCTGTCATCCGGATAGCAGGCTGGGGGTCAAGGGGCTAGCAGCCCCCTTGCGGGATGCGGGGCAGCACCCCGTTAGAATTTTTTTTCTAACATGGACAGTGTTGCGGTGTGTGTAAAAAAAATGGAAGAACGGCGTCCAAAGGACGCGTGGGTGCCGGGGCCCCACGTGTTTGACACGCGGGCGCCGGTGCCCCCCGTGCCTGGCACGCGGGCGCCGGTCGTCAGCACGAAAAGGGACTTGGTCCCTGCACTGGTAGCTGTGCTCCCGATTTGACTTCTAGAGTTGAACTCCTAAAAAGAAATTAATTTATGAAGTTAAACTCCAACAAATCTTGAATAGAGTTAAATTCCTATAAATCTTTAGAAATGATTAAAGGGGGCTCTGGATCTTCCCAATGTGGGATTTTTGGAGATGAGTCTCCTTCCTCCTCTCGGTTGGCCGGATCTTGGAGAAAAGGAGGGTGGGATTTAAAAATCTTCCCCTTTTGAGATCTGATGGAAGATCTTAGTTCCCCTTAAAAGGTTTGATGGTGAAAAACCGTTTATTTTTTGAGAAGGAAGAGTTAAAACTCTTGATTTAATTCAAAAAAAGGAAAGAAAGGTTTTAGAACCTTGAGGAAGGGGAAGAGGCACACAAAACCCTAATTTTTTAGGGGGAATGAATTATCCCTTTATTTTATCATCATGTTGTCTTTTATAGGCTTACAAATTTACATATAGGCTTTACAAGATGGCATTTTGCCCATCCCATGCTTCATGTGCTCATTTCTTTCGCACATGAGCCATGGGCTTTACAAAATTTTGGTTTTATGCCCATTCTTCTTACATATATGTATGAAAATTATATCAAAATTATTTATAACACAATTTTCATTTTGGTATGGGGGAGGCTGGTCGCGGGGCATGACTTGGGCATGGGCCCACTTGGCCTAGGTTTGGGCCCACCTGGCTTGGGATTGACTTTGACTTGGTCAACCGGGATGTAATTTTGACCCCAACAGTAACGGCTCCTTGTATTTCACCACAATGAGATCTTTGCCGCTCCACGTCCCGCATCCCACGTTAGCGTATCTCGCTGTTAATGAGCGTATCTTGCCATCAATGCGAACGTTGCACATGGGTGAAACGGGCGGCGAGAATCTCGCATCGGCTCGCCCTCAGACGACCCCTGTATAAACCCCTCCTCCAGACGACTCAGGTAAGGGTAACTCATTCCAATGCGCCGCTACTCTGCAAAATATTCCCCAGTACTTGATCGTCGGAGGGTCCTACGGTGGTTTCCCATCCCGGGACTTCTTTTGCAGATAGCTCGGCATCAACATCAACCAGCAAACTCATTGAGATTCACACGCTCAATCCTCCATAACAAATCTCGGCCTTTCAGCCTCGCTGGCCACAAGATCGACGGAGGATGGCATCTGTGGGATCCATCAGCAGCGACGATGATGATATTTGAATTTTGAACAATATGTACCTCCATTTTTGAATTGTATATCATCTTGAATCATTCTATTGTTGGATCTCTCAGTTTTGATGTTTGTTTACTGGTTTCCATCAGTTCTTTGATGTACTAGTGTGAACATGACAGATATGACATGTAACTAAGTTAAGCTAGTATTCTTTGGATTTCCGCACTAACATTTCGGATACAATTTTTCATTCAGGCAAGTCAGCGAATCCAGTTGCAGATATTAAGAAAGAAGAACTTGAGCAGTTGATAATCCGACTTATATTAGACCGTGTTTTGGTGAGATAGTATCTACATTCTGGTATTATTTGGAGAAAGTCTTATAATGATACCAGTCATTCTCTATAATTTTTATACCTTTGTTTTACACACGGCCTTCTCTGTCAATTTCTGCACAACATTGATTATTCATTTTTTTTACTTCCCCTTGTTAAGGTTTTGAGGTTTGGTCTGCTTTATTTCATTGGTTACTAATCTCTAGTTCACAATAGTTTACATATCAAGAGCCTGCACTTCCATTTTCAAGATATTGTATGAATGATATACATGACACTATATAAGGACCTGTGCCCACCACTTTATATGTGAATTTGTTCACCTCAAAAACCTCAAAAATATGCATGGATAAAGTACAACTGCACCTTATTGGTGGAAACTACCTTTTTTACTTATCATTATTCATATTTCAATTTTTTTTATACAAGAAGCAATCACACAGACACACAAAATAGTTTTATGTGTTAGACCGCATATTAAAGCTGTGTCCTTGTGTCAGTATGTGGGAAATTTCTGCTACTGGTGCCCTTTTGTCCATATGAAAGTATGAGAAGAACTTCTATGCAAGGGCTTACATGGTGCAAGCACTTGGATGGGCTCCCCCCACATGCAAGGGGAGCCCATCCAAGGGCCCTAGAGGGGCTTGCACCATGCAAGCCCTTCCAGGGTAGTTTTTTCCGAAAGTGTGATGCTTGTGTCCACCCAAACTTTTGTCCTTATCAAAGTATGATCCTTGTGTTCACGAATTAAAGCTGCTTTCGGTGCCCTTAGTCATATCTGCTGCCTTCTACAGCTGCATAAACAGGCTAGACATATTAAACCTGCAAAACTTTTGCGTTTCTTTCAAAGCTTGTAATTACTACATAATTTTGATCAACTGATATACGCAGAAGCTTTGCGAACATGTAAGAGAGGAAAACCGTGCGCCCGTCGCGAGTTTTCCCCGCCGATGGTTAACGTTCCGTTTTCCCGATTCGCGACCCATCGAGGCAAGTTAATCTTGCTACATGCTATATAATTCATTTTATACCTATTTAAATAAATACCATATCATTTAAAATATATATCGTCGTAATATTTATTATTATTATCTTTAATTAGTTCATAATGTACACCTTATCTTATAAAATTCATTATAAATCATAGAAAAATCATTAGTACGCGTTCTTTAGTTCGTTACGAAGCTAACTCAGAATACTATAAATGTATGAAATATTTACTTGCAAACTAAATTGTCTAAATAACGTAAAATGCAAATTAAAATGTCTCCAGACTGCTGTCCAGGGAAATTCCAGCAGCAAACTTTCAACTTCGAATATTCATAACTTTTTGTAGGGACAACCTGAGATGCTTATACTTATAAAACTGAAAACCTTATTGAATTATCTTTGTTTTGGTATAAGACACGTCCCTTTTGGAGAACGTTTGTTATTTTTAAGCTATTTTACAAATTAGGGTGACGCTGAATTTCTGAACGGAACCTTCTTGTGCATGGTTAATCAATACCACTTTTATAGTTATTAATCGCTTTGAATATGCTATCCATATTAATATTATTATATCAATATTTATATCACATATTGCTTAGTTGTACATCCCACATTACCATTTTATAGTTTTATAACTTTTCGGATACCCGTTTGCATCCATCGCATTTAAGATACATATAATTGCATCCATAGATCACATTACTACATAATAATGTGATATTAACACTCCATGTTTAATAAATTGTATCCTAATTAATATTGGAACTATAAATGTAACCCTAATCGATAACTGTGCATCCATATCCTTGAAATTATATCTATTTGCATATCATATTACATGTTCCAGTTATTGTTATGATGGTACTCATGCTTGTTTATTTATACACATGTTTATGTTAGTTTGATTATGAGCACCCACATGACATCTTGTGCTTCCTGACATGACCTGTTACACTTCCTACTTGACATGACATGGTACCGTACACTCTTGACATGACATGACACCTTTATACATTACCTGGCTTGACCTGATGTACCATGGCTTTACCTGTTACCTGATCTCATGCCTAATGCCAACAAACCTGACTTGGGGTCCTCATGGACCATTCCTGTTGTCTATCCAGACAAACCTGCTTTTACCTGATCCTGTGTTGGCATTAGTTCTTGATTACTGAATACCTGACCTGACATACATAACTTGGGGGTATGGGGAAATCAAAGGTGAAACCGACTTGTAACTCAACAGTTCGATACCTGTTCTGATCAGTCTTACGGGCTTGGCCAGTCCGGGAGTGATGATGCTGACATCACTCGTCCATCCTGCTACCTATTACTGCCTAGCGGCACGTCTCGGATTCAGCCCCGAGGGTCTTGACCGTGGTCCCGGGCATGCACGGGATACTATTGAGTTACATCGACGAGTCATCAATTGATTTCAAAGACTTTAGAATAGAAAACCTGATAGAACAGTTTAGTTACCCACTGCAAATTACCCTGCACTGTTGTTTCATGTTACTGCTTATTCATGTTTACTTTCCTGCATTGCTTATTACCATGTTCATATTATATTATTGGTTGGCATGACGCGCTGACGTCTGGGTTTTGCATGGCCCAGATTCTTTACCACTGTTGCCGACCGAGCAGGAGTACTTCAGCCAGCAGGCTGATTTGTGAGTTCTGTAGTGGTTAGTTCATTTATTGCATTTTATTTCCAGGTGTGATCCCGCATTATGGGACGTACCTTTCTATTATTGTATTAGATCATTTGCTTCCGCACTTATTTATCATTGACTCTTGTTATTTTGGTTTTGGACATGTGTTACATAGTTTATTTATCTTGTTCTTGATATCTCTACAGCCGTAATGTGACTGTGGATAGATACTTCCTACCCACAGGTAGCATGGTTGGCTATGTCACGTGCCCATTCTTGCGTACTCTGGGAAGCGGGGCGTGACATGGTTCTTTTGGTATTAGAGCCATAGGTTAGTTGGGTTGATTCTTTTGTAGTTGGGTATTGTACCCAATACACGAATCAGAACACCCGTGTTTAGGAAACATGTCCTACCACCTTGACCGTTTTACCATTCTTGAATCACATTCTTCCTGATTATATCGATGTGCGAACTTACTTTGCATGTCGACTCAAAATCCTGATTTCTTGTTATCCCTAGGACTTAGGCGACTTGGGTGGAGTTAAGTAATTGTGGCTATGATACCGCGGCATAGTTACAATGCGGTACTCTATTTAAGTATCTTGGAGTTCTAGCCTTGATCCATATTCAGAATCTATCACATGCTAATGTTGGGTGTTTTGAGTTTAGGATTATGGCAGGTAAGAATTTGAAGACGTACCAGAGGCGCGTGGATGAAGCCGCCATGTTGGGAGTAATATGAGGAATGCTGGAAAATCAGAAGGGGCATACTGAGCTGATCCAGCAGCAAGCAGATTCATTTCAGGAGGGTTTGCAGGCCATTCGGCAGTCTGTAAACAACGCTGGAGCGAAACCAGTTGACCGAGTAGGGACCGTGGCAGATTTCAGACGTTTGGGTCCTACTACTTTCACTGGTCTGGAGGAGCCGTTGCCAGCCGAGTAGTGGCTAGTTGACACGGAGAATTTGCTGATTGCGGCACAGATCCCAGAGGACAAAAGAGTTGAGGTGGTGCGCATTCAGCTAGTGGATTACGCCCGAGAGTGGTGGCTTATGGAAGAGACCCGCTTGCCCAAGCCGATCAGTTGGGCGGAGTTTTCTAAGAGTTTCCTGGAGAAGTTCTTCCCGCGGACTACACGGGAGGAAATGGAAGAGAAATTTATTGGGCTGAGGCAGAATGGAGCACTCGTGGACGTGCATGCAGCAGAGTGGACGAGACTCAGCAGTTTCGCTGGACCTTTAGTCGCCAACGATGCAGACAGGGCATGAAGGTCCATGCGCAGCTTGGATGTGGACATCCAAAGGCAAACCATCTTCCTGGGTTTGACCACTTTCTCACAGGTTCTTACGGCAGCTCGAGAACAGCAGAGCATATCAGGAAAATTGGGAGTTCACAGCAGGCAGCAGTTGCGGTAAGGAAACAGTTCTGTTGGGCCAGTCGAGTTTAGGGCTAGGCCGACAAACAATATTCTTGCAGCAATGGAAGTTGATAGTAGTGAAGAGCCAGCGGTTCGCGATTCTATGGGCGTATTTGAAGATATATCGGGCTTACCGCCGAAGCGAGATGTGGAGTTCGCGATTGACCTTATTCCTGGTGCAGCGCCAGTATCTAAAGCGTATTATCCAATGGCACCAGTAGAATTGGAAGAAGTTAAGAAGCAAGTTGCTGAATTGCTTGAAAAGGGTTGGATTCGAAGCAGTAACTCGCCTTGGGAAGCTCCAGTTCTTCTAGTAAAGAAGAAGGATGGCACAAGAAGGATGTGCATCGACTATCGAGAATTAAACCGGGTGACTATCAAGAACAAGTACCCGATCCCTCGCATTGGAGAACTTTTTGAGCAGCTTAGTGGCGCGAGGGTATTCCCGAAACTGGATTTGCGATCCGGATATCATCAGGTCCGAGTGAAAGCAGAAGACATTTGCAAGACGGCGTTTCGAACTCGGTATGGGCATTTCGAATATCTAGTGATGCCCTTCGGAATAACGAATGCGCCGGCAATATTCATGGATTTGATGAACCGAATCTTTTCACCGTTCTTGGACCAGTTTATTGTGGTATTCATTGACGATATTCTGGTTTACTCGAAGAGTTTTGAGGAGCATGCTGAGCATTTGAGGATCGTACTGCAGACTTTGAGACAGGAGAAATTGTATGCGAAGATGAGTAAGTGCGAATTTTGGCTGGAAGAAGTGAAGTTTCTGAGGCATGTTGTGTCGGGTGATGGAATCGCCGTCGATCCCGAAAAGATTGCAGCAGTTCGAGATTGGCCTATTCCAAGGAATGTAGCTGAGATAAGAAGTTTCCTTGGATTAGCCGGATACTATAGGAGATTTGTGGAGAACTTTGCTCGTTTGGCAGAACCGCTGACCAAGCTTATACGTAAGGAGGTACCTTTTGTATGGACGGATAAGTGTGCGTTGGCTTTGAGACGTTGAAGCAGAAGTTGATAACCGCCCCTATCCTGACCGTACCAGACAATTCCGGAGGACTGATGATTCATAGCGACGCATCTGGGAAAGGATTGGGATATGTTTTGATGCAGCATGGGAAGGTCGTAGCATACGCATCAAGACAACTGAAGACCCATGAGAAGAATTATCCGACCCATGAGAAGAATTATCTAACTCATGACTTGGAGCTTGCGGCTGTAATTTTCGCTTTGAAGATTTGGAGACACTACCTTTTGGACGAAAGAGTCGAAGTTTTTACAGATCATAAGAGCTTGAAGTATGTGTTCACTCAGAAGGAGTTGAACATGAGGCAACGCAGATGGTTGGAGCTGATGGCCGACTACGACCTTGATCTTAAGTACCATCCGGGAAAAGTTAATGTTGTGCCGGATGCGCTCAGTCGGTTACCAGCAATTCAGGTGTTAACTACGCAGAGGGAGATCATTGCAGATTTTCGAAGATTCGACTTGGAGGTTGTGCTACCACATTCTACGGGACAGTTGATGCAGTTGAAAGTACAGTCGTCCTTGGTTGAGAAGATTAAAGCGGCACAATCGCAGGATCCTAGACTGCAGAAGTTTCGAGAGCAGGTTGAGGCTGGACTACGAAGAGATTTACTGGTCCACGAAGATGGTTCGTTGAGGTATGGTAGCCGTTTGTGTGTGCCAAAGGGTGATGTACGTGAAAAGCTTATGAAGGAGGCACACAGTTCAGCTTGCTCTGTACATCCGGGAGGTACAAAGATGTACCGAGATATTCGACAGCATTTCTGGTGGGAAGGTATGAAGCGGGAGATCGCCCTCTTCGTGGCTAAGTGCTTGGTATGTCAGCAAGTCAAGGCTGAACACCAAAGGGTTGCTGGTTTGTTGCACCCACTTCCGATTCCTCAGTGGAAGTGGGAACATATAACCATGGATTTCGTGACGGCTTTACCGCGGAGTCCAAAGGGCAACAATGCAGTATGGGTGATTGTCGATCGGTTGACCAAGGCAGCTCACTTTATTCCTTTTCGGGTTGGTCAATCAACGGAGACTTTGGCAGAGCGGTACATGCAGGAGATTGTAAGATTGCATGGAGTACCGGTGAGCATCGTGTCCGATCGGGACACTCGGTTCTTGTCACACTTCTGGAGGAGTTTACAGGAAAGTTTGGGGACTCGATTGAAGTTTAGCACAGCTTATCATCCTCAAACTGATGGACAATCGGAGAGAACGATCCAAACTCTTGAAGATATGTTGAGGGCATGCATGTTGGACTTCAAGGGTTCTTGGGAGGATCACCTACACTTGGTGGAGTTTTCTTACAACAATAGTTTCCAAGCGACTATTCAGATGGCTCCGTTTGAAGCGTTGTATGGTCGTATGTGCCGTTCACCTGTTTGTTGGGATGATGTTGGTGAACGAAGGTTACTAGGACCAGATTTGGTGGTTCAGACAGTCGAGAAGGTGAATACAATCAGGAAGCATATGAAGGCGGCTCAAGACAGACAGAAAAGTTGGGCTGACACGTCAAGAAGACCTCTAGAGTTCGCCGTGGGTGATTTAGTATTCTTGAAGATATCACCGACTAGAGGAGTGATTCGTTTTGGGAGTCGGGGAAAGCTTAGTCCTCGATTCGTTGGACCCTTTGAGATATTGGAGCGTGTTGGAGAGGTAGCGTACCGTTTGGCGTTACCACAGTCCTTGGCAGGTGTGCACGATGTGTTTCATGTATCTCAACTACGAAGGTATGTTCGAGATGAAACACACGTCTTGGATCATTCGGAGTTAACAGTACGGGAAGACCTAACTTTTGAGGAGCGACAGGTTGAAATCATGGATCGTAGGGGAAAAGGTTCTTAAGAACAAGGTTATCCCCCTTGTGCTCGTTTCTTGGGGTAATCGATCGCATGGAGAGTCCATGTGGGAGCGAGAAGACGAGACCCGACAGAAGTATCCTCACCTTTTCCTGTAGTTTTCTATCTTGTATTCTTGGAATTTCGAGGACGAAATTCTTTTGTAGTTGGGTATAATGTAACACCCGAGCCCAATACTACTATTTTCTATTATTGGTTGAGCATTAGATATTACTCATTTTATTTATCTTGCTTGTTTGGGGTCTTACTGTAAAAATTTATCTGGCTAAGTCATTCTGCATATAATAAATTTTAGCACCTAAAATAAAATTGAAAATATTCATCTTGGCCTACTTGACACCCTTAGCCTCGTGGTAGCGTCCGTGCATTGTGTTCTTGTCCCGTTCAGTGAAACGGGCGAGTTTGGATGGCTACGTGCACGTGCGTGTGTCCGTTTTGGGAGTATGCTTTTTAATCATAAAACATTTCATTTTAAAATTTGGAACCCGCTTAAAATTCTATTATTTGAATTTCGAATTTTTGGACCCAACCCGGGCGCAATTTGGAAATGTTTCATTTGGCGCCAAAATCCCAAAATTTTAATATTATTAAAACCATCGCATATATTTTTCTAACTAACCTGATATCTTACTGTTCATTACCTATCTTTTAAATCTTTAAGTTAACCATATAATATTTTTACAATCTTTTATATCCTTCTCAATTTATTCTCTCAGCCAATCGCAACCTTCCCTTTAACCCCGTGGGCCCCACTTTCTCTCTCTCTCTCTCCACTTTTTCCTCTCTCCCTCTCCCTCATATATTCTCTCGTACTTCTCTTTATCATTCTTTCTCTTCTTCCTTCATGTCTCGTTTCTCATTTTTTTTGAACTGTTCTTTTTTTGCCGGAATTCCGTCGTGCCGGTGACGCTTCTCGACGTTCCAGCGAGGTACCCCGACCCGTGTGGTTCCTTTGTTCGTCGTTTGGGTTCATTCCGTGAACCGTGCGCCCGTCGCGAGTTTTCCCCGCCGATGGTTAACGTTCCGTTTTCCCGATTCGCGACCCATCGAGGCAAGTTAATCTTGCTACATGCTATATAATTCATTTTATACCTATTTAAATAAATACCATATCATTTAAAATATATATCGTCGTAATATTTATTATTATTATCTTTAATTAGTTCATAATGTACACCTTATCTTATAAAATTCATTATAAATCATAGAAAAATCATTAGTACGCGTTCTTTAGTTCGTTACGAAGCTAACTCAGAATACTATAAATGTATGAAATATTTACTTGCAAAATAAATTGTCTAAATAACGTAAAATGCAAATTAAAATGTCTCCAGACTGCTGTCCAGGGAAATTCCAGCAGCAAACTTTCAACTTCGAATATTCATAACTTTTTGTAGGGACAACCTGAGATGCTTATACTTATAAAACTGAAAACCTTATTGAATTATCTTTGTTTTGGTATAAGACACGTCCCTTTTGGAGAACGTTTGTTATTTTTAAGCTATTTTACAAATTAGGGTGACGCTGAATTTCTGAACGGAACCTTCTTGTGCATGGTTAATCAATACCACTTTTATAGTTATTAATCGCTTTGAATATGCTATCCATATTAATATTATTATATCAATATTTATATCACATATTGCTTAGTTGTACATCCCACATTACCATTTTATAGTTTTATAACTTTTCGGATACCCGTTTGCATCCATCGCATTTAAGATACATATAATTGCTTCCATAGATCACATTACTACATAATAATGTGATATTAACACTCCATGTTTAATAAATTGTATCCTAATTAATATTGGAACTATAAATGTAACCCTAATCGATAACTGTGCATCCATATCCTTGAAATTATATCTATTTGCATATCATATTACATGTTCCAGTTATTGTTATGATGGTACTCATGCTTGTTTATTTATACACATGTTTATGTTAGTTTGATTATGAGCACCCACATGACATCTTGTGCTTCCTGACATGACCTGTTACACTTCCTACTTGACATGACATGGTACCGTACACTCTTGACATGACATGACACCTTTATACATTACCTGGCTTGACCTGATGTACCATGGCTTTACCTGTTACCTGATCTCATGCCTAATGCCAACAAACCTGACTTGGGGTCCTCATGGACCATTCCTGTTGTCTATCCAGACAAACCTGCTTTTACCTGATCCTGTGTTGGCATTAGTTCTTGATTACTGAATACCTGACCTGACATACATAACTTGGGGGTATGGGGAAATCAAAGGTGAAACCGACTTGTAACTCAACAGTTCGATACCTGTTCTGATCAGTCTTACGGGCTTGGCCAGTCCGGGAGTGATGATGCTGACATCACTCGTCCATCCTGCTACCTATTACTGCCTAGCGGCACGTCTCGGATTCAGCCCCGAGGGTCTTGACCGTGGTCCCGGGCATGCACGGGATACTATTGAGTTACATCGACGAGTCATCAATTGATTTCAAAGACTTTAGAATAGAAAACCTGATAGAATAGTTTAGTTACCCACTGCAAATTACCCTGCACTGTTGTTTCATGTTACTGCTTATTCATGTTTACTTTCCTGCATTGCTTATTACCATGTTCATATTATATTATTGGTTGGCATGACGCGCTGACGTCTGGGTTTTGCATGGCCCAGATTCTTTACCACTGTTGCCGACCGAGCAGGAGTACTTCAGCCAGCAGGCTGATTTGTGAGTTCTGTAGTGGTTAGTTCATTTATTGCATTTTATTTCCAGGTGTGATCCCGCATTATGGGACGTACCTTTCTATTATTGTATTAGATCATTTGCTTCCGCACTTATTTATCATTGACTCTTGTTATTCTGGTTTTGGACATGTGTTACATAGTTTATTTATCTTGTTCTTGATATCTCTACAGCCGTAATGTGACTGTGGATGGATACTTCCTACCCACAGGTAGCATGGTTGGCTATGTCACGTGCCCATTCTTGCGTACTCTGGGAAGCGGGGCGTGACAATAGTTAACACCGTTAGGCATTGACCGTTAACTATGGTAGTTTCTTGTAATTTTTAGACTTTTTGGTAGTTGTTGCTGAACGGGAAAACTATTTGGTAGTTTTCTGGATTTAAAACTAAAAATTATTGCTCTTAATCAAAATTTCACTCTCTATTACCACCGTTGAGAAATGAGGGGGGCAAGACAGAATGGAAAGAGCATCGAAACCTTTCTCACTCCTCTCATATTGGATCCAGTCATCTTAGCATGATGTCTTATAATTTCTTTCTCGGTGTTTTTCTTTCCGTATAGGTCATAGGTTTACCCTGTCATATTATATTTGTCTTGCATCATTCTACTGTTGCATTGAATCCATTTGGATTTTTCTCTAGGTTCCATCATGCCTTTTAGGATTAGATCATTTTCAAAATAGTTTCCTTACCTTCGAGGATAGATCATTTGCAAAATTGTGTTCCCATCCCCCCCCCCCCCCACCCCAACCCACAACCCACAAAAAAAAGAGGGGAAAAAACAGAAAAAAAAGGAGCAACATTGCCTGCACAGCTGTAGCATCAATGTTAAGTGTCTAGTTCAACAGTGCCAATATCCCATAACTTATGAATTATTATACCGTTTCAGGAAAAAGAACAGTGAAGCTTGAGATATGCATTAAAGAACTACATGATAAGAAGAATGGCAGCTCAAAAGATTCCAAACGAAGCCAATTATCGGAACTGGAAACTAAGCATGATGAGCTACGGAAGGTATTGGCCTCCCACCCATGGGGGGATTATTCCCTCATGCTGTCCTGTCTGCCCAACAAATCTACATGTTGAGCTCCCAAAAACCAAAATCAACAGCAGAGGCAAGTGTTTTCCCTCTTAGTAACCCCAAAAAAAAATTTGGTGTTTTCTTTCATCTTTCTATGACAGTGCAAACTTCTTATGATAAGGTTTGCAATTTAGTGTTCCAATTTGCCTTTGATATTGAACTTCAATGTGGACAAAATGGAAAGCTAGCTAAAAACGAGGGGAATAAAGTGGGTCCAGAAATATATGAAGTATGTTTTTATTCAATTTATTTGTTGCAAAAGAAACCCTCTCAGAATTTATGAAATTGCAAGACATACTTTTTATGGAAAGTACTTTTATTAATTATTTTCTTTCCAACAAGTTTATGAATTTATAAAAATTATTTAAAATCCTTTTATAAAATAAAATTGTAATTATTCTAAAAATGACTGATTTCAGAGTATTTATTGCCCATGCGTAACACGTTGAGGTATACATCTTACCTTGAATTGGTTCATGTGGCAGCTAGAGAAGCTAATTGGGAAGTTGAAGACAGAAATATGGTGCTGGGATCATTGAGCTTCTTCAACAGTATGAACAGCCTAATGGTACAGCTGCAGATGCTAAAGGTGATGAAAACATCAGCAAGAAAAGGGCAGTAGAAGGTAGTGAAAACAAAGACAATAAGAGGCGGAGAAAGAACAAGACTCTCGTTCTTATTGAAAGCAGTGAAGATGAAAAGGACTAGCCGCAATGATGGAGGTTCGTCTGATGATAAAGTATAATTTTGAGGAAGGGGTGAAAGAAGTTAAATTAGTATGAAGTGGAATGCCAAGAATATTTTGTAGCATCTTTCAAACTTATGCAGATAAGCACTTGGAAGAGGTTTCTAAGTTATTTGAGGAACATGAAAATTTGGGGTTCACAGATGCCTGTTGATCTGGAATTTTGCCATTCATATTCGACATGTACAAATGTAGCAGTCGGGTAAATGTGGAAGCACACAACCGTACAAAATTAGTCCTTGAAAATTTGTATTTTTTTTTTACCAAAAAGCCTTAAGGATTTTGTATATGTACAAATTTTTCATATATGAAAAGGTTCTTGGATGAGCTTTCCTTTCTTGTGTTTATAGGGACCCGTTTTCTTGGCCAACTCATATTGTGATTATTCAGGATCAACAACGTTTTTGTGCCACCTTGTTTTCCTCGTATGTAGCTTTATCTCTCTTTATTCCTGTTTCGAGTTCGTAAAGTTCTGTTAACTTTTTTTGCAACACCAACTTCCTCTTGAGTGGGTAAGCTCTCAAATGTAGAGGATTTAACTTTGAAATACAGCAGCCGATCTCAGCATGCAAATTTTGATCAGGTTTTCTATTGACAGAGTACACAAATCGGCACTTACAAGCAGGTTTATAAAAACATGAAAATAAACATGTGCTAACTAGAAAGATTTCGAGTCTTCTAATAATCAAATGCACCCTTTACTCCCTCCAGGCTCTCTCCTAGTGATAACCTGCACAGTCGAATAGTAAAACATATTAGACTCACCATATTATTCACAAAAAAAAAACGAGCGCAATGGTCTTCACATGGCTCGTTTTTGGCTTAATGAATTTCTAGGTATTTCTAGGAACTAAAAGAGAAGGAGAAGAAACAGAGTCATAAATAATTACACGTAAACATGATTTTTTTTTTCACAAGCAAGGTTAGATATACAAATAAAGTCATAAAACCACAGGCAAAAAAACATTTTGTCACAAAAGGGGAAAAAAGAGGCATTCTATATAGTCCATAGTTGTCACAAATGTTGTCATTAGTAAGAGTAAAATGTAAATGTTCATAATTTCATCCAAGTTTGAAGGCATTGTTATAACTTCAGAAATTCCGCGCTCAGATAATGCCCATGCGACACAGTCTCCATGATAAAGGTTATGAAACGGATATTAAACTATATCATTTATCATGGTTTGATGAGGAACGTGGGCAAGGAATCACGCTGGTGATATTGTTGCCTAATGCTGTTGATGAAATCATCATTAACTGTGAACTATATAAAACATGCATCAGGGAAGTACAAACAGTTCAACTTTAACTGTTTAACTGCACAATCCATAGCCAACCAGGGAATTTTTTTGACTTGTTCAATGCTGGATGTGTTGATTAAAACTTAAAATTTGCATCAAGATAGGCTAACTTATTATGGTTTGGCTAAATTTGTTCTTATGGAAGTACCAAACAAAAAATACGGTTCATTCTTTCATTATGTACTTGTAACCTCACTAAGTTATCGATCATGAAATTGCAAGGCCAAATCATGTTGTTTTGCTACCTGCTATTCACCATATAGATGCCTGTCTCAATTGAATCCGATTATATTTCTTGCAATTTTGTGGATGTATTTGGACTTTTCTCGCTAATTATTAAGTCATGTGATGATAAATAACCTCTATGAGATATCCTAGAAGCTGGTTGGGTGAATTTCAGTTGAATAGAAACTCTTGAAGAAAACTTTTTGTGAATTGCAGAGAATACACTAAATCATAAGTGCTTTTTTCTCTCAAATCCTGCAACTATAAAATGATAAAATCCTGAATTTCTAACACAAGCAACTCAACAGGTCTTTAACAAAGCGTTAATATCAAGAACCACATGAATTGCTGTTATGTTCTCCTTCAGAAAGCTTTATTTGGTACAAAGCAACATATAAGATAGTCAAACAACTGCTTTAATAATTTGAAGCTCATGATAGAACATTGTAAATGATTAGTTAGGTTTTTTAATGACTTCAGCAAAAGATATAAAATAGAAACATATTCATGTTGGACTCCGGCTTTCCCAAAGGTTTTCAACTTGGGTTTTCCCGATTAAGTAGCATTTTCTTCAGTAAAAACCTTGGTAGCACAACACCTTCTCTCTTCTCGGTTTATGCGATAAATAAAAATTGTACTAAGTTTTGTTGTCGGGGTTATAGGGCAATATACAAATAGTGCCTACTATAAATCCTAAAAAAAATAAATCTGGATCCCAAGGTCCAATCATTGTAATATTTAGGATGCTTTGTCAAAGGATGATTTGTCATCAAGCTCACAGAAAGGATGATTTATCAAAGTAATATTACAAAGTATAATTTACCACCAAGCTCACAGAAACAAGCCTGGACCTCAAAGTCTAATCTAAGGAGTAATATTTAGCATAACCTATGATAAGCTCCCAATCAAGCCTGGATTTCAATTAGGGATTCTAACTGTTGCTTCACTGAGACATGTAGTCATATGCATATAAAAATTTGTTAAGCCAAAGAATCAGAGGAATCTATCATCTTTCAATCCCAGTATATCACTATAACAAGGGTTATTCTAGATTGTGTAGGAACTAGGAAGAATGGCGCACAACTTGAAATTTATAAGCTTTAGGAACATTTTTGTTAGGGGGGAAAAAGGTTTTAACAGGCCTCTCCAAATTATCATATACCAGTGCTGCACACTTCCATCCTCTGAAAGAACTAATAAGATATCTGAGGAAGGTCTCATTACTTTCCCACCTCCTAATCAAATTTTCAGGAAGATTGTTGCCAAAATATTCGCTGAGCCCTAGAAGCGATTCACAAAGACATTTGTAAAGTAAAGCATTCTACTGCAATATTATCGGTCCGAGAAATTCATCATGAATTTTCCTTTTCCAACATAACCCTACAAGTTATTATATGATTTTTCCTTCATTAGCTCAATCTCTCATTGTTATCAAAATCGCAGATTTAAAACAACACTGAAAGATAAAAGCAACTTACTTGTGCATGCAATATTTGTACTCCTGTCCTCGAACAAAATCCTTCTCTCCCTCTTCCAACTATTAATCACAAGAAACCAAATATATATTTTTAAAAAAACTCCTTTTTGATCACAATGAAAAATTTAGTTAGGGGTTGATTAAACCCTAACTAAAAGAAAGAAATTTGATGAATAATTACCGGATCGCTCTCGTACACGAGAGAGTAACAAGTAGGCGAAAGGCATCGAAGCGCGCAGTTCTCCTTCTCGATCACCGACGATCTACATCTCCATCCCCATAACCCACTGCGATTTCAAGGCACGATTTTCAAATTTAGTCATAAAAACTTGACATTTTTTATGAATTACCTCTCGATGTCAGCGTAGCAAGCTTTCTTCTTCTCTCTGATCTCGTTCTCCTGAAAAATCGAATCGCAAGTAAGCACATCGAAAGAGGAATCCAAGGATCAAAACCCTAACTTGAATCAGAGAGAGATTAGTTACAGTGATCGGACGAGTAGAAGATTTCGCGTGAGCAGGAGAAAGCAAGCTGAAGATTAACAGCGAAAGTAAAAGGCAAGCGATTGAAGGGATTGAGACCGCAGTCGCCATGGCTGCAGAGCTCTCGAGCCAACTTGTTGACTAAAACCCCCCACGCAAATAAGAAGTTAGCAAAATTGCCAAGATGGTATGCTATCCGCAAAATTACCTATAAGAGGGTGCTATATGCCAAATATATATCGGATCCAAGTATGCATATGGATCCGTACCCGCATCGACCCCATAAGGTGCCAGCCACGTCCATTGTATCAAGACGATAGCGCCTATTCTCCCTCTCCCTCTCTCTCTCTTTCTCTAATGGCGATGATATCAGTCGCCTATTTGGGATTTCAAACCCTAAAGCTAGCTCCTTTCTTTCCCAAATCCCAAACCCTCACCCTAGACCCATCGCTTAAACCCCTTCAATTCTCCCAAAAGCCTTGTGCGGGTTCTATTTCCAGAGCATTCTCATCTTCTGCTGTTCAGATCGCTTCAAATACGATACAGGAAGAGAAAGGCACAGGTGCTGCTGCTAAGCCTCAATGGAGAGTGGCTATAGACTTCAAATGGATCCGAGACAACAAGGATTCAGTCACTGAGAACATTAAGAACAGGAACTCGACGGCCGATTTGGAGCGGGTCCTTGATCTGTATGAGAAATTTCTCGATCTTCAGAAGGTGAGACCGTCAATTTTTCATTGGTTATGTTCTTCTGAATGGAAAAAAGTGAACTTTGAATTTGGTGATTAATTTTAAATGCTGTAGCTTGGTTTATTAGGTTTCCATCCTATCTAACATGCAATCTGTTCGAGATGAAGAATGGCTAAGAAAATATTGCTTTTATGATAAAGGAAATGCATCTTTATTTTTGTTTTTGTTTTTGTTTTTGGTTTTTTGAACAAACAGTTATTTTGAGAGGTTTGATCAAGAAAAGAACTAGTGTAATATATGTTTGCTTGAAGTGATCCATAAAGCTAGCATGAGAGACGGAATAGATTGGGGAGTTTGATGATTACAAGTGTAGTTATGCAAGTAGTGTATCAAGGTGAATGGTTGCCATCTCCATCTTCATCGTGAATAAACTGGTATTTTTTTCTCTTCTCAATATGGTATAGTAATGTGTAAGTAGAACATAAGAATAGTAAACGTTATGTGTACCTCACTTTCGTAAATAAATATGTGATTGAAGAGATTATTGGCAAGTTATCCTGTGATGTTACCCTAAAGGCTCGTTGGTGCTAAGGAGACGCTCTATGCATCAGAGGTGGTAAACATCATATTCAGTATGTAATCAGAGCTGGTCAGGTTATTTATGTGAATTGAAAGAGGGAGAACAGATATTTTTAGGAAGATACCTAACATACGAGAAAGTGCGTGTGGGACAAAGTTTTTGTTATTGGCATGTGAAGAAAGTTTTTAAATTCTTGATTCTACAATATGAAATGTATCACAAAAAACCGATCCTTATGCGACATAGTTTGTCTTTGTTAAGTTGGTCTGGCAAAAAAATATTAATAATGGACAATATCCTAAATGAATGTATACATGTAGGAGTGGTGGATATAGGATATTATGTGGTGTATCAGATTCATCAAGGATAGTTTTAAGCAGACACTCTGTGTATTAAATGATTTGATGTATGTGTTGGATTGGTCGTACAACATTTATAAAAAATTATAGTCATCAAATGATGAGTGCCTTCTCTTTACTGAGGTGCTTTATTTAGAAGCTATCAAGTTCAGTCTGGCACCTTTTTCAAGACCGCTTTTGTTTAAGGGCGAAGTGGATGGTGGGTATATGTTGAATGTTCTGTTTGATTCGCTGGCTTTATTTGTACCTTTGACTTGAATGCAGTTGCTTATAACAAATCAATCATCTCTCCCCTTCCTCTAAGCTCTTTCAAGGTTGCCCCTTGATGGCATGGGCTTATTTAATTCATACTATAGAGGATTTAAATAAGTTCACTCTCTGTCAAAAGTATTCTTAGCAAGGAAACTGGTACATGTTTAGAGAGCTGGTATTACTTTAATTGGTGATTTTAAGTTCTTGTTTACTCTTCGACGGGGCCTGCTGATCCATAGCAGATCCCATGGGAAGAGGCTTAGAAGATGGCTTTCGGGCGGATCAGTTAAGAAAATTTTTATGATTACATGTATACATAATAGCATGCTACAACATACTACATTCACAAATCTCTTTGAAGTACATGTGTTTTAAAATACATATGTGACGGTGCCCAGTTTTTGGATTATTAGCCCCTGCATCACCTGCCTACTGCTTTTTTAAGTTTCAGGAAAGAGCAAAGATGAACCCGATGTTGACATATAAGGGAAGTATTAGAAAAAAGCATTTGTACACATTGGCAGACACATATAACATGAACAGATGGGAGAAGTGCTCATAATATCAATCCATGCTGTAGAAATTCAGTAAATTTGTGGTAAGCAGTTGTATGAAGATTTGGCATAAGATAATCTGCACAGTTTGTAATTATGTGTAGAAGAGATAGATTTAAAATAGGTTAGAACTAAAAAGTGCCCATGAAATGTATAATACCTAGAGCTTACTGAAATGTTGGAGACAATCCTCCTCTCCTTCAAAAAGATCTCCTCCACATTTTGCATAATGTACTGCCAACAGGCCTTTAATCTTTCTTTACAGGAAGAAAACTTCTTGCATTTTTTCATCACTAATTTTTCATTATCTGAACATAGTTTGACAATATATTCTTGATTAGCCTGGAATTCTGCTTGTAGCATTCTTTTCCAACCAGCTTTGATATAAAGGTGTGCCATGCACATATTTCTCCAGTTTAGGTTTCATGGGAATGTACTACATGCCTCTGCCTTAAGTTGCACTGCACGTGTAGTGCTAATAATGGTTGTGCATTACGAGAAATGTATATAATCTGTTGATACAAATATGTTTTTCCGCACCAGTGGAGAATTGAAAACTCTCTTACTCTGGTCCTCCCTCCCCATTCCCCCTCATATTAGACGTTTGATGCAAATTCCCTGGTTGTATACCTAAAATGTACTATTGTAATACTTCTTTTATTAAGATCTATATCTAATTATCACTCACAGGTGGCAGGAGCTTGAACAGCTCCGAGGTGAAAGAAACGTGGTTGCTAATAAAATGAAAGGAAAATTAGAGCCATCTGTTCGTCAAGCTCTTGTTGAAGAAGGTAACAACCAACACCCCTATATTTATCATCTTGTTCTTGTTCTTTCTAAAACCTTTATCTCAATTTTCCTTGCAGGGAAGAATTTGAAGGAACAGCTGGTTACCTTAGAAGAAGATCTCATTGGACTCACGGATATGCTTCAGCTAGAAGCTCAATCCATACCTAACATAACTCATCCAGATGTTCCTATTGGGGGCGAAGACAGTTCTGCATTAAGAAAGATGGTATGTGAGCACCCAGGATCTATTTCTCTTTAGTATCCTTGACATCTTAAGTTCATTGTCAGCCTCATTCAAGCATTTTCCCCTCAAAACAGGGTCACAATAGAGCATGTCTCAAAGTGGATAAAGTGTCCCAAAAGAACTGACCATCTTTTGCTCAAAATGAATGCTGACTGAATTACATCGCTAGTTGAGTTGGTATCAAATCCTTGGACTAAACAACTATGAGCAAGATATATGACATTTCCCTTGACAATGAGATGCAAGTGATTTCCCTCCTTTAATCATGCAGCTTAAGCTCATGTAACCAATGGGCAAGCCTCCAAATGCCCCTAGGTCAAGAAAACAAAACCAGTCAGACAAGTGAAATGGCATGAATTTCTATGGGGAGCCACATTCAGTTTGTGGCCCCAAAAAAAAGCCAAAGAGCCAAATGAATGACAATTTCAAGAAATTGTAATCTGATTAGAATAACTTCATTGGTCTTCTCAAATGTCCAGGTTGGCAGTCCACGGGAGTTCAATTTTACTATCAAAGATCATCTTCAACTGGGGAAAGATCTTGATCTATTTGATTTTGATGCAGCAGCAGAGGTATTGATTTTGTTTAATATACACACGGTGGCATTATGTTTTGAAGGTTAATGATGACACGCGATAACACGTGCTTGCATTTTGATTACATTTGATTTTTGGAATTATATACGTTGGATTATCACTATGCTACAACTTGTTAATTTTCTCAACTTGCCAAATAGGCCAGTTGATAATGTCTAATTTTCTCTTTGATTTAGACCATTGATCTTGTTAATGGATCAATTTTTTGGTCCAGTATGGTGGAACAGATGTGGGTTATTTGATTAGCTATTCCCTGCTTAACATTGATCCGCTCCTATATAAAATCATGAAAGCAGTTGGAGTAGATCCCCCCCCCCCCCCCCCAAGTGATACTTCTCCTTGATAATGTTTGCCTGCTGGTTTGTGTTGATAGCTTTCATATGTGTATAACTGCATACTGTATCACACAGGTTAGTGGTTCAAAGTTCTATTACTTGAAGAATAACGCAGTCTTGTTAGAAATGGCCCTTCTCAATTGGGCAGTTTCTGAAGTAGTTAAAGGAGGCTTTACACCTTTGAGCCCTCCAGAGATTGTAAGGTCAGCGATTGTTGAAAAGTGTGGTTTTCAGCCTCGTGGAACAAATACTCAGGTTTGTAAGTCTGGATATCATTCTTTTCACTTTCAGGTATCTATATAGTGGTGCTAGATTATGTTCTCAGACAGCACAATTTGATACATTCATATCTCGCTCAGACTCCATGAAGAATTATATTAAATAACTGAAATGGACAAGGAAAAGCTAGGATATAATATATAAATAAAAGAATCAATTAAAGTGTTATTTTCTGCTTTAAATTACTAGGAGATGCAATGCTTGTCATTTACTCATTTGTGAGTTTGTCCCGTCGAACACTCATCAACCATAAAATATTTTCAGTGCTTCGATTACTTCTATTGAACCTTTACAAATATCCTTCTGTAATTTTCTTCTGTTCTAATTTTTCTTTCTGAATAGGTTTATTCTATTGAAGGCAGTGATCAGTGCCTCATTGGGACATCAGAGATTCCTGTTGCAGGAATCCACATGGATTCTATCATTCCTGACTCTGCACTGCCTTTGAAGTATGTAGCACACTCTCATTGTTTTCGTACAGAAGCTGGTGCTGCGGGAACCGCCACAAAGTAAGTTATATATCCACAATCTATCATTCTTATGAATTAATATTTATATTGGTAGGTTTAATGTTGTAAAACAAGTATTCGTTCACTATTCGTTCGGGAGGTGTTTAGCGTTTAATCGGATTATTCGGTGATTAAACGTTTTATACAGATTATACGTCCACATATATTTTATATTGTTTTAGTATAATTATTATATATAAAATTATGACAAATATATAGGATTATAGATATTGAAAATTTGAAATATACCCGTGGCCTAAATAGCAAAGCGTCCTAACAAAATCGGAAGATTGTGGGTTCAAATCCCACGGGTATGCATTCTTGTCAATGGAATTTTTTGAAACACAATATATAATGTTCGCTATGCAACAAAAAATAGCTCATACCAAAGGGCAAATTACACTGCAATGCAACATGAAACCCCGTAAACATAATCTAACACTAGAGCATATATGCTAAAGCTTAAAAGCATAACACCAAAATACCGTGTAAATGTCTTATGTCGCTACTCACTGTCACATAAACATAAGGAAATACAAAAGGCCTACGAGCTACAGATAACTTCAAAATCAACAAAATATCAAACCGTATAATCACTGTTTAAAATTAGATAAATATCGTTTAAACACCGTTAAAATTGGATAAACACCGTTTAATCGCCGTTTAAACCGTATAATCACTGTGTAAACGTTTTGACCGCATAATTGACCGTTTAATGACTTTACGATTTGTTTTGTCACCGTTTACGTTTAAACGGCCGTTTAAACTATTTTTTTGAACACCGGGTAGGTTACTATACTCTTTACTATACCGTCTTGGATTCACTATAGAGAACTACCCACACCATGTATTCATGCACCTAACAATTTATAGCTCTAGAGTGCTTCATTTTATAAATTGACCACCAATTTAATAGATTAGTTATTTAGTTATTACTTGGATTTATTAAGCGTCCACTAATTTGTTAAAAGTCCTTTGATTTTACTACATGTGTACTGACTGGTTGTATGTTCAATCAGGGGCCTCTATCGAGTACACCAGTTCAGCAAGGTTGAGATGTTCATCTTCTGTCCACCCGAAGATAGTGACTTGTACCATGAAGAACTTATCAGAATCGAGGAAGATCTATTTACATCCCTTGGTCTTCATTTCAAGTTATTGCAACTCTTGAGGCCATGTTTGGATAGGTAGGGTTAAAATCCATAGAATTGACTTTAGGATTAAATTATTTTGGAATGCACATGCATTCCAAAAGTAAAATTCCAATGGATTTTGATAACATAATGCGTGTTTAGATGGTTGGGATAAGGATAGTATCTATATACATAATGTAAACCTATAGGAAGGTGGCAGACTTTTGCGATATCCCTATTTTGCCCTCCTTCGACTATGTATCAACAATAAATGAAGTGAATAATAAGTGAGTCCAATTACAGGAAGATCATTCAATTCAGACCTACTATCTTTAATAGCCAACTACCTTTAATAATGGACATGCTTGAAAGGTCGTTATCGAAATTTAATACTGTTGGGGTAAAAATTTACATCCCGGTTGACCAAGTCAAAATCAAAGTCAACCCCAAGCCAAGTGGGCCCAAGCCCAAATCCAGTGGGCCTATGCCCGGGTCGAGCCAGAACATGAAGCGGCCGGCCTCCATCCATGCCAAGATAAAAATTTTGTAATAAATAATTTTGTTGTATTTCTATTATTTTATTTTATAGATAAATGTAAGAAAAATAGGCATAAAGCCAAATTTTTGTAAAGCCCATGGCTTATGTGCAAAAAGAAATGGCACATGAGCCATGGGATAGGCAAAATGCCATTTTGTGAAGCCCAAGGGGCTATGTGTAAAGTGTATGGCCTATAAAGGCAAAGATAATGAAATATCTCAACAACTTTTTCTCTCTCCAAAAAAAGTTTCAGATCTGAAATCTTTCTTCCTTCTTCAAGGTTCCAAAACCTTCTTCTTTCTTTTGAATTAAATCAAGAGTTCTACTCTCCTTTTTATAAAACAAATTAGTTTTTCACCACAAAAACCATCAAGGGGAACTCAGATCTTCCATTAGATCTAAAAAAGGAGTGATTTTTAAAATCCCATATCTCTTGATCTTCAAGATCCAGCTAACAGAGGAGGAAGAAGAACCCCTTTCACTAAACCCTAAAAAAAAGAAAAAAAAACACTCAGGAGTCCAACTCCTCTTTGATTTCTCTTCAGAGAAATCTTTTTAGGCTAAAAGCCTCTTTTTCTCGCCGGCGCTCAAGCGCAGAGCGCCCACGTGCCGACACGTGGCGCGCTTGCGCTCCAGCGCAAGTCGCCCTCGTGCCGACACGTGACGCTCTTGCGCTCCAGCGCAAGCGCCCGAGCGCAAGTCACCCCGGTGTTGACACGTGGTGCGCAAGCCCTCGAGCGCAAGTCGCCCTCGTGCCGACACGTGGCGCTCTTGCGCTCAAGCGCAAGCGCTCGAGCGCAAGTCGCCTACGTGCCGACACGTGGCGCGTTGCGCTCCAGCACTCTGCGCTCGAGCGCAAAGCGCCCACGTGCCGACACGTGGCGCGCTCGCGCTCAAGCGCCTAGGCACTGGCCCCACGCATCCTTTGGATGTCTTTTTCCCCTTTACTTATATATACATGTATATATATACATATGTATACAAATGTACACATACACATATTCCGCGACACTGTCCCTGTTAGAAAAAAATTTCTAACGGGACGCTGCCCCACACCCCGCAAGGGGGCTGCTAGCCCCCTTGACCCCCAGCCCGCTATCCGGGTAGCGGGACCCCCGTAAAAACTCTGCGTGGCTTCCGATATATTCAAACCCCCTCCAAAACAACACACATGCACACTGCACATTGAGTTCGCATGACCAGTTTAACCCGTCAATCGGAGGTTCCCTCGTTCCAAAGGCGAGGGGTAATAACGGCAGCTTAGTCCGCGGCTGCCGGAGATTCGGATCCCCACAATCATTAAACCCCGGCCTACCCTAGGCAGGGGGAATTTGTAGTCCGCCTGACAAGCGCGCGCGTATTCCCATCTCAATGGGGTGACGAAAAACACCCGACAGATTCTGGCACGCCCGGTGGGACCAATCTCTCCTCCCATATTTCGGGTTAAACATTCATGCGAACTCAATCAATACACATATCGATTGCCTATACTGAAATGATGTTTTTTTTCATGCAGCAATCAACCTTCGACGACAATGTCTCCCCAGACGAATTCAGCTTCCAACGTGACCCCGATTTCGTACGTGGTCAAGATCAACGCTCGTGTGGTTCTCCCCGCAAGCCTCAGTCGACAGTGGGAGGAACCGCCCCGCCAGTTTGGCTCCGTCATCATCTACCCTGCCGGAAGCGCTCATCTGGCGGAAATCCCAGCGGAACAGGTGGCCAAGCCGGTCCCAAGGGGCAAGACGCCGAATGTTGTGATTGCTAAGGCACCACAACCGAAACTTAAGATGGTGTCTGAACGACTCCCTGGCGCTCCAGCTGGGGGTAAGGCTTCCGGTGCGAAAGGCAACATCAAATGCTGCGGACGAGCTCAGGCGATGACTCCAACAAGTGCACAATCGATTGTATCTCCAAAATCCTCCATCGCCCGGTCTACGGCATCTTCCCAAAGAGCCGAAGTCTGTCAGGTGCTTAGAACAGAGAAGTTAAGGCAGAAGCGGCTCAGGTATCGAGCCAATAAGAGGGCCAGGGCTTCGGCCAAATGGAATCGTGTGAAGTTCCAAGTGCAGGGTTGCCCCGCGACGACGGCTGAGTCGGACGTAAGAATCAGCAATTCCTTCGAGCCTCTGAAGTGGGTTCAGAAAAATGCCATGGCCGCCAGGATCAAGAAGACAGCAGTCCGAACAGCGCTACAAAGAGACGTGTCATGGCCTCAACATAAAAAGTATGACACTGTCTCTTCAAGGGTCTATCAGGCGCTCTGTGCCGCACGAAAGCAGCGGGGAAAATCCAAAAAAGAAGCGCCATCACCACTCAAGAAACTGGTTAGGCCAGCCACCTTCAATCGACTACCAGCAACCGAAACAAGGGGGTCAAGACAGCAATCCGTGAAATCAGCTGCCAATGATAGAAAGACGGCCGGATATATCATCCATACGGTCTATATGGCGGGCGGTCGCCCCAGCGACAACCTTCGCAGCAAAAGCAAGGATGGGGCCACCACATCTCAAGCCCAATCTAGCCTGAATGTGGTTGCCGCCGCCCAAGAACAGCCGCCCCCGCTGGATGAAGAAAACCCTCTCGATGAGGATGATAGGCAGAAAGACCCCTCGGTCCATGCAGAGTCAAGCTCGGACAGCGAGGAAGAGCCAACTTTCCGCCCCAGGACTGCGGAGCAAGAGCTGCTTCAAGAGCTTCGAAAACAGCTCAGGAGCAAAGATAAAGAGATGGCCAAGCTCTATTCGAAGATTGACGACTTAACGAACGTGGTGATGCAGCTTACGGCTCAAATTGCTCGAGCACCTCCCAATCAAGCACAAGCCGCTACTAATCAGCCGGGTGATGACAATCCGAGGCAGCCAATGCCTGTTCCTTTAGGACCAAGACTGGTCGAGCCGCATGAAAGCCGGCCGCACTCCGCTTCTGGGGACGCCTTGGCCCCTGATAGCACTATCCCGCTAACACAGGATCGGATAATGGATTTGGTCACCAGCAAAGTTAAAACATTGGTGGCCGAAGCTGAAGCTCAGAAAGAAATCGACAGTAGTGGGCGGCCATATCCCGCGCAATACGATCTGATTGAGTTCCCAAGCGGCTACGTCATTCCTAAGTTCGGAAGATTTGATGGAACGGAGAATGCAAATCAGCACGTTGCCCACTTCAAAGCATCGTGCGGAAATACAGGGGGTAATGACGCGCTCCTTCTTCGTCAGTTTGTCAACAGCCTGACCGGCGTCGCCTTCGACTGGTATGCGAGTATACCGGATGGGTCCGTCATTACCTTTGCCCAAATGGAGTCCCTGTTTCGGCAAAGGTTCATGAGTGTCAGTGATAAAATCTCCATTGCCGACCTTGTGAGGACCAAGCCGGAGAAGAATGAAAGCAACACCGACTTTATCGCCCGATGGCGTAATCTCACAGTCAAGTGTGAACCGCCGCTGGAGCAGGACCAGTCCGTCAGCCTTCTCATTGGGAACCTCAGCAATTGGATGGTCCCATTCTTGTGTACAGCGGGCCTCAAGACATTTCAGAAGCTAACCAAGAAAGTCCAAATGCTGGAACGCTCGAAGCAAGAGTCCCCGCCGGACTCTCAGAGAGACAAAACCTGGAAAAGCAAGCGGGACGACAACCATAGAAGCGGGAGTTCCAGCAGTACCAATGTCTTCAATGCCTCTGACAATGAAGAAAAGCGAAGGGCGGGCGAATCCAAAACCAACCGGTCTCGAAAGCCATTGCTGGGAGGAGATGGGCCATCCCTTGAGGAGAAGAAGAACAAGGTTTATTCTTTCAGAAGGGACAAGGTCCGCAAGATATTTAAAGACGCCTTGAACAATGGCCTACAATTGCCGGAGTCGAAAAGACCCCAAGAAGCAAAAATGACCGACAATCCTCTGTATTGCCCGTACCACCGAGTAGTGAGCCATGCGATCGAGGATTGCTATATCTTCAAAGACTGGGTCGAGAAGCAGTACAAAACTGGAGAGATCGAGCTGTCCAAAAGCGTGTTGGTGAACAATCAAATTGCAACCGCCAACTTTATACAGACAGAAGTTGAAGCCTTCTGGGAGCAGACAGCTGAACCTGCTGCCCTGAAAAAAGAAACTGACTCATCGCGGCCTCCGTAGAGTACGCACATATCTAATAAGACGAAGAAGATGCTAAAGCTACTTCAGAAAGAGCCCAGGATGGAACGAGAAGGACAGAAGAAGCCTACCAGTCCAGCTGCCAATGTGGCTCCATCAGGCTCAAAATCCAAGAAGCTCAAGAAGAAGTAAAGTGCAGCTCGGCGCGAAAGAGAGTCTGCAGGGAGATCGACCATTCAAAAATATATCGATTCCCTCGAAGAATATGAACAAAAGGAAAGAACATTGATTCAATTGAAGGAGTTCTTCCCTGTACAAGCGGCTGAAATTCTGGAGGAGTTAGAAGAAGACTCCAATGAAGAAATCCCAGTAGTGACCTGCTACGCCATCCATCTTGGCAGTGACTCCGAGGATGAGCTCTGTTTTCCTGAAGAGGACGAGGAGCTCGCCACAAAGGCCAATTAAATCCAGCTCAGAAGCGGCAGGGCTCTACCGCCAAATCAGGGCAACGCCCCAAAAGGGAAGGAAAAACAAGTCGCTAATGAAGAAGATGGCAGAGAACCGACTGATGAAAACATAAGTCCTTCCTCGGTGGACTATAATGTCTTGGCACATCTCCGGAAGCTTCCGTCTCTCCTGAGCATCTACGACGCCTTGGTCCTATCTAAGGAGCTTAGAGATGTTCTCAGTCACGCTCTACAAAACCCCGAGCGGTATCAGGCTCACTTTGCGGAAATTAATATGAAAGAAGCCCAGCACGCTCTGCATGCCGCCGCAGTCACATTTAAGGATGAAGACTTGCTACTGGGAACGGCTGAGCATAATCGGCCGCTTTACGTGACCGGGTACAGCGACGGAGATCGAATTAATCGCATATTGATTGATCCGGGGTCCTCAGTGAACATCATGAACTTGCGAACTCTGAAGAGTTTGTCAATGGACGTCCGACACCTGTCAAGGGAAAGGATTGTCATTCAAGGCTTCAACCAAAATTGCCAGCAAGTTCTGGGGTCTATAGCTTTGCCAATCAAATTCGGGGATCTGCAAACTGAAGCTAAGATATACGTGATCGACGCCGACACGTCTTATAAGATTCTCTTGGGGCGGCCGTGGCTCCACGATTACGACATCATTCCGTCAACTCTCCATCAATGCATGAAGTATACTAAAAATGGCGAAGAAAGACGCATTGACGGAGACATCCAGCCGTTTGGTGTGCATGAAGTCCGATATGAAGATTCTCGGTACTTTATGAACCACCAAAATGCTAAGCCACAACTAACCGAGGATAGACCAGCCCCAAGACTCAAAAGCAAATCTGCGCCGGCTATCACTTTCAAAAGCAAAAATACCCAAGTGTGCCCGCATTTCGGCAGCGACACTGATGAGTCCGACGCTGGAAGCCCGTCCTTCCGTAAAACTCGCCCTCATTTCGGCAGCGATACGGACGAATCTGTTACCGAAGGCCCATCTAGTAGCAAATTCCGCCCTCATCTTGGCAGTGACACTGAAGAGTCAGAAGAAGAGGACCTGTCGTGCAACAGCTGTGCAGATTGGCCCCCCATGCAGCAAGCGAAACTACGAGAGACCTTCAAAGTCGCAGAAGGGTCCGTGGCCATCACAAGGGTGCCGGAACGGATGTGCAAAGAGCTCGACGCATTGTCAGTCTCTACCGTGGACCAGCTGAAAACTTTCTACGTGCCCGGGAGGAAAAATGGACAGAAGGGCATCCTGTTTTACAGGTCAAACCTCGTTGCGCACCCGGACGATCTATCTGTCGCGTGCCTTCCCTATGAGAGAGGCATAAGAGCCGTCCTCAATCCCCGATACTATGTGCCCGAGATGCGGGAATACTTTAAGAAGTGCGGATGCCGGTTATATCAAACGGAGTCCGAAGCAAAGTTTTACGAAGGGCTATGGTATCCGTCCCAGGTCCGAGCACTCATCGATGGACGAATTCCAGATAGACGGGGCATAGGCTACATTCAACCTGATTCCAAAGCGTGCTACATGATCCATGTTGGTGAGGCCAGCGAAAGATCAAATGATGATGACGAGATAGCCGAGCCAGAAGAAGCTCCTCAAGAGCTCGAAGATGGCGGACAAGCAACCTTTGATGAGCTAACCGAGATTGACTTAGGAACGTCCGATAATCCAAGGCCGACCTACATCAGCTCACTCTTGTTGGAGGAAATGAAAGAGCAGCTAATTGCCCTGCTGCGTGAGTTCGTCGACTGCTTCGCGTGGACGTACAAAGAAATTCCTGGCCTTTCCTCTGGGGTAGCCGTGCATAAGCTGGCTATATCTCCTGATGCTAAGCCAGTCAAACAAGCTCCTCGAAGAATGAGAAGGGAACTAGAAGAAAAGGTCATCGAGGAAACTAAGAAGCTCATCGATGCCGGCTTCATCAGAGAAGAGAAATATGCGGACTGGATCGCATGCGTAGTCCCAGTGAAGAAGAAAAATGGGCAGATCCGAGTTTGTGTCGATTTCAGGGACCTCAACAAGGCATGTCCTAAAGACGACTTCCCGCTACCGGTCATTGAAATGATGGTCGATGACACCTCAAATTATGAACTGTTCACCTTTATGGACGGCTCGTCTGGATATAATCAGATCAAGATGTCGCCTGAGGATGAGAAGCACACAGCATTTCGAACCCCGATCGGGATATATTGCTACAAGGTAATGCCATTCGGACTGAAGAACGCGGATGCTACATATCAGAGGGCAATGACTAATATCTTTGATGACCTAATCCATAAAGTCGTCGAATGCTATGTTGATGATCTGGTCATCAAGACTAAAGCCAAGGCCGATCATATCCAAGATCTCAGAACCGTTCTCACCAGACTGAGGCAATACGATCTGAAGATGAATCCTTTAAAGTGCGCTTTTGGCGTGTCATCGGGAAAATTCCTGGGCTTCATAGTTCGACATCGAGGGATCGAAGTTGACCCATCAAAGATAAAGGCCATCATGGAGATGCCCCCTCCGAAGAGTCTGACGCAGCTAAGATCTTTTCAAGGCAAGCTTGCTTATATACGGAGGTTTATCTCAAATTTATCGGGGAGATGCAGGCCCTTCTCAAAGCTCATGAAGAAAGGAGCTCCTTTTATCTGGGATGCCGAATGTCAAGCAGCGTTCGAAAGCATCAAACAGTACTTGTTGCACCCTCCAGTGCTGGCCGCTCCCATTCCAAATAAACCGCTGATTTTCTACACTGCCGCGCTGGACGAGTCACTCGGTGCGCTCCTTGCCCAGAATAACGAGGAGGGAAAAGAAAATGCCCTCTACTACCTCAGTCGAACTCTAGTCGGGGCGGAACACAACTACTCCCCAATCGAAAAGCAATGCCTGGCTCTGATATTTGCTGTGAAGAAGCTGAGGCACTATTTGCTCGCTCATCGGGTTATGCTGATCTCCAAGGTCGACCCGCTCAAACACTTGATGACCAAAGCAAGCCTAGCCGGCAGAATGGCAAGATGGGCTGTCATGCTACTTGAGTTTGACATAGTTTATACCCCTCAGAAAGCAGTAAAAGGGCAAGCTCTTGCAGACTTTCTCGCTGCTCATCCCATACCATAAGGGTCGCCGCTAAATTGTGAGTTACCCGATGAACAAGTGCTGCACCTCGAGGAAGATGAGCCATGTTGGGAGCTCTACTTCGATGGAGCCTCGTCAATAAGGACCTCCAGTAAATCAAGCGTCCCGGAGATAAAAGCAGGGATAGGATTGGTGTTCATCACACCATCAATGGGAATCCTACGGCGTTCTTTTGCTCTCACCGAGCCTCGAACAAACAATGAAGCTGAGTATGAAGCTCTGATAGCTGGTTTGGAGCTCGCCATAGAAATGGAAATCCGTCGGCTACGAGTCTACGGTGACTCCCAGCTTGTCGTCAACCAAGTAAGCGGCGACTATAAGATATACAAACCCGAATTAGCCTGGTACAGAGGCCGAGTGGTGGAACTCATGAAACAGTTCACTCATATTGAACTAATGAGAATCCCCAGAGCGTTGAACGGAAAAGCCGACATACTCGCTCGCTTAGCCAAGGAGCTGGCTGATTCTGACATGGACGAAATTCTGATCACAGTCAGGAGTCGGCAAATTCTACCCCCAGTCTCTCTACGAGAAGAGGAAAGCGCGGAACAAAAGAGCAGTCCTGCGGAAGAAGCTTCGATCATCCAAGACGAGCCTGATTGGAGAGAACCCTTCATAGAGTACCTCCGATACGACAGGCTGCCCGAAGAAAAATCTGCGAGGATTCAGTTGAAGAAAAGAGCTCTCCGATACGTGTTTGTAAATGACACGTTATACCGCAGGTCATACGACCAACTCTGGCTCAGGTGTCTGTCATTGGCCGAAGCCCAAAAGGTCATGAAAAATGTTCACTCGGGCGTTTGCGGTGCTCACCAATCTGGCCCCAAGATGCGACTTCAAATCAAACGGCTTGGGTATTACTGGCCCACCATGATACGGGACTGCGGAGAGCATGCAAAGAAATGTTATATCTGCCAAATTCATGGTGATTTCATTCACAAGCATCCCAATCCGCTGCATCCTACGGTGGCGTCGTGGCCCTTCGAAGTCTGGGGCACCGACATTGTTGGCCCAATTGATCCTCCGTCATCTAAAGGCCACCGGTTCATACTGGCCGCGACAGACTACTTCTCCAGATGGGCTGAAGCTGTCCCGCTAAAAGAAGTCAAGACAAAAGATATTCTGACATTCTTTCAGCATAATATTCTATACCGCTTTGGTACACCAAGAAGAATCATTTCTGACAACGGGCCTTCTTTCAAGAGCTTCAATGTATCAAGGTTCGCTACTCAGCACAAGATAGACTGGAGATATTCCTCCATCTATAATCCAAGAGCCAATGGGCTAGCAGAAGCCTTCAATAAGACTCTATGCAAGCTCCTGAGGAAAAATGCTTCAGCCAATAAGAGAGACTGGAATCTCAAGCTTTACGAGGCATTGTGGGCATATCGTACCACGCACCGTACTCCAACTCAGTCCACTCCATACTCATTGCTCTTCGGAGTGGAGGCGATTCTCCCCCTCGAAATCGAGGTTCCAAGTCTAAGAATGGCCATCCAACATGAGTTGACGGAGGAGGAAAACATGCTTCTTCGACTTGAAGAACTCGATGCCCTCGAAGAAAAGAGGCTCGCGGTGCAGTAAAATCTGGAGCTATACCGAGCCCAAATGTCACGGGCCTATGACAAGATAACCCGTCTCCGCGCTTTCAAGAAAGGTGAGTTGGTGTTGGTCCTCAAAAGACCGATCATCCCCAATCGACATGCCAAGGGAAAATTCGAGCCGAACTGGGAAGGACCATACGTCATCGAGAAAGTGTTTGACGGAGGATCCTACCAACTAATAAGCGCCAAGGGAGAAAGGCCCATGCCACCATCAATGGCCGATATCTCAAGAAATACTATACGTGAATGCTCCAAGTCGCAGGCGAATTGAGCACATCAGCCCTACGGTCTGGATCATACATCCTGCAAAACCGTATACAATCCACGGGCGTGAATGACCCTTATCTCTCCCAAATCCTGCCGGTGAGACTACTTTTAAAGCCCCACCAGCGGCAAAAAAAAAATAAATAAATAAAAGAAATAAAAAATAAACGGTATGTCCACAAGCAAAACGAGCACGGATGAAAACCCGAAAGGGCTCCGTGAGTAAAAACAGCAGGACTACCGGCGAGTCTGTGAAAACCCGAAAGGGCGCAAACTCGTGAAATGAGATGAAATACACTCGCAAAGTCCTCTCGACCTTGTGAGGAGAAAACCCCTGCGTGAGATCCTTACGACTCACAAAGGAGCAACACACTTAGGAATCCTCACGATTCCTAAGGAGAAAATACACCTGTGGGATCCTCACGACTCGTAGGGAGAAAATGCTTTTATGGGACCCTCACGGCCCATAAAATTGAAAAGCCTTAGGTGATAGGGTCCCAAACCTGTCTCCTAAGCCATCGTTCCCCCAGCGGGCAACGGCAAATGATGAGTCGCTCCTGGCATTTCGCTTCAGTGTTAGCGGTGCTGATGCCGACCAAAAACCCAAATCCCAAGTCCTCCCAAGGCAAATGATGAGTTGCTCCTTGCATTATTCCAGTGCAGCAATACTGATGCCAAACAACATCCAAATTCTAAGTCCCCAAGTGGCGAATGATGAGTCGCTCCTGATACCATATCCCAGTGCAGCGATGCAGACGCCAACCAAATTCCAAATCCCATACCCCAACGGCGAATGATGAGTCGCTCTTGGTACCATATTCCAGTGCAGCGATGCAGACGCCAACAAAGACCCAAAATGCTTTTGGCCCTACGGTCTGGATCATACATCCTGCAAAACCGTATACAATCCACGGGCGTAAAACAACCCCAATCTCTCTCATGTCCTACCGGTGAGACCACGTTCAAAATCCTACCAAAGAAAAAAATTTAATTAAAATTTTTTTTTTAAAATTTTTTTTAATTGTTTGTCCACAAGCAAGAGGGGCACGGATGAAAACCCGAAAGGGCTCCGTGAGTAAAAAACAGCAGCACTGCCGGCGAGTTTGTGAAAACCCGAAAGGGCGCAAACTCGTGAAAAAAGAAATGAAATGCACTCGCAAAGTCCTCTCGACTTTGTGAGGAGAAAATTCCCGCGTGAGATCCTTACGACTCACGAAGGAGCAACACACTTAGGAGTCCCCACGACCCCTAAGGAGAAAATACACCTACGGGATCCTTATGACCCGTAGGGAGAAAATGATTTGTGAGACCCTTACGGCTCACAAAATGGAAAAGCCTTAGGTGACAGGGATCTAAACCTGTCTCCTAAGCAACCAAATCTAAATCCTCTCAGAGCATATGATGAGTTGCTCCTGGCATTATTCCAGTGCAGCAATGCAGATGCCAAACAAAAAAAAAACAAATCCAAATCTTCTCGGGGCAAATGATGAGTTGCTCCTGGTATTATTCCATTGCAGCAATACAGATGCCAAACAAAAACCAATTCCCAAACCCTGTCATGGCAAATGATGATTCGCTCCTGGTACCATATTCCAGCGTAGCGATACTGATGTCAACCCAAATCACATCAGGTCGGCAAAACAACCAATGACCTCCCTGGCAGAACCAAATTCTACCTCGGAAACAAGTCAACTTCATCCCTGACGCCGCAAGAAGCGGGGCAAGTTAAATTCAGAATCGACCGTCCAAGTCGCAAAAAGGGCAGCATTGACCGTCTACGTCGCTAAAATGGCAGCACCGACCGTCCACGTCGCTAAAAGGGCAGCATCGACCGTCCACGTCGCTAAAAGGGCAGCACCGACCGTCCAAGTCGCAAAAATGGCAGAACCGACCGTCCAAGTCGCAAAAAGGGCAGCATCGACCGTCCACGTCGCTAAAATGGCAGCACCGACCGTCCATGTCGCAAAAAGGGCAGAACCGACCGTCCAAGTCGCAAAAATGGCAGCACCGACCGTCCATGTCGCAAAAAGGGCAGAACCGACCGTCCAAGTCGCAAAAATGGCAGCACCGACCGTCCAAGTCGCAAAAAGGGCAGAACCGACCGTCCAAGTCGCAAAAATGGCAGCACCGACCGTCCAAGTCGCAAAAAGGGCAGAACCGACCGTCCATGTCGCAAAAAGGGCAGAACCGACCGTCCATGTCGCAAAAAGGGCAGAATCGACCGTCCACGTCGCTAAAATGGCAGCACCGACCGTCCACGTCGCAAAAAGGGCAGAACCGACCGTCCAAGTCGCAAAAAGGGCAGCACCGACCGTCCACGTCGCAAAAAGGGCAGCGCAGGATTCCTACAAAGCGGGAACCAGATCAATTCGGGCCAGGGGAAACGTCTATCACCGACACTCCATCTCGGAGTCATGTCAAGCAACGATCGTCCATGTCGTAAAAAGGGCAGTGCCAGCTTCCCAAAAAGCGGGAACCAAATCAGGTCGTCTCCAAGTAAAAGAAGATCCATCAATTTCATGCACACGACCCACATATGTGGTGTGCATTTATTGTTGGGGGGTAATTTGTTGGGGTAAAAATTTACACCCCGGTTGACCAAGTCAAAATCAAAGTCAACCCCAAGCCAAGTGGGCCCAAGCCCAAATCCAGTGGGCCTATGCCCGGGTCGAGCCAGAACATGAAGCGGCCGGCCTCCATCCATGCCAAGATAAAAATTTTGTAATAAATAATTTTGTTGTATTTCTGTTATTTTATTTTATGGATAAATGTAAGAAAAATACGCATAAAGCCAAATTTTTGTAAAGCCCATGGCTTATGTGCAAAAAGAAATGGCACATGAGTCATGGGATAGGCAAAATGCCATTTTGTGAAGCCCAAGGGGCTATGTGTAAAGTGTATGGCCTATAAAGGCAAAGATAATGAAATATCTCAACAACTTTTTCTCTCTCCAAAAAAAGTTTCAGATCTGAGATCTTTCTTCTTTCTTCAAGGTTCTAAAACCTTCTTTCTTTTGAATTAAATCAAGAGTTCTACTCTCCATTTTATAAAACAAATTAGTTTTTCACCACAAAAACCATCAAGGGGAACTCAGATCTTCCATTAGATCTCAAAAAGGAGTGATTTTTAAAATCCCATATCTCTTGATCTTCAAGATCCAGCTAACAGAGGAGGAAGAAGAAGAACCCCTTTCACTAAACCCTAAAAAAAAGGAAAAAAAAACACTCAGGAGTCCAACTCCTCTTTGATTTCTCTTCAGAGAAATCTTTTTAGGCTAAAAGGCTCTTTTTCTCGTCGGCGCTCAAGCGCAGAGCGCCCACGTGCCGACACGTGGTGCGCTTGCGCTCCAGCGCAAGTCGCCCTCATGCCGACACGTGGCGCTCTTGCGCTCCAGCGCAAGCGCCCGAGCGCAAGTCACCCCGGTGTCGACACGTGGCGCGCTTGCGCTCGAGCGCAAGCGCTCGAGCGCAAGTCGCCCTCGTGCCGACACGTGGCGCTCTTGCGCTCAAGCGCAAGTCGCCTACGTGCCGACACGTGGCGCGTTGCGTTCCAGCACTCTGCGCTCGAGCGCAAAGCGCCCACGTGCCGACACGTGGCGCGCTCGCGCTTAAGCGCCTAGGCGCTGGCCCCACGCATCCTTTGGATGTCTTTTTCCCCTTTACTTATATATACATGTATATATATACATATGTATACAAATGTACATATACACATACTCCGCGACACTGTCCCTGTTAGAAAAAAATTTCTAACGGCGCGCCGCCCCGCACCCCGCAAGGGGGCTGCTAGCCCCCTTGACCCCCAGCCCGCTATCCGGGTAGCGGGACCCCCGTAAAAACTCTGCGTAGCTCCCGATATATTCAAACCCCCCTCCAAAACAACACACATGCACATTGCACATTGAGTTCGCATGACCAGTTTAACCCGTCAATCGGAGGTTCCCTCGCTCCAAAGGCGAGGGGTAATTAACGGCAGCTTAGTCCGCGGCTGCCGGAGATTCGGATCCCCACAATCATTATACCCCGGCCTACCCTATGCAGGGGGAATCTGTAGTACGCCTGACAAGCGCGCGCGTATTCCCATCTCAATGGGATGACGAAAAACACCCGACAAATACATTGAATGGTGAACTTACCAAACTCTACAACCAACTCCTTTTTCATCCCCTCACATATATATAGCCAATTACTTCTTGCATCTGCTACAACAACAATCTGCTTGGGAAGGTGTCAAGGAAAAACCAGATTGTAAGGTATGTTTTATCGTTTCTCTATATTCATTGCTCTATATCGACAAAAGCGCAATTATTTATGTTTTAAAATTCTAACAATATTTTACCCATCAGTAACTATAGGATGAGTCGTCGATTTTTTTTGCCGTAATCTTTTGCAAGATGGATGGATGTAGTGAACAAGTGATGGTTAACAACTGCTTTGCAGATTTTAATTTAGTTCATCAATTGTTTGCGAAGTTTATCATTGAAAAATTTATTATTGATATAGATAGTTTCACGAATGCTTACCTTGGTGATTTGTACTATGAAATTTGCTATTTCTTTCATGTGAGCAACTTAAGCGGTTTATGTCTTTAAGATGTATGTGTGATGTGCATTTTACATTTAAAACAATGTGTGCTTATAAAAATATTTTGATTTTCTCAATGTCTTGTGGAAAATATTCAAGCTTTATATCCATATGAAACTTGCCAATATTTTTTGATGGATGACGAGCCTCCATTGCAGCTTCTTGAGAGTATCAGAAAAAGGTTGAGTGTTTGCGTATTGAGAATTAGATTATAACATATGAGCTTTCGGTCGAATGATAGACGTAATTAGTTCTTCGGTCGAGAGTTTGCGTAATGAGAATAAGATACTACGATGCCCAACTTCGGTTGAGAGTTTGACATAATTGATTCTATGAAGCTTGAACGTATTTTTTACCAATGCTTGGTTTTCGGAAGTTCATACCCTTGAGATGTTTCAATGATAAATCGGATGGTGATATTTAAGGATTGGTTAGATGAGGATATATATCGTGTCTGTTTTGTTATTCAAGAAAGAATTGTGAATTCTATACACAAGCGTGTTGTAGGAATTTTGTATTTTCTTTTGATATTATTAAAAAAAAGACTAACATTAAACATATCATCTTGAATGTTGTGCTTTATTGAGTTAAATCGGTGTTGAACAAACTTTGTTCCATCAATAAAAAATCATTGAGACCCATTTATATAAAAAGGAAAAAGTTGGAAATGAAGTGAGAGCGCTCAAGCAGTGTGCATCTTATGCATTCTTACAGATATACTAATTGTTTCCATTTTTATTAAATATTATAAATATCTACAACTACCTCCTAAGTCCCATGAACGACGTACTTATTTGAAATATTTTTTTATTCATATTACACATACAACCAAGCTCATGTGAACAAAGAGCTTAGTTCAAAATGTCTCTTTCTTCATACTTTATATATATTTTGCAAGAGCCCCTCTTGCCTCAAAATCCCCATGAACAAGGGACCTTCCTAAAAAAAATCTCTTTCTTTGTTAGCCAATGACTTCTTTTCTCAAATTAATATTAAGCTCATAATGTTGTGACTTAGCAAATCGGTTTGGGACAAGTTTTGATGAAATTTTTTCAATAATTCTCTCAAAATAGATAGAAATATAAATATACAGAAGTTAAGACTGTTATACAATGAACTAGGCAACCATAAGTCTGCAAACCATTTAATTTTGAAAAATTTATGGAATATCATATGTTACCTTACGTCTCTAACACTATTTGAGAGTTTATATATATATATATATATAGGTCATCAGTCACATGCATTTGCATGCTTGTAAGGAACTCATTCTCTCTAATGAAAAGTACACATTGGTGGCAGAATTTTCTCAAGATGCCAATTTTACCCCCAAATTATTTATAACTATTACATACACATGTGAAAGCACATATTTTGTCTATAATAATTCAATCTATATATACTTCTTTTCGTGTTTCAACCATCATAGTCATGAATAAGAACAATAATTTATAGCAAACTATGTGTAGTGAAGAGAAAGAACATTGCAAGCAAACAAATGAAATTAATATGTACAGTGAAGCAAGCATAGAATTAAATAGATCATCCTTTCAACATGTACATTAGAAAATGAATGAGCAATGCTATTATTGATTAAAAAAACACCGAAGTCATGACAGTCTTTTCAAGAAAACAGTTTTCTACCTGAAACAATGTTGCACTCTTTCACTATCCTCATGACAATGGCATCACATTAATTTCTCCTCACAAGCCTTCACTATTTGATTAAACAATACATCATTCATTTTAAAATATGATGTTAAATATTTTGGTAGTATCGTCAAAAGCATAACGTAAGGTACACTTCAATAATAGCAAAATATAGACATGCAGTGGAACTGAAAATAATCCATCATGCCAATAATTACGAGTAATACTTTACCTGCGGGTTTAAATCCTGTCACAATTTACCTAAGAGATAAAATGATGGGACCCATAACACCTAGATATTAGTGTCAAACAAATGGGTGTTTGGTGTTTGTCTCTTGGGTAAACCGTGGTAGGATTTCACGCCGGTTGGTTAAGCATTTTTCATAATAATTATGGGTATCTATTTGCCAAAAGATATGATTGTTTATCAATCAGATGATATCCAACTAAGTACATTAGAATGTATATTAAATATTTATTATTTCTTTCTATTCATAGGTTGTTTTCCCCCCCTAAACATACCAATAATATCCTTCCGTCAATTTTGAAGTAGCATAGCATTAATTAACAGGGGCATGATTCTATAGCTAGGTTTAATTTTAAAATAGCCTACGCCGTAGCATTAATTTTAAAATAGCCTACTCCAAGTGTGTCATAGCAACTGTCTGCAAGGCTCCTCCTCAATGCACAGATACTGTATTAAAATTTTTGACGGCATTACTTATCCTTTAGAAACACCTACTTTTTTATTCTTATATATAGCACATTTCTTTACATGATTCTGCCCCTTTGTTCCCTTATTACCGTAGGCTATTTTGACAACTCTGCCCTTTATACCCTCCTTTTATTGATATGGTGGATAGAGCCATATGATTTAAAAAAATATCAATGTATGCACGAAGAGAGTGAAGGCGCATGCATGATCTAAGTAAAGCATAGTAAAAGTAATTAATGCAAATAAGAAAAAATACATATGAAACAAAAGAGTTTGTATAAATGACAAAAGCTCATATATATATATATATATATATATATATATATATAAACTCACCCGTGAAGCAATAGCTCACACATAATGATGATATACAAAAGTCCTTTAACAAGAAATTTTTTTCGATCCGCTGTATTTCGTAAATTGCAGTTATATTCCTATGCTCGACAGAAATACTTGAACATTTGGTTATGATAAATTTGTCGATAGTAAATTATGATTTCTCACTTATTATCTATCTATCTAAGATTATGTAAAAGTCGGATGAGATAAATTTTTAGGCCTTAATGTTACATGCTAGGTTTAGGCCGCCTTTGTCCTTTGCGTACCTTATTATTGTAGGCATTCATTTGTCAAAAGAAATGACCATCAATCAATCAGTTGCTGCCATGATTAACAATAAAATATGCTAAATAGTCGAGTAAATAAAATTCATTTCATATGTTACGATCAGTAACGGAGATTTGAATTTTTCCTTGGGAAGCATAATTTATATATCAAAATTTAAGATATTAATGAAGATAATGTCTTACGCCTTTCTAAATGGTAACTTTCACATATAAACTTTCGATACCAAATATTTCTCAATACGTTTATAATATATTGTCAATGACAATATTAGTATTGTTTACTATAGGATGCAAAACGATTTCAGCAAGACTATTCATATTTTTCAAACTCTTATGATCTCATAACTATTCAGCAATTAATCATGCTTACAAGAACTCCACCTCCAACGGACAAAGATAAGAAACAATATAATTTATTTAATAAAAATCATATTATATTATGAAAATATAAGTTTATCGATATATATGGTTGTATAGAAATTGGGGTTTAAAATAAAGGCTACTTTGCATAACTACACAACAATTCTGTTGTTTAGTGAGCATCCTCTCACGTTGCAATAAAAGACAATTCATATATTTTACAATTCAAATTCGTGAAATGAATGTCAGCATCCGATTGCAAAATTGTTGACAAGCTATGACATAAGCAGTACTGCATATGGTTGCAATAATCTTTCTTAAAACAACCAAATTTAGCAAATTTCGATTCAAATTATCTTTTCATTTCAAGTATAAAATTAGTGGCGGGGTTGTAGATCATACAGGTAAGATACATGTTATTTTTTTATAATGATAAGTAGAAACCATGCCTTTCCAGCCCATCGCATATATGTAGTTTGTTTACAATCAAGTTACAAACTCGTATTTCTATAATTAATACACACATGTTTATTGATTTTTAAAACTAATCATGTAGTACAATGAGAGAAATATATTCAATGAATATGTGTCGACGTGTGAATGGTCTCCATTTGTAATGCAGACTACCATTAAGAATTTTGGTTCACTACAAACACGCGGATATATTATATCAAAAGTTTTACGTCACCCTTGAACCTGACGACGACGGCAATGATAGTGGTAATAATATTGATATCAATGATAGCAATAAATGATCTGAAAATATAATGTCGTAGGGCATTGTTTTATTTTTTAGGTATTGGGCTATGACAATGTTACAGAATGTTTGATTTCCAGGCTGGGTCGTGATAATGTTTAGGGTGTTGTTTCATTATTAGGTTAGGTTGTGGTGATGTAGCATATTGTTTCATATCAAGTTGGGCTGTGACAAATGTTATATTTCTGCGGTGATGCAGAATATCTTCACATTAGGCTGCTGTGAGATTATAAGGTTTTGTTTAATTTTTCAGTTTGGTATATAGTGTTTTATTTTCTGATGTAATACGGCTGTAGTGATGTACTTTGTCTATACTTATGATATGATTTTTTGCTTAATATTATACATCTGTTTCAATGAAATGGATGACTAATAATATGCATTTTCCTTAAAATATCTGTGTTTTCACATTTTATATGTTTATGTTAAATAGATATCATGTATCTTATTATGCTATCATCCATTAGTACTTTGCATGTCTTTTCAATCCAGAGAAATACATACTTAATTCTAATTTAAAATAAAAATATAACTTTTAATCTCTTAAGTATCTATTAATTATTGAGTATAATCAACATAAGTTGAGAGAGCAAGCATTAAGACTAAATAAAATTTGGGTCTTTGCAAATTTTTGAATCCAATGGATTAGGCATATTTTTTGATCTTTTTCTATTGGAATTCTTCATAAAAATTTTACCCACACAACCAATTTCTTGGATTGGTCCAATCCAATGGAAAAAAGGAATCTTGGTTTTTTTCCATTGGAATACGGGTAACCAAACATGGCCTTAGTCTTTCTTCTCTAATTTAGCATTTTTGCTTGATTTAACACGGCCTTTCCTCTCTTTTATAGTCCAGGCTGGTTATTGTGATAAATTAAGTTGATTTACTTTTTTGAGTTGTTAAAAGGTCTCTGAGTAAGGGGCAATTGTTTGTTTGTGACGGTAGCGGCCTACTAAACTACTTAGCTTTATCTTTCAAAGGACTTTGGATATGGCTACTGGTGATTTGGGAGCTCCATCATTCCGCAAGTTTGATGTAGAGGCATGGATGCCTGGTCTCGGGAGGTATGGTGAGGTATGTGAAGATGATCACTCTATCCCATTTGTCTAGCAACAGCAGTTAGCTAAAGAGACTCTACATGCCTTCTTAGCATTATTTTCTTAAGTGTTAAGCGCTGCCTTAGTTGGTATGCATTGTTATTCTGCCACTGAACAACATAAGCTTTTGGTTGAAGCGGTTCTGACATGATCAGATCACATCAGCTTTCCTTGTGTTCAAACCTCATCGTTGTCGCTTATAAAACTCCGTGTTGTGACTTTAAATTTTGTTATTTACCCTCATTTATTCTGCCTATAAAGGTCCATGTGGCCCAAAGGCCCACGTGAGGGTGGAGTGCTAAGTTTTATGCTAGCCTTTTACATTGATATCTTTTACATTGATATCCTGCAACGCAACAGCTTAATCTTTTGGCCTAAGTGGTTCTTGAGTCTTGACATTAAGAAGCTATATACTATGAGCTATTTTGAAAAATCTCATATGCAAATGTTATTTGGATCGCAACTCCTTGAGCAGCTAAAATTAGGATACCTATATGATGGCCAGTCACAAAAAATACTCCTTAAGGATCAATCACCCTATTTACCATCTTAAAACATTTGGCCGTTCAGAAACCGCACCATCAATCAGCGGGAAAGCAGCGAGGGGGAAAAATCATTATAGAAAATATTTGAGCCTTGAGCAGTAATCTATATTGAGGTTTTTCACTGTAAAAAATGATTAACACTCCACAGTGATTCAAAGTAAAATTAAATATAATGAACTTAGGTCCATTTGAATCGTAGCACATAGGCTAGGGAAAATATTGATTAAAATATTAGCTTATTTATTTTTATAAAGTTTCTCAACTCATTTATTAATTTAAATACAGAGACTCTATATAGGTGTTTCGCCTGCCTAGGCTTTATCCACCCTATGGCCGCCAACGCTATGATCAATACAACTACTAATTACTCTCCAAGCCGCCACCTCTCAGCATCAAACGTAGAGAATGTCGATAATTTCACTTCGCATATTTAGGTAAATTACACTGCTACCCTTGACTATCATTGTTCTTCACTAAGCTACCTTAAGGCTCTTTAAGTACTGTAAAATTTCTCAAACTTCAGTTTTAAGAAAGCTTTTTCAGTCACAGTTCCCTTAAACATATCACTTCTAGGGAGCTCGTTGCAATAAAAGAACTTAAGTTTTTTTTTTTTTTGAAATAGGGTATTTTTTTATTTAAAATTATTAAAGTAAGATAGTTTTGTTTAAAATTAGGAGAATAGGGCGGTTTGTGGACCCCACCCCTTTCCCAAATTTAGAGGACGGGTTCCAAGAACCCGCCCCCTATATAGTATAGGAGAGGACGGGTTCTAGGAACCCGCCCTCTCTATTAATATAAAGAGAGCGGGTTCCTAGAACCCGCCCTCTCCTATATAAAGGAGAGGGCGGGTTCTGGGAACCCGCCAGAACCCGTCCTGTTAATTAAATTTTTTTAAAATAATAAAAATAAACGAAAATGCTTGGAATAAAATAATAAAATTGTATTATATGAATGTGGTGTACAAAATGAATCCGTCAAATTTACAATACAAAAAATCCTATCTGTTTGTAAAATGTAAATTCTATCTCGACGGTCAAATTTACAATATCAAAATGAATCTGTCAAATTTACAATACAAAAAAATCCTATCTGTTTGTAAAATGTAAATTCTATCTCGACGGTCAAATTTATAACATCTAAATGAATCCGTCAAATTTACAATACAAAAAAATCCTATCTGTTTGTAAAATGTAAATTCTATCTCGACGGTCAAATTTATAATATCAAAATGAATCCGTCAAATTTATAATACAAAAAAATCTTCCGGTGCACTTGTCATGATCTCGAAGGTCCCGTCTATGATGACTGTCCTGGACATTTGGTCCTATAATGATCTGGTTGTTTGCATAGGCTACATCTGGCGTGCCTTTGCTGAGGATCAGCATCCATTGTCATTCGATCTCGACGCACCTTAGGTCTTTCGGGCCCTATATTTTTTTCCGGCGGTAATACAGTCGGTGTTTGTCTGTTCCTAGTATAATAGTGCCAATAGCGACTGTCCGGTATAGGATGAAATTTTGGATCGTATGCGCCTTGATAATTGGAAACTGTATAGTAATGGGAAGCAAAATTGTAATGTGAGTTATGCATGCTGCTCGCAGCAGCAATTGCGTGGGCACAAGATAAATGTTGTTGCTGGAAAACACCGCATGTGCATGAAGAGAGCCCTTCATCTCTAAAGTTTACGGTATATTGATTCCCATTACTCCCCGTTACTTGAAACTCCGCCGTGTCAAACCTTTCGGATCTATAGTATTGCGCTCTGCGCTCTCTTTTCCGGAATATATCTTCGTAATACGCGGTGAGCGGAGTCTCCATCGCCAAGGACTTTTCTCTTCTTTGTACAAAGTAAGCATTCACACGGAAAAAGGTTCGAACAATCAACCCCTGTATCGGTAAGCCTCTAACACTTTTAAGGACCCCGTTGAAACTTTCAGACATATTAGTGGTCATTAGTAGATATCTGCATCTATTATCATATGCTTGTGACCACATGCGTACTGAATACTCATCTAACCACGCTTTCGCGGCTTGACTCATCTCCCCAATTTTCGTCATGTACATGTCATGGACATTAGGGTCAGACGCTTCACCGGCTTTGTACATAAACTTATGTAGATCTGAATTTTTAAATTTTCTATCAAAATTTTGCCTGAAGTGTCGCAGGCAAAACCTATGTGGGGTCGTTGGAAATACAGCTCTCATTGCAGCTAGTATTCCTAGATGTCTATCAGATATGATGTATAAATCTGTTTTATCAATAACAGATGGGATACTTTTGAGTTGACGGAAAAACCATGACCAGGATAATATATTTTCACCATCGACAATAGAAAATCCCAACGGAAATATACCGTTATTAGCATCAACACCTGTAGCGATTAACATGCAGCCTCTGTACTTACTGTATAGATACGTCCCATCAATGCACAATACCGACCGACAGTGTGTGATACCGGCCGCGCTTGAAGCAAAGCACCAGAAAATTCTTTGAAACCTGACAGAGCCATTGACATCTGTTTCTGTGGTTTTTAACCGGTATACGGTCCCCGGATTTGATGCTTTCATGGCTTCTATAAAAGGGACTAGTGAGTTGTACGAGCTTTCTCAATCTCCAAATATCTTGCATAAAACATTTCTACGAGCATCCCATACCTTCACATACGAAATCTGAATTTTGTGCTCTCCGCTAACATAGAGCCGTATCTCTTTGGGAGTCATCGCCACATCTGTACGGATTAGTGGCATGATTAGTGAGTAAATGTAAGATGAAGTGCAATTCCTGTGATCTTGTAACATAATAGAATTGATACATGTATGTTCTTGGTTGTATTTCGTGATCTTCCAAGCATTGGCTCTTTTGGAACAACATGCATGCAATCTCCATTTACATTCAGGAGCTTTCGTACATACCATGGTATAATACGTCTTATTTGACTCTTCGGTTTTAAATATAACGTTTTGCTGAATAGACTACGACTTCAGCTTACAAATAAGATCTCCTTTTTCCTGAAATAAATCCTCAACAGTGACGCAATCTTCGTTTGCTACTGTCGTTTCCAAATAGGGTGCCGTATTTAATTCTGCCACGGTTAAGTCTACCCAACTATCATCTTCCAGCGGATCGAGCCCGGGATCTTCTAGTTCGACGAAATCATTGGTCGCAACCATATCATCAAACAATACTACCTCATTCAATCCAGCGGTATATTCCACGCTATCATCCCCTTGATGACCTTCACCAGTTTCATCATCATCACTGCCACACATATCAATGTCATCCGTAGCAACATAAGGCTCGGGTGCAATATATGATGGTTGTGGTCGGTGTAATGTGGATGGTTCTGGGGTGAGAAGACCGGAAAGATGTGGACGGACATGCGACAGTTTAATAGATCGCAACATATTCGTCTGCAAGGATTACCCGGCATCTGTATCGAAGGAGAGCCGGTTTGGCGGGCTCGATGCCCACTCCTCTGTATTAATATCGTTGTCATGCACCTACCGGACCGGGTGTTGCGACAGTTTAATAGATCGCAACATATTCCTGTTCTGCCGCTGTCACGCCCCGTTTCCCAAAATACGGAATACGAGGGGTAGACAGGCCAGCCATGCTCCTACGGTCAAGAAAATGTCCTTCCGTAGTCACACTTCGGCTTCTAGTTTTTCATGGTAAACAGTAAATAATGCGCAGGTAATGAGAAATGCAGTAACTGGAACAAAACAGTAAAATGAACTGACCTGATGGGAAACAAAAGATATAACTCTGGAGAGCTAAACAAGATGTCCGTGAAGTGCGCCTAGTCTTGGTCCAGGCTAAATCTTCTCCTCACACTGAGCATGCATACGCAGGTCGTCAGATCGACACAACAGCAATAATATATATATAAAATCATGTGACAATTCTAACAGTGATAATAGGTATATATATAACAGTAGATCGATGGCAGTATGGGTATGAACATGCAGTAATCAATGCAGTGGAACAGTAAAAGCAGTAGAATGATATGCCACGTATGTCAACACAGTAAGTATGTATATCAATGCCAGTATCCTTATCAGTCTCTAAGTCTCACTGTACAGGTCACTAAGCCTATCGTCAGTCCAAGTGTGAGAGTCAACCACTCGCGAGTGTCCTCCACCCAAGGGTAGAACCCAAGGGCAAGGGACCACGGGCCCAACATGTATATCACGGTAATAATCACATACCCTGTAAATCTCCATATGTCTCCCTAAATATATAAGCCGGCATAGGACACCCGATATTCTGTTGAACTCATACTCAAACTACCCCACACCCTGTGGTCTACATCAAACGCTAACCATAACCCTAAATACCAGTCGGTCGGTGACAAGTCTGCGCGAGAACTGGAGGCAGGACCTCCATCAAGTATGTCCCGACTAATACCTAAGATAGATGGTAGTGTCTGGTGCCTTATCTGTGACACCCGTGCAAGAGCTTCCATAAGTGTCCCATACCACTTATAGTCACACGTACACGCGTCTCACAGACGTCGACAATGCAATATAATAATAAGGGTCACTGATTGTGTACAAGTACGTATCACTTTCACTTATTCACTGATACACGAACACTGACGTACTTGCCACAGTCATCACTAATACCTAACACTGGGTAAAGCACGTTATCACTATGTTATCACTGCAATGACATGTGTATGATATGATGCGTAAGCAGTATATGAAGCATGTTTAGGATGTCATGAATTAGTAATCTACCCCTTGAATAATGTATCATAAATCATACGGTTACAATTTAGTGAAATGATGAACGGGGAATAAATAGTATGTTCAGTTATCTATCCAGCGAATTTGATTTCATGCCAATCGGGTTCCAGGATCATTAATTATAGCCATTTCATTTCAAGCGTTCACGGCTGGAAATCCGGTTTCAGAATCGGAAGTCCGTTTCGCAACGCATTTTAATCCCAATTGGGATCAGATTTTAGCGACGCTGCTGTTGAATGAAATCTAGGGTTTTCAGTAAAGTTTTCAACGCAACAGACGGATCTTCAATCGCGTCTGTACGTTAGGAGTTATACACTATTCAATACCAATATGTCAGTTCTGATTCTGTTCTGGACTGTTATACGTCCACATCTATTAAATTGCCTATTAAATAACAAACGATAACGAAACAGGATGGAACCACTTGTATTGTCTAGCCAACAGATTCACCTATAATAAACAGCGGAGTTCTGCAACCTACGAGTTAAGGAAACATGGTGGTGTTCATTACGGGACAGTAAACAACAACTGGAGTCGCTCTGGACTACAGTCCAGAATCGCACTCCGATCCAAATCCTGTCACCATTTAAGTACAGAAACTAATAGAAACTTGTATATGATTATAGTTCGTCGAGTCGGCTTCGATTTAAGCCCTCGAGAGTGTCATTCCAGTGTGTATACAATTTATGGCGATTTTAACGGTTTTCAGGTACAAGAATATTTCAGTTTTACGGGTAAACTTGGGGGTAGTTGTTTTAGTCGTTAACGATCATATTTTCCAGCGAAATTTGCATAAGGTGTTCATCACAACCAGGGCCAATACAGAAAATCTAATTCCGTCAAAATGGACAAGTGTTTTCACTGGGAACGCACATCGAACAGGTATAATTGATCTAAAATGGTAACTTTAAGATCTATGTAATTAAAGATCGTAACTTAAGTAAATAGCATGTAAGCAAGTAAAATACTTGCCTGAAGACGGTCAACTGATGGCGCGGCAGTAGTGACGCGTCCCGGCACGGAGTAGCAAACGCACGACGAGTCTCGGCTAAGCTTGGGTTTGGCTCGAGCTTGAGGAGAGGTTGTTGCGAGCTCAGGCGGTGTCAGGGCTGGGGATCGCTGATGCTGTCGAGGCTGATGGAGAGATTGCAGAGGGAGAGAGGGAGAATTTAGAGAGAGAAAGAGTTAGAGATATAGAGAGAGAAAGATTGAGAAAGAGAGAGAGTGATAGATAGAAAGATAGAGAGTGAGAGAGAACCAGAGAGAGAGTGAGAAAGAGAGAACAGAGAGAGATCACAGAGAGAGAGGCCAGAGAGAGACAGAGGAAAATGGGGAGGTGAGAGATCGGATGTCGGAGCTCCGGCGAGGGGAGCGGGGGAGGGAAGGCGACGACGACAATGACGATGATGATGATGAGCTGCGGTCGACGAGAGTGACGGCGGTCGCTCACGGTGGTGGAGGTGCTGCAGCGAGATGGCTATGGTGGCCTCGTCGGTGAGGCGATGGTGGGGTCGGCCGGAGTTGAGCTTAGCAAGATAGGTTGAAGGGAAGTTGATGATGTCGGTGAAGGAAGATCTAGGGAAGGAGAGGGGGCACCGACGGTTGAGGGCTCTGCAGCGCGAGCGAGAGAGAGGAGGAAAGGGAGATGAGTGACGAGGGTAGAGGAGAGCCGGCGGTGGTTGAAACAATAGTGAGGGGGAGGTCGGCTCGGTTGCAGGCGAGGTGATGGGTGCGGCGAGATGGATTCTCTGGTGGTGAGATGGGTGCAGGGGGAATAGTGGTGAGGCAGTGGGGGGATGAGGTGGTCTCGGTTTGTGAGAGGGAGTGAGGGAGAGAGAAAGAGAGACGAGGCGCGAGGTGCGGCGAAGAGTGCACGAGCGTTGGCGAGAAGGGTGGATCGCGCGAGCAGGGCACTCGTCGCAGGCGTGAGCGCGAGCGTGGGCGACGGAGGTGGAACGGGCGCGCGAGAATGGCGGAGAGAGCCGTTGGAGGAAGGAGGGAGAGGCGAAGCGGGTCGTGTAGGAGTGCGCGACGCGGGCCGAAGGAAATGGGCTGGGCCGCTTTAAAATATAAAATGAATTTCTTTTTATAAACTGAGGGAAGAGTGGGCCTGGGCTGGGCCAGAGATTAAAAGAAATTAAACTAAATTAGGAGTAGGATTTGGGAGATAGGCCGGGCCGAGGGAATAAAATAAAAATAGATAAGAAAGGAAAGGGCCGAACCTTGGTTTTAGAGGTAAAATCAAATGGGAAAAAATAGTGGAGTGGGCTTGGGATTTGAGAATAATAAAGAAAATTAAGTTTATTAAATAGGGAATGAGCTGGGTTAAATTTTAATAAAAGAAAATGGCTGAGGGATTAGATTGGCTGTGGAATTTGTGGAAAAAAGGGTAGAGATTTTAGGGTTTGGTGTTTTAGGGTTTAATGGAGTTTCTTTAAAAAAAATATAATTAAATACTTAAAATAACAAAATTTATAATTTAAAGAGAAGTACGGATTTAGGCGTATATAAAAGAACCGGGTATTACAGCCGCCTTCGCTTATGACAATATAGGGAGACATGCGAGGAGGAAAGGCGGAGCGTGATTGGAGGGAGTATCATTGTAGGGCGTTTTTCGTCACCCCATTGAGGTGGGAATACACGCGCGCTTGTCAGGCGTACTACAGATTCCCCCTGCCTATGGTAGGCCGGGGTTTATTGATTGTGGGGATCCGAATCTCCGGCAGCCGCGGACTAAGCTGCCGTTAATTACCCCTCGCATTTGGAGCGAGAGAACCTCCGATTGACGGGTTAAACTGGTCATGTGAACTCAATATGCAGTGCGTTGGTGTGTGTATTTTTTGGATATACTGGGGGCCCCGCAGAGTTTTTACGGGGGTCCCGCTACCCGGATAGCGGGCTGGGGGTTAAGGGGGCTAGCAGCCCCCTTGCGGGGTGCGGGGCAGCGCCCCGTTAGAAATTTTTTCTAACGAGGGAGGCATATTTAGTGTGGAGCACATAAAAAAAAAGGGGAGGAAAGCATCTTAAAGACGCGCGCGCAGCATGTCGGCGCATGGTGCCCGGGGTCACGTGGCGCACACGTGAGCGCCCATCGGTCACGTGTGCCCACGTGACCATTGGGCGCCTCAGCGCCCGGGGTCACGTGGCGCACACGTGACCATTTGGCGCCTCAGCGCCCGGGGTCACGTGGGCACACGTGACCGATGGGCGCCCCGGGGTCACGTGGGCACACGTGACCGATGGGCGCCTTGGCGCCCCGGGGTCACGTGGGCACACGTGACCATTAGGCGCCTCAGCGCCCTGGGGTCACGTGGGCACACGTGACCGATGGGCGCCTCGGCGCCCCGGGGTCACGTGGGCACACGTGACCGAACGACGCCTTGGCGCTCGGGGTCACGTGGCACACACGTGACCGCGGGAAGCACCCGAGGGAAGGGACTTAGCCTCTAGGTTGGGGAGTTGAATTCCCAAAGGGGATTTTTGGAGTCAAACTCATAGCAGAAATTTAATTTATGGAGTTAAACTCCAACAGATCTAGAAAGGAGTTAAACTCCTAGGAATCCTTGGCTTTTCTTTTGAGCCTTGGATCTGTCCAAAATTAGATTTTTGGTGATGGATCTTCTTCTTCCTTCTCTTGATCGGCGGGATCTTGGAGAAAAGGGGGTGAAACTTAAAAGTCTTCCCTGTTCGAGATCTGACTGGAGATCCGAGCTCCCCTTTGTGGGTTTTGTGGTGAAAAACTAATTATTTTTGAGAAAGAAAGAGTTAAACTCTTGATTTAATTCAAAAGAAAGAAGAAGGTTTTTAGAACCTTGAAGAAGGAGAAAGAGGCACAAGCCCTAGTTTTTGAGGGAATGAAAAAAGTGTATATTATTGATCATCATGTTGCCTTATATATGCTTACATATTTACATATAGCCCCTTGGGCTTTACAAAAATGGCATTTTAGCCATCCCATGGCTCATGTGCCATTTCATTTTTGCACATAAGCCATGCGCTTACAAAATATTGGCTTTATGCCCATTTTGTTTACATTCATGCATAAAAAATTACATAAAAATTATTTATGACATGATTTCATTGCTGGCATGAGAGAGGCTGGCCGCGGGCTCGACTTGGGCATGGGCCCGCTTGACCTGGGCTTGGACCCACCTAGCTTGGGGGTTGACCTTGACTTTGACTCGGTCAACCGGGGTGTAAATTTTTACCTCAACAATCATCATCAATATTTGCTGAGATTGGAGGATAGGCAGCGTAATATTGCCTTACAGCAAATAGGTGACCAAACAACTATCGACGCTACCGAGACATATCTACAGTGGTATAAGCGTGTCACCATAAGATATCTTTCTGCTCCCCATAACGACTTCCCAAATATCGAGCGGTACGAGCCTAGAGGCCACGTGGAACGAGATTTGGTAAGTTGAATTGTTTAGATTATATTACTTTTTAACATCCGGCGGTATGAGTCAATACTTGTTTCTTATTTCTAATGTAACGACAGGCTCGTGGGTTGCATCATATACAATCAATGGTGCAGGATTCATATCCGACTGATACTGGTCCGGAAACTCAGCCTCTATTTTCAAATGTAAACCAATATATTGGTGGTATATTCGGTTCATATAATATGCTTCCACATTTATCGCCGGCCCCAGAGCAGCAGTATGAGCTGGCACCAGAACAGCAGCATGAGCCGGCACCAGAGCCGCAGCATCACAGAGATCCAGCGCAGCAGGATCAGTGGTTTAGATCACCATACCGTCAGCAGCAACCCTGGCATACCGGACAAGCGCAACAACCGGAGGAACAACAGTTTTGGGGGACCGGTTTTGCGCAACAACACCAGGCTTGGGGGTCAGGTTTTGCAGAACAGCCGTCTTGTGGGTCAGGTTTTGCGCAACAACTGCAAGCTTGGGGGTCAGGATTTGCGCAGCCATGGGGCCCAGGTTTTGTGCAACAGCAGCCGCATGAAACCGGGACAGATTCTTCGCTACAACTGCCCAGTTGAGAGACGGATTTATCGTCCTACGTACAGTTGTTGGGAGGCAGCACATATCCGACACCTGTCCCACATTCAGGATTTGCGGAACAACAGCATGTCCAAAACGCTGCTGAAGACGAAACTGAAACTGAAGCCGAATCAGAAGAGCAGCCGCCGCCATATATCCAAGAAACGGGTGGGTCCTCCAGTCATCTCAAGAGGCATAGACTTATATCAAGGCTTCTCGGATTTCATAAAGGAAAGGGAAAGGGAAAACAATAGTTATTTACATTTTACAAACAGATAGGATTTTTTTGTATTGTAAATTTGACGGATTCATTTTGATATTATAAATTTGACCGTCGAGATAAAATTTACATTTACAAACAGATAGGATTTTTTTGTATTGTAAATTTGACGGATTCATTTTGTACACCACATTCATATAATACAATTTTATTATTTTATTCAAAGCATTTTCGTTTATTTATTTAAATTTTTTTTTAATTAATAGGGCGGGTTTCCAGAACTCGCACTCTCCTTCATATAGGAGAGGGCGGGTTCCCAGAACCCGCCCTCTTTATATTAATAGAGAGGGCGTGTTCCTAGAACTCGTCCTCTCCTATACTATATAGGGCGCGGGTTCTAGGAACCCGTCCTTTAAACTGGGGAGGGGGTGGGGTCCACAAACCATCCTATTTTCCTAATTTTAAATAAAACTATCCTACTTTAATAATTTTAAATAAAAAACACCCTATTTCAAAAAAAAAACCCACGAACTTAAAGGTAGTTAACCGAAAAACTCTCGTAACTGAGGGTGGTTCAGTGTAATTTAGCCAAACTTTTGTCAAGTTGGATGTCTTCAGTAGGAAATATATAGCATGTAAAATAGCATAGCATTGTATTATTGATATGTTGATATGCTTTAAACTCTTATCAAGCATATATCTAGTGCATCAAATTGCACAGAATATCAAAGCAGAAGGCTTGGCATCCGATACCGTCCATCTCCATCGTACTCATCACCACCATCAAACACGAAGAAAGGCAAGGGCGACATCGCTGCCCCGCGATTTGTGCATACTCTCAATGCAACTGCTTGCGCCATTCCTTGCATGATGGTGTGCTTGCTCGAAAATTTCCAGTAAGAGGATGGGTCGGTTACTATCCCTGAACCTCTAAGGCCGTTCATCGATGGGATTCAAGTGCTGTCTCCAAAATGTGAGTGATGCTAGTGAAAGTTATGTATAATCTTTGTTTGGAGTTTTTGAATAATTTTCTATTCAAACCTTCATAATTGTAGTTTTATTTAAGCACATTGAATGAATGTGATATGGTGAAATGAATGATAAAAAGAGGTATTATTTTGTAGTTTTCTATTCAAACCTTCCTAATTGTAGTTTTTATTCTCAAAAAGGACGGCGGGAGTAATTTTTAATTTAATCTAGACAAAATTCTCAAATTTACTATTCAAACCTTCATAATTGTAGTTTTATTTAAGCACATTGAATGACTGTGATATGGTGAAATGAATGATAAAAATAATAAATTTGTATAAGCCAAGACAATTTAATGAAGTTGTGTGTGTGTACAAAAAATGATTAAGAAACTAAAGGAAATTGAATATGATTCATTTTCTATAATTGTATTGAATAGACTAAGTAAAGCTGATCATTATAACTTGAAACTTGAAAGAGCGGAATTTTGATCAATAAAAGAGGTATTTTGTAATTACTGTAAAGTTTCAAGAGTATATAAAGATTAGACAAGGGTATATATAAATTTACAATATTCCGCCGGGGGTGGGGGTGTTTATACCGAAAACCCATTATTATTTTATGCTTAATAATTCTTTTATTGTGCTAACAAGGTTTGAAGTCTCAGCTGGCAACCCCAAGAAACTTTGCACTACTACAAATAAGGTTTGCCCCTACGGATTTATCCGTAGGGGCAACCCACTGCCCCTACGGATATATGCGTAGGGGCGAAAAAATATCCCGTAGATGCAAAGGCCGCGGGTGCAAGTTGAGGCCCTGAACTTGCCCCTACGGGCTAATTTTTGTCCCTACGGATTTATGTGTAGGTCCTGTTGCCCCTACGGACTAAGCCGTAGGATAAAAAAATTTATATTATTTATGATTTTTTTTAATATATTAAGTGTACCTACGGACATGTCCGTAGGTCGAAGTTATACCCCCTACGGATAGCTGCGTAGGTATCTATCCATAGGGGCAAAATATCAGGATTCCTGATATTTGGCCCCTACGGATAACACCGTAGGGGATAGGCAGTGTCCCCTACGGACATATCCGTAGGGGCACTCCCAACCCCCTGGTACTGAGATCAGGGAGCAAATGTCAGTTACTGCTGATATTTTGCCCCTACGGATATATCCGTAGGGGCAACATGTGTGCCTACGGCTTAATCCGTAGGTACATATTGTCTGTATTTTTTTTATAAAAATGGGCTACTTGATTTTTTCCCGCCCTGTGCACAATAATATATACATCAATCAAATCATATATTGCAGTATTCATAATCACATCTCACGCATATATATAATATACAAAAGAAACCCAAAAACTGAATATGATATAAATACAAACCAATATCAATATCGTTTCAAAATGTAGTACAATGTGTATGATATAAATAAATACATGTTTCAAAAAATAAGAACCAAAAATCTACCCTAGCTCGGTCCAGCTCCACCTCTGAATAATGATAGAATAACGCGCGCCTGCTCCTCGGTCAATAAACTCTGTAATTCGTCGCGAGCGGCATGTGGAGCTGGCGATGTGGTCTGCGCAGCCGCCGTCGAGGTAGTCGCTTGCGGAGCCGCGGCTGCGGGAGTCTGAGTGGGCGGTGGAGCTACAGGAGCTGTCTGCGGAACCGCAGCAGATGTAGTGGCTTGCGGAGCCGCAGCCGAAGGAGATGCATGTGGAGGCTCGGCCGATCTACCCTGTCGCGTCTGGACATAACGTGTGTAAGAAGCGTATAAGAACTGTGTATTATTCGAATTCGTATCATTATTAAGTTATTTCGAAACCCTGTTTGGATATCTAGTTTGGAAAAGCGTTGTTTATTTTAATTACATATGTATGTATGATTAATCAAACTTAAGTCTAAAGCCAAATAAGCTCAAGCTACGTACTAATTATGGATATGTTGATATGTATATAATATGAAATGATATTTTACTATAAAGTAGTATACATACCAGCATCTCTTTCAACTCCTGAACGGTGGCCCTCAAGCTATCCAGTTCCTGATGGACATGCCGGTCATTGGAGATGGAGGAAGTAACCGCCGGGATGGAGTCCAACCTCATATGGGCCCTGCTAGGGCCCAATCCCCGGCCTCTCTCCCAACCTCCGTGGTGCCCTCCGTATGCGGCGTCCAGAACTGGGGTCAGCAGCCTCGGATCGTTCTGTCCGGTAAAATCGATCCCCGAGGCCTGGGCCTGCTCAACCACCCGCTCCTACACCCACCTACACCCACATTAAGTAGTAAAGTATAAGTATAAAATTTAAACTTGAACCTTTCAAAACTAAAATTTCAAATTTGGGTAGAAAAAATATTAACACTTACGCAGTACTCCTGGGTAGCGACGTCGGGATATCGAAGCTCGCCCGTGGCGGGATCTGTCGAGGTGCCGTGGACGGCAAGATATGCGGACAGCACGGTCGGTGTACCACCTGACGTCACGGTCCGAGATGTCTGCAATATTAGAAAATAACTCTTAATATTAGAAATATTAGAGAATAACTCTTAATATTGCAGAATATTAGAGAATAACTCTTAATTTACCGATAACTCCATGGCTCGAGTAATGTTCTTCGAGCCACCTGTGTAAGTGGGGCGACCCCTCTTCGCCGACTTCCTGTTCTCCATATTCTGAGCGGCCTGTTTCTGCACAACGCATTAACATTTAGTTTTCTAATTAAGAAACACAAAGAAATAAATTATATCATAAATAATGAATTAAATTTAAAATACATACCTGTTTGCGTTGGGAGTCGAAATAAGCGCACAATAGAGGCCATGTCTCTGCGTCGACTCTCGCAAACGCCGGAGTAGATAGGAGGGCCGCTCTCTCTGCCTCGGGGGTCGCCATCCACAGGGAGTAGCAGTCGGCCTTCAGCTCATTCCTGTTGTATCGGACCTTGACCTGCATGTTCTTCATCAGGCCATTGTACAGAGCATGAAGGTCGAGCACCCTCCCCGGGTGATCAGGGTCGGCTACAGGCTGAAAATCGTAATCCAACTGAAAATACAAAAAAAAACATTGTTATTAGATTGCAAGTGTTAATAATAAATATATTGGATAGATCAAATGAAAATATATATTAATACATACCCGAGCCTGATCAAAGAAGAGGGCGAATGAGCGCTGGTGCTGCTCGCCCCACTCAACGTGAAGTGGATAGTTCTTCACGATCCGGCTCTCGTCCCCCAAATACCGACCGAACGTCTCGGCATGAGGACCGGTATAGCGATAGTCAAGGGTAAAAAATAGGGGGAATGCTGCCTCCCCCCTAGCTCTATCAGGCCTCAGCCTATGGGACTGATTCGGGCCTCGAGTCCCCCTCTGGGGATGGAGAGGCCCTGCGTCTGCACGAAATATCAAGACAATCAATAATAAGACAAAGTTGTATTAAGAAATCAAGGTTAAACAAAAATTCAAGTGTGATATATACCTCCGGTGACTAGCGCACGAGCCTGGGCCCGAGCAGCAGCACGAGCGGGACGATAGTTCCTCCGGTGAGGAACAACCGGGGTCCTGGACCCGGACGCATCCCCTCCAACTATAAAATAAACATCGACGCTAAATTTCCATGAAGTTCATATTTATTCTATAGAGTATATGTAAAATGAATAAATATTTTAAATTTATTCATACTAACCTGCAGACGATGCGGAGGGTATGGAAGCGGCAGGAGTGGCCCCTATGGAAGGTGTGGACGCACCACCTATAATTAGACAATTAAAAATAGATTATATAAGTAATTGCAAAAAGAATGTGTAGATCAATAATATAACTTTCTAAATCAATATGCATGCACTATAGGATATATAAATATACCCGCAGGTGCGGTGGTGTCACCACCTACAGCTAGACAATAATAAAAATTGCTAAGTAAGAGCAAAAGGAATGTGTGTATTTATGATATAGCATTCTAAATCAATATACATACACTATATGATATATAAACATACCTGGAGGAGCGGGGGTGGCCTCTGTCCCAGATGTGGACGCATCACCAACAACTAGACAATCAAACATTGACAATATAAGTAATTTTGACATAAACATGCATGAATATCTGTAATATTACATTCAAAATGGATATGCGTGCAGTATACCTGGAGGTGTGGCCAAATCAACACGGAAGGAGGCATCCGAAGGGGTCTCCGATCTGGGTGCAAGACCGGCCCTCTGAAGCTCCCTACGGAGCTCTCCGGGCGGCAGAACCGCTCTGCCTCTGCCTCTGCCTCTGCCTCTGCCGCGGCTGGAGCTCCTGCCGCCCCTCGCTGCTCCCGACATCGTCATCAAATCTAGATAAACGGTTCGTGGACGCATTAGACAATCATTAAAAGTATTGACTATATATGATCTAGAGCGTAAAATGTGAAGTAATAATATAACATTACTGATAACCTTTTTCGTTTCATGGGCGCATCATACATATCTACTTGGATTTCATCGTCGATGTCATTTCTAACCCACGTAACTTCATGATCGGTCAAAGACAACCCGTCCTTCGAAACAGATGGTCGGAGCACTTTAAGCCTTCTCTCTTCTTCATCCTCATCGCTGTCCTCGTATTCTGGGACATCGTAGACATCTCTAGGTTTCCATCGGCATACAACACTCCACCCCGGATGCTTCAAACACTGTGAGTAGTATACTTGGAACGCTTGGTTCGGAAAGATAAACGGATCGTCCTGACCGTAAAATCGAAGTGTGTTCACACTGGTCAATCCATATTCATCTTTCCAAGTCCCAAGACTGTTTCTCCACCTGTCCGTATCGGTTCGCGGATCGTACCAAGTACACTGGAATATATAAAAGGGTTCTGATCGTCCGGGATAGTGGATGCCGAGTATACAATTTAAGTACCCATAGTAAATCACACCGTCCGATCCTACCGTCTCAATCCCACTATTCTGAGTGGTTCTACATGTTTCTATGTCCTTAACTTCGAATTTGTATCCAAGGACACCAAATCCTTTGTAATATGCAACCTCCATACTAGGAAATTGAGCTAAACATCTTGAATCACTCTCAAATGATGCAGACAAGTTCGGATCGTGGATCTAACAAAACAAATTTTACGACAAAATACATAACGATACAAGTTTAGATTAAAACTGATAGCAATAAAATGTTATTCGAATAACTTACATGATCTGTGACTCAATCACAAAAATTATCCTGATGGTATTTTTCCAAACGTTCTTCGTTCCAATCAGGATGCCCCTCACGTACCTCGTTAAAATGAGTTCTGTTTTCGACAAGTAATTGTGACATTAATACTATGTCATTTCATACACACACAAACACAGATATAACAATTAATCCAAAAGAACTTACTCTCTAATTTGTTCAAGATATGCGCAATTAAGCAAGATAAACCGGTATATCTTGTTGATAAACATAGTGTCTACCCTTTTATACTCGGCTTTACCATATGGCCCGTCTTGAATTCTTCGTGGCCGGTTAAGCCTTGTCTCAATGTTCTCGTCCAGATAGCAGGAACAAAATGTGGTTGCTTCATCAAGAAGATAACCTTGCATGATAGAACTCTCTGGTCGATTTTTATTGCGTATATTCTTCTTAAGAGTGTAGAGGTACCTAATGAGAATATGTTGAATAAATAAATACGGGCATACATGACAACAATAAATTTATAAATTGCGCGAAACGAAAAATTACACGTACCTCTCGACGGGATACATCCATCGATATTGTACTGGTCCGGCTAATTTCGCCTCAGTTGCAAGATGAACCGTCAAGTGTATTATGATATCGAAAAATGACGGTGGGAAAATACGCTCAAACCTGCAAAGTATCAACGCAATAGAATTTTCTAGTTTATCCAGCGTCGCAACCTCCAGTGTTTTAGCACACAACTCCCTGAAAAAACAACATAGGTCGTTGATTACTAGACCAACCGAGTCGGGGAGAGAAGTCCTGAGGGCTAATGGAAGAAGGTGCTCCACGATAACATGGTGATCATGACTTTTCAGCCCATCGATCTTGCCCTTCACAAATTTTATTTTCTTGCTGAATGATCCTGAGAAACCTGTGGGGACTTTCAAATCATGCAACACCTGCAGGAATCTTTTATTCTCCGGTTGTGACATATGATAAGCGGCATTGGGAAGTACAAACTTGCCCGGTTTACCCGCTACCGGTCTAGGGTGCAATTCACTTCTTATTCCCCCACTCTTGTAGATCCATCCGAGCATTCATGTTGTTTTTCGATTTCCCGTCTTTACACAGAAGCAAGTTAAGTATGTGCTCTGATACTCCCTTCTCTATATGCATGACGTCCAGACAATGACGCACTGAATTTGTAGACCAGTACGGAAGCTCGAAGAAAATGCTTAACTTGTTCCAATATTGTGGTTTGACCTGTTTCGTCGGATCCATCCCGAAGGTCACGTTATTGTAACCATCCCATTTAGCAGTCACGTCCTCTCCGGATAATGGGGATGGAGGTCCAAGAAGCTCCTGATGACCATCAAAGTGAACCGTGTCTAACCTATAGGGGTGGTCTGGAGGCAGAAAACGTCGATGGCCGCAATAACAAACCTTCCTGCTAAAATTCAAAAATTTTGATGTTGTGTGTTCATGGCAATGAGGACATGCTTTGTGACCATGTACGGACCAACCTGATAGCATTCCATACGTAGGAAAGTCATTAATTGTCCACATTAAAGCCGCACGCAGTATGAAGGTTGTATTTGTGTTTGAATCATATGCCTCTACACCATCAATGAACAAAGTTTTCAGCTCCTCGATCAGAGGTCGGAGATAGATGTCGATATTGTTCCCCGGTGAGTTTGGTCCGTCGATAAGAAGAGACATCATAAAGTATGATTGGTCCATAGCCAACCAAGGCGACAGATTATAAATTATCATTACAACGGGCCATTACTGTGACTTCCAGCCATATAGTTGAATGGGCAGAAGCCATCGGTAGCCAGTCCGAGCCGGACATTGCGAGGATCGCTACTGAATATTGCGTGCCTCCTATCGAAATCCTTCCATGCCGGTGAATCTCTTGGATGGCTCATTTTTCCATTTTCGCTTGGAGGAGCACGGTGATGCCAAATCATTGCCTCGGCTGTTTTCTTGCACCTGAATAGCCTCTGTAGCCTCTGTGTTATGGGAAAATATCGTGCTATCTTCACAGGTATATCAGGCTTCTTATCAGAATCTTTCGGCTTATACCTGGCCTCTCCGCATGTTGGACACTCTTGTTGGGGTAAAAATTTACACCCCGGTTGACCGAGTCAAAGTCAAGGTCAACCCCCAAGCTAGGTGGGCCCAAGCCCAGGTCAAGCGGGCCCATGCCCAAGTCGAGCCCGCGGCCAGCCTCCCCATGCCAACAACGAAATCATGTAATAAATAATTTTTATGTAATTGTTTATACATGAATGTAAACAAAATGGGCATAAAGCTAATATTTTGTAAGCCCATGGCTTATGTGCAAAAATGAAATGGCACATGAGCCATGGGATGGCTAAAATGCCATTTTTGTAAAGCCCAAGAGGCTATATGTAAATACGTAAGCCTATATAAGGCAAAATGATGATGAATAAACAAGATACTTTTCATTCCCCCAAAAATTAGGGTTCTTTGTGCCTCCTGCTCCTTCTCCAAGATTCTAAACCTTTTCATTTCTTTTGAATTAAATTAAGAGTTTTACTCTTTCTTTTCCAAAACTAAGTAGTTTTCCACCACAAAATCCATAAAGGGGAACTCAGATCTCCCATCAGATCTAAAAAAGGAGTGATTTTTAAAATCTCTTACTTCTTGATCTTCAAGATCCGGCCAAGCAACAGGAGGAAGAAGAAGAACCCCCTTCATCAGCTTCAAAACATCCTAGGAGTTTAACTCCATATATACATATATAATAAATATTTCCCTTTTGAAGCATAGCTTCTGGTTTTAGGCAAAAAGCCACTTTTTCTCGCCGGTGCTCAAGCGCAGAGCGCCCGCGTGCTGACATGTGGCGCGCTTGCACTCCAGCGCAAGCGCTCGAGCGCAAGTCGTCCCGGTGCCGACACGTGGCGCGCTTGCGCTCAAGCGCAAGTCGCCCCCGTGCCGACACGTGGCGCGCTTGCGCTCAAGCGCTTGCGCTCCAGCGCAAGTCGTCCCGGTGCCGACACGTGGCGCGCTTGCGCTCCAGCGCAAGCACTCGAGCGCAAGTCGCCCCCGTGTCGACACGTGGCGCGCTTGCGCTCAAGCGCAAGCGCTCGAGCGCAAGTCGCCCCCATGCCGACATGTGGCGCGCTTGCGCCCAGCGCTCAAGCGCAGAGCGTCCACGTGCCGACACGTGGCACTCTAGCGCCTGAGCGCACAGCACCTAGGCGCACAGCGCCCAAGGTGCTGCCCCATGCATCCTTTGGATGCCTTTCCCCCCTTTATTTATATATATATGTATATATACATATGTATACATATGTACATACACATATACTCCACGACACTGTTCCTGCTAGAAAAAAAATTTCTTACGGGGCGCTGCCCCGCACCCCGCAAGGGGGCTGCTAGCCCCCTTGACCCCCAGCCCGCTATCCGGGTAGCGGGACCCCCGTAAAAAACTCTGCGTGGCTCCCAGTATAACCCCCTTTCAAAACACAACACACGTACACTGCACATTGAGTTCGCATGACCAGTTTAACCCGTTAATCGGAGGTTCTCTCGCCCCAAAGGCGAGGCGTAATTAACGGCAGCTTAGTCCGCGGCTGCCGGAGATTCGGATCCCCACAATCATTAAACCCCGGCCTACCATAGGCAGGGGGAATCTGTAGTACGCCTGACAAGCGCGCGCGTATTCCCATCTCAATGGGGTGACGAAAAACACCCTACAGATTCTGGCACGCCCGGTGGGACTCATCTCTCCTCTCATATCTCGGATTAAACGTTCATGCGAACTCAATCAATTTATATGTCTATACTTATACTAAAATAATACTTTTTCGTGCAGATTTTCAAGCAATCACCTTCCGACGATATCTTCGATGATGAACTCAGCTCCCGTCTCCTACACGATGAGGGTAGACTCTAGGACGGTCCTTCCGGCCAGTCTCGGGCGACAATAGGAGGAGCCGCTGCTACCTTTCGGCTCTATTATGTTCATGCCTCTTGGCGCCATCCCAGCTCCTCAAGCCCCGGTGGCAGACAAACCGGTCTCGAAAGGCAAAAGGCCAAATGTGGTTGTCGTGAGGGCACCTCAGCCCAAGCGCAAGTCCGTTCCCGAACGACTCTCCATGGCCCCAGCTGGGGGCAAGGCCATCAACACCAACAAAGCTGCAATGCGTTTCGAGCAAGCTCCAGCGGCGCCTCCGACAACTGCTCGATTGGGTGTTTTCTCAAGGCTCCCCATCACTCGGCCTATGGCGGCTTCCCGAAGAGCAGAAGCCTGCCAAGTGCTTAAGGCAGAGAAGCTGAGGCAGAAGCGGCTCAGATATAGAGCCAACAAAAGGGCTAGGGCTGTGGCCATGTTAAAATTTATGAATTTCCAAAGCCCGGACCGCTCCGCGAAACCAGCTGCCAGTGATGAAAGAATGGCTGGGTATGTGTTTCGCACTGTCTATATGGTCGGACTTGAAGAAACGAACCCGCCTACGCTTCACAGCCATAGTGATGATATGGTTGACGCTACCCAGCATCGGCTCGATCTAAATGATGAAAAGCCCGCTCAGACCGATAAGCCAGAGGAGCCCGTGGTTCCTGCGGAATTGAGCTCAGGCAATAAAGATTACCCGGTTGTCATAGCCGGAACTACAGAACAAGCATTATTCCAATGGCTTCAAAGGCAATTTCAGGACAGGGATGAGAAGATGGCCGAGGTCTATTCCAAAGTCGACGAGCTGGCAAACGTCGTGGCAGATCTCGCGACCCAAGTCGCCCGATTGCAATTACAGCAGAATCAAATTTTGGCTCATGAGCCAGGGATTGATACCCGGGGGCAGCCAACTGATATCCCTTTCAACTTAAAAGCGGAGCGCCTTCGCAAAAAACGGTCGCAATCAGCCTCCAGTCCCTCCGATACATACGCCGGTGGGGAATCGCCTCTGAAAGAGAAGCTGGAAAAAGTCTATTCCTTCAAGAGGGAAAAGGTCCACAAGATATTCAGGGACGCCGTAAGAAACGGTCTACAATTGCCAGAATCAAAGAGACCGCAAGAAGAGAATATGACCGACGACCCAAAATATTGCCCCTATCACAAGGTGATAGGTCATGCCATTGAGGACTGCTTCGTCTTCAAAGATTGGGTCGAAAGGCAATACAAGACGGGGGAGATAGAACTGTCTAAAGGCGTGTTGGCAAAATGTCAAGCTACGATCGCCGATTTCATGCAAATGGAGACCGAAACCTTTCAGGAACCTAATCCTCCCAGACATGTGCTTCGAGGACCAACATCAGTAAAGGCACCTACTCCAATGGAGAGAAAGAAGAAGGTATACTCCTTCAGGAGAGATGAAGTCCGCAAAATATTCATGGACGCCTTGAACAACGGTCTGCAACTGCCTGTTCCAAAGAGGCCACAGGAAATGGACATGACCGGCAATCCCGTATACTGCCCATATCACAGAGTGGTGGGTCATACCATCGAAGACTGCTATATTTTCAAAGATTGGGCAGAGAACCAATATAAGCTTGGAAAAACCTCACAATCCTCAGATGTGTCGGCAAGCCACGGAGCTAGGTCATCAACACAGCTCCGCCAAGATCAAAGTTCAAGGAGCTGGGATAAGCAAAGATGACCCCCACGTCGTTAAACTGGGAACCGTCGACCTCTAAGTCGTTAAACTGGGAATGTAAAAAAAAATATATATGTATGTAAATAAACAAAAAAAATGTGTAAATAAAAGAAAAATAAAGAAAAGCTGAAATGATGGGGCAACTCGCAATAAAAATCAGCGAGTAAAATAAAGATGAAAATAAAGCCGAAATGATGGGGCAACCGCGAATAAAAGCCGAAATGATAGGGTAATCGCGATCTTCACGATAAGAAAAGCTGAAATGATAGAGCAATCACGGTAAAACAAAAAAAAAACACAAAAAAAAACAATGGCGAATGATGAGTCGCTCCCGGTACCATATTCCAGTGTAGCGATGCAGACGCCAACCAAAATCCAATTTTTCAAAATTCTTTTGGCCCTACGGCTAGTCCCCAAATTGACTACCGTATACAATCCACGGGCTCAAATAATTCTCAGCATACCCATGCCCCACCGCAACCACCAGGTACGCGGCTGGTCTCCGCCTTTGGAATTATGCTCTATTGAGAAGACCCACTCATGTGTCCCCACGATACATGAGGAGAACAAACCTTTGTGGGATCCTTATGACTCACAAAGGAAAAACACACTTAGGAGTCCTCACGACTCCTAAGGAGAAAATACACCTGCGGGATCCTCACGACTCGTAGGGAGAAAATGCTTTTATGGGACCCTCACGGCCCATAAAATTGAAAAGCCTTAGGCGATAGGGACCTAAACCCGTCTCCTAAGCCATCGCTCCGCCAACAAGAGTAGGCAAATGATGAATTGCTCCTGGCACCTCTGCTTCAGTGTTAGCAACGCTGATGCCGGCCCCTACCCCAAAATTCCAAGCTCGACATCAATAGACCTCTAAGTCTTTAAACTGGAAACAGATGACCTCTAAGTCGTTAAACTGGAAACAGTAGACCCCTAAGTCTTTAAACTGGAAACAGATGACCTTTAAGTCGTTAAACTGGAAACAGTAGACCTCTAAGTCTCTAAACTGGAAACAGATGACCACTATGTCGTTAAACTGGAAACAGATGACCTCTAAGTCGTTAAACTGGAAACAGTAGACCTCTAAGTCTCTAAACTGGAAACAGATGACCACTATGTCGTTAAACTGGAAACAGATGATCTCTAAGTGTTTAAACTGGAAACAGATGACCACTATGTCCTTAAACTGGAAACAGATGACCTCTAAGTCGTTAAACTGGAAACAGTAGACCTCTAAGTCTCTAAACTGGAAACAGATGACCACTATGTCGTTAAACTGGAAACAGATGACCTCTAAGTCTTTAAACTGGAAACAGATGACCACTATGTCGTTAAACTGGAAACAGATGACCTCTAAGTCGTTAAACTGGAAACAGATGACCTCTAAGTCGTTAAACTGGAAACAGCAGACCGCTAAGTCTTTAAACTGGAAACAGATGACCGCTAAGTCGTTAAACTGGAAACAGATGACCACTACGTCGTTAAAACTGGAAACAGATGACCTCCAAGTCGTTAAAACTGGAAACAGCAGACCTCCAAGTCTTTAAACTGGAAACAGATGACCGCTAAGTCGTTAAACTGGAAACAGATGACCACTACATCGTTAAACTGGAAACAGATGACCTCTAAGTCGTTAAACTAGAAACAGTCGACCTCTAAGTCATTAAACTGGGAACGAGGGAAATCCACTCATGTGTCCTCACGATACATGAGGAGAACAAACCTTTGTGGGATCCTTACGACTCACGAAGGAAAAACACACTTGGGAGTCCTCACGACTCCTAAGGAGAACATACACCTGCGAGATCCTTATGACTCGTAGGGAGAAAATGCTTTTATGGGACCCCCACGGCCCATAAAATTAAAAAGTTTTAGGTGACAGGGATCTAAACCTGTCTCCTAAGCCATCGCTCCCTAACCCCCAAATGGCGAATGATGAGTCGCTCCTGGTACCATATTCCAGTGCAGCGATGCAGACGCCAACCAAATTCCAAATCCCATACCCCAACGGCGAATGATGAGTCGCTCCTGGTACCACATTCCAGTGCAGCAATGCAGACGCCAACAAAGTCCTGAAATTTTTCCGGCCCTACGGTCTGGATCATACATCCTGCAAAACCGTATACAATCCACGGGCGTAAAACAATCCCGATCCCTCAAAAAAAATAATAATAACGGTATGTCCACAAGCAAAATGAGCACGGATGAAAACCCGAAAGGGCTCCGTGAGTAAAAACAGCAGGACTGCCGGCGAGTTTGTGAAAACCCGAAAGGGCGCAAACTCGTAAAAGAAGGAAAAGAAATGAAATGCACTCGCAAAGTTCTCTTGACTTTGTGAGGAGAAAATTCCCGCGTGAGATCCCTACGACTCACAAAGGAGCAACACACTTAGGAGTCTCCATGACTCCTAAGGAGAAAATACACCTATGGGATCCTTACGACCCGTAGGGAGAAAATGCTTTGTGAGACCCTTATGGCTCACAAAATGGAAAAGCCTTAGGTGATAGGGATCTAAACCTGTCTCCTAAGCCATCAATTCCCAAATTCTCTCGGGGAAAATGATGTGTTGCTCCTGGCATTATTCCAGTGCAGCAATGCAGATGCCAAACAAAAAAAAACAATTCCAAAATCCTCTCAAGACAAATGATGATTCGCTCCTGGTACCATATTCCAGTGTAGGGATGCTGATGTCAACCCCAAATCAAATCAAACCAACAACCTCTATGGAGGAATCATGCTCCGTCCCAGAATTTACCCCGTGTCGAAATCATGCTTCGCCTCGGGATATCTATCTTCCCTGCCGGAATTATGCTCCGCCTCGGAATTAAGTCAACCCGACACTCCGCACCGGGGAAAAGTCGATCAGCGACACTCCGTGCAGGGGAAAAGTTGTTTCCTGATTTAAAATCAGGAAAGCTTCTGAGAAAAGCTTCAGAAGAGGGTCACGTGCTTACACGTGACTAGCGGTCACGTGTTGGCACGTGACACCTAAAAGCATCATCAAGTCAGGTTCAGTTTTCCAACTACATCAAAGAAAGGGCTTCAGAAAGGGTCACGTGTCAGCACGTGACATTTAAATGCAAGCGTCAAAGGCACACCGGTTCCCTGATCAAGTCAAGAAAAAGGCTTCAGAAGAGGTCACGTGCTCCCACGTGACCAGGGTCACGTGTTGGCACGTGACGTTCAAAACAGCAGACTCGTTCTCCAGATGAACCAAGGAAAGAGAGTTCAAACAAGGGTCACGTGCTCACACGTGACCAGGGGTCACGTGGTGGCACGTGACGTTTAAGCAGCAATCAGAAGACAGAGAGCAGAAAGAAAGAAGAAGGCTCATTCCAAAGGGGGTCACGTGCCCACACGTGACCATGGGTCACGTGGTCACACGTGACCGGCTTTCAAAGCCCATTTTGTTAACAGAATTAAATTCTGAAGGAGAATCAAATCTTTCCAAAGGAAAGTGATTATCTGGAGCAGATCGAATTAAAAATTCAGAGGTGATGAAATATCATCTATCTATGGGAAAATCTCGGGTTTGGAAAGATTTCCCCTTTAAATCTAACCGAAATAATAAAAGGGAACCCCTGGATTTGAAATCCAATGGTGAATAAAATTCACCCAATAATCCAAAGGTCCAAAATGAATGATGGATGCAAATCAAATCTTTCATGAAGATTCGTCAAAAACTGATTGATTCGGCTGCTTCTCCTATAAATAGGAGCCAAGAGATACAGAGAGAGACGGACGCAGAGAAGAAAAAAGAAAAGAAGGAGAGCTTTGATACTTTGAAAAGACTTGGATCTTCTGCAAGAACCCTAGGTAAGAAAGGGAAAAGCTCCTTGAAAGAGAAAGAGAATTTAATTCTCAACAGAGTTTAACTCTGATATATAAAACAGAAGAATATATTTCTTCTCTCCTTGATAGAGGATCTGCAAAGTGCACATCTCCCCTTAAGGTTGAGAATTTAATTCTCAATGGGTTGAGATCCTGCCATGCAGATCCAAAACATAGAGAGGGAATGCAAGCACGAGAATTTAATTCTCACAGAACTATAGGAATTTAATTCCTTTAAAATAAAATTAGGGCTTGACCCTGTATCATGAGAATTTAATTCCTTCAGAACAAAAAGAAACATGGTTTAACCCTAAACAGCGGGAATTTAATTCCTTTAATCATAATTTAACAGAGGATGGAAGTTCAAATTCCCTAAAAAAGCTTTTGTTAGGGTTTAACCCTATTTGGTTCTCCACATGTATGAGGAATTTAATTCCTACGGAAAATTCAGAGTTCAACTCTATTCAGAATATAAACCTTCAAAAGGTTCAGAGGAATTTAATTCCTCTGAAATTACTGTCAGGGTTTAACCCTACGAGGAATTTAATTCCTGAGAAAAGGTTAACAGATCCTCTAAATAACATACCTAGAGGCAGGGTCACGTGTCATCACGTGACCCCCCCAAGAGATCTACAGAAAGCCCCTTTGAGGCAGCACCCCACGTGACCCACGTGACCTCGGCAGAAGCTCTAATACATAGGCATTTGAATGCCCATCACATGATGGCACGTGATGCTCTGAAAGACGCGATAATCTCAGCAGAATAAATGAAGGGAGGGCGCTCTCACGTGCTGCCACGTGACCCCTCTTGTCTTAGTGTTTAACACTAAATTGAAACTCTCGAACCCAGTGTTAAAACACTGTTGGGCCTTAGTGTTCAACACTAATTAAAAAGCTTTATTTGCAGTGTTCAACACTGATCTGTTTTAGTGTTTAACACTAATTTGAAAAGCCTTGTTGCTGGTGTTTAACACCAATTATCTCTTAGTGTTAAACACTAACTTGTCAACCTCATTCCCAGTGTTCAACACTGATTGCTCTGTAGTGTTTAACACTAGGCTTTGGCCCAATTGACTAAATGGATAGAGGCAAAGCCTCTCCTGATTGGACTTAGCCCAAGATGGCCATAAGTCCTCAATTTGTGATTAACTGGGCCAATGGACTCATAACATAATTAATTCGTCTTGATCCCAAATTGGTCCAAGGACTATTTAATCCACTCCGGTTCTAGGGTACATCTCTTCACTCCTTTGATACTTGGCATTGTAATCCCTCAATGTCTTCAAAGAGGTGACGGGTCCCGACGACCACACATTGATACGGACTGTGGGGTCCTTAAACCCATGTTTAATGCAAAATTCCTGGTTACGTGGAACGCGGATAATGTCACTCTTTGACCCCGTGGAAAACGTCCAGAGCGGAGCCTGGTCCTCGCAGAGCACGGCAGTGAACCCGTGTGAAGCATCCAGAGCACATACTGGACTGTGGGGTCCTTAAACCCATGGACTACGACGTCCTTAACCTTGACCGAGATGTCTTAAAACTAACAATGGACTGTGGGGTCCTTAAACCCATGGACCGCCGTCTTTCGGAGGGGAACAGATTCTGGCACGCTCGGTGGGACCTTTTCCTCTTTCCACTCCACACTTCGTGTGTCGTGACTCGCGAACCAATCGCGGTTCGCTAATGGTTGCCCTTGGGTTTCAAGATACTAAGAATTGGCATCTTGCTTATTGCAGAAAGCAAAGGATCGATGGCTTCTACTTCCGTGAAATTCTCCAACTGCTCAGACTGCAATTACAACCAACGCTCTGCCTCGCCAGGAGGTATAGCCTACGGACCCCAAGCTGCTTCGCTATTCACAATGCCCGTGGAACAGGTCACTCGCGCCACCACAGGATTGTTCTTTGGGACCATGCTCCCGCCGACAAACTTCACCGCTCCAGTGCTGACAACGGAAGCTCTTAAGAAGTCGGTCTTTGATTGTCTTACCCCTGTCGCGGCTCCTCTCAACGAGTCGCCCAACGTCAACGCCTCGGTCTTCTCTAGATTGGGCCAGAAATCCTGCAAACCCATCATGGGGCCTACAATCTCAGAGAAGGCTGCTTCTAAGAAAGTGGCTGCTCCTGCTCCCGAAATCGTCAAGGCGGCTTCTCCGGCCAAAAGGTCGGTCTTTACAAGATTGACGGATCCCGCTCCCGCTCCTGCTGCCCAAAGGACGTCGGTCTTTGACAGGCTAACACCAACAGCGACCCCCCACCCAGACAGGGGGCAAGACGAAACCATTCTTACCGCTGACCCTACACCGTCCGCTCGACACGCTCGACGTCGCCATTGGCGTCGAGTAAGGAAGGCTGGGGGCAATTCCCCCTTCGGGTTGACTCCATCGGCCCCGGTGGCAGAAGTTAATGCTGCTGTTCCAACTGGGAACAGCTTCGAAATGCTAAACAAGGTGCGAAGGAATTCTCCTACTGCAGTGCTGAAGAGGTCTCCTCCCCCATTAAAAAAGGTTGTGGAAATAAAATCAGAACAGCCCCGATCTCCTCAACGGCTGTCTTCCAAAATCTATAAGGTTTGGCGGCAGGCCCGGGACTCGATCATCGATCCAAACTTCTCCCGCCAGCACAAGAAGCCGAAAATCCAACCGGAAGCGGGTCACCAGGCTAAACCCCAAAAGGCTGTCTGGACGCCCACCTCAACGGCCCCCTCAACCTCCATGGCTCATAAAAGGAGGAGGCCAGAGAAGACCCCCGACACGCAACGACGGCTAAAAGCACTGAGCCCAGACGCCCTAAGTCTGGGGGCATGGTGGTGCACACTGTTTACATGGCCTCTGGAAAGGAGGAAAGCCGCACTTCTACGGGCCACCGACCGCTAACCCGAGCCGTGACGAAGGCCCAGGAGCAGCAACAAAAGCTTCAAGAAATGATGAATGCTATGGCCGCGCTCACCGGGCCAAAAGAAAATCCAGAAACGTCCTCAGACGCACGCCGAGAGGAAGAAACCGACGCTGAATTCCTTCGCCGGACACTGGAGAAAAAGGACAAAGAGGCTGCTGAACAAGCGGCCAACATACAACGTATGGGCCTTCTCTTCCAAGATATGATAGGAATGATGATCCAGCAGGACTTACACGCCGAAGATCCCCCAATCGTTCTTGAAGGCGACCGAGGAGAAGCGTCAAATCCACCACCAGCCCTCTCAACGGCCAAGGAGGAGGCAATCTCTAAGGCTGACTTGGCTGACTACATAGCCCAGCAAATCCGGGTTCATCACGCGACTGAGGCAGCTGGTCAAGTCGTGAAAACGGGGCGGCCATATTCGAGCTGGTACGACCAAATCAAATACCCGCAAGGCTACACGATACCAAAATTCCACGTGTATAAGGGGACCGGCAATCCCCATCAACATGTCGCCCAGTTCCGGGCCCTCTGCGGTAACACCGGCGGTGATGATAAACTGTTGCTCCGCCAGTTCGTGGGCAGCTTATCAGAAACAGCGTTCGAATGGTATTCGGAACTCCCGAACGATTCTATCAAAACGTTCGCTGAAATGGAGTTGTTGTTCACTCAGCGATTTGCAAGTGCCAGCGAACGCACTCCAATAACTGCACTTATTAACGCCAGGGTAAAACCAGGCGAAACCTGGGTCCAGTATGCTATACGCTGGCGGAACTTGTGGTCGAGATGTGAACAACGCATTGAGGAGGCACCCGCAGTGGGCATATTCGTGGGAACCCTAGACCCCCACGCAACTATCTCCCAGTTTATGATGTTCTTTAAGCCAACCACATTCCAGGCTTTGATCGACAAGTTGGCTCAGATGGACCAGATGGGTTATAGACCACCTCCCCCGAAGTCGGAACCTCGGAATGATAAGGGTAAAGGAAGAGCAACCTTTGTTGCGAATGCCCAACAGCAACCTAACGCCCCGAAACCGGCAGATCAACTGGAGGAAAGACGTCGGTATTATAATGAGAAGATGAAGCGTCCCTACTCGTTCCTACGGGACAAGACAAAACGGCTATTCGAGCTGGCAATACGTAACAGACTTATAAACCTGCCAAATCCAAGGCGACCGCCGCAACCCACCGAGGTGAATAACCCTAACTATTGCCCTTACCATCAAATGGTAGGCCATCCGATTGAAGATTGCTTCATCTTCAAAGGATGGATTGAAGATCGGTACCTCCAGGGGAAGTTTGTACTGTCCGAAAAGTGGAAGGTAAACCCACCACAGCCGCATGCTCCTAGGAAAGCGGATACACCGGGGGCAACATGTTCTTTTATTGAAGAAGCTCCATGGGAGGTCGTGCTATCAACTAAAACCAAAAGAATGCTGAGAGACCTTCATGCGTGCCCTGCGATCGAATGGAAGGACCCTCTTGAACCTCAAATTATCGAAGGGATGCTAAGGCGCCGCCTGACTACAAAGACTCACGATAAGAGCCCAGATACTCACGCCCAATCATCAAAATCTTCGAAGAAAAAGAAGAAGAAATCCAAGAAGTCCGTGAAGCCTGGAAACGAGCACACGGACTTGCAGAAGCAAATCGACGCACTGGAAGAGTACAATCAAAATGCGCGAACTCCTGTCACACTGCAAGAGTTCCTCAACCACATCTTTCAAGAGGAAGATGATGGAGAAAGCTCGTCGGATGAATCCGAAGGATATGTGGCGAGTTGTAACGTAATCTCCCACTCGTTTACCGATGATGGGAAAACTCCTGGCACTAAGAAGCTGGAGGCAGAGCCTGTACCAGAGCATGCATGGCCAATAGATGAAATGATCGACGCTTTTCTAGACGAGATTCGTCTAAAATGTAAAGTGGACCAGGAGCGTGAGATGGCCACATCGGAAGGAGCCAAATGCGGGCAACTGAACGAAAGAGCTGAACTACCCCTGCCAGAGCGAAAGGCATCCGAAGTAGACAAGAAGATATTCAAGAAGAGGAAAAGGTTTGCCAAAGCCATGTCAATGGGAATGAAGCTACCACCCTCGGAAGGAAACACACACGATGGGGTGGAGACGCACCCTGACTATTGCGCATATCATCGGAAAATATCACATCCCACGGAGGAGTGCGACGCCTTTAAGATATGGTGGCAAGGATATGTTGCTCATCGGCAACATTTTAAGCGCATGAAACGCAAGATCCGCCGAGAGCGAAGAAGTACCGTCGATGGGCAAAACAGAACTACTGGCAACTGTTACATGGTTAACGCCGGGGGGTCACAAGTTCTCACCTTTGGGAGCGACTCTGACGAAGAAATGGCTCTGGGCCCTCTCTTTAAAGAATCCGCTTTAGGGAAAGAGGAGAAATCGGAGATCTGCGAGAACATTCAGCTGCGCAATCGCACACTCCCAGAGAAGAATCTCGGGCCCGGGAATAGAAAGGATAAGGGAAAGGAAAAGGTCACTGAAGATATCACTTTAGATGACCAAGTCATCAGAGAGCTGGCTGCCAAAGACCCTCCTAGGAAGGGTAAGGTGGACTATAACATTCTCGCGCACCTAAGGAAGCTACCTTCTCAGCTTAGCATTCTCGATGCCCTCCTATTATCAAAAGAAGCGCGAGACTCACTAATTAAGGCGTTACAAGAACCTGAGCAATTCCAAGCCTTCCTCGCCACTGAAAAGATGAAGGATGAACTGGAGGAAGTGCATACGGCCGACATCACTTTCGGTAATGAAGACCTCCTTCTCGGAACGTGCGATCACAACCGTCCCCTGTATGTCTCCGGATACTGCCATGATATCAAGATAGGAAAGATTCTGGTGGATAATGGATCCTCCGTCAATCTCCTTAATGTTCGGGTATTGAAGGAAATCTGCATGAGCGTGCAACACCTCGCTCGTGACAAAATTACTATCTCCGGTTTCGATTCACAATCGTCACGGACTCTCGGATCTGTGATACTAACATTACGCTTTGGACTTCTCGTCACAGACATCAAATTCCATGTCATTGACGCCAAGACCTGCTACAACGCCTTGCTCGGCCGTCCTTGGCTGCACGAGTACAATATCATCCCTTCTACACAATATTAGTGTATGAAGTACTTTAAGGATGGTTTCGAGTATACCGTAACAGGTGAGTTAAACCTATTTTCCGTGAACGAAGTCCGCAAATACGAAGATGCGAAGTACTTTTTGCCAGATTTCGAGGATACAGAAAGGTGTCGCAATCCGGAGAACAAAACCGCCGCCACCATCCCTATTTTCGGGAGCGATACCGAAGAAGAAGAAGAGATAGTTTATGCAGGGCCATCTCAATGCAACAACCTGAGGACGCCCGCCCCCATGTTAGTCTTCGGAAATGACTCAGAAGATGAAGTGAATGCTGTGTTCTCCAATCGGCTGTCAATACAAGCACCCCCTGGCGATGACCATAGTTTGCAAATCACCATGGTACCGCGAGAACACTACAAGGATCTCGACACGCTTCAGGCTCACAATGTGCAGGACCTGCAAACATTCTACGTCCCTCCCAGGCGAAGGGGTGAGAAGGTGATCCTATTCTACCGATCCTCAGAGTCGAAAATAGAGAAAGAGATCTGGCATGGCGCGGATGCTACACTTGACAGGCTCCAACCCATCCGTCTACCCAGATACTATACAAATGGTTAAAGAAGCTATTGAAGCGCCAAGGAGTACCCTTAGAACAGACCGTTCGGCAGGCGCGATTCTACAACAGGATTTGGGATGTCCCCGGGACTCAACGCAAATTGCCCAACGGGAAGATGGAAACACTCGGGCTTGGATACGCAAGAGTCGGAAAACGGGAACGGGCTCACAGCAGCTACGCTATGTATACCTTTGATGAAGAGGAGGACGCCCTGTCAGGAGATGCCAATCCCCCATCAAAACTAGACCCCGCGATTAAAGCGCCGAGTCCGTCGTTTGAAGAACGAGTGGGCAAGCCTATCAGGAAAATGGGTCAGAAAGCTCGGGAAGACCACAACCGCGAAATGGCCATCTACGAGAAGGCCAGGACGCAACGTCTATCGCAACGTGCTGCAAAAGACAAAGACGCTTAGCCTCGTCAATCCGTTGTACGAAAGGCCCGACGCAGAGACGGAAATAAATCAAGAAGTGGCTCGGGTTTGTCCCTCATGAAGAAGATGAGTCGAGCGTACTCCTTCCCCCGAGACAAGACGGAGAGGTTACTCAACCTCGCTATAAAACATCAAATGATCACGCTTCCAGAGTCTAGACATCCTGAGCAAGCTAGCAAGGCTTCTCATCCGAGTTATTGCTCTTATCACCAAGCCATAGGACATCCTACCGAAGACTGCTTCATCTTCAAGAACTGGGTCGAGGACCAGTACCGACGGGGCAGATTCGCTTTATCCGACAGCTGGAGGGTAACGCCGCCACAAAAGCATGAACCCAAGGCCGTAAGAGCAGAACCGAGTCCACTTCAATCCGGGGAGCGGGTTCGCACCTGTTATACTATTACGATATTAAGAGAAGAGCCCGAGAACGTAGATGACCTTCCCCGGTGCTTTGAGAACAGCGATGATGAGGTGATCTCAGAATTTCCGCCCGCTCCGAAAGAACTGGAAGATGGTATACATACTACTACAGATAACCTCAAGAAGATTGAGTTGGGATCGGCAGACGACCCGCGACCGACATTTGTCAGCGAGCTGTTATCCGAAGAGAGGGTGGTGGCGTTAAAGAACGTGCTTCTACGGCATAAAGACTGCTTCGCGTGGAACTACTCCGAGATGCCAGGATTAGATCCGGAGATTGCTGTGCATAGATTAGCAATATCCCCAGATATCAAGCCAGTCAAGCAGGCGCCAAGAAGGATGCGACTCGAGCTTGAAATGAGCATCAACGCCGAAGTCAAGAAGCTGATCGATTCTGGATTTATCCAAGAAGTCCAATATCCCGACTGGATCGCCAATATCGTCCCGGTAATGAAGAAGAATGGGACGGTACGCATATGCGTGGATTTCAGGGATCTCAATAAAGCCTGTCCCAAGGATGATTTCCCAGTACCAGTAACCGAACTAATGATAGATAACACGTCCACTCACGAGGTTTTCTCCTTTATGGATGGTTCGTCAGGATACAATCAGATAAAGATGCATCCCGAAGACCAGAAGCATACCGCTTTCCGGACCCCTTTGGGTATATTCTGCTATAGGGTTATGCCCTTTGGTCTAAAGAACGCTGGCGCTACCTATCAAAGGGCCATAACAAAGATCTTCGACGATCTCATACATGACATCGTCGAGTGCTATATCGATGACCTTGTAGTGAAGAGCATGTCGTACGAAGAGCATTTAAAACATCTGGAGACTGTATTTCGACGCCTTCGGCAATATAATTTGAAAATGAATCCCCTCAAATGCGCGTTTGGAGTCTCCTCGGGCAAATTTCTGGGATTCATCGTTCGACACCGAGGTATTGAAATAGATCCGTCAAAGATTAAAGCGATCATGGAAATGCCTCCGCCAAGAACCCTCAAACAGTTGCGGTCTCTCCAAGGGAAGCTCGCATACATCCGGCGGTTTATCGCCAATCTTTCAGGCAAATGCCGTCCTTACAGCCACCTGATGAAGAAGGGAACTCCATTCGTTTGGGATCACAAATGCCAAGGTGCACTAGATGAGATCAAGCAGTACCTGCAGAACCCTCCGGTGTTGGCCGCGCCGGTCAAGGGAAAACCCCTCATTCTTTATACGACCGCCCTCGAAGGTTCCTTGGGCGCATTATGGGCACAAGAGAACGATCAGGGGAAAGAAAGAGCACTTTACTACTTAAGTCGAGTGCTGCTGGGGGCAGAAAGCAACAATTCCCCCATTGAAAAGCACTGCCTGGCGTTGATCTTCGCAATAACAAAGCTTAGACATTACGCATTAGCACATGAAGTCCGTCTTATTTCGAAGGTGGACCCTCTCAAATATTTGATGTCGAAAGCCATATTGACGGGGCGACTCGCTAAGTGGGCCCTGCTCTTGATGGAGTTCTCGATAACGTATCAACCTCTCAAGGCAGTGAAAGGCCAGGCCATTGCCGACTTCCTCGCCGAGCACCCGATACCGGCCGATTCTCCTCTGAACTGTGATTTGCCGGACGAGCATGCATTTGATGCGATTAGCGGCGGAAGCACCCGATGGGAACTCTATTTCGATGGAGCGTCCTCCATAAAGAAACAGAAACAAGGTATCCCAATGATCAAATCAGGGATAGGCCTCATCTTTACAACTCCACAAGGAGGGATAATGCGCTTCGCCTTCTCCTTAACAGAGCCGAGGACAAACAATGAAGCTGAATACGAAGCTCTGATAGCAGGCCTCGAGATCGCCATCGACATGGGAATTGAAGACCTCCTTATATACGGGGATTCTCAGCTGGTCGTTAGTCAAGTAAATAGTGACTACCAAACGTGCAAGCCGGAGTTGGTGAAGTACGGCGAAAGGGCGCAACAACTATTGACCCAAATTCCCTCCTATACTTTGGAGAACATACCGCGCGCGGAAAACAGCAAAGCAGACGCGTTGGCTAAACTTGCTAAAGAACTGGCTGACGAGAACCTCGATAACGTCAGAATCGTGGTACAAAGCCGTCGAGTGCTCGCCCCGGCAGAAATATCTCCGGAATCATGCGAAGAAAAGGGAACGAATGAGCAGACGACCCTACAAATAAAAGACCATGAGAAGGCCGAAGACTGGAGGGAAGTCTTCATAGACTACTTTAAGTCCCACCGAATGCCCGAAGAAGCGTCCTCAAGACATCAGCTCATGAAACGAGCTCTATCCTTCGCTTTCGTCAACAATATTCTATACAAGAGATCGTTTGATTCTCTATGGCTGAGATGCTTAGGACCTGACGAAGCAGAAAGAGTTATTCAGGAAGTTCATGACGGACTTTGCGGTTCTCACCAAGCAGGCCCAAAGATGAAGTTAAAAATCAAACGGATGGGTTACTATTGGCCCACGATGACCCAGGACTGCCTCGAGTATGCGAAGCAATGCCACTCATGCCAGATTCATGGAGACTTCATCCACCAACATCCGAATCCACTGCACCCAACGGTAGCTAGCTGGCCATTCGAAATGTGGGGGACTGACATAGTCGGCCCCATTGAGCCATCATCATCCCGGGGACACCGTTTTATCCTGGCGACAACTGATTACTTCTCCAAATGGGCAGAAGCAGTACCACTGAGGGAAGTGAAGATGGAGAATATCCTCCATTTCTTCAAGACGCACGTCATCTACCGGTTTGGGACCCCACGGCGGATTATCTCCGATAATGGGCCGGCCTACCGAAGCCATAAGATTAGCCGCTTCGCACAGCAGCACAATATAGACTGGAGATATTCTTCGGTTTACAATCCACGAGCTAACGGTCTAGCCGAGGCCTTCAATAAGACCTTGACGAAGATCATAAAAAAGACCGTTTCCAGGAATAAGAGAGACTGGCACGAAAGGCTGCAAGAAGCCCTTTGGGCTTATCGAACAACATTCAAGACGGCCACGAACACAACGCCGTACGCGTTGGTATTTGGGACGGAAGCAGTGCTCCCCCTCGAGATAGAGTTACCCTCTCTACGAGTAGCAGTCCACCACGAGCTGACGAACGAAGAAAATGCTCACCTTCGGCTTGAGGAGCTTGATGCCCTCGACGAAACCCGGCTCATAGCGCAACAACATCTAGAGGCCTACAAAGCAAAGATGACGCGCTCATACGAAAGATTGACCAGGCCGAGGACATTCCGCCAAGGCGAACTTGTACTAGTGGTCAAAAGACCTATGATCCCCAATCGTGCCAAGCGAGGAAAATTTGAGCCAAACTATGAAGGCCCGTACATCATAGACAAGGTCTACCAGGGTGGAGCCTACCTACTCATGGACATGCACGGTGAAAGGCCTTTCAGGCCAATAAACGGCCGCTTCTTGAAGAAATACTATGCTTAATAAGCCGCAGCCTGGGTCAATGATAGATGCCGACGACTATGTCCGCTCGCTATCTTCCTAGGCTCAGACTTTACAAGCAGCAGCCGGCCTTCCCATAACGACGGACCGAAACGTCCTTAAACTATCGACGGACCGAAACGTCCTTAAACTATCGGCGGACCGAAACGTCCTTAAACTAACGACGGACCGAAACGTCCTTAAACTAACAACGGACCGAAACGTCCCTAAAACTACTACCGCAGCATCTTTAGGCTGACGAGATAAAAAAAAAGAGAAGAGAGAAAGAAAAAAAAAATAAAAATAAAAAAAAAAAAGTGAAAAAGAATAAAAAAAAACGGTATGTCTATAAGCAAAATGGGCACGGATGAAAACCCGAAAGGGCTCCGTGAGTAAAAACAGCAGGACTACTGGCGAGTGTTTGTGAAAACCCGAAAGGGCGCAACCTCGTTAAAAGACACTTGTAGGGTCCTCTCGACCTTGTAAGGAGAAACCACCTGCGTGAGATCCTTACGACTCACAAGGGAGCAACACACTTAGGGATCCTCACGATTCCTGAGGAGAAAATGCACTTGCGAGATCCTTACGACTCGTAAGGAGAATTTTCTTATGGGACCCTCACGGCTCATGAGATTTGAAAGTCTTAAGTTACAGAAACCTAAACCTGTTCTTAAGCAAATCCTCCACAACCTTCGATATTGCCCTACAAGAGGCTCAATACTGACCCTTGTATACAATCCACGGGCGCGAATAAACATTTCCCCAGCAAAGTCCAACCCTTGTAGGTCCTCTCGACCTATAAGGTGAAAACCCTCTTGTAGGATCCTTACGACTTACAGAGGAACATACACTTAGGAATCCTCACGATCCCTAAGGAGAAAATACACCTGCAAGATCCTCACGACTTGTAGGGAGAAATACCTTTGTGAGACCCTTACGGCTCATGAAGTCAAAAGCCTTAGTCGACAGGACCTTAACCCTGTTTGCTAAGCCACCTTTGTTCAACATCGACAGAGGCAAATGATGATTCGCTCCTGGCAATATTCCAGTTGCAGCGATGCTGATGCCTAAACCGGTATCAAATCCCAAGTTCTTTCATGACAAATGATGATTCGCTCCTGGCAACATCCCAGTTGCAGCGATGCTGATGCCGAAATCGGTGTCCAAAATCCGAGCTTGCGGCGAAAAAGTTAGCAAGCCACACATGCCTACAAAATAGCCGAAATGATGGGGCAACTTGCAATAAAAAGCAGCAAGTAAGAATGAAAGCATAAAAAATAGCCGAAATGATGGGGCAACTCGCAATAAAAAGCAGCGAGTAGAAAATAAATAAATATCCGAAATGATTGGGCACCGCGAAAAATAGCTAAAATGATGGGGCAATCGCGACCTTCGCGATATAAAAGCTGAAACGATAGAGCATCACGGAAAAAGAAATAAAATAAAAATAAAATATATGCCTTACAGGCGATGTTCCATCACACCCTGTATACAATCCAATGGCATAAACAAAAAGGGAACACACCTCCCTCCCCCAGGTTTCACCAAAGAACGAAGCTAAATCTCGACGGGCCACAAGCGACCTAGGGATCATCCCAACACTCGTCTCGTAACAACGGACACAACTTCAAGCTAAGCGGAACAGCGGCAACTCCCAGTTCCATGGCTCGGTGGTATACATATCGCCAACAGTCAAACCTTCACCCCGTGAAATGCGGATATATTCAGCAAAATTCCTGGTCACGTGGAACGCGGATAATGTCACTCTTTGACCCCGTGGAAAACGTCCAGAGCGGATCCTGGTCCTCGCAGAGCATGGCAGTGAACCCGTGCGAAGCATCCAGAGCGGAGCCTAGTCCTCGCCTAACGCGGCAGTGAACCCGTGTGAAGCATCTAGTGCAAAATTCCTGGTCACGTGGAACGCGGATAATGTCACTCTCTGACCCCGTGGAAAACGTCCAGAGCGGAGCCTAGTCCTCGCCTAACGCGGCAGTGAACCCGTGTGAAGCATCTAGTGCAAAATTCCTGGTCACGTGGAACGCGGATAATGTCACTCTTTGACCCCGTGGAAAACGTCCAGAGCGGATCCTGGTCCTCGCAGAGCATGGCAGTGAACCCGTGCGAAGCATCCAGAGCGGAGCCTAGTCCTCGCCTAACGCGGCAGTGAACCCGTGTGAAGCATCTAGTGCAAAATTCCTGGTCACGTGGAACGCGGATAATGTCACTCTCTGACCCCGTGGAAAACGTCCAGAGCGGAGCCTAGTCCTCGCCGAGCGCGGCAGTGAACCCGTGTGAAGCATCTAGTGCAAAATTCCTGGTCACGTGGAACGCGGATAATGTCACTCTCTGACCCCGTGGAAAACGTCCAGAGCGGAGCCTAGTCCTCGCCTAACGCGGCAGTGAACCCGTGTGAAGCATCTAGTGCAAAATTCCTGGTCACGTGGAACGCGGATAACGTCACTCTTTGACCCCGTGGAAAGCGTCCAGAGCGGATCCTGGTCCTCGCAGAGCACGGCAGTGAACTGTGTGAAGCATCCAGAGCGGAGCCTAGTCCTCGCCGAGCACGGCAGTGAACCCGTGTGAAGCATCTAGTGCAAAATTCCTGGTTACGTGGAACGCGGATAATGTCACTCTTTGACCCCGTGGAAAACGTCCAGAGCGGAGCCTGGTCCTCGCCAAGCACGACAATGAACCCGTGTGAAGCATCCAGAGCAAATACCGGACTGTGGAGTCCTTAAAATCCATGGACTATGACGTCCTTAACCTCGACCGTGATGTCTTAAAACTAACGATCAACCATCCCGACTCCCTACAGACTTTGCCTTGGTTTAAGGGTACATCTCTTCACTCCTTTGATGCCCGGCGTTGTAATTCCTCAACGTCTTCAAAGAGGTGACGGGTCCCTGCAACCAAACACCGGACTGTGGAGTCCCTAAATCCACGGACTATGAGGTCCTTAACCTTGACCGTGATGTCTTAAAACTAACAGCGGACTGTGGAGTCCTTAAATCCACGGACTATGAGGTCCTTAACCTTGACCGTGATGTCTTAAAACTAACAGCGGACTGTGGAGTCCTTAAATCCACGGACTATGAGGTCCTTAACCTTGACCGTGATGTCTTAAAACTAACAGCGGACTGTGGAGTCCTTAAATCCACGGACTATGAGGTCCTTAACCTTGACCGTGATGTCTTTAAACTATGATACCTTGAGCGACCCCTGACCCCGTGAAACACGGATAAGGGCGACCACATCCAGCACTTGAAGGCCCTCACGACCTGTAAGGAAGAAAAACTCTCTTGTGAGATCCTTACGACTCTCAAGGGAAAACTCGCTTGAGGATCCTCGCGATCTTCAAGAAGAACTCACACCTATGGGATCCTCTAGACCTGTAGGGAGAAAAACTCTTTATGAAACCCTCGTGGCTCGTAAAATGCAAAAGTCTTAGGAAGCAGATCTTAACCCTGAATCCTAAGCCATCGCTGTCCTGCAAGAAGATCGAGGTAAAATATCCGCAGAATACATTCGATGGAAAGGGGGACACATCATTGAGAAGAAAAATGTATCTTTTATTCATAAACCAAAATGGGTACAAAGTACAATTCATGAAAGAAACAAAAAGAAAATACCCTTATCCATGAGTATGTACAAAAAGGAAGGAAAAGATACAAATGTTTCAAGCCGGCGGGCGATTCAGCAGCTTGGTCAGCTCATCCTGCTTTTGCTGAGCCACGGCTTCATGATGCAAGATCTCCACAAGACGAGCCTCCGCCTGAGCTTGTTGAGCCTGATACGAAGCGAGCCGGGCTTCAAGCTCTTTCTCAGTGGCCTTATGAGCCTCGACCCTCTCACGAGTGAACGTAGCAGCCTTATCGAGAGCCACCACCTCTTTGATGGACTCCTGAAGCACCCGCCAGAGTTCATACGCTTTGTTGGCTTTGGCTGTGAGATTGGCTTAGAGCTCGCCCAGCGCCTTGGAGGCTAGCTCCCTTTCCGAGAACTTGCGACCGAGCCTCTTCTCACATGACGTCATGTTTGCCGCGCACCGTGCTATCAGCCCCCGTAACTCCGCCTTTGCAGCCACGGCCTCCGAGGAAAGGTGAGAACATTCAAGGGCGTGCAGGCAAGCCTCCACTCGCCGGCAGAACTCCACCCAGACTCGCACCACCTCTTCGCTATGGTAGGTGGCAAGAAAAGGAAGAGAATCGTTAGCCTCGGCAGCGAATGCTTCAGCCGTGGTCGTGCTGCCAGCACGAAGCTCCTCGATCAGAGACGACAAGGAGACGAGGCTTAATTGGGCCAAGCGTTCTGAAGCCCGCAAGGCATAAGGGCCGGGTGGCATCACGATGCGCGACTCCAACGCCGTGGAGACTGGCAGAGCTGTTCAAATTTGGAAGACGTCAGCAAAATTCTTAATCAAAGAACGAGTGAGAGTGCAATGAGATGTCACTCACCGACAGTCGTGCAAGCAGGAGCTGAAGGCTCCCCTGGCCCTTCGAGAACCTCGACCTCATCATCGGCTTCCAGAACTGTAGAAAACATCGATGTCAGTACGCAAAATAACGACGATGCTATGAGAAGGGATGGACGACACCAACCTTGCCCAGACGAGAGGACAATGCGTTGAGGGGAGATCGCCTGCGGAGCTGCCATCTCCAATAAACGCTGAAATGACTGTCGAGGCGACAGATCCGCGATCGTGGCCGCCAAACCGCGCAATTCTGGGAAAGATAAAAGAGTTCAGACTATGAAGGGGTTGCTAAATTAAAACGCAGAGGAATACCTTCAACACTCCTCCCATTCTGAGCCGGGGGGATAGCAGCCTCAACGGTCTCCGCCATGACCTCAGGCTCCAACAAAGGGAGAGTAGTCCCGACTACCTCGCTCCCAGCCTTTGGGCCGCCCTCAGTAAGAGTCATTGGGGCGGCGGTCTCCAAAGGAGCCTCCCCCGAAGGGGCAAGCACTCCCTGATCAAGAACCGCCGCTGGAAGTTCCACCATGAGAGGAGCAGCCTCGTCAGCCCCCTCCACATCCAACAAGGCCTCATTGAGAATTTTGGCGGGCTTTAGCTTTAATGGGCCCGTGGGGAGCTCCCCCAGCGTCGAAGACTCTGGACGATGCAAATAAGAATAATGATATATATGCACGGGCATAAATGATCGGAAAAACTACAAAAGAAACACAACATACCTATACGCAAAGAAGCCCTCAATATGGCTTCTTCAAGCCGCTGCTCCTTCTCAAGGAGGTGGGCTCGCCGAGGTTCGAGAGTGGACTCATGGCCGCCGGTCCACAAAGAAAGTGCGTCAGCTGCATCTTCTGAAGCGGCCTGCTTCAAAGCCCTTTCTCCCCATTCCTCCAGAGGACCGATAAATCGTCGCCGAATCCACGAAGGGTCTTCGTAAAAAATTACAGCAGGATAAGACTTCTTCGGAACCTTGGCGTTATGAGACGCGTCTTTTGAACGCCGTATGGCCTCAGCCAACTGTGCGGCCTCCTCATCAACCGAACTCGGAAAGAGAAGTCCAGCGTCTGACCCTTGCAGGGCCAATGGTTCGTCTTCAAGGATAGGCTCAGACTCCACCACAGAATCAAGCGGGACAGTAGCCGCTTTCCTCCGCCGTTTAGACCCAGAGCTGGTCGCTGAGGACGACCGCTTCCTCCCTCGCGAAGCCTTAGGACGGCGCTGGCCCACATCGCCCTCGGCGTCCTCATCCCTGTTACTCTCGCTCGGTGCCACAACCGAGGATGACATCGCCATTGTCGACGCCACAGGAGGCGGCGCCGCCACCGGCAGGGGTGCTACTACTGGTGCCTGTTTACCCCGCGATCGGGAACCCAAGGGCATACCAGCTGTTGGAGTAAGGTCTACCCCTGACTCCCCCGGAATGAGCGCGGTGCCAATTTCCCTCAAAGGGAAGCGGACCGGAGCCCTCGGCCGTAGCTTAGCCCCCGAAACCTGAGGAGGGGCGTCGTGACCAAGAAGCACCCTTCTTTCTTCAAGAATAATCGGACTGATCCGATGAAGATACCAGCCCGTAAATGCACCTACACATCGGGGCATGTACTCGGCTTCAGGGACCATGAAATGAGAGCCGGTGTTCAGCCTCATGAAATGATGAGCGGCATCGCGAACAGCATCAAGCGAAGGGATCAGGGTGATTATAAAAGCCTCAAAAGGAACACCCTGGTCGTATCCAAGCTGCCGGGCAAATCGATGCGGATTGTACCGCATAAAAAGAGCCGCACTGTCCTGGCGAAACACCAAGTAGCCCGGTCTAATTGCATACAAATGCGTGGCCTCCCGGGGCTTCAGAGAAGGTGCGTTGTCTTTCGACTGGTCCCAGAGTTGTTGAACGGGACCCGAAGGAGTAGACAAAACCCGATCATTAAAAACCAACCCGCCAGCGGTGGCATGAGGAGAAATCAGCACCCGAATGGCCCCAAATTGAGTCGGGTCGGCAGCAGAAGCACCCACCAGTCGCATAAGTCGCGGGAAGGGATAGGCGTCGTAAAAGGCGGGCCTCTGATGCATAGCAAAAGACCCCAGCACATGCATTTCGATCCACGACGTGAAATAATGAAGCGAAAAGTTCACTACGTCCACGCCAGGAGTAGAGGTATTAGCTGCGGTGCCCAATCCATTATAGAGGTGCGCCAAGGCCGGGATGCCGATGGCCAACCGCATCCCCTCAGCAATACGATGAGCCGGGTAGATGACCGAGGCTCTCATGAAGCGGCGATGCATGGGGCTAACGAACCAACTAAGCCAGACACTAACAAACCCCACAAAGAACGTCTCCTCGTCCATGCCCGGGACAGCAATGGATTCAAAAGATATCGGCGATATAATAGGGATGTAATATTGAGGTAAATCTGACTCGTTGGTCGGCAACCTCTTCGGACCGAACCCAAAGGGGTCCCCAATGTTGGCAAACTTCGGGGCTGTCTTCGATAAGGCGTCCTTACGAAGGAAACAAGCAATGAAGCTCTTGAAAGTGACACCCTGCTCCTCGGACTCGGTGAATAATCGGTCGAAGATGCCTAGGGCCTTAATTAAACTGGGACGCTTATGGCGAACAGCATTCTCAGCGGACAGGCCGTCAACCGGTGCAGACTCGGGCTCGAAGACATACTCGTCAGGAGGCAACAACTCCTCATACAGTGCGCCCCTGATTGGCAATCCCGAGATTTCATAAAATTCTGCAAGAGAGATCGAGACCTCACGATCTCCTAGAATGAAAGTGTTGGTGGGAAGATTCCATTGGTTCAAAAACGCCTTAACCCACCAGGCATGCGGGGACTTATAATGGAATAGTGACGCGTATATGGCCTGATAAAGCCCGACTTTCTGCAACCGCGCACGATGGGCAGAAAGGATGTAGCGAGCCCAGAGAAGATAGCCTGTAGGATGCCGGGGAGTGAGCCCTATCTTATAAATTTGCCCCTACGGGTGGGCCTCACCCTGGCAGATACGCCGCCCCAAGATGTCTATGGCCGGAATCGGATGGTTCGGAATACCGGTCGTCGAAGGCTCAAGCCTCCCCGTTGGAGTCCAGTTGGGCATTTCCACAGCAAAAGCTGTCCTTGGAGGATCCATCGGTAAAAAGGGGAAAGTGGGCTCCATTGGCACCGCGCAGAGAAAACTCCGACGACCCTGAATAATCTGACTATACCAAGATCCCCATTGAAGAAGGTTGGTGCAGTTCGGGTCATGGGCCCGAATCATCGCCATCGCTTCCTCATCAGACGGTGACTGAGGAAAAGCCGCCTCCGAGCGAGAAAAGGGAAAGCGTGGAACAGAAGCCATCGCACCTGAAATCCAATAAAAGAAGACCGTTAAAAGGAAAGTCAGCGATATATATTCATGCATGAACATGAAGACTAGTTAAAGAAAGCAACAGCAGAGTTTTCTGGGACCATTGGCCACAAAACATATGGGCCCCACAGAATCCGGATGACGGCTCATTAATAATGAGACCAAACAGTTACAATAAAACAAAGGGAATATCCTCATTTAATAAAAAATGATGACCATGCACATTCCCCTCAACAAGATCTGTCTAGGGCTCTACAACGAACCCAACAAAATCAAAGGAATTAAATTCCCACAGAAGACATCATTACAAAACCCCCATCGCATTAATTGCAGAAGAACAGCCTCGGGCCAAGAGACCCCAGGAAACCTCTGTGTGAAGAAAACTGAGTTCTTCATTAGAATTAAATTCCTTATTGAGAAAAGGGAATTAAATTCCCAGAAACATTTTTGATGGAATTAAATTCCATGGAGTTGAAACGCCATCATCATCTCCCCAAGGATCATCTAAACCCTAAAAGATCTACAGTTTGAAGATTAAGCAGTTTCATGTTCTTATGGAAAAATATGAAGAAAAAAGGGTAAAAACCCTTGTTTTGGATTTAAAATCCAGAGGAATGTGAAGGTCCATCGTTGTCCAAAAACATTACCTGAAGAAAAGGATTCTTTTCGAACAGAGTTAAACTCTGCAGACTGTTTCAAGACAGAGAACTAAGCTCTGGAAGCGAGAATTAAATTCTCAAGGAAGAAGTTCTCAGAAGAAGAAGATGAACAAAGTGAAGGCTCCTATGAAGAGACAGAGGTATTTATAGAAGACAATGAAAACGTTTCGTCTCCCCAGATCCCTAGAGGAATCCAACGGTCACAAGAGGTGACAACGTTGCACTCACGTGCAGACACGTGAGAACAACGCTGTGGGGGCATTTGTTTCCTGATTTAAAATCAGGAAAGCTTCTGGGAAAAGCTTCAGAAGAGGGTCACGTGCTTACACGTGACTAGCGGTCACGTGTTGGCACGTGACACCTAAAAGCATCATCAAGTCAGGTTCAGTTTTCCAACTACATCAAAGAAAGGGCTTCAGAAAGGGTCACGTGTCAGCACGTGACATTTAAATGCAAGCGTCAAAGGCACACCGGTTCCCTGATCAAGTCAAGGAAAAGGCTTCAGAAGAGGTCACGTGCTCCCACGTGACCAGGGTCACGTGTTGGCACGTGACGTTCAAAACAACAGACTCGTTCTCCAGATGAACCAAGGAAAGAGAGTTCAAACAAGGGTCACGTGCTCACACGTGACCAGGGGTCACGTGGTGGCACGTGACGTTTAAGCAGCAATCAGAAGACAGAGCGCAGAAAGAAAGAAGAAGGCTCATTCCAAAGGGGGTCACGTGCCCACACGTGACCATGGGTCACGTGGTCACACGTGACCGGCTTTCAAAGCCCATTTTGTTAACAGAATTAAATTCTGAAGGAGAATCAAATCTTTCCAAAGGAAAGTGATTATCTGGAGCAGATCGAATTAAAGATTCAGAGGTGATGAAATATCATCTATCTATGGGAAAATCTCGGGTTTGGAAAGATTTCCCCTTTAAATCTAACCGAAATAATAAAAGGGAACCCCTGGATTTGAAATCCAATGGTGAATAAAATTCACCCAATAATCCAAAGGTCCAAAATGAATGATGGATGCAAATCAAATCTTTCATGAAGATTCGTCAAAAACTGATTGATTCGGCTGCTTCTCCTATAAATAGGAGCCAAGAGATACAGAGAGAGACGGACGCAGAGAAGAAAAAAGAAAAGAAGGAGAGCTTTGATACTTTGAAAAGACTTGGATTTTCTGCAAGAACCCTAGGTAAGAAAGGGAAAAGCTCCTTGAAAGAGAAAGAGAATTTAATTCTCAACAGAGTTTAACTCTGATATATAAAACAGAAGAATATATTTCTTCTCTCCTTGATAGAGGATCTGCAAAGTGCACATCTCCCCTTAAGGTTGAGAATTTAATTCTTAATGGGTTGAGATCCTGCCATGCAGATCCAAAACATAGAGAGGGAATGCAAGCACGAGAATTTAATTCTCACAGAACTATAGGAATTTAATTCCTTTAAAATAAAATTAGGGCTTGACCCTGTATCATGAGAATTTAATTCCTTCAGAACAAAAAGAAACAGGGTTTAACCCTAAACAGCGGGAATTTAATTCCTTTAATCATAATTTAACAGAGGATGGAAGTTCAAATTCCCTAAAAAAGCTTTTGTTAGGGTTTAACCCTATTTGGTTCTCCACATGTATGAGGAATTTAATTCCTACGGAAAATTCAGAGTTCAACTCTATTCAGAATATAAACCTTCAAAAGGTTCAGAGGAATTTAATTCCTCTGAAATTACTGTCAGGGTTTAACCCTACGAGGAATTTAATTCCTGAGAAAAGGTTAACAGATCCTCTAAATAACATACCTAGAGGCAGGGTCACGTGTCATCACGTGACCCCCCCAAGAGATCTACAGAAAGCCCCTTTGAGGCAGCACCCCACGTGACCCACGTGACCCTCGGCAGAAGCTCTAATACATAGGCATTTGAATGCCCATCACATGATGGCACGTGATGCTCTGAAAGACGCGATAATCTCAGCAGAATAAATGAAGGGAGGGCGCTCTCACGTGCTGCCACGTGACCCCTCTTGTCTTAGTGTTTAACACTAAATTGAAACTCTCGAACCCAGTGTTAAAACACTGTTGGGCCTTAGTGTTCAACACTAATTAAAAAGCTTTATTTGCAGTGTTCAACACTGATCTGTTTTAGTGTTTAACACTAATTTGAAAAGCCTTGTTGCTGGTGTTTAACACCAATTATCTCTTAGTGTTAAACACTAACTTGTCAACCTCATTCCCAGTGTTCAACACTGATTGCTCTGTAGTGTTTAACACTAGGCTTTGGCCCAATTGACTAAATGGATAGAGGCAAAGCCTCTCCTGATTGGACTTAGCCCAAGATGGCCATAAGTCCTCAATTTGTGATTAACTGGGCCAATGGACTCATAACATAATTAATTCGTCTTGATCCCAAATTGGGCTAAGGACTATTTAATCCACTTCAGTTCTAGGGTACATCTCTTCACTCCTTTGATACTTGGCATTGTAATCCCTCAATGTCTTCAAAGAGGTGACGGGTCCCGACGACCACACATTGATACGGACTGTGGGGTCCTTAAACCCATGTTTAATGCAAAATTCCTGGTTACGTGGAACGCGGATAATGTCACTCTTTGACCCCGTGGAAAACGTCCAGAGCGGAGCCTGGTCCTCGCAGAGCACGGCAGTGAACCCGTATGAAGCATCCAGAGCACATACTGGACTGTGGGATCCTTAAACCCATAGACTACGACGTTCTTAACCTTGACCGAGATGTCTTAAAACTAACAATGGACTGTGGGGTCCTTAAACCCATGGACCGCTACGTCCTTAAACTACCCATGGACCGCAACGTCCTTAAACTACCCATGGACCGCAACGTCCTTAAACTAGAACAATAGAGCCCCGTATGCTCTTTTGTCGGATCTAAACGGTCCCCTTTAAGTTGATCTTAGCCTCAAAGATGGCTAACGTATCCTTAAACCTTCAAACAGACTGGACTATGAATCCCCCCAATTAACTCTGGCTCGAGGGTACATCTCTGAACTCCTCTGACATCCGTCGTTGTAATCCTTCAACGTCGTCAGAGAGGTGATGGGTCCCGACGGCTATACATACGATGGACCACTATGTCCCTAAACTGGAACAATAGAGCCCAAACGCTCCTTTGTCGGATCTAAACGATCCCGTTAAGTTGATCTTAGTCTCAAACTAGACTAACGTATCCTTAACAAACGTTTGAGTTGATCTTAGCCTCAAGTATGGCTGACGTATCCTCAAACTAAACCCCCCCAAACCCAAATCTAAGATAATACGGATTTGGACTAGTCCACGCCCTACGGGCGACGACATAACTCAGTCTCCGTAAACAATCCACGGGCAACAAAATACAAAACAAACACCCACGACACGAAGTGACCATCTGGAGAAGGAGAAAGTTGTTACCGCAATGCGGTAGCGTAATTAACTGCAGGGGCTTGCGCCTGCAGGGAAGAGCGTCCCCACAATCAAAAACCCCTCAAACGAGGGGGAATCTGACGAAGTCTGCTACATCGGACGCATCCGTCTAAACCTTCGATATACGGTGCCATAAATCAACTTGGTATCTTCGGAGAGGTGGACGGATAGCACCAATTAGCATCTGCCCCGAATCTCAGGCAAGACGTCATGTCTCGGCCGTCTTTCGGAGGGGAACAAAAGTCAACCCGACACTCCGCGCCGGAGAAAAGTCAATCAGCGACACTCCGTGCCGGGGAAAAGTCAACCAGCGACACTCCGCGCCGGGGAAAAGTCCATCAGTGACACTCCGTGCCGGGGAAAAGTCAACTAGCGACACTCCGCGCCGGGGAAAAGTCCACCAGCGACACTTCGTGCCGGGGAAAAGTCAACCAGCGACACTCCGCGCCGGGGAAAAGTCCATCAGCGACACTCCGTGCCGAGGAAAAGTCAACCAGCGACACTCCGTGCCGGAGAAAAGTCCATCAGCGACACTCTGTGCCGGGGAAAAGTCAACCCGACACTCCGCGCCGGGGAAAAGTCGATCAGCGACACTCCGCGCCGGGGAAAAGTCAACCCGACACTCCGCGCCGGGGATGAGTCGATCAGCGACACTCCGTGCCGGGAAAAAGTCAACCAGCGACACTCCGCGCCGGGGAAAAGTCGATCAGCGACACTCCGTGCCGGGGAAAAGTCGATCAGCGACACTCCGTACAGGGGAAAAGTCAACCCGACACTCCGCTCCGGGGAAAAGTCGATCAGCGACACTCCGTGCGGGGGAAAAGTCAACCCGACACTCCGCGCCGGGGAAAAGTCGATCAGCGACACTCCGTGCAGGGGAAAAGTCAACCCGACACTCCGCTCCGGGGAAAAGTCGATCAGCGACACTCCGTGCCGGGGAAAAGTCAACCCGACACTCCGCGCCGGAGAAAAGTCGATCAGCGACACTCCGTGCTGGGGAAAAGTCAACCCGACACTCCGCGCCGGGGAAAAGTCGATCAGCGACACTCCGTGCCGGGGAAAAGTCAACCCGACACTCCGCGCCGGCGAAAAGTCGATCAGCGACACTCCGTGCCGGGGAAAAGTCAACCCGACACTCCACGCCGGGGAAAAGTCGATCAGCGACACTCCGTGCCGGGGAAAAGTCCATCAGCGACACTCCGTGCCGGGGAAAAGTCAACCAGCGACACTCCGCGCCGGGGAAAAGTCCACCAGCGACACTCCGTGCCGGGGAAAAGTCAACCAGCGACACTCCGCGCCGGGGAAAAGTCCATCAGCGACACTCCGTGCCGGGGAAAAGTCAACCAGCGACACTCCGCGCCGGAGAAAAGTCCATCAGCGACACTCTGTGCCGGGGAAAAGTCAACCCGACACTCCGCGCCGGGGAAAAGTCGATCAGCGACACTCCACGCCGGGGAAAAGTCAACCCGACACTCCGCGCCGGGGAAAAGTCGATCAGCGACACTCCGTGCCGGGGAAAAGTCAACCAGCGACACTCCGCGCCGGGGTCGATCAGCGACACTCCGCGCCGGGGATAAGTCGATCAGCGACACTCCGTGCAGGGGAAAAGTCAACCCGACACTCCCCTCCGGGGAAAAGTCTATCAGCGACACTCCGTGCCGGGAAAAAGTCAACCCGACACTCCGCGCCGGGGAAAAGTCGATCGGCGACACTCTGTGCAGGGGAAAAGTCAACCCGACACTCCGCTCCGGGGAAAAGTCGATCAGCGACACTCCGTGATGGGGAAAAGTCAACCCGACACTCCGCGCCGGGGAAAAGTTGATCAGCGACACTCCGTGCAGGGGAAAAGTTAACCCGACACTCCGCGCCGGGGATAAGTCGATCAGCAACACTCCGTGCCGGGGAAAAGTCAACCCGACACTCCGCGCCGGGGAAAAGTAGATCAGCGACACTCCGTGCCGGGGAAAAGTCAACCCGACACTCCGTGCCGGGGAAAAGTCCATCAGCGACACTCCGTGCCGGGGAAAAGTCAACCCGACACTCCGCGCCGGGGAAAAGTCCATCAGCGACACTCCGTGCCGGGGAAACGTCCAACATAGACACTCCGCATCAGGGAAACATCCAACAACGACACTCCGCCTCGAGGAAACGTCGGCCAGCGATACTCCGTGCCGGGGACACGTCTACCAGATCGTTCCGGATTAGAGCGTCGACCGTCCATGTCGCAAAAAGGGCAGTGCAGGCTTCCTACAAAGCAGGAACCAGATCACTCCGGGCCAGGGAAACGTCTACCACGGACACTCCGTCTCGGAGACGCATCAAGCGTCGACCGTCCACGTCGTAAAAAGGGCAGTGCATCCTAGAAAGTGGGAACCAAGGCAAGTCGCCTCCACATGAAAGAAGATCCATCAATTTCATGTACACGACTCACATATGTAGTGTGCATTTATTGATGGGGGCAATTTGTTGGGGTAAAAATTTACACCCCGGTTGACCGAGTCAAAGTCAAGGTCAACCCCCAAGCTAGGTGGGCCCAAGCCCAGGTCAACCCCCAAGTCAAGCGGGCCCAAGCCCAGGTCAAGCGGGCCCATGCCCAAGTCGAGCCCGCGGCCAGCCTCCCCATGCCAACAACGAAATCATGTAATAAATAATTTTTATGTAATTGTTTATGCATGAATGTAAACAAAATGAGCATAAAGCCAATATTTTGTAAGCCCATGGCTTATGTGCAAAAATGAAATGGCACATGAGCCAGGGGATGGCTAAAATGCCATTTTTGTAAAGCCCAAGGGGCTATATGTAAATATGTAAGCCTATATAAGGCAAAATGATGATGAATAAACAAGATACTTTTCATTCCCCCAAAAATTAGGGTTTTTCGTGCCTCCTGCTCCTTCTCCAAGGTTCTAAACCTTTTCATTTCTTTTGAATTAAATCAAGAGTTTTACTCTTTCTTTTCCAAAACTAAGTAGTTTTCCACCACAAAACCCATAAAGGGGAACTCAGATCTCCCATCAGATCTAAAAAAGGAGTGATTTTTAAAATCTCTTACTTCTTGATCTTCAAGATCCGGTCAAGCAACAGGAGGAAGAAGAAGAACCCCCTTCATCAGCTTCAAAACATCCTAGGAGTTTAACTCCATATATACATATATAATAAATATTTCCCTTTTGAAGCATAGCTTCTGGTTCTAGGCAAAAAGACACTTTTTCTCGCAGGTGCTCAAGCGCAGAGCGCCCGCGTGCTGACACGTGGCGCGCTTGCACTCCAGTGCAAGCGTTCGAGCGCAAGTCGTCCCGGTGCCGACACGTGGCTCGCTTGCGCTCAAGCGCAAGTCGCCCCCGTGCCGACACGTGGCGCGCTTGCGCTCAAGCGCTTGCGCTCCAGCGCAAGTCGTCCCGGTGCCGATACGTGGCACGCTTGCACTCCAGCGCAAGCACTCGAGCGCAAGTCGCCCCCGTGTCGACACGTGGCGCACTGGCGCGCTTGCACTCAAGCGCAAGCGTTCGAGTGCAAGTCGCCCCCGTGCTGACACGTGGCGCGCTTGCGCTCAAGCGCAAGCGCTCGAGCGCAAGTCGCCCCCGTGCCGACACGTGGCGCGCTTGCGCTCGAGCGCCCAGCGCTCAAGCACAGAGCGCCCACGTGCCAACACGTGGCACTCTAGCGCCTGAGCGCACAGCACCTAGGCGCACAGCGCCCAAGGTGCTGCCCCATGCATCCTTTGGATGCCTTTCCCCCCTTTATTTATATATATATGTATATATATACATATGTATACATATGTACATATACATATACTCCACGAAACTGTTCCTGTTAGAAAAAAAATTTCTAACAGGGCGCTGCCCCGCACCCCGTAAGGGGGCTGCTAGCCCCCTTGACCCCCAGCCCGCTATTCGGGTAGCGGGACCCCCGTAAAAAACTTTGCGTGGCTCCCAATATATCCAAAACCCCCCTTTCAAAACACAACACACGTACACTGCCCATTGAGTTCGCATGACCAGTTTAACCCGTTAATCGGAGGTTCCCTCGCCCCAAAGGCGAGGCGTAATTAACGGCAGCTTAGTCCGAGGCTGCCGGAGATTCGGATCCCCACAATCATTAAACCCCGGCCTACCATAGGCAGGGGCAATCTGTAGTACGCCTGACAAGCGCGCGCGTATTCCCATCTCAATGGGGTGACGAAAAACACCCTACAACTCTTTCAAATCTGAATTCTCTTTCCGGTACAACACGCAATTTTTAGGACATGCTTGAATCTTCTCGCACTTTAGACCCAAATCAGACATTATTTTCTGGGCTTCGTACCAGCTTTCGGGCACATTATTTCCCGGAGGCATAGAATCTTTCAAGAACGAAAGAAGCATTGTGAATGACTTGTTGCTCCATCCATTTAGGCACTTAATCTGGAAAAGTTGGACAAACCATGAGAGGGTGGAATACTTCGCATTCTCATAAATTGGTTTTCTAGCATCATTCATGAAATTTTCATATTTATCCGCACGCGGTCCTTGACCGGAAGGAATGCCATCTTCGGTACGAATAGATTCACCTAGGGTAGCCTCTACCATATCCTCCATTTCTTCTGATGGAAATAAATTTCTGTCTCCTGCCGTATTACCGAATTCTTCTTCTCCTGCCGCATTATCGTGTTCTCCTTCTTCTTCTACCGCAGTACTGCATTCTTCTCCTTCCCCGTGATATTTCCAACTTGAATAAAGTCTAGTAAACCCATGTTTTACAATATGAAGCTCTGCCAATTCTACCTTCTGCCAGTACTTATTGCCACATCTATCGCACGGACAGAGAATCTTCTCTATTATGATCTTATTATGTGCGCGTGCAAATTCAAGGAAAGCAGCAACTCCTGCGACAAACTTAGGTTGCATACGTTGTTTCCAATCCACATACATCCAGTCCTTAACTCTGACGTACTCATGGGCCATGTTAGACTGAATAACATATAAATTGTAGGTTATGCTGACTGTATTGAGAAATATAAGAACGGGATAGTTACCGACAAAGGAGAAAATCCGTGTATATGCTTTGTGTGTGCGTTTGTCGTTGAAAAGAATAAATTATCGCACGTTATGTTAACCGATAGACGGGGACTAAGTGGCGCTTTTAGTTTCATATATGAGTATCGATGGGAATATGAAGGTTTCATATTATCATATATTGGTTTTAACCCGAACATCTCGAATCGCTCTCTAATTATGCGTTTGTATGTATGTGTTCCGGCTGTCGGGGGTAGGCTTCTATCCCATTAAGAATGTGTAGAGCGAACGCCCATCACTTGTGCTTTCAACCGTTTCGAGTAAATTTCGGCAGCACCTCCCCGCTGTTCTCCGAGTACACTGTAATAGAATAGATAATCATTTCAAAGCTGTGAAACAACGTTGAAATGAACATCTAATTTATCTTTGTACACAGAGAACCAGCAGAAAGGTACCGACGAAATATCTCGAAACGGATGAAAACACAAGTGAATGAAGGCGTTTGCTTTATACATTCTTAACTTGTCCACACGGGACAAATCTATGGGTTACCATACGATTGAATTTTCTCGTCGCGTAGACTATACGACGGTTGTTAGTATCGAGCTATACTGTCCGATATTTAACAACCTTCGTATAGTTCTAGGCCACGACGAGCATCGTACGTATGTTAACCGATAGACGGGGACTAAGTGGCGCTTTTAGTTTCATATACGAGTATCGATGGGAATATGAAGGTTTCATATTATCATCGAGTATCATATATTGGTTTTAACCCGAACATCTCGAATCGCTCTCTAATTATGCGTTTGTTGTGTATTCTTGTTGTATGTATGTGTTCCGGCTGTCGGGGGTAGGCTTCTATCCCATTAAGAATGTATAGAGCGAACGCCCATCACTTGTGCTTTCAACCATTTCGAGTAAATTTCGGCAGCACCTCCCCGCTGTTTTCCGAGTACACTGTAATAGAATAGATAATCATTTCAAAGCTGTGAAACAACGTTGAAATGAACATCTAATCTATCTTTGTACACGGAGAACCAGCGGAAAGGTACCGACGAAATATCTCGAAACGGATGAAAACACAAGTGAATGAAGGCGTTTGCTTTATACATTCCTAACTTGTCCACACGGGACAAATCTATGGGTTACCATACGATTGAATTTTCTCGTCGCGTAGACTATACGACAGTTGTTAGTATCGAGCTATACTGTCCGATATTTAACAACCTTCGTATAGTTCTAGGTCACGACGAGCATCGCACGTATGTTAACCGATAGATGGGGACTAAGTGGCGCTTTTAGTTTCATATATGAGTATCGATGGGAATATGAAGGTTTCATATTATCATCGAGTATCATATATTGGTTTTAACCTGAATATCTCGAGTCGCTCTCTAATTATGCGTTTGTTGTGCATTCGTGTTGTGTGTGTAACATGATTTTAAACCATTGAGATCAAGATTGATAGAACTGATCATCCTACATTGCAATAGCTTTCATCAACCAAAAACTATTATTGCAATGGTATTCATCTATAACAATCAACAATTAAAACTACAAATGTAGGATACTGATATCATAAAGCGTTATACGCAACATTGATAGAACTGATAAATAAAAAAACGAAACACAAACCGTATCAAGATTTAACAACTTTGATTATGTCATATACGCGGGCCGATATTTTCATATTAGCCAATAGGCAAAAATAAATTGCGGTCTGGATATGGCATATTGGCAGCTGTTACCTATATGCATACATGCATGTTGTCTCCCCATTTTTTCATAAATCAAACCAACTACATACATCAAACTAGTCCATGCACCAATCGGAAACTCCACTATGTCTTTGAATTATTATTTTTCCAAATAGCATTAAGCTCCTATTGATATTGTCCCATCCAACAAATTTGTTGTGCTTGCCTCGACCTTCATCTAGCTTTCACATGACATACACATTATATGAGTAATATAGTTATAAATTATGTTATTTTGTTGTCATCAATCCACCTAACCCTAACCCCAAGTTGCTCTATGAAAGCACATAGAACCATCCCTCCTAGTCAAGCATAGCTTTTTCTGTACAATTGTTCTCATTCTTAATTTCTCACATTCATTACTCTCTCATTTTCTTGTCAACAAATTTGTTGTGCAATTGTTCTCATTCTTAATTTCTCACATTCATTACTCTTTCATTTTCTTGTTTTTTTCCAACTCCCCACCACTTAACCCCAACCCAGCCCCAGCCTCAGCCCCCAGCCCAGCCCCAACATAACCCTAACCCCAGCGCGGCCAGCTAAACCCCAACACCAACCCTAAGGCAAACCCTAACCCCAGCCCCACCCCAGCAGCAGCCGAACCCCAACCCTAACCCTACCCTGACCCCGACCCCGACCGCGACTGCGACCCCTGCCCAACCCCAACTCGCGCGCGCAACCCCAGACCCAGCCACGAACCCTAAGCCCAAAATAATCCAAAAATTCTTTAATTTACCTCGAGATTTACTCACCTGAACGGCTGCTGCTGGGGCTGGGGCGACGACCTGAACGGCGGTGGCGACGACCTGAACCGCGGTGGCGACGAGAACTGCGGTGGCGACGAGACCGGCGGTGGCGACGAGGAGAACGACGGTAGCGACGACGGCGTGGCGATTTGGGGATTTTTTTCGCGCGCGATCGAGAGAGAGAGAGAAAGTGAGCGTAGGCGATCGATCTGGGGTTTTGTTAAATTGATATTTACTTGCCCCTACGGATATACCCGTAGGTCCTTTGTTTGCGGCTCCCTAGGGGCAAACACCAAATTAAGAATTAATATTTTTATTCTTGGACGTCTGTGCCCGTAGGGGCAACCTTTTAGCCCTACGGATTAATCCGTAGAGCTAAGTTAAATCTGCCCCTACGGATTCCAATATCTGTAGGGGCAACCCCCTATTTTACTAGTGTTGCCATTATTAGCTAAAATAAGTTTTTACCAGAGTAAGAAACTTAAAATTAAGTTAAAAATTCTTTTTTTGAAGGTAAGAGAGGAAGAGCAACATGGTTTTCAAAAGATGGAGAGAGTGAAAGTTTGGGAAAAAAATAATTAGGTCTTAACTAAACTTTTTAATCCCATGGAATGGATCTATTTGGGGTATTTTTCCTCTTGGGGTTTACACATAAAAATGCCATCCAAACAACACTTTTTAAAGGATTGCGTTGATCTGGGAGAAAAATGGAATCTAGCATTTTTATTATATGGATTGTGTATATCTAAACATGTGCTAGACACCATTCTCTCCCTCTGAGCGCTATTGTTCTTTCGGTTCTTCTCGGGAAGGAGAAAACACAACCGGAGGAAAGAGGCCTGCGGGGACGAGACGGGAATATTATAGGTTAAAAATATCTAGGATTTTTATTTCAGAACATGTTTGAATGATATGGAAAAAATCTACTTTATAAATTTATTATTATTATTATTAATATTGAGAATACCTGCAGACCCCTCTTCCTTCAAATCTCCGGCGAAATTCTCGATCGCCCCATGTCCGTTCGATTCGGCGGCAGAAAGGTCTCCTTCGACCTCCTTTCCGCTGATAGCTCCGGCGACAAGAGCAGCCTCGCCCTCTCATCCTTCTCTCCCTGCGAATTCCCCGATCTGCCCCTCGCCAACTGCAACGGACTCCATGACGTTGACAGCGACGGCCGCAGGTGGAAGTCCAAGAAGAAGAAGAAGAAGCAGCAGCAGCTCGAAACCAAAGTGGTGCTTAAAAAATTGCATGCAATATGATTTGGAGTCTCCACTGATATAGGCATCAATTAAAAATCAAGCTAATATCACCAGAAAACTTAAAAAATCAAATTTATACAAATAAAATGGATCCCAAATAACACACACAGATTCTTATAGAACATTCTTCTCCTCCCTCCCTCCCTCTCTCTCTCATCAATCGATCGATCAATTCAATATCCTTGATAATTATTAATTATGTTTCCTTTGGTAATAATGAATCAAAAATTTCTTTCAGGTTCAAGCGATGAAAGTTACTTATAAAAATAGGATCCAATTTGCAAGCATAAAGCTGAGCAAGGTCCTAAAATAGTTGCTAGTCCCGTGTCGGATTTATCCAGGGAAAAGGTTTCCATTCTTTATCCAGAACTTTAGCAATATATTCTTAGAATTGTCTGCCTATATATATATATATAACCTACAATTAATTATATATTCTTTCCAGCAGTGTGATGTAGAAATCTTTAATGCATCACACTGCGACTTATTTGAAGCCTAATATTTAATATTCTCTACAGAGCAAAGATCGAGACATCTGATCCGGACAATGGAAAACAATGCCCATATATTCTTCCAAGAGCTGCATGCATGCAATTATCTTTACGGAACGAGCTATATAGCTAGGAACACGAGCATGCATCAACTCCTCCTTGACTCTGAAACAAGCACCCACAACCACCCAAAAAAGAAACTTGAAAAATCCAATGAAAATAATTTTTCAGATGAACTCTTAGACGAAGAAGATGAAGAGAGCATCGATGAGCGAGGAAAAAGATGGAAAAACCAGAGGCGCCTAACAATGGCACACATGAACTACGTAAAGACTTTTTTCAGCAACGGCGGCGGCGGCGGCGGCGCAATGAGGCTAATAGGAGGGATTCGATAGGGAGGAGAACTCAGGAGAGGGCGATTTATGAGCAGGAGTGGAGAAAATCGATGGAGAAATTGGAGAGGGGAGAGGCTAACAATGGAGCAAGCTTGGCAAGAGAGAGAGGAGAAGAGAGTCACTACTACAAAAGTGGGCAACAGTAATAAGGAAATGGTAGCGGTTTAATCCATTATCAATTGCTCATAACGGGTTTAATGGGTTTGGTAGCGGATTAAACCGTTACCAAATCCAATAGATTGTAGGCCCCACAACCCACTCGTGATAAAACCCTAATTCCCCCATTCTTTTCCTTGAGCCTATCTTTTCCCTCTCAAGAAATATTTCGCCCCTAATTCTTCGGCCTCTCGTCGCCTCCGGTCCGTAGTCTCCTCGTTGCCTTCGCCTCGAGCTCGTCACCTACTTTCCTGCTTGGTTGAGCCTGATACCGTTGATCGAAACCCTAAGAGCCACGGTCAAAGCCTTAGCTCCGTGGTCGTAGCTCGCCGCCGCCACCAATTGAAGCCCTAACTTCGTGGTCGTCAAGATATAAGTATAATTGGTTTTGATTTTAATATTTTTTCACTACTGCAAAGAAGGGTTGCCCCTACGGTTATATACGTAGGGGCGAAAAAATACCCCGTAGGTGCAAAGGCCGGAGGTGCAAGTTGAGGCCCTGAACTTGCCCCTACGGTTAAATTTTTGCCCCTACGGTTATATGTGTAGGTCCAGGTTTCCCTACGGATTAAGCCGTAGGGTATAAGATTTTATATTATTTACGGTTTATTTTAATAAATTACTTGGACCTACGGCTATAGCCGTAGGGGCATGTACTACCCCCTACGGATATATTCGTAGGTACTTTTCCGTAGGGGCACAAATTCAGGATTCCTGATATTTGCCCCTACGGATAACGCCGTAGGGGAGTGTCAGTGGCCCCTACGGACATATCCGTAAGGGGATTCCCAAACAACTGGCACTGACATCTGGGGGAAATATCAGTTACTGCTGATATTTAGCCCCTACGGATATATCCGTAGGGGTAATATGTATGCCTACGGATTAATCCGTAGGTACATATTGTCTGTAATTTTTTTTAAAAAATGGGCTGCTTGATTTTTTCCCGTCCTGTGCACAATAATGTATACATCAATCAAATCATATATTGCAGTATTCATAATCACATCTCACGCATATATATAATATACAAAAGAAACACAAAAACTGAATATGATATAAATACAAACCAATATCAATATCGTTTCAAAATGTAGTACAATGTGTATGATATAAATAAATACATGTTTCAAAAAAAAAGAACCAAAAATCTACCCTAGCTCGGTCCAGCTCGGTCCTGCTCCTCGGTCAATAAACTCTGCAATTCGTCGCGAGCGGGAGTCTGAGTGGGCGGTGGAGCTACAGGAGCTGTCTGCGGAACCGCAGCCGAAGGAGATGCGTGTGGAGGCTCGGCCGATCTACCCTGTCGCGTCTGGATATAACGTGTGTAAGAAGCGTGTAAGAACTGTTTATTATTCGAATTCGTTTCATTATTACGTTATTTCGAAACCCTGTTTGGATATCTAGTTTGGAAAAGCGTTGTTTATTTCAATTACATATGTATGTATGATTAATAAAACATAAGTCTACAACCAAATAAGCTCAGGCTATGTACTGATATTGGATATGTTGATATCTATAATACGATATTATATTTTACTATTAAGTAGTATACATACCAGCATCTCATTCAACTCCTGAACGGTGGCCTTCAAGCTCTCCTGTTCCTGCTGGATACGTCGCTAACTGGAGACGGAGGAAGTAACCACCGGAGTGGAGTCCAACCTCATATGGGCCCTGCTAGAGCCCAGTCCTCGGCCTATCTCCAAACCTCCGTGGTGCCGTCCGTGTGCGGCGTCCAGGACTGGGGTCAGCAGCCTCGAATGTTGCCTTCCCCCTAGCAACTGTCAGAACATTATATTTAGCACATACTGGTCTATAAAATTGATAAGAAATACCAAAATCAACAAATTCAAAGCCTTACCTACAGAGATAGAAGATGTGCTCCTCTGGTATCTGCATGTATCAAAATTTGAATAATATTAATTAATTTCAGTACATACATACTAACAAGGTAAACTCGCATATAGCGCTGCTTACACATATGACAGGGAGTGAACAAGCTCTTGTAGATCATCAGGCGCAAATCTAATCTCATCAAGCAGCCCATGATAATGAGTTGGACGACTAAGAGCAAAAGAAATGTGTGTATATTTATGATATAGCATTCTAAATCAATATACATGCCCTATATAATATATAAACATACCTGGAGGAACGGGAGTGGCCTCTGTCCCTGATATGGACGTATCACCAACAACTAGACAATCAAACATTGACAATATAAGTAATTTTGACATAAACAGGCATGGATATCTATAATATTACATTCAAAATGGATATTAGAGAGCGCACCTGCAGTGAGAAGTGGTAAAAGTATCACCCAACTAGGGTGTAATTTACAGAATCAGTTGAGACTCTTAAAAGTCATAGAAGAACCCGACCTGCACAAATCTGATGTATGTTTTCCATTGGACACTAAGAAGTCTCTAAAGGGAAAAGCCTATGTGAAAGCCATCATTAGTTCATATCAGAAGATTGATGCTGAAACAGAGAACGAGGAATGTCATTTTTTTCTTCTTCCGCCACATTACTGTCTTCTCCTTCTGCCACATTACTGTCTTCTCCTTCTTATGATGTTCGCGTGCAAATTCAATGACTATATTGAGAATATGGATTAATAGTGGGTAGAAAAAGTATTTCTCAAATGGCTTTTGCGTCTTAAAACCATAAACTACTAAGTAATGGCATACATAATTTTTTTAGTATAAAGGTTGTTATTTTAAGTGCGCGTGCAAATTCAATGAAAGTTAGATTTGAGGATACCCATGTATGAGTTGTATTCTATATATGTGTGTTTCGATTTATGATTTCACTTAAGTATAGGGTTGTTTTTACTTAAAGAAGTATCACCATCTACTATATATAAAAAAATATAGCAAACTAGGATTGGTATTCAAATCCCAGTCCAGATTGGTATTCAAAATTTATTTAATTAGTTTGTGATCCACATCATTTGATTCGTTGCTTGAGGCATCAATGTAGGCACAAATATCGGCGACGAGGAACTCGACGAGGAAGAACGAGGGCGGTGGCGGGCTGAGAACGGAGGGCGCGCGGTGGCGACGAAGAGAAAATTGGAGACGCGGGAACGAGAGAAAATTTTGGGAACGAGAGGGAAAGATATCGAGGCGTATATTGGTATCGATGGGAATATGAAGGTTTCATATTATCATCGAGTATCATATATTGGTTTTAACCTGAATATCTTGAGTCGCTCTCTAATTATGCGTTTGTTGTGCATTCGTGTTGTATGTGTAACATGATTTTAAACCATTGAGATCAAGATTGATAGAACTGATCATCCTACATTGCAATAGCATTCATCGACCAAAAACTATTATTGCAATGGTATTCATCTATAACAATCAACAATTAAAACTACAAATGTAGGATACTGATATCATAAAGCGTTATACGCAACATTTATAGAACTGATAAATAAAAAAACGAAACACAAACCGTATTAAGATTTAACAACTTTGATTATGTCATATACGCGGGCCGATATTTTCATATTAGCCAATAGGCAAAAATAGATTGCGGTCTGGATATGGCATATTGGCAGATGTTACCTATATGCATAAATCTTATGTCTAATGACCATAAGATTGTCGGAGACAGTTTTGATGTTTTGTGGGTTTGGTTTTATACTTGGGACAATCCAATGTTGACACACACACATAAATAACAAATTAAAGTAAACTAACTAAGAGGCATGTTTGAGTTTTATACTGGGATCACAAATAGCATGATGGCTGCAAACAGGTTGCATGAATACTTGCAGACAATCCAATGTTGCCTCGCCATTTCTATAAATTTTAAACTCCCTGGAAAATTATCATCACTCAGGATTACTTTAGGGCCAGTTTGGCTGCTTCTTGCTTGTGATTCAACATTCAGCTTTTTGTTGATTTGGAACTCAGAGAGTGTTGCAAAACAAATCCAAAACTAAATAAACCTCAAACTAGCTACAGAGAAGGCAAACAGCAAACCCCATGAAGTTTGGCTTTCAAGGGTTTTCCCACTAAAATACACTTAGATGCAGCACTTTAAGGAAGCTTGCAGCAATATAAAAACTTTTAGATAGTTTAGTGAAAAACTGCAGTACTTCAAGATTGTTTAAGTTTTATGTGTGCTTAAGCTGTCATACAGAAATTATCGTTGCAAAAATGTTCGCAACCCTAGCTTTTCCAGCAACGATACTGGAATACGAGCCTCAGATATGCCAGCTTAGGAATCAAAATAAGAAAGAGATTTGGGGTTATCCTAAGTCCAAAGTCAAACGGGCTCGAGAAATATATAAACCCAAAAAAATGACTGCATAAAGATCTCATAAAGATGAAAAGGATGTTATGCAAGCTCTGAACAAATCTTGAACGGAACTTTCACAAGAATTTACAATACCCGACCAGAATCCAATCCTGAGTTTGATGAAGCTTCAGGCCTTCAGCTTCCCCACAGAAAATAGTTAGGGCAAACCCTTTGCAAAACCATAGCTTTCATGCAGAGATGACGCTCAGAACATGCCAGCTTCCAAACACATTGAATAATACATAATCTCCCATACTCTCTCTCTCTCAATCAGACAGTTTATATTTGGATTTGAATTTAGGAAAAGAAATAAGATGGCTACAAACCAGCTTGCCTCGCCAATCTCATAACTATAAAGCTCATAAAAGTGGAAGCTTGAGGGCAAGCCATCATCGCCTCCATTCAATTGAAGCCAAATCATCCACAAAAAATAGAAATAAATATAATAATTGATCGATAGGCAAAATTGCAAGAAACCTATTCAGATTTTTGCATGAAAAAATAAGAGATGTAAAATAAGTAAAAGATTACCAAATGAAATTATCCCATCACTTGAACCCCCTCTCAAGACATTTTAGCAAAAATTCCCCCAGTAATTTTCTTCGGTTTAACCGTTTTATATCATAGAAGAAAGATAAATTTCAAATGTATATACATGCATACACACACACACATCATATACACAGTTTTTGAATGTTGCCAGAATTTCAACGGTAATTCTAGATTTTTCCAAACTCTGAAGGCTTCACAAAAATTTTAACTACAGATAATAATATGATTGAAGAGATCAATCACCAATTTTTTAATGAGGATCAACTGAAACCCCAAACAGAGCAAGCAAATTACAAAGATCCCAAAACCCCGCGTGGCCCAGCCCCAGCCCCCAGCCCCAGCCCCAGCCCCCAGCCCCAGCCCAACCCTAACCCCAGCGTGGCCAGCTAAACCCCAACACCAACCCTAAGGCAAACCCTAACCCCAGCCCCACCCCAGCAGCAGCCGAACCCCAACCCTAACCCTACCCTGACCCCGACCCCGACCGCGACCCCTGCCCAACCCCAACTCGCGCGCGCAACCCCAGACCCAGCCATGAACCCTAAGCCCAAAATAATCCAAAAATTCTTTAATTTACCTCGAGATTTACTCACCTGAACGGCTGCTGCTGGGGCTGGGACGACGACCTGAACCGCGGTGGCGACGAGAACTGCGGTGGCGACGAAACCGGCGGTGGCGACGAGGAGAACGACGGTGGCGACGACGGCGTGGCGATTTGGGGATTTTTCTCGCGCCCGATCGAGAGAGAGAGAGAGAGAAAGTGAGCGTAGGCGATCGGTCTGGGGTCTTAATAAATCGATATTTACTTGTCCCTACGGATATACCCGTAGGTCCTTTGTTTGCGCCACCGTAGGGGCAAACACCAAATTAAGAATTAATTTTTTTATTCTTGAACGTCTGTGCCCGTAGGGGCAACCCTTTAGCCCTACGGAGTAATCCGTAGGGCCAAGTAAAATCTGCCCCAACGGATAATTCCATCCGTAGGGGCAACCCCCTATTTTACTAGTGTTTGGTTTAATTTTTAATTTTCTGCTCGTTCCCAAAAATTAGTTTTTTTTTAAAATTTTCTTGTTGATGTAGTCGTTGTTCATGTTGTCGATGTTGTTGTCGTTGTTGTTGCTGTTGTTGTCGATATTGCTGTTGTTGATGGACCGGCAGCTTAGGGTTTGGGTTCGGGGTTAGGGAGGGTTTGGGTTGGGGTTTATGGTTAAGGAGGGTTTGGGTTAGGGTTAGGGTTAGGGATAGATAGTTAAGTGAAATGCAACTATAATTAAGGTTATTTTACTAATAAAGTTACAAAAGTTAAGGGTGTTTTAGTGTAAAAAAATAAAATTGAGCAAGGGTTTTTTACTAAAAAATTAAATGATAGTTTAGAGAAAAACAACAATAGTTAAGGGTATTTTAGTGAAATTTAAAGTAATTTAGTTAATATAAGAAGATGGGTTGTTTATTTAAATTTATTAAGATAGTTTAGTGGAAAACCAACAATAATTAAGAGTATTTTAGTGTAATTTAGTAAAATTGAAGAAATATGTTGCTTAGAAAAAAATTTATGGCAGTTTAGTGAAAAACAACAATAGCAAAGGGTGGTTGAAGAAGATTTTTTTTTATAGATATTTTATAGTAATTTAATAAATATGTGCGTGTATGCTTGTGTGCGTGCGCGCTTGTGTGCATCCACATACACACAAATACATGTACACACACACACATACAGACAGACACACAAGCATACATACACAGACACACACGAACACATACACACAGATATAAATAAGTCCAAATCTTAATTCATCATCATTCTCCTCTACATTGAACTCTTGTCAAATCCCACCCTAACTCCAACTCTAAATCCAAAATCTTAAACTCGATTAAAAAAGCTCTTAACTTTAAAAACTTTCCCTAAACTAATACTTCAAAATCTTGAAATGGAAACGTAAACGTAAAATTAATTCAAATTAAATTTTAAACTAAGTTTATGATACTCGATGATAATATGAAATTTTCATATTCTTATCGATAATCATATATGAAAATTAAAACACGACTTAGTCTCCGTCTATCGGTCAGCATACGTTCGATATTTATCGTGATATAAAACTACACGAAAGTTGTTAAATATCAGACGGTATCGTTCGGTTCTAACAACCGTCGTGTAATCTATATGACGAGAAAATTCAATCGTATGATAACCGATAAATTTGTCCAATGTGGACAAGTTAGGAACGTATAGAGCAGACAGCTGCATTCACTTGTGTTTTCATTCGTTTCGAGATATTCCGTCGGTACCTTTCCGCCAGTGCTCTGTATACAACGATAGATTGGATGTTCGTTTCAATATTATTTGACAGCATTGAAATGACCATCTTTTCTATTACAGTGTACTCGGAGAACAACATGGATGTGTTGCCAAAATTTTCTCGAAACGGATGAAAGCACAAGTGAATGGATGTATACTCTATACATTCTTAATGGGATAGAAGTCTTATCCCTGGCAGCCGTTACCCTCGACATCCAATAAAGAACATTTAATATCATCATCATTTTTCTTGGAAGAAGAATCCAACTCCCGAGCTATGAGATTAGAAGGAGAAAGTTCTCAATAGGAGTTGGAAGAGATTAGAAGAAGAAAGTTCTCAATAGAAGTTGGAGGAGATTCTCAATATGAGTTTATCTTTCTCTCAATGGCAATACAAATATATTATTTTCGGGATTTGAAGAAGGTTGACTGGGGTGTTGTTTGTCGTTGAAAACTGAAAGATTATTATAATGTGTCGACGTTGAATGACTCTGAAAATTTGAGTGACGAGTAAGAGTCGATAACACGTCTTAGTCCTTCTATTGAACATTCCAACGATCCAAACTATTCTGCGTCGTCCATCAATACATTAGTAAGACCTAATATCGGCCAATTGATTATCACAGATCAAGATTTTGAGAATCCACATAACGAATCTTCAGCTAATGTATCGAAGAAACGTGTTAGGTAATGAAATTGAAATAAATATTTTAAATTGTATAATAATAATAAGTAATGAAATAATATTTGAATATATATGTAGGGTCTGATGGCAGGTTCATGCTCAGACTCTAGACGTCTTAATAAGCATAGACGTCTTTCTGATGTTGGCCCAGATGTAAGGACGGCCCCAAGAGCCTCAGCAGTCGCAATAACAGCACCTATCCCTACCAGTGCCCCATACGAGTGCCACAACAGTCGCAGCAGCCGCGTCTACCCTTACTAGCGTCCCTACCAGCACCATAGTAGCCGCGGCTATCCCTACCAGCACCACAGGACCCTCAGCAGCCCCGCCTATCCCTATCAGCACGATAGCAGATTCTCCTATCCTAGTCACTCCTATATATAGTATATAGTTATCTATTAAATTTTTAGTTATCTATTAAATTGTCTTGAATCGTCTAACATTTTATTATCTGCGGATCCACATCGTACTGGCGGGATGACGTCTGGCACCGGTTCTAGCGCCACGCCAGGGATGGCAGGTATAATTATTATTGCTTAAAGGTTTTAAATAGCGATTGTAATTTAAATTTATCAAATGCTATATACATATTCTGAATATTATAATATTTTGTCTGTATATATATTTTTTTGCAGGCTCGAGTACTGGTAGGACGAGGGGTCCTATTAGGCTCTCTTACTTTAGGTCAGCAGTAGGTGCTGAACCATGGACATTGATGTGGAACAAGGATGGTGTGCCTGTAGACGATAACCCGACCAAATGGGAGGATTACATGAGAGCAGAGATCCGTACTTACTATAAGTACCCGCTCCATCATAGGAACAACCGCTAGAACGCCAGTGTTCAGCAGTTTTTTATGTCGGACACGATATCATATATCATTTTATACATTTAAATTTCAATCATCGTTATACATACATACATACATACATATATATACATATATATATATATGTGTGTGTATATATATATATATATATTCGTAATTTCAAACTATTGGACATTATAGTTTTATCGGCGAGCCCGGTGAGGATGACATGCATGTGTCGTTCGATGCACATCGCGTCCTTTCCCGGGTCGTATCGACATCTCAGAATATCAAGAGACGGCATTGAAATAAAGTAAAGGATAATCATTACTATCCCTGGGTCGCGGCGATTGAGGAAGAGCAGGCGGCGATGATGGATCTCATAGCGTTGGATGTCCCGAGACCTGATTGGTCGTTGTTTCCCTCAATAAGAGAGCAAGGCTCTGTTCAAAATTTGAACTGAGGCAGCGCCTCACGTGCAAAGAACAAGAGCGCCAACGCCAAGAGTTAAAAACTCTGAGACAGCGCCAAGAGTTAAAAACTCTGAGGCAGCGCCTCACATGCAAAGCACGAGAGCGTCAGCGCCAGAACTAAAAGCTCTCCACCCTTGGATCAAAAATCCAACGAAAATGATAAATCATCAAATTACAGAATTAAATTCTGTTGAGAAAATATTTCTCGAATCTTCTTAAAATAAGAAAGGTTAATCTCTGTAAAATAGAGCACCGTTGGATTAAAGATCCAATGGTGATTAAAAATCACCAAGATACAGAATAAGCTCTGTATGGAAGAATATTTTCCCAATCTTATTGAGAACAAGAAAAATATTTTCTTTAAAACAGAAGGCCTAGGATCAAAGATCCAACGGTGGATAAAATCACTAAATCAATTAGAGATCTCTCAATGAGAGATTTTCTTAACCAAATCAACAAATCAGCCTCCACTATATAAAGGACCCAAGACTTCAAGTCTTGAACAGAGGAACCCCTCCATAAACTTCAAGTTCAAAAAAAAAAGAGAAGGGCAAACAAAAAGAGCTTTCAGAGAGAAGAAAGAAGAAGAAATTTCTTCAAGGTAAATAGAGATCATAGTATCTCATCTGCATACCCAAGGGTTTAACCCTTATAAAAGAACATAGTTCTTTCTCTGGATCTGAGATCCATAAGACAAGTCTCCCACAAATGAGAATTTAATTCTTGCAGGGATGAATTTGTTCTTGGGGATTGAAGATCCAGAGAAGAACAAAGAATTGAACTCTTCAGAAAAATGCACAAAAAAGGAAACAACGCTGAGCGCCTCACGTGCCCTTCACGTGGGCGCCAATAAAATAAAGAGTGCTCTGCACTGAGCGGTTGGCGCCCAGTGCCAAGCGCCCCACGTGCCCTTCACGTGGGCGCTAATAAAATAAAGAGTGCTCTGCACCCAGTAGTTGGCGTCCGGCGCCAAGCGCCCCACGTGCCCCTCACGTGGGCGCTGTTTAACATAAAGCGCTCTGTAAATAGAACCCAGCACCATAAAAAGTGTTTAACACTCCATAAAAAACAAAGAAATGGGGTGAGAGTCAGAGCCCATATCAATGCTTAACATTGTTGCACATAAAAGGGACCGAGCCCAAAAAAGTGTTTAACACTTTATTCAATAGTAAGTGGACTGAGTCCAAGTTGACCAAAAGTCCCTAATTCAGATCAACCGAGCCTATGTGCTCACATTCTTTCTAAATTGGTCTTAGTCCCAAACCCAACTACAGATCTCCCAACTGAAATTGGTTCAAGGGTATATCTCCCCACACCTTTGATATATGTCGTTGTAATTCTTCAACGTCTTCAGAGAGGTGGCAGGTCCCGACAACCAACAATTCCATGGACCGCAACGTCCTTAAACTAGGTATGGACCGAAACGTTCTTAAACTAACGACGGAACGCAATGTCCTTAAACTAACAACGGACCGCAATGTCCTTAAACTAGCTATGGACCGCAATGTCCTTAAATTAGCCGTGGACCGAAACGTTCTTAAACTAAAGCAATAGAGCCCAAATGCTCTTTTGTTGGGTTTGAATGATCCCAAAATCCTGTTGAGTAGATCTTAGTTTAAAATTAGACTAACGTATCCTCAACAAACATTTCAGTTGATCTTAATCTCAAACGAGATTAACGATCCTTAAATCAACCCAAACCCAAATCTAAGAATATACAGATTAGGATTAATCCACGCCCTACGGGCGGCAACATAAATTAGTCTCCGTATACAATCCACGGGCAACCAAAAATAAAACAAACACATATGACACGAAGTGATCTTCTAGAGCAGGAGAAAGTATAGTAACGTAATTAACTGCAGGGGCTTGCGCCTGCAGGGAAGAGCGTCCCCACAATCAAAAAACCCTCACAACGAGGGGGAATCTGATGAAGTCTGCTACAACGGTCGCATCCGTTCAAACTTCCGATACACGGTGTCATAAATCAACTTGGCATTTTCGGAGAGGTGGACGGATAAACCCAAATAGCATCTGCCCCCAAATTCAGGTAAGGCGTTTGTCTTTTCCGGCTTTCGGCGGTAAACAGTCGCTGCTGGTGGAGTATTTTGAGCGCAATTTGTGTATAAATTTAATTTTTAAGATTATAATAATATAACATGAAATTGTATTCTGAAATATATAATATAATCTTCTTTATACTTGTAAGTCGATTCATAACAAGCAGAACCGGAACAACGGCATCAGAAGCTGCGTTGTCCCCAGTCTAAGGGAAGCGTATGTAGGCCAGCTCACAATACCTCATGAGCACTTCGACGTTTAAGAATATATGTTTTCTTTAAATTACTTATTAAATTAAACCCTAAATTTATCGCAGAAAAAGAAAGATCCTGCCAACTACACTGCTGCCAAGCGATGGTCCGTATTACACAAAGGCAGAGAGAGTACATAGTAAGTTTCATATAATCAAGTTGATTATGTATTTTAAGTTAATACATATATCTATATATATTATTTACAGAGCCAGTTCTAAGAGAGGACGGATGCATTATGACTTGGCCCCGACAATCCGAGTACCGCCATTGTCCCTGTCTTCAATGAGCTATCCGGCAGGCATCACGGTGGGTACGAGCATGGGGTTGGTCCTGGGCCCCACCGACTCTTTGTCAGGCGTGTAGTCGTAAACGAGTACGCAGTGATCCTGACGCGGGCTGATGTGGTAGCTGCGTCGGCAGAGGAGATTTGTCGGCTCAACTGGAAGATCGCGCAGCAGCAATAGGTTCAGCAGCACATGCTGCAGACGCTTGTGGCGCAGATCTAGGAGCTAACGCAAACGCAGACGACTATGGAGTCCATTCGACAGGCCATACGAGACGAGTTTGGGAGTATGTTCAGATCACGGGACGATAGAGGTGGATTATCCCAACTACTATAGATTTATTGATTTGTTGATTTATTGATACAAATATTTTGTTTGTATATATATTTTGTTTATAATTACGTGCGATTCCAATCATATTACTTGTTATTATAATTGCGTAAGATTTGATCATATCATTATTATCTATTGCTGGTTGTAAGTAAAAACAACATGCGTGGGGTAGGACGCGACGATTTATGTTTTTTAAAAAATACATAATAAATTTGATTACGGTTTAATCCGTTACCAAAGAATATTTGGTAACGGATATGACCGTTACTATAGGATTTGGTAATGGTTACCTGATATATAATATGTGAAAGATATGAGATATCAGGTAGGCTTTCGTAACGGTAGCTTATATCGTAACGGTTTTCTCCATTACAATATGATGATTTTAGTAACGGATATAACCGTTACCATATATGTGGTAACGGTTAAATCCGTTACTATATATGTGGTCGCTTAATTGAACCCTTTTAATTTGGTATCGCCAAATATATGGTAACGGACTTCAACATTATCAAAATAATCTATGGTAACGGTTAAATTCATTACCAGGCTTCTGGTGACGAGATTTTTTGTAACGGGTATGTAACGGATTTAACCATTATCATAGATTATTTTAGTAACGGACAGTTACCATATCTATCTCCTGTAGTAGTGAGACGCGCAATAAAGTGGATGCCCTTTTGAGCACTCTTACTAATAAGCTTGTTCATGAAGATCTTTGATAGCGAAGGCAAAGTTTAATTATGGATTTGTCAAGTAAGTTGCTAACTTGTGCTGTGAATTGTGTCTTGTTATGTTGGATGATTATAGTGAAATTTATATGAACATATGGTTGCAAGTTTGTTAACGGTGGTCTTACATGTTTTCTTGAAAGATGTCTTTATCGACTGATGGTACAATTCGTTTCACATTAGCCATTACAAAAAACCCCAGAAATAACAAAAGAAATTAAAGGCTGAGAATTAATTAATTTACACATCTGTTTGGTGCATTTTGAATATGCAACTGTCTCTTCCTCCCTGGTAACTTACTTTACTTACAGATTTGCATGATCAATTTATAATACTTATAAAATTATAGCTGTCGATTGAATTGGCCAATGCTCAGTTGAATGAGATTGGGCAACATATAGTTTTCAGGGAACAACTTAAAAGTTTGAAACCGTAAAAATTGGCCGTCTTGACTACAAATTTAATCACTTGAGCTACACTTCATGAAATTGAGATGCGTGATGTATAGAAACAAGAGCTTTTTGCATTTTAAAGCTTCTAAATTGCTTCCATTTACCCTATATAAACTAGTGTTTTGGCATGTATAAGGAATTTAATTATAATTAAAAAATGAGAAAATAAGTGTATTTGTTAATTTGTTAATTTTTGAAAATTAACTGTGTTTATGATACTGCAATTTGATTTATTATTAATGCATTAGATATCTTTTACTTTTTTTAGAAGTGATTGACGATGGATTTGATTAAGTTTGTTGTTATCTTCATCGATAACATATAAGTCTATTCGAAGACTTGGGAAGAACACACCGATCATTTACGCACGGTTCTGAAGACGTTACGACAATATCAGCTTTACACCAAGTACAGTAAGTGTTAGTTTTGGCTAAACAAGGTCGGTTTTCTCGGACACATTATGTCCGGCGAGGGTATCTCGGTAAACCCCGCTAAGGTGTTAGTTGTCAGCAAATGGCCAACTTCAGAGACAGTCAAAGACATCCGGAGTTTTCTGGGCTTGGCTGGGTATTATTGTCGCTTCATCGAAGGGTCCTCGAAGATTGAAGAACCTTTGACCAAACTCACTCGAAGAGATGAAGTTTTTATGTGGTCTGAGGCGTGTGAAAATGTTTTTGTGGAGCCGAAGTCCAGATTGACCTCTGCACCTGTCATCGCCATTCTAGACAGGTCTGGGAATTTCGACATTCACTGTGATATTTCAGGGAAGGGGTTAGGGTGCGTGCTATATCGGTATGGCAAGGTCGTAGCTTTCGTGTCAAGTCAGCTAAAGACACACGAGCGCAATTATCTCACCCATGATCTAGAGCTAGTAGCCGTTATTTTCGCTCTCAAGATTTAGTGACATTATCTACTGGGAGAGCGAATAGATATCTACACCGACCATAAGAGCCTGAAGTATATTTTTAAGCAGAAGGAACTCAACACGAGGCAGAGGAGGTGGCTAGAACTCATGGCAGAGTTCGACATCAACCTTCAGTACCATTCGGAAAAGGTGAACGTGGTCTGTTCATATCAGAATATTGCATTTTATACCGCCCATTCTTACGCTCGTTTGTTTATAGGCAGGTGCTTTTTATCAGTGTTTGCTATATAATTGCAGGATACTTGTCTCAACTCTAAACAGTGAATATCATGAAAAAGTACGACAAATTCTGGATTACTGCCAACAACTGATAAAACACGGGTCTCCGCTCTCTATCCGTGTGTTGCCACATACCAGTTTAAGGGACAAAATGGCAAATCGATTGTCATGTCATGCACAAGGCTCAATGGCAACACAAGATCCAAGAAATCTACGCGGAGCTCGAGGAAATCATGACAAAAAGGTCCACATCAAATCACCTATTGTTCAACAGAAATTCTGGAAAAATCGTGAAGAAAATCTGAGAAAAAACATGTACCAGAATAAAGGACACAGCAAACCAGGGAACCCCACAAAAAACCACAGCCTAATTCCTTACTATGGCCGCGGAACCGCGGCCTAAGCATGCTTAGGCCGCGGAACTGCTGCCGTATAGTCTCTGCATGGTGTCGTCTTTTGGGGGCTGTTTGGTCATTCTATTTATGGGCAGATTGTTGCCCTAGGTTTCTCATTCCCCTCCTATAAATACTCCAGAACTGAGCTAAGCCAAGGGTCCAATTTTGTGTTCATTCTTTGTTCCTCTTTTGTAGGTTTTAGTGTAGTTCTTCTTCTTCTTCTTCATTCTTCCTCCATGGAAATGTAGTGAGAGCATTGAGTGGATGTTAATGAAGATGAGGGTTTTTGTATCTTTCTTGTTAGTTTAACTTCCCCTTGAGATTTTTGCTTCCTCTTGATCTTTCAACCTCTTCATTGAGCTTGAAAGGTTAAGGGTTAGTTATTGATCTCAAGGGTCGTATTTTTCTTATGGAATTAGCGCTTCATTTCACATGCGTTCTCTACCCTTCTCTTGATCTTGCAACCTCTTGATTGAGCTTGCAAGTTTAAGGGTTGGCTATTGATCCCATACTTGTCTTGAGTTCTAGTTTCTAGTTCTTTTTATTGCTTATTTATTACTTGCTTTTTATTATCTTGCTTTACTTATTTGCAATTTAAATTCATGCACTTACTTACTTGTAATCTTTTCTTTTCTTTGTTCTTTTTGTTCTCTCTTTTTTGCTCATTTTGTGAATGGTTGTAATTATTGTTGTTGTTAAGAATCAATACGATATTGTAAGTTAATACTTCCTTGCTCATTTCCTTTTCCCGTTATTTTCCATTGATCTCCTCCCAAACCATACGCAAGCACTCCGTTAGGCACCCTACCCTAACAAGGTAACGGTGATTCCTAACCGCGACCGGTTGCGTTCGGTTTGGCCGGAGGCGAAAGCAAGAGACAAGAACGGAAGGACAAGGGTAAATAAACCGGATTCCACGAATACCGCGCTTAAATCCCCTAATCCACGTTGTTGCCGATTGCTTTAGCTTCAATTGGTCAAGACTCGGCTCAAAGGTTTTGAGTACGGATTTCGTTAGCTTACAATTTCGTATCTTTTTCTTAACAACTTTATACTTGCAAATAATACACATAGGTTAGATTGAACAAACTCATACAATTCTTTATTGACTCGTCTAAAACAAGAAAAGACATACAACCATCTCCCTGTGGATCGACCCGTACTCAACCGGCTAGCTACAAGCGAAACCGTCTTGATTGCGGTTAACTTTAATTCTTTTAATCAAATGGCGCCGTTGCCGGGGAGACGGTAGCGTATTTTCTTTCTTGTTATTCGGGTTAATATTCTTTTTGTATATATTTATAAAAAAAAAAAAAAAATCTTTTTGTCATTTTTGATCATTTTTGTGGGCAAGAGTGCAGATTTTTGCAGATTTGCAAACTGCGATTGTGGGGAGCAAAGTGTACATTCAAGGCTAAGGTGATTGCAAAGTACAGTGCCAAAGATCCGGGTAGTTTGACCCGCGCAAGCGAACTTTTCAAGCTTACCGGATTTGATTCAACGGGGGTTTCCTAACCCAAAAACTTAACGGTACGTACTTTACTAACACCTTCTTCTCAAATCCGACGCATCCAATATACTATTCTTTGCAGGATTCTTTGCAAGTTCGCTAACAAACGCTAAAAATTGACTAACCCGTATTTGTTGCAGTGCCGCGCTTAAACTAAAAAACGATTTTTTGATTCTTTATAGAATTTTTATTGAATTGCGCATTGCATCAATTAATACGGACTTAAGGGCAAGCGAACCCCACAATATACGGTAAAGGATTTCATCACCTTTTCCGTGGCCCACAAATCACGAACTTGAGCATAACGTTTACCCGCACAAAATTTAAAAGAAACTAGACTTTAAGCCTTAAGGACTTCGCGCTCACTAGGAGAAGTCAACTGTGTTTAGAACCTCGCTTAACGGTATATTGTTTACGGGGTGTCTAGAAAAGTGTTAACGGAGAAACCGCCAAAAGAGAAAGGGTTATTTAATTAAGGAACTTCGCGAAAGCGTTGGAAAACCCCCCTTATCTCTGCACTTACCTGGCCTCGTGATCAGTGTATCTTGAGCCCGTTTCTCGACACAGTTTTACTTCGACAATCAAGTTCTGGAGCAGGTCTAGTTGACCTAGGTGAACCCTAGAACGATTAGGTGTGTGGTATTTTTTGTGTCGTGATTGTTTTTGTCCATATTCTTTTTGTGTATATTTCATTCTTCTGTTAATATATAAAAAAAAATAAAAAAAATAAAAAATATCACATTCTTTTTCCCCTCCTTTTCTCTGCTTTTCTTTCTTTCTCTTTTCATATCATGGGTACTCCACCTCGCAAAACTCTTGCCGAACTTTGGTACCCACAACCAGACATTACTTCTTACGGTTCTTGCTTTGGCCGAACTTCGAACGACCCCTCCATGCCCAAAATTTCATTGAGAGATCGGATAGACGCGTCTAGGACAAACAATTTGACTCCGCAATCCACTTCGTATCAACCATTTCATATATTCACCCCTTCTTACGTTGATACCCCTTCTTCGAGTCATATTGCAACTCCAAGACCGATGTCTATTGCAGAACGTATTGAACAATCTCGTAGCCGATCTTTCACTCCTTTCACCACTTCAAATTCTTGGGATCAACAATTCCATTCACCTTCCTATCCAAATGTTGATCCTGCCCCTGTCCAACCATTCAATTCCTACCAATCCTACCATACTTTTGCACCTACCCTAGACATTGCATCAGAACCGCCATTTGGGAGTTTTCAGTATCCAAACAACTTTGAATCTTTTACTGAAACCCCTTCACAACCCATGTCTAGTCTGGAACAGTCGTTGGAAGACTTTAGGGTAGCGTCAAGCCAACAGATGATGGATTTGAATGCGTCCATGGCCGCCCTCATACAACCTAGTGACCCGGTAGCTAGTTTTCACCTAGCTCCAACTTTTTCAAAGTATGATGAGGCGGCAGGACAGGCTGTGAATTTGAGTGGAGAGAGTGAGATGTACCCCCTTCCAAATCAAACCTACCCATCCCAAATTGAATCCCACACCTCCTGTTTTGAAAGTCTATCGAGTATCCCACATGATTTATCAATTGAAGATAGAATGATGAATGAGTTGTGCAACTTCGTAGTGTTTGATTTACCCGATTGTGAAGGGTCTCTTCCAAGTGAAACTGATCCTAAACCTTTTAACCTCTACACCTCCACTTTAGAACCTGAATCAATTGATATCCATGCTTTTGTTGAGGTGTCAGAGAATTTTGATTTTCACTTGATTAAGGATATTGACGCCGGGAATATTTCGGATGATGAACCCGTAGATTTCGCTAAGTTTGTCTCTTCAAATCATCATCCCGAGTCATTACATGTTTTTCCCGAACCCCATATGCGTCTGGATTTTGAAGAGAAGTGCATGGATGTGCTAAATTTTGAGGAGAATAATGAGGATAGATTTGAGGATGAACCAGTTTTAATTGATGAGTCGGATTTTCCCATTCATCCTGTTCCTGTCATTGACTGTGTACACCCTCCTGAACCTTTAACCGATACCCCTCCTCGATCACTTCCCTCCATTCTTTCCATCGTTCCGACCTTTCAAGAAACTGTCTCACTTTCATTTCGTATGTCTGGTTTACCAAGTTCGGCGTACCCATGGTTTCTTACGAATCTTGAGGGATTTGACCCAATCTCTCGCCGGGTTAATAGATTAGCACAATCGCTGTTTACACATCGCTCATCACAAATTGTGCTAATCTATTCAGTCCATTTGCACCCTCAAGCTCGTACTCCACTTCTTTTTCCCTTCCGCCATTCTTCTTCTGATATACCGCGACCGTATCCCGCTTCTATCTCCATACGGTCTCGCGTATTCTCCATTTCTTACCTCTTCACCTTCTTTCCCCAACCACTGCTTCACCATGATAAAATCTTTGAATGGTTGGTGTTAACTTTTGGTCTGTGTAAGGCCTTGTATAGCTTGAAACTGTTCTTTCCCCCCAATCCTGAACTTCAACGCTTAACAGTGGAAATACTGTTTTACTTAAGTTTGGGGGGGACACTTTTTTGTATATATTTTTTGTTTTCCTTTTTTGTTTTGTATATAATTTGTTTCTAGGGAGCGCCGACAATTTTGACCCTCTTGGTGTAGCCTGACAGTGAGGGCACTGTCAAGTTTAAGTTTGGGGGTATGCTCGGTAAGCTTTCTTCCTTCGCATTCATTTGTATATTTTGCATTTGCATACCTTAATTAAAAACCCACAAAAATCGAAAATTTTCCAAAAAAATATAAAAACTTTGTCGTCAAGTTAGCTAATAGGGTAACTTAGATCTTTATTCCGAAAGTTTAGTTGATATGATAGAAATAACTAAATTCTAGGCTTAGAAATTGAAAATCCTAAAAATAACCCTCATTCTGTCTAACTTTGGTAAGTATATGTCCTTACAGTTTTTTTTGAGAAATAGGTAATCTTGAGTTCAGTTCTTGAGTTAAGTCAAGATGAAGAGAAAGTATTGAAGCTTTACTGAAGGATAAGTCTGAAAAATAGTTTCTTTTCTTGAGTTCAAATTTAGAAAGTATATACCCTACAAACTGCACTTACACGCACCTTGAAACTTGGGATAGTAGAGAATACCTTGAAATACTCTTGCCTGAAAGCCTAGTATGAAAGAAAAAACGGTATTTAAAGCTAAACACCAAAAGAGCATGTTGAAAAATATATCCGGTCTTGAAAAAGAAATAGAAAAAGAAAAATAAAAAGAAAAATAGAATAAAGTCAAGACCTGGAAACTGCTATTCAGTAATCGGTCGTTAGTGCCTCAAGAAGCATTAATAGTCGCATGAAAGGTGTGTGAGCAAATCCGTCCATCCTTAATGAAAAGAAGTAGTATTAGGTATTAAGGCAACGGTATTATAGCTTGAATTGAATTCTTGAGTGTAGGGGTGCAAATATACACACACGTAGGGGTATACAATTGATGTTTGGATAAGAGATAGAAATAAATAATAAGACTTGTGTTTTCTGTAAAGTTGATAAAAATCCCTGATTTGAGGCCGCACTTTAGAAGGAAAACTCAGGAGAATCAACATCTTTCTAAACTTTTTTGGAACGTATAGGATCTAAAGTTAAAACAGATAGGAGGTGTGAAACATAAGGGTTGGACATTTCTAACTTAGGATGATAGAATTTCTAACGTAAATACTAAACTGTAGGAGTAGAATCGATGTTAACTTATGACACTAGCTTGACGGGATTTTGTGGGTGTAATCCGCTGAAAACCCTCAGAAGACAACACTCCTCCTACTAGGGACACCTAGAGGTTTAACGGCTTGTTGCACGTGCTCAGTGCAATCGCGTTCCCTGCGAAAGTGCGGTTAGGATTTTTGTGAATAAATTGGTTTTGCTCGGGACGAGCAAAAGTTAAGTTTGGGGGTATTTGTTCATATCAGAATATTGCATTTTATACCGCTCATTCTTACGTTCGTTTGTTTATAGGCAGGTGCTTTTTATCAGTGTTTGCTATATAATTGCAGGATACTTGTCTCAGCTCTAAACAGTGAATATCATGAAAAAGTACGACAAATTCTGGATTACTGCCAACAACTGATAAAACACGGGTCTCCGCTCTCTATCCGTGTGTTGCCACATACCAGTTTAAGGGACAAAATGGCAAATCGATTGTCATGTCATGCACAAGGCTCAATGGCAACACAAGATCCAAGAAATCTACGCGGAGCTCGAGGAAATCATGACAAAAAGGTCCACATCAAATCACCTATTGTTCAACAGAAATTCTGGAAAAATCATGAAGAAAATCTGAGAAAAAATATGTACCAGAATAAAGGACACAGCAAACCAGGGAACCCCACAAAAAACCACAGCCTAATTCCTTACTATGGCCGCGGAACCGCGGCCGTATAGTCTCTGCATGGTGTCGTCTTTTGGGGGCTGTTTGGTCATTCTATTTATGGGCAGATTGTTGCCCTAGGTTTCCCATTCCCCTCCTATAAATACTCCAGAACTGAGCTAAGCCAAGGATCCAATTTTGTGTTCATTCTTTGTTCCTCTTTTGTAGGTTTTAGTGTAGTTCTTCTTCTTCTTCTTCATTCTTCCTCCATGGAAATGTAGTGAGAGCATTGAGTGGATGTTAATGAAGATGAGGGTTTTTGTATCTTTCTTGTTAGTTTAACTTCCCCTTGAGATTTTTGCTTCCTCTTGATCTTTCAACCTCTTCATTGAGCTTGAAAGGTTAAGGGTTAGTTATTGATCTCAAGGGTCGTATTTTTCTTATGGAATTAGCGCTTCATTTCACATGCGTTCTCTACCCTTCTCTTGATCTTGCAACCTCTTGATTGAGCTTGCAAGTTTAAGGGTTGGCTATTGATCCCATACTTGTCTTGAGTTCTAGTTTCTAGTTCTTTTTATTGCTTATTTATTACTTGCTTTTTATTATCTTGCTTTACTTATTTGCAATTTAAATTCATGCACTTACTTACTTGTAATCTTTTCTTTTCTTTGTTCTTTTTGTTCTCTCTTTTTTGCTCATTTTGTGAATGGTTGTAATTATTGTTGTTGTTAAGAATCAATACGATATTGTAAGTTAATACTTCCTTGCTCATTTCCTTTTCCCGTTATTTTCCATTGATCTCCGTCCAAACCATACGCAAGCGCTCCGTTAGGCACCCTACCCTAACAAGGTAACGGTGATTCCTAACCGCGACCGGTTGTGTTCGGTTTGGCCGGAGGCGAAAGCAAGAGACAAGAACGGAAGGACAAGGGTAAATAAGCCGGATTCCATGAATACCGCGCTTAAATCCCCTAATCCACGTTGTTGCCGATTGCTCTAGCTTCAATTGGTCAAGACTCGGCTCAAAGGTTTTGAGTACGGATTTCGTTAGCTTACAATTTCGTATCTTTTTCTTAACAACTTTATACTTGCAAATAATACACATAGGTTAGATTGAACAAACTCATACAATTCTTTATCGACTCGTCTAAAACAAGAAAGGACATACAACCATCTCCCTGTGGATCGACCCGTACTCAACCGGCTAGCTACAAGCGAAACCGTCTTGATTGCGGTTAACTTTAATTCTTTCAATCATGGTCCCCGATACTTTGAGTCGCCAGCCTTTAGTGATGAATCTTACCGCACAGTGGAAGCTACAATAGGAAATTCATGGATTGGAGATTGAAGTGATAATGCTATGATTTATAGCATCCTTGATGAATGTACAGATCCAGTCCACGCTCATAGATCGGATTAAGGCAGCTCAAGCAGGTGATGCCAAGTTGCAGAGGATCAGAGTACAAGTAGAGAGTGGTCTTCAATCCGATTTCATCATTCACGAGGATGGATCCTTGCATTATGGGAGCTGACTATGCGTGCCCTCTGGCACTGTTAGCATAGTCATAAATTCGTCGTTCGGGTATAATTCGGCGAGGTCGAAAATTCGGATTCGGAGAACTATTCGGAAAAAATCGGCAGGTATTCGGGAAAGATTCGGTAAGTGTTCAGGAAATGTTCGGGAAGGATTTCAAGCAAGAAATTAATATATGAGACGCCAGGTTTTGATTTTGTGAATTATTTGCTGTTTTTTGAATTATTCGCTGTTTTTTCACATAATTCGGGAATAATTCGCGAATTATTCAGTCCGCCGATTAATTCGGCGATTAAGTCGGCTGATCAAAAATTCGCGAATTATATGACTATGACTGTTAGAGAAGAACCGATGAAAGAGACTCACAGCTCTCCTTATTCTGTACATCCCGGCAGCAGGAAGGCATACATGGATCTTCTTCAGCACTACTGGTGGCATGGCATGAAGAGAGAAGTTGCTCGGAGTGTGGCAAAGTGCTTAGTCTATCAGCAGGTGAAGGTTGAGTATTACAGAACTGCCGGTTTACTTCAGTCGTTGCCTATTCCTGAATGGAAGTGGCAATATATCACCATGAACTTCGTGACTGCTCTTCCCCGCAACACGAAGGGAAACAATGTCATTTGGGTTATTGTGGATCACCTCACCAAGTCGGCCCACTTTATTCCATTTTGAATCAGCCAGTCTACAGAAAGTTTGGCAAAGAAATACATTGAGGTAAGCTAAATTTAAAAGAAAATTTTAACCTTCAGATTTATCCAATTTTTTCTTGATACCTATAAATGTCACGACCCGAAATGGCACGTGACTGGCACTTGAACCATATGAAGTCTATAGGACCCAATCTAATTCAAGTAAGCCAAGAAATCCCAGAAATCTAAACCATTTAAGAAAGAAGTGAAGACAACATGTTTTTAAAACAAGTAGTTTTAAATAACATAAGCCGAATATGCATTTTAAAATCCCAAGTCTTTTCTGAAAATTTCGGCAGAGTTTCCTTTGTAAATACTGGCCCCAAACGGGGTACAACATGAATAATATATGCACAATGATAAAAGGCATCCCCAAGCGGGAGCTAGCTCTTCGTCAATTGACGGTCACAACCACGCAAGCAATATAATATACAACGCCGAAGGGCGAGGATCAAAACTCAAAAGGAAACTCAAGATCATCAAGAAAACCATAATACTACAACGCGCGACTCTAAGGTTGCAATAATACACAACTGGTTTTCTAAGTCTGAAATAATATACAAGTCTGGTTGATGGAATTTTACTAGATACAACTGCATATAAATAAGTACAATGATGGTTACGATACGAGTGAACCCACCTACCAAAACAAATCACCCGGAATGGAAGCAGTGTGCCAGCAAAACCACAATGAAACCTGTACGGCAAAAACCTGCAAGAACTGTAGCACAACGGGGGTGAGTTGCCAACTTGTGAATAGAAAACATCACAGAGCAGAAATCGTATGTATGACTCCATCCTAGGTCAATACGATCAGTAGTATATATATCCTCAATATGATAAAGTCTGAAGTATGAAAAGGTGGTAAGGGTAAACATCTATACCAAGTGTAATACCAAGTGCTCGTGTCGGTGCCTCAAGTAGCAATATATATTAAATATGAGGTATGATCAATATAATCATCATGAAATCAGTGTCAACTATAACATGAAGTCTAAGTATGTGGATATCACCCAACTATGTAATCAATGCCTGTAAGCGTGTGGATCTCGTCCACGGGTCAACCAATGACACAAAACATCATGCATGTAAATATCATAAAGCATATGCATGAAAGTATGAGAATATAAATCAACGCGTGTCCCTCGCGACACATCAAAATCATGGAACCTGAGTGTCTAGTATCGACACTCGAAAACATCATGAAACCTGTGCCCAGCATCGGCACGTAAATCCTCATATATCGGGCTCCGTCAGTCCGGATCGGCCCATATCATCTCTCGACTCCGGTCGGTATCCTCCGGATATCCGCCGAGCCCAAATACTATCACCGGTAGGTAGTGGTCCCTCTGCCAGGCTCACCGTCTTCAGCACAGCAATCCGTTCTCGCCCCGGGGTACCATACCGGGTCCACCATGTACCCGCAATCGGCGTCATCCATCTCGTCGAATCGGGTTTCACATGTCACACATCTCAGAACTGAGAAAACACATGGTGGACGTACTGAAATATCATATCAAGAGAAACTGGGTTTTTTAAACAGTACATGCTTTCTTTTGAAATCGCCACGGTTCTCAAATCCAGAAATCTCATGAAAACAGCATATCTCAATACGTAAAAGCGTAAAGCATGATGTATGCGAATATAATAGAAATGTAAGCATATCCGTATATCATGCAACATGGAACAGTAATATGCACATATCGAGGGAAAACCGCTCTTTTAAATGAATCCAGTTTTAAAATGTACCATGCGGTTCCCAAATTCTCCAAAATCAAGCTAGCATCATCTATGTATGTACAAGTGGTATATACGCAAGTATGAGTGTACAATATGCCTGTGCGCCAATATGGATGTACAAGTGGTATATATGCAAGTATGAGTATACAATATGTATGTACGCAAGTATATCATGCAAGGAGTTATATCCATGATGCAACAGTCCTACTGTGTAGTGACATGGCAATTATCGATGATGAAGTGTGTGAGCCGGCAAGCAGGTGTACGTGGAACATACGCATCATCGATAATGGTGCTAGTGTCCTGACAGCATGGGTTTAATATAACAATAAACACATTTAAACATGCAATGCGATGCGAATAACAAGAATATGCGGAAAATGAATAATGAACACAATAATGAAGAATTTACATCAATATATATGTCATACAGTTTTTCCATTTGAAATAACACGAATTGTGGTGTTTAGAAAAAATAAGGGCTACAGTGTTTTTAAGAAAAGATGCGTCTTTTGAAAATATCCGTAGAATCCCTTGGCCTGTCTTTAAAATACTCACGATCCGTTAGTTTTGAAATAGGTATGACTCGAGTCTTTTCTAATATCCATAAGTGAACTACAGGACTAATCGAAAGGTAAGGAAACCACCTAAATCTGAGTCGATACATGTAAATATAATAGTCGGTGATCCCGCCTCAATAGTATCACATACGATACAATATATAACATGACATCCTCGAGTCAAGAGTGCGGATCTATCATCAATATATAGCTCGTACGTAAATCTGTCGTACGGCATCCCAAATCTGGGTACGGGTCAAATATCACATTCATCTCATCATTTATCTGGTATCCTTATCATTATATCTCATGGACTGGGGGTACTGATCTAAGTCTAGTACAAACTGATACCATCTGTAAATATATGCGTGTATGAAATACACGTCTAAAGGCCCGCTAAAATTTCATGTCGTATCTCCTAATACGAACCACATCATATCACCGATCTCATGGCACCATGCCCAATCTCATCGACTCATCTCCAAATACCATGTACAATCCTCATCATCCACGTATAAGTATACGTATATATATACATAGTCCCATACCTATGTGTGTATACATATACACATATCCCCATATATGCACAAGTAAAACAAAGTAAGCATGCGTGTGAGTGTGGGTGTAAACCTCATTTTAGGGTTTACGACTACACTAACTAACGACGCTATCATCCAAGTACACTAAATTTATCCATGACTCCCAAAGTCTATCTAGATAATCACAATCCCACAATAACATATAAATATATCCATATATATATACCATACACTATAATACGAACTGCGGGGGTGCTATACGCCATCCACCCGACTTCCCCCGTAGACGTGTATCTACTCACCTTGATCTTCGCTTGCCGTTGCCGACGTCGCCACGCGTTTGCTTGTCGTCTCAAAGTCCTCGTGGGATACCTACACATCATAACGTATCGTGCCGCATTAAAACCCAATTCAAAAACCAAAACGACACGCTAAAAGCCTATAGGTTAGAACCTACGGACTACGCCTTTCAAACCACTAAACAACCCTCGATATCGTCGTACAAACGTCAAGTGATCGAGCTAAAACACAAATGCAAAAATCCAGAATCCAAAATACGAAAAATATAACCCCGAATCAAAACAACAACTCATGAAAATGGTCCCAGATTTTACCCTAACGGAAATTAGCCAATTTTGCATATGTGGAGGGTCTAGATTACAGATACTGGAGCCATGAAACAAACACGAACCAAAATGATCCTACCTTGGCCGCAAATTGCAGCCAGGAACAATAAATCTGCGGCCTGGCAGTGGTGTTAGGGTCCAGGGTTTTGGGTATAGGTTCTAGGTTGGCTGCTTGTGTCTCTGTATTTGCTAAATATTTTTCAGATGTCCCGGGTGATAGCAGATATCAAAATACACCACAATTTCCATAAAATCTGCCGATGTCGGGGTTTCTAAGTTTGGGTTTGGGGTTCTATTCTCTGGTTTCAGTCCATTTTACAAACCCTACAGGGGTTTAAGGTCACTATTAAGCCTCAATTTCACCATTGGATTCAATTCAAAACCCTAAGCTTAATTTGGAACTTTCAAAGTTCGCCAAACTACACAATATCGATACTAAACATATATGGATGCTTAAGAAATTGAAATATTATTCTAAAGGTGCATAAATTACCTCATTTGGCAACTCAAGAATTTTCTTGAGTTGCCCCAAGTGTCCAAAATCAAATTTTGCTTGGTTCACCATGCTTGTAGTGAGCTAGTGCATGTTTTTTGTGAAAAAGAGATGGTGTTTTGATGAGAGAATGAGGGTGTTTGTGAGGGTTTTGATGACGAGGGAGATGGGTGCTGCCATGGGGATGAGATAGAGAAAGGAGATGAAGGAAACAATAAAGGGAGCAAGTGCCATGACCTAGGTTTGACCCCTCACCCTCTCTCTCATGCCCATCCCTTATTTTTTTATGTTTTCCTTTTCCTTTTTCTTTTCTTTTCTATTCTTTTCTGTTCTCTTTTTAAAATCAAAACCATGCATGATAAAGAGAAAAAGCCATGATAAAAATGTAACAAGTGTTAAAATGACATAGTGCATGTTTTGCACAAAATAAGCTTAATGCACGATTAGCGATATTTGATCGCGATTAGCACTAAAATAGTGTATAATAAATCATAAAATTTCATAATTTGCTTAAATCCAATAAGGCACCATCATTTCAGTAATTTCAGTAATTTTCCAAATTTTTTCTAATTCATCGGTATTTAATTATACCGAAATATTAAAATATTCAATATATTTAATATTTAATTATAAAAATTCCCAAAAATAATATTTTATTTTTCTGAAATGTTACAATAAAACATGCAGAAGATCGTGAGATTGCATGGGGTGCTGATTTGCATTGTTTTCGATCAGGACACCGGATTTCAATTCTAGTTTTGGCAGAGCTTTCAGGCCAACTTGGGCACGAGTCTGAGTTTCAGCACTGCTTACCATCCTCAGACAGATAGACAGGCAGTCCGAGCGGACCATTCAGATCCTGGAGGATATGCTCAAGGCTTATATACTTGATTTTGGAGGATCGTGGCAAGATCACATGCACCTTATGGAGTTTGCATACAACAACAGTTACCAGGCCAGCATCGGGATGGCCCCTTTAGCAGCACTTTACTGTTGGAAATGCCGCTCTCCTCTGAGTTGGGACGATGTGGAGGATAGAGAACTTTTTAGGCCAGAGATGATCATGGCGACAGTTGATGTAGTATACACGATCAGGGAAAGGATGCGTGTAGTCCAGGACCGACAGATAGAAGCATTAGGCAGATGCGAGGTGCCGACACTTGGAGTTCCAGCCTGGGAATCATGTGTTCCTCAAAATCTCTCCAAGTAGGGAAGTGATTCGATTCGGTAGGCATGGAAAACTCAGCCCTCGATATATCAGATCGTTCGATATATTAGAGAGGGTATGAGAGATGGCTTATCGTTTGGTTCTACCATCGTCATTGGAGTGAGTGCACAACGTATTCCACATATCTCAGCTACGCCGTTATGTAAGCAACCCCAGTCACGTACTAGATCACTCATAACTCACCGTAAAGACCGATCTGACTTGCGAACAACAGCCAATCGAGATTTTGGATCGAAAAGGGAAGACGTTACGGAACAAGGTGGTTCAGCTGGTCCGAGTCATGTAGAGAATAGATTCGCTGAAAGAATCTACATGGGAACACGAGGATGATATGCGTACACGATATTCTCATTTGTTTGAAGAGTAGTTCCTTGTGTAATTTTGAGGACGAAATTTTCTAAGGAAAGAGGTGTCATGACCCGAACAGACACGTGACCGGTACAAGGATCACGTGATGTTCAGGGGATCCAAACCCAAGTAAGCCTAATCCAGGATCAAAACTTATAAATTTAATGTAATAGAGGTGGGGTTTTAAGAAAGATTTATAAAATGAAATAAAGCTCGTTTCGAAATACTTGTTATTTTAAAATGTAAGTAAAGTTTGTTTAAAAATGTTTTGAAAACATTTGTCGTTTTAAAAAAATCCGGCGATGCCTTTTTTGTAAATTTTGAAGAAATTTCCTGTGCAACGATAAATAATAAAGCATCCCCGCATGGGAGTAAGCTCGATGCCCACACGGCGGAGACACAATCCACGCAATAATATACGATACCCAAGTCAAAGAACAGCATAAGCAAATATAAGGAAATGCATAAATAAAAGCTTATAGCCGAATCTGCCCGAGTTCGACTGTAACACCCTAGTTCATTTATACCAATTCCAGTGCACGCATTTCTTTATTTATGGTATTTTCCTGATTTACTGTGTTTTGGGTGCGAATAGTATATTTGACATTTGTATTTGCATCCGACCCGACCCGCTTGCTTGAAACCTGTCTTGATTCATGCTTATGATCTACCCTGACTTGTTACGTAGACTCGTGCACTTTCATTTTAATTTATACATCTTGCATACTCACATTTTATCTAGCATTTGCATTTTTTCAATATAACATTTTAAGTCACATAAAATATTTTAAAAATATATTGCACGGCCTGCATGATACCCCTAACTCCGGGATAGCATCCGCGCATCTTGTTCTCGTCCTGTTCAGTGAAACAGACTTATTTGGATGGCTACGCGCACGTACGTGCATCTGTTCTTGGGGGTATGCATTTTCGTTACCCGGACATTCATTTTTTAATTTTGGCCATCGCATATATTTTTTGTATTTCGAAACAGAATTTTTAGACCCGACCCGGGCGTGTTTTGGACTATTTTTGTATCCCGCCAAAATTCAAATTTATTTAATATAATATCTTTATTAATTTTAATCGACACCTTTAAAATTTAGTTAACTGATAAATTTTATTAAACAGAAAAAATCTTAACTTATTTAACAACCCGGCTCTCTCTATCTCTCGTGGACCCCACCATTCACTCTCTTTTTCTTTTCCTTTCTCTCTCTCTTTCTCTCTCCCCTTCGCTCAGTCTCTCTCTCCCCTTTCTCTCTCCTCTCGCATCTCTCTCTCTCCCCTCTCGGAGACACTGTTCACTCCTCGAGTGTGGTCACCTCCCCGTGCCTATCGTCACCTCCCTTCTTCACATCTTCTCCTCTATTTAAAACCCCGAGCACCCATGAGGAAACCCATCGAGCCCCTCTGCCTCCTCAAACCCTAACCCTAAAACTTCATTGCCTCATCACTCTCTACCCTCAACCGAGCCTCCTCCTCCTCGTCATCTCCTACTTCTTATCCTTCCCGATCACCCTGCACACCCAAGCCCGTGAACCCATTACCCAAAAACTGCACCTCCATCGTCGCCGATCACCTCCTCCTCTCGCCTCCACCTTCATCACCTTCTCCTTCTCCTCTTCCCTTCTACCTCCTAAACCAAACCCCTGCACCCAAACCCCAGTCTACACCAACACCCGAGCCAAACCCTAACCTAACCCTAGCTCCTCAAAATCCCCTCACCGCCGTTGATCTCATCGTCGCCCATTCGTCTCCCTGACCCCAGTGCACAACCCCAGTGAGCCTCACCCTTCTCTCTTCTTCTTTTCTTTTCTTTATTTTTCTTGAATCTTGTTTTAGCATCGCAGGAAGTCGCATCGCTGCCGTTCCAGACGACCCAGTGGACGTACCTTACCTGCGTGATCACCCTCTTGCTTTGTTTAGACCCGTCCCGTGTGTCGTGAGTGCGTTGCGACGTTTTACCGACGTCGGACGTGCCGTGCTTATCCGTATCGCGATTCATCGAGGCAAGTTTATCTTACTACATGCTCTGTTACTGTATTTACATCTATTTGAATAAATATAGCACCTGTATTTTAAATCATGCACCCCATGTTTAGTTTTACAGTTTTACGACATCCGTATGCATCCGTACAAGTTATTTCATATTTAGTGCATGCAAACCTATCTTGTTACATACTATATTACAATATACCGCACCCAATGGAATATTTACATCCCATATTGTTTATTTGTACATCCTGCATTTACCAGTTTATCATTTTACTGTTATATGACGTCCGTGTGCATCCATATCTTTATTTACATATCTAGATGCATGCTAATTCATCTTGCTACATGCTAGGTATAGTATTGTGCATCCATATGAGTAAAATGTTACCCGTTTATCATATTGTACATCCATACTGAAGTTTTACTGTTTTCGGATACCCGTTTGCATCCATATCATTTAAAATATATATAACTGCATCTATAGATCACATTAATTCATATTATTATTGTAGTAACACCCAATGCTTAATAAAGTGCATCCTAATTAGTATTAGAACTGTAAATGTAACCCCTAATCGATATTTGTGCATCCATACCATTAATTCTATATCTATTCGCATACCATGGCACATTATTACATATTGTTGTTATATCGACACCCCATGCTTGATATTGTACACCCTACATAGTCATGATGTAACCCCTGATCGATATTTGTGCATCCATACTTTTATTGTACATCCGTACTTTCACCCTGATTCAATACTTGCTACAGTTTGATTATGAGCACCCGCTTGATACCTGTGCACTACTTGACATGACCTGATACATCACTACTTGATATGACTTGATACATGTACACTACCTGACTTGACCTGATATATCACTACTTGACATGTTACCTGATTCTGTTTCTAATGCCGACAATCCTGACATGTTGCCCCGATGGACATATCCTGTTGTCCGTATAGACAAACCTGTTCCTGCTTGATCCTGTATTGGCATTAGCTTTAGATTTATCAATACCCGACTTGAACACATAACTTGGGGGTATGGGGAAATCAATGATGAAACCTGACTTGTAACTCGACAGTTCGATGCTTATACTGATCAGTTTTATGGGCTAGGCCAGCCCCGGGATGCTGCTGCTGACATCATTCATCTGTACATGTTACCTGTTTACTGCCTAGCGGCATGTCTCAGATTCAGCCTGAGAATCTTGACCGTGGTCCCGGGCATGCACGGGATACTATTGAGTTACATCGACGATTCATTAAATTAATTTCACAGACTTGAGAGTAGTTAACCCAGTAGCTTAGTTCAGATTACTCACTGCACGTCATATATGCTTTTACCCTTCACTGTTCCATATTCGTGTTACTGTTATACTTTTATTACTGTTCATACTCATGCCTGCATATCCTGTTATCTCCTGATTATTTTATTGTTGATATTATGACGCACTGACGTCTGGGTTTTGCATGGTCCAGATCCTCTACCTTTGCAGCTGACCGATCAGGAGATTTCAGTGTACAGGCCGAGAAGTGAAGACCTGTTAGTATTTTAGTTTAGTTTTCTTCCAGCATTTTCATTCCTGATGTGAGCCCGTATTTGGGACGTACATTCCAGATTATTATTGTTTATTAGATCTATTGCTTCCGCATATTATTTCTTGACTCGTTTATTCTGGCTCATGGACATGTACTAGATAGTTTATTTCTCTTTTTCCTGTTCTTGATATCTATATACAACCGTAATGTGACTGTGGAGGGATGTTTCCTAGCCATATGTAGCATGGTTGGCTCTGTCACGTTCCGATCTTAGCGCACTCTGGGAAGCGGGGCGTGACAGGCCCGAGTTCGACCCAAAAGAATAAACATCTATGTCTCGACTCAATCTAAGTTAAACGAATATACATGTGCTAGATGGAGTTATAACTAAATACAAAAAGACAAGTACACAAATGGCGGTTACGATAAGACTTCATAACCCACCTAGCAAAAGTAATCATGGCCCAAAAGAAAATGGGCCAACAAAGCCGTTGCTGATTCAAGTAGTCGATCCTTCAAGAATCTATGGCACAACGGGGGTGAGTTGTCAACTCGTGAGTAGAAAAACACTACAAGGTAGAAATCGTATGCATAGACGAACTACCTATTAAATATAGAATACAAGACTAACATGATGTGTGATAACATGTATATAGCATAAGTAAATGTAAGCACGTCATATGAATCGCACACAATAGAAAAACATCATCAATAAAACCATCATCAAATTTTGTGTCAATCATCGACACTCAAAATCTCAACATATCTTTAAGCATCGTCTCTCGGATCGACCCTCTTTTCAATCTCATCATATAACCCCGGTCGGTATTCTCCGGATATCCGCTATATTCCAAACTATCATCAGTCTCGAGTAATCTTGCTTGACTTCCCGCCTTTCCATGCGGACTTCCTATCCCACGGTCTCTTACTGGGTCTATTATATATCCGTAATCGGTCTCCCCCTCGGTATCAGATATCAAGAAATCATAAATATATATAAAACATATGGTCGACGTATCATCATCATTTTAAGAGTAAACCTTAATTTTGCAAACATAACCAAGTTTTATAAAATAGAACCTCGCGGTTTCTCAAATCTAATGGAAAATATAAAGTTCATAGAAACAACAACGCATATTTAACTTTGCAACAACGGAAGCTAAAATATAAGAATGTATGGAGCAATGGTATCAACATAACAAGAATATGATCAGCAGCATATGGTACTAACATGAATGTAAATTCAATGCGAGCAACACGGCAAGTTCTATACGTATCGTGTCAGTTACTAATAATGTGTACGTATAGCATGTGATTCTGTGTTGGTACCGCATAGTAATCGTTATTAATTGTGCAAATGTTTTAGTCTATACGTGTCATGGCAATACTAATGATGTGTACGTGTAGTATAATAGTCTGTGATTGTGCCTCATGATAATCATTAGTAATTGTGCAGTGTTCTAACAAGTGTATCTGTACAAGCATAGCAAGGGAAATGAAACATGACATTATAGCATATGGGAATTGAATTATAATAAAGAATAAGTGTTCATAAGAATTTTGGTTTTGGGGGTGCTATACGCCATGTACCCGATTGTCCTTGTAGATGTTAAATCTACTCATAGTAATGCGGCTCGAGCGAATCAAAGTGTAACACCGAGCCCAATGCTACTGTTTTTCAGTTACTGTTTGAGCATTAGTGTGGTACTCATTTCATTTATCTTACTTGTTTGTGGCTTACTGTAAAATTTTACCCGGTAAAGTCATTTCTGCATATAACAAATTTTGGCATCTAAAATAAAATTAAAAATATTCATCTTGGCCTACTCGACACCCCTAGCCTTGTGGTAGCGTCCGTGTATTGTGTTCTCGTCCCGTTCAGTGAAACGGGCGAGTTTGGACGGCTACGCGCGCGTACATGTGTCCGTTTTGGGGGTATGCTTTTTAATCATAAGTCACTTAATTTTGAAATTTGGAACCCGCTTAAAATCCTATTATTTCAATTTCGAATTTTTGGACCCGACCCGGGCGCGATTCGGAAATGTTTTATTTGGTGCCAAAATCCCAAAATTTTAATAATCTTTAAACCATAATATTTCCGTAACTTATATAAATCTTACTGTTAATCTTTAAATCTTTTTTATTTTTTCAAAACGTTTAAAATCTTTCTTTCAGCTAATCACGAGATCCATATATCCCGTGGGCCCCACCTCCTCTCTCTCTCTCTCTCTCTTTCTCTATCTCTCTCTCTCTCTCCCCCCCGATCTCTCTCTCTCTCTCATTATATTCTTCCTTTCTCTCTTCTTATAAATTCTCCCTTCTCATTTTTTTCTCCAGAAAACCCAACGAGCCCTCGCGCAATCCCTAGCCGCCTCCATCCTCACAGCCTCAGTCTCAACGCTGGCGACGCCATCACCATCACCCTCGCCTCCTCTTCCTCGTCTCACCCATATCCTCTTTCTTCCACCCTCGCTGCCACCGGTGCACCCCGCCGCAGCCGCCTGCAGTTCCCTGCAACCGTTCCAGCGTCTCGCCGCCGACGATCACCTCGTCGTCGCCCCCACCTTCGTCCTCGTCCTTCCCTCACCATCCTCCTCCCTTCTCCCGGTGCACCCCGACCAGACCCACGACCACCTGCACACCAGCCGCAGCCCCTGCACACCGTCGGACCGCCGTCTGTCGCCGCCGACGACCCCGTCCTCTTGTCCCCGACGTCGCTCGCTCCTCGGTAAGATACTTCCCTCCTCTTTTCTCTTCTTCGTTCTTTCTCGGCTAATGCATTCTTAATCGGCAGTTTTTCCCCCCGCGATCACTGTTCACCGCCGGAGCACTGTCATCGCGACCTACGATATCGACCCCTTTACCGATCATCGTAAGCACCCTCTCAGATCCTCCTCCCCCCTTTTCTTTGTATTTTCCTTGTATTTCTTTGCTTTCTTGTTTCATACCATGATGTTTCATTCACTGTTCTCTTTCTCGCCGGAATCCGGCGATGCCGACGACGTGATCCGACGTTCCAGCGAGGTACCCCGATCCGCGTGGTTCCATTGTTCGTTGTTTGGGTTCAATCCGTGAACCGTGCGTCCATCGCGAGTTTTCCCGCCGACGTTTACGTTCCGTTTTTCCCGGTTCATGACCCGTCGAGGCAAGTACCCCTTGCTACATGCTATATAATATTTACATATATGTATTGACACCCTAAACCTGCAAAATTTAACTTGGTACAATCGTTTCCCATTTTCGGTTACAATATTGCATTATATCATTTTACTGTTAAACATGGAACATACAGTTTGCAAATTGAACCTAATAATCATATCTATCTGTTCAATCACATTTTACTGTTAAAACAGCTGGTAGCATTTATCCCTATAGTTCTGTTACATTCGGACACTCGCATGCATTTTAACCTGAAATAACTGTATTGAACCGTTACATAAATTATTGCACCGCTAAGGGTGCTTAAACCTGTTAACATGACTAAACGGCTATATTGTTTTACTGCATTCTTGTAATTTGAATGAAACTGCTTATTATGTAATTCATTGCTTATCTCATGTTGTTAATACCCATGTTTGATTATATATCTGATTGTGAGCACACCCACGATATTGTTTACATCTTGACCTGACATTGCTACACATGTATATATTGATATACCTGACATGGTACCGTATACTGTCGACTTGACCTGATGTACCATGACCCGACCCGTTACCTGATCTTGTGTCTAATGCCAACAAACCTGACATGTAGTCCTCATGGACCGTTCCTGTTGTCTATCCAGACAAACCTGCTTTTACCTGATCCTGTGTTGGCATTAGTTCTTGATTACTGAATACCTGACTCGACATACATAAATTGGGGGTATGGGGAAATCAAAGGTGAAACCGACTTGTAACTCAACAGTTCGATACCTGTTCTGTAACACCCGAGCCCAATAATACTATTTATATTACTAGTTGAGGGTTATTTATTGCTCTCTCTAGTTATTCTGATTTTCTGGTGTTTATTGCTAAATTTTAACCGGTTAAGTCATTTTGGCACATAACAAATTTTGACTCCTAAAATGAAATTAAAAGTATCCTTGTTGGCCTACTCGTCGCCACTAGTCGCGTGGTAGCGTCCGCGTGTCGAGATTTCTTCCCGTTCGGCTAAACGGGCAAACTTGGACGACTACGCGCGCGTGCAAGTGTCCGACTTGGGGGCATGCATTTTAATCATTAAACACCTCTTTTCAAAATTTGGAAACCGCTTAAAATCCTATAATTTGAATTTGGAACATTTGGGTGCAACCCGGGCGCGATTTGGAAATGTTTCATTTAGCGCCAAAAAGGCCCATTTAATTTAATATACTAAAACTAAAAATATATACGAATATATTTTTCCCTTAACAGTTAAATCATTTAAACCCTTTAAAATCCTTTCCAAATCTCTACTTTAAAGATTCCCTCTTGCTGGGCAGCCAATCACGAGCTCCCAATCTAGCTCGTGGGCCCCCTTTCCCTTTCTCTCTCTCTCTCACTCTAAATCCTATCTCTCTCTCTCCAATCTCTCTCTCTCTTCCTCTATTTATCTTCTCCTCATGCAGCCGCCTCCCCTCTCCCTATCGATCACGAGAAAACCCACGAGGACCCAAACCCTAGCCCTCATACTCGCGCCGTCGACCTCCTCGCGACCTCGCCGTCGCCGCCCTCGCCACCACGAGCCCAGCCGCACCCTCTTCCTCCTTCCTCCGCTCTCTTCCGCGCCTGCACCCAACCCCGACGACTTCACCCGGCAGCAACTCTCGCCGTCGACGCCGCCTCCCGTCGCCGACGACTCCCGCGACTCCCTCTCTTCCTCCTCGTCGCGACCTCGTCGTCGCCTTCATCCTCCCCTCGCCGGACCACCACCAGACCGAGCCGACCCTGCACCAATCCCCAGGTCGCCGGAGAACGCGCCGTCGACCCTCGTCGACGTCACCCGCGCCACCTCCAACCACCTCCTTTCCCCCTCGACCACCAGAGCCGACCACCACCCTCCTCTACTCGTCGCAACACCCTCTCCAGCGAACCCCGAGGCTGTTCAAGCCTTCGCAGCCGCCGTCGCTGCCTCGCCGGTGTTCCAGCGCCGTCGAGCCCGTCGGGGTTACCCTGGTATCTCTCTGTAAGCATCCTCATCCTTCCTTTTGTGCAAAATCCCCCCCCGCTGATCTTATTCCATATATCATGTTGCTAACTCGTTGCCGATGACTTTTGCCGGAATCCGACCGTGCCGTCTTGGAACCCGACGCTCCAGCGAAGTACCCTGGTCCGTGTGATCCCGTTGTTCTCTGTTGGGACTCGATCCGTGGCCCGTGCACCCGTCTCGTGTTTTCTGCCGACTTTGCATCCGTGCTTTCCGGTTTGCGAAACCGTCGAGGCAAGTATCCGAATACTTGCTTTAACATGCTAGCACACAATATCAAGTCTTGCTTTACTCTTGATTATCATATTAGTTTATAACTTAAAACCGACGGTCACAATAAGCCTTAACATTAAATCAGTATGGTAGTTTCGTGTAATTAATCGGTATACTATCAATCCACACTTTAACTAATTAAACCCATTGGCACGCCCTTGCTTAAATTGCTAGATCATCCTTGTAACTATCATTATGCTGTAGTTTTAATGGCTTCATTGCTTCGTGTTATTAATATTGTTTTACCCTGTGATTGTTGCACCCAAGGGTGCTTGAACCTGTTAATAAGAGAATACAAAGCATCACTGTGTTTACATGGAATAATATTGTTATTTACTGTTTCCTGCTGCTGTTCATTATTTTGATTGTATACTCGTTGTGAGCACATACTCGATTGCACTACATATTGGCCTGACCCTGCTATACATGACATATACATACATACCGACTCATCCTGTCGTACCCTGACATGACTTGTTTCATGATTTCATGCTTATGCCGACAAACCTGACCATCCCTGCTGTCTATCCAGACGGACCTACTTTTACCGGATTTTCTGTTGGCATTAGTCCTTGACTACTGAATACCTGACCTGACATATATAACTTGGGGGTATGGGGAAATCAAAGATGAACCTGACTTGTAACTCGACAGTTCACTACCGTTCGAGTGTACACATTCCTCTTCTGTGCCCAGCGGCATGTCTCGGTTTTGGCCGAGAATATTGTGGCCGTGATCCCGGGTATGTATGGGGTAATACCGAGTGTACACATTCCTATTCTGTGCCTAACAGCATGTCTCGGCTGCAGCCGAGAATATTGTGGCCGTGGTCCCGGGTATGTACGGGATACTATTGAGATACATCGACGATTCATCAATTGATTTCAAAGACTATAGAGTAGAAACCTGATAGGACAGTTTAGTCACTATTGCACATTACCCTGCTCTGTTATTTCTTTGTACTGCTTTATTCATGTTCATACCTGCACTGCTTATTACCATGTTTATACTATATACTTGATGTCATGACGCGCTGACGTCTGGGTTTTGCATGGCCCAGATTCCGTACCACTGTCGACGACCGAGCAGGAGTACTTCAGCCAGCAGGCTGAACTGTGAGTTCTTTAGGGTTTAGTTTATTTATTTCATTTCATTTCCAGATGTGAGCCCGCATTATGGGACGTACTGTTTATTCATTGTATTGGATCATTAGCTTCCGCACATATTGTTTATTGATTCTTGTTATTATGGATTTGGACATGTATTAGATTAGTTTATTTATCTTGTTCTTGATATCTCTACAGCCGTAATGTGACTGTGGATGGATACTTCCTACCCACAGGTAGCATGGTTGGCTATGTCACGTGCCCAATCTCGCGTACTCTGGGAAGCGGGGTGTGACATGTTCTGATCAGTCTTACGGGCTAGGCCAGCCCCGGAGTGATGATGCTGACATCACTCGCCCATCCTGCTACCTGTTACTGCCTAGCGGCACGTCTCGGATTCAGCCCCGAGGATCTTGACCGTGGTCCCGGGCATGCACGGGATACTATTGAGTTACATCGACGAATCATCAATTGATTTCAAAGACTTTAGAATAGAAAACCTGATAGAACAGTTTAGTTACCCACTGCACACTACCCTGCACTGCTTGATTCACATTATTGCTACTCTCGTTTTATTCATGTTTATGTTGCATTGCCTATTACATTGTTCATATTATATTACTTGTTGACATGACGCGCTGACGTCTGGGTTTTGCATGGCCCAGATTCTGTACCGCTGTCGCAGTCCGAGCGGGAGTACTTCAGCCAGCAGGCTGAGCTGTGAGTTCAGTAGTAGTTAGTTTTATTTCCTGCATTTATTTCCTGATGTGAGCCCGCATTATGGGACATACATTTCAGTTATTTGTATTGAATCATTTGCTTCCGCATTTATTTATTATTGACTCCTGTTATTCTGGATTATAGACATGTTTTGGCTAGTCTTATCTTGTTCTTGATGTCTCTACAGCGTAATGTGACTGTGGATGGATACTTCCTACCCACAGGTAGCATGGTTGGTTATGTCACATGCCCAATGTAGCGTACTTTGGGAAGCGGGGCGTGACATGGTTCTTTTGGTATCAGAGACATAGGTTAGTTGGGTTGATTCTTTTGTAGTTGGGTATTGAACCCAATACACGAATCAGAATACCCGTGTTTAGGAAACATGTCCTGCCACTTTGCCGTTTACCATTCTTGAATCACATTCTTCCTGATTATATCTTTTACGATGTGCAAACTTCCTTTGCATATTGACTCGAAAAACCTGATTTCTTGTTATCTCTAGGACTTAGGCGACTTGGGTGGAGTTAAGTAATTGTGGCTATGATACCGCGGCATAGTTACAATGCGGCACTCTATTTAAGTATCTTGGAGTTCTAGCTTTGATCTATATATTGAATCTATCATCATGCTAATGTTGGGTGTTTTGATTTCAGGAATATGGCAGATAAGAATTTCAAGACGTACCAGAGGCGCGTGGACGAAGCCGCCATGCTTGGAGTGATAAGGGGAATGCTGGAGAATCAAAAGAGGCAGACCGAGTTGATCTAGCAGCAAGCAGACTCGTTTCAGGAAGGTTTGCAGATCATTCAGCAGTCTGTAAACAACGTTGGAGCTAAACCAGTTGACCGAGTAGGGACCGTGGCAGATTTCAGGCGTTTGGGTCCGTCTACATTTACTGGTTTGGAGGAGCCGTTGCCAGCCGAGCAGTGGCTAGTTGACACGGAGAATTTGCTGATTGCGGCACAGATTCCAGATGACAAAAGTGTTGATGTGGTACGCATTCAGTTCGTGGACTACGCCCGAGAATGGTGGCTTGTTGAGGAGACCTGCTTGCCCAAGCCGATCAAGTGGGCGGATTTTTCTAAGAGTTTCCTGGAGAAGTTCTTCCCACGGACTGCACGGGAGGAAATGGAAGAGAAGTTTATTGGGCTAAGGCAGAATGGAGCACCCGTGGATGTGCATGCAGCAGAATGGACGAGACTCAGCAGATTCGCTGGACCTTTAGTTGCCAACGATGCAGACAGGGCACGGAGGTTCATGCGCAGCTTGGATGTGGACATCCAGAGGCAGATTGTCTCCCTGGGTTTGACCACTTTCTCACAGGTTCTTACGGCAGCTCGGGAACAGCAGAGTTTATCTGGGATGAAAGGGAGTTTGCAGCAGACAGCAGTTGTGGCAAGGAAGCCCGCATTTGTACCTAACAGAGCTCATAGTCGCAGAAGTATTCCAGTGGACCGTCGAGGTGTAGCACCCATGAAGAAGCCTGTGATTGTTGATCGAAGAAAGAGCGTGATTTGTGACTACTGCCGTTTACCTGGGCACGTGCAGAAGGATTGTCGAAGAAGGCTGGGACTTTGTTTGGTTTGTGGAGCGGCTGATCACGCAGTTGGTGCCTGTCCGTCGAAGCTTCGTATGAGGGATGATACTCAGAAGCCTCCGCAGAAACCGTTCCAAGGGCAGAAACAGCTGACTCAAGGACCTAATCAGGCTCGAGCTTTTACCTTGACAGCTGAGGAAGCTAAGGCATCAGGAGAGGTGGTTTCAGGTATTCTACTCGTTCATGGTTTTCCCGCAGTGACATTATTTGATTCTGGTGCATCCCATTGTTTTATGTCATCCAAGTTTATAACTACACACTCGATTGCCTGCACGACCCTGTCTAGTTTCTGGGACATACACACTGGGAATGGGAAAATTATATCTAGTAGGGAATGTAAAGACTGTACAGTTGTTGTGTGCGGACGGGAGCTTTTTGCAGATTTCTTGGTGATTGATACGGGCAGCTATGAAATCGTCTTGGGAATGGATTTTCTTGGCACTTTCCACGCTCACATTGACTGTAGGACAAGGAAAGTAATTTTCCAGATTCCCGGACATCCTGAGTTTACCTTCACTGGAGGAAGCAGTTCTGTCGGGCCAGTCGAGTTTAGGGCTAGGCCAACAAATGTTATTCTTGCAGCAATGGAAGTTGATAGTAGTGAAGAGCCGGTAGTTGTTCGCGATTTTCTGGATGTGTTTGAAGATTTATCGGGTTTACCGCCGAAGCGAGATGTGGAGTTCGCAATTGATCTTATTCCTGGTGCAGCGCCAGTATCCAAAGCATATTATCCAATGGCACCAGTAGAGTTGGAAGAAGTCAAGAAACAGGTTGCTGAATTGCTTGAAAAGGGCTGGATTCGAAGCGGTAACTCGCCTTGGGGAGCTCCAGTTCTTCTCGTAAAGAAGAAGGATGGCACAAGAAGGATGTGCATCGACTATCGAGAATTAAACCGGGTGACTATTAAGAACAAGTACCCGATCCCTCGCATTGGAGAACTTTTTGAGCAGCTTAGTGGCGCGAGGGTATTCTCGAAGCTGGATTTGCGATCCGGATATCATCAGGTCCGAGTGAAAACAGAAGATATTGGCAAGACGACGTTCCGAACTCGGTATGGACATTACGAGTACTTAGTGATGCCCTTCGGAGTAACGAATGCGCAGGCAGTATTCATGGACTTGATGAACCGAAACTTTTCACCGTTCTTGGACCAGTTTATCGTGGTCTTCATTGACGATATTCTAGTTTACTCGAAGAGTTTTGAGGAGCATGCTGAGCATTTAAAGATCGCACTGCAGACGTTGAGACAGGAGAAATTGTATGCGAAGATGAGTAAGTGCGAGTTTTGGCTGGAGGAAGTGAAGTTTTTGGGACATGTTGTGTCTGACGATGGCATTGCCGTCGATCCAGAAAAGATTGCAGCCGTTCGAGATTGGCCTATTCCAAAGAATGTTGCGGAGATAAGAAACTTTCTTGGACTCTCCGGATACTACAGGAGATTTGTGGAGAACTTTGCTCGTCTGGCAGAGCCGTTGACCAAGTTTACGTGCAAGGAGGTACCTTTTGTATGGACGGATAAATGTGCATTAGCTTTTGAGACGTTGAAGCAGAAGTTGATAACCGCCCCTATTCTGACCGTGCCAGACAATTCCGGAGGATTGGTGATTCACAGCGACGCATCTGGGAAAGGATTGGGATATGTTTTGATGTAGCATGGGAAGGTTGTAGCATACGCATCGAGACAATTGAAGACCCATGAGAAGAATTATCCGACTCATGACTTGGAGCTTGCGGCTGTGATCTTCGCTTTGAAGATTTGGAGACACTACCTTTTAGGCGAAAGGGTCGAGGTTTTTACAGATCATAAGAGCTTGAAGTATGTGTTCACACAGAAGGAGCTTAACATGAGGCAGCGTAGATGGTTGGAGCTGATGGCGGACTACGATCTTGATCTTAAGTACCATCCGGGGAAGGTTATTGTTGTGCCGGATGCGCTTAGTCGGTTACCAACAATTCAGGTGTTAACTACGCAGAAGGAGATCGTTGCAGATTTTTGAAGATTTGACTTGGAGGTTGTGCTACCGCGTTCTACGGGACAGTTGATGCAGCTGCAAGTGCATTCGTCATTGATCGAGAATATTAAAGCAGCTCAATCGCAGGATCCTAGACTGCAAAAGTTTCGAGAGCAGGTTGAAGCCGGATTACGAACAGATTTATTGATCCACGAAGATGGTTCGTTGAGGTATGGTAGCCGTTTGTGTGCGCCAAAGGGTGAGGTTTGTGAAGAGCTTATCAAGGAGGCACACAGTTCAGCTTATTCGGTACATCCAGGAGGCACAAAGATGTACCGAGATATTCGACAGCATTTCTGGTGGGAAGGCATGAAACGGGAGATTTCTCGCTTTGTGGCTAAGTGCTTGGTGTGTCAGCAAGTTAAGGCTGAACATCAAAGGGTTGCTGGTTTATTGCAACCACTTCCGATTCCTCAGTGGAAGTGGGAACATATAACTATGGATTTCATAACGGCTTTACCGCGGAGTCCAAAGGGCAACAATGCAGTATGGGTGATTGTTGATCGGTTAACCAAGGCAGCTCACTTTATTCCTTTCCGGGTTGGTCAATCAACGGAGACTTTGGCAGAGCGGTACATGCAGGAGATTGTAAGATTGCATGGGGTACCGGTGAGCATCGTGTCCGATCGGGACACTCGGTTCTTATCACACTTCTGGAGGAGTTTACAGGAAAGTTTGGGGACTCGATTGAAGTTTAGCACAGCTTATCATCCTCAAACTGATGGTCAGTCGGAGAGAACGATCCAAACTCTTGAAGATATGTTGAGAGCATGCATGTTGGACTTCAAGGGTTCGTGGGAGGATCATCTACACTTGGTGGAGTTTTCTTACAACAACAGTTTTCAAGCAACTATCCAGATGGCTCCGTTTGAAGCTTTGTATGGTCGTAAATGCCGTTCACCTGTTTATTGGGATGATGTCGGTGAACGAAGATTGTTAGGACCAGATTTGGTTGTGCAGACAGTTGAGAAGGTTAACACTATCAAAAATCATATGAAGGCAGCTCAAGACAGACAGAAGAGTTGGGCTGACACGACAAGAAGACCTCTAGAGTTCGCCGTGGGTGATTTGGTATTCTTGAAGATATCACCGACTAGAGGGGTGATTCGTTTTGGGAGTCGAGGAAAGCTTAGTCCTCGATTCGTTGGACCCTTTGAGATCCTGGAACGTGTTGGTGAGGTAGCGTACCGTTTGGCGTTCCCGCAGTCCTTAGCAGGTGTGCACGATGTGTTTCACGTATCTCAACTCCGTAAGTATGTTCGAGATGAAACACACGTTTTGGATCATTCGGAGTTAACAGTACGAGAAGACTTGACTTTTGAGGAGCGACCGGTTGAAATCGTTGATCGAAGGGAAAAGGTTCTTAAGAATAAGGTTATCTCCCTTGTGCTTGTTTCTTGGGGAAATCGCTCGCATGGAGAGTCCACTTGGGAACGAGAAGATGAAATCCGGCAGAAGTTTCCTCACCTTTTCTTGTAGTTATCTATCTTTGTGTTCTTGGAATTTCGAGGACGAAATTCTTTTTGTAGTTGGGTATAATGTAACACCCGAGCCCAATGCTACTGTTTTTCAGTTACTGTTTGAGCATTAGTGTGGTACTCATTTCATTTATCTTATTTGTTTGTGGCTTACTGTAAAATTTTACCCGGTAAAGTCATTTCTGCATATAACAAATTTTGGCATCTAAAATAAAATTAAAAATATTCATCTTGGCCTACTCGACACCCCTAGCCTTGTGGTAGCGTCCGTGTATTGTGTTCTCGTCCCGTTCAGTGAAACGGGCGAGTTTGGACGGCTACGCGCGCGTACATGTGTCCGTTTTGGGGGTATGCTTTTTAATCATAAGACACTTAATTTTGAAATTTGGAACCCGCTTAAAATCCTATTATTTCAATTTCGAATTTTTGGACCCGACCTGGGCGCGATTCGGAAATGTTTTATTTGGCGCCAAAATCCCAAAATTTTAATAATCTTTAAACCATAATATTTCCGTAACTTATATAAATCTTACTGTTAATCTTTAAATCTTTTTTATTTTTTCTAAACGTTTAAAATCTTTCTTTCAGCCAATCACGAGATCCATATATCCCGTGGGCCCCACCTCCTCAATCTCTCCCTCTCTCTCTTTCTCTATCTCTCTCTCATTATATTCTTCCTCTCTCTCTCTCATTATATTCTTCCTCTCTCTTCTTATAAATTCTCCCTTCTCATTTTTTTTCCAGAAAACCCAACGAGCCCTCGCGCAAGCCCTAGCCGCCTCCATCCTCGCAGCCGCAGTCTCAACGCCGGCGACGCCATCACCATCACCCTCGCCTCCTCTTCCTCGTCTCACCCATATCCTCTTTCTTCCACCCTCGCTGCCACCGGTGCACCCCGCCGCGGCCGCCTGCAGTTCCCTGCAACCGTTCCAGCGTTTCGCCGCCGACGATCACCTCGTCGTCGCCCCCACCTTCGTCCTCGTCCTTCCCTCACCATCCTCCTCCCTTCTTCCGGTGCACCCCAACCAGACCCACGACCACCTGCACACCAGCTGTAGCCACCCGCAGCCCCTGCACACCGTCGGACCGCCGTCTGTCGCCGCCGACGACCCTGTCCTCTTGTCCCCGACCTCGCATGCTCCTCGGTAAGATACTTCCCTCCTCTTTTCTCTTCTTCGTTCTTTCTCGGCTAATGCATTCTTAATCGGCAGTTTCCCCCCCGCGATCACTGTTCACCGCCGGAGCACTGTCGTCGCGACCTACGATATCGACCCATTTACTGATCATCATAAGCACTCTCTTAGATCCTCCTCCCCTCTTTTCTTTGTATTTTCCTTGTATTTCTTTGCTTTCTTGTTTCATACCATGATGTTTCATTCACTGTTCTCTTTCTCGCCGGAATCCAGCGATGCCGACGACGTGATCCGACGTTCCAGCGAGGTACCCCGATCCGCGTGGTTCCATTGTTCGTTGTTTGGGTTCAATCCGTGAACTGTGCGTCCGTCGCGAGTTTTCCCGCCGACGTTTACGTTCCGTTTTTCCCGGTTCACGACCCGTCGAGGCAAGTACCCCTTGCTACATGCTATATAATATTTACATATATGTATTGACACCCTAAACCTGCAAAATTTAACTTGGTACAATCGTTTTCCATTTTCGGTTACAATATTGCATTATATCATTTTACTGTTAAACATGGAACCTACAGTTTGCAAATTGAACCTAATAATCATATCTACCTGTTCAATCACATTTTACTGTTAAAACAGCTGGTAGCATTTATCCCTGTAGTTCTGTTACATTCGGACACTCGCATGCATTTTAACCTGAAATAACTGTATTGAACCGTTACATAAATTATTGCACCGCTAAGGGTGCTTAAACCTGTTAACATGACTAAACGGCTATATCGTTTTACTGCACTCTTGTAATTTGAATGAAACTGCTTATTATGTAATTCATTGCTTATCTCATGTTGTTAATACCCATGTTTGATTATATATCTGATTGTGAGCACACCCACGATATTGTTTACATCTTGACCTGACATTGCTACACATGTATATATTGATATACCCCGTTACCTGATCTTGTGTCTAATGTCAACAAACCTGACATGTAGTCCTCATGGACCGTTCCTGTTGTCTATCCAGACAAACCTGCTTTTACCTGATCCTGTGTTGGCATTAGTTCTTGATTACTGAATACCTGACTCGACATACATAAATTAGGGGTATGGGGAAATCAAAGGTGAAACCGACTTGTAACTCAACAGTTCGATACCTGTTCTGATCAGTCTTACGGGCTAGGCCAGCCCCGGAGTGATGATGCTGACATCACTCGCCCATCCTGCTACCTGTTACTGCCTAGCGGCACGTCTCGGATTTAGCCCCGAGGATCTTGACCGTGGTCCCGGGCATGCACGGGATACTATTGAGTTACATCGACGAATCATCAATTGATTTCGAAGACTTTAGAATAGAAAACCTGATAGAACAGTTTAGTTACCCACTGCACACTACCCTGCACTGCTTGATTCACATTATTGCTACTCTCGTTTTATTCATGTTTATGTTGCATTACCTGTTACATTGTTCATATTATATTACTTGTTGACATGACGCGCTGACGTCTGGGTTTTGCATGGCCCAGATTCTGTACCGCTGTCGCAGTCCGAGCAGGAGTACTTCAGCCAGCAGGCTGAGCTGTGAGTTCAGTAGTAGTTAGTTTTATTTCCTGCATTTATTTCCTGATGTGAGCCCGCATTATGGGACATACATTTCAGTTATTTGTATTGGATCATTTGCTTCCGCATTTATTTATTATTGACTCCTGTTATTCTGGATTATGGACATGTTTTGGCTAGTCTTATCTTGTTCTTGATATCTCTACAGCCATAATGTGATTGTGGATGGATACTTCCTACCCACAGGTAGCATGGTTGGCTATGTCACGTGCCCAATCTAGCGTACTCTGGGAAGCGGGGCGTGACACAAAGCCTACGACTTACTTTCCCTTCCTCGTCGACTCGAGAGTTTCCGCAATCGACTCTATAACCAATAATAATCATAAACATGAAAGAAAACCTAATTAATATCAATATAAACCCAAGCATACTAAATATTTTTGGGATGTGGGCTAATTGTGTTTTGGAATTCTAATGCCGTGACTTCGTTTACGTGCGTGTATGTGTTGTTAACGTCATCTAATTGCCATATGTTCGATTAGACGAGGTTACACACTTGTTTTGGTCACTTGTTTTTTTGGATATATATCTTGATAATGGTTCAGTCGGATTGTCGTGTCGGATAACCCCTCGTGCGTTGCTTGTACAGTTTAGATTTATTTTGTTGTATTCATTTGTTCGAGACGAAATCCAACATGTGGTTGCCTTTTCCGTATTATGTATATTCTTTTATTGGGGCTTGACCAGGATGCGGTCGATGTCACTATTGTATATATTTCATTTCTGTACTAGAATTAACCCAGAAGAAGTGCTCGAATAGCCGGGTTCTAGAGTGCAGCAGGTGGCCATCTCATGGAGTTGAGACCGGACCGCCTCGCTCTATAATTGGCGGGTTGCTCGCCGCATTTGTAGGGGTTATAGGATTCGACCCGCGGAGGGATGCACAAGTTACCGAATTCTAGAAAGCGGTAGGTGATCGACTCATTTAGTTGAGGGCGTGTTACCCACTTTCTAGAATTGGCAGATGGCTTGCCGCACTCGTAGGGGTCTAGGATTGACTTTGTATAGGCTATCCACACGACCGGGGAACGTCGCATTTCATTTACGGCTCAAATGAAATGCGGGGCTCTAAATTTATCCGCTATTCCATATTGTTGTTCGCATGCCTGTGATGACTATTATATGCCTGCGACATACATACATACATACATACATACATACATATATATATATATATATATTAGCAGATGCTTCTATATGTTTTGCATCCATGCTAGCCATGTCCCCGCCCTGCCGTAAGTTAAGTAACCTTACGGTGAAGACCTGGGACCCCGTGGCGAATGCGGATGACATATAAATGCATGTTATTTTGGTTGTTTCTGTTGTGGCTTAGAAACTATATTTGATGGAACTGCATTATATCTTTAATGCAAGAAAAACAAACCTATTTGATGTTGTCGGAACCAATTTTAAAACTACTCGGTTTTCTTCAAAACAACTGTCATATTCTTTTGCTTTGTATTAAGGTATTCGGTTAGGAATATTCTGCACCTCATTCTATGAGGAAAGAGCCTTGATCCCTTCACGGAGAGTTCACTCTTAAGCAAAAGTTTATGATACTAGTTTTAAATTACGGAGCATAAACCACTCCATTTCAAGGCCACTCGAGTTCCTTCAACGATATCAAGTTCATTACGTTAAAGGTTTTTCGTCAAAAACCGGTCGTAGCCCTCCGTCATTTCAGATTAGTATTGCTTAGAATTCATGCTACGTTTGTCGTTACTATTCGCCGAGGCGTAGTGTGCGATAGCTCTATAATACTTTTCTGTCGCTTGAATATATGGATTGATTAGGACAGTCGTACGATTTTGTTGATTATTTGTCAAGGGTCGTGCGGGTGGGTTTAACGCAATCAAGATAATGATGGGTTGAACTTGACTAGGACGCTTGATTTGTTGATTATTTGTCAAGGTTCTTGGGTCCTAGGGGTAAAAAACCATATTGAGAGTTTCAAATATAAAGGAAACTTATCAGGCATGCTCATTCTTTCTGGAGTGTGATGACTTGAGTGGATTGTAAGGAATATGTATGCCCTAGAGGCCATTATTGTATGATATAGTGGATGCTTGGACATATATATAGAGCACTTTCTTACTCGACATGATAGTATGCTATCTGGTTGCTCTTTGTCTTAACATATACACTTGTATTATTATACTGTCTTTCTGATATATGTTGATAAAGCTCTTAGGATATTTGCTTGACTACCAGGACTATGATGCGGATCATACTACTGGTACTTGCGTAGTCTACAAGCACATCCTTTAATTGTTCCTAGTCGAGGGGATATCAAGACAGGGCAACGATATTCCAGAGTAGACTAGTGTGTACGTTTTTTGGCCCTGTAGGGGGCGATAGTTGATCTCATAACCATTGGTGTTTGATATCAAAGATTGTACACAGGTGCTCATTAGAGAATGGGTACACCGAACATGACTCGCCGAGAACTCCTAGATGGTACCATACCTATCGTCAGATAGCAGTTCTCTGGTGACACTGGTACAGGTTAGTCTGTAGACCCGAGATCGGCATAGTGTCTTGTGTGGTTCTCACCGTGCTTTGATTTCCTCCCTACCACAGATCAAAGGAGTCATGCAAACAGGTAGATTTTGGGTACAGTCCCGAGTCATATGGAGGCAGTGAGCGATAAGAAGGGTTTCTTCTTTCCCAGTATTGGGAGTTGATGTTGCGCTATGCTCTATTGGCTATAACAGTAAGTCCCTGGCCAGGGCTGATGAGATTTACTGGTAAGAGTTATAAGTAGTTTCTCGAACCGTTGTGAGCCATACATCGGCATGACTTATCAAGTTACTGGGGTCTGACGATTCTACCCCTAGACTCGATATACAGCATATCAGATGAAGAGACCGGACTGTACGGTAAGTGTTACTTATAGGCTTCATGGGAGTTTGGACAAGCTTGCTTATTGATCTTCTATTCAATCAATACCTGGGTAGCCGTTAAGTCCAGCTAGTACCCCTGATGGCTTGTGGGTAACTGATTTGATCATTACCTGCTGCCGGCATATTGACGAGCCTTTAGAGTCGCACACAGAAGTTTCCTAGTTCTAGCGAAACGAAGTAGGGCACAAATGTTGATATGTGCGGGGGCCTGATTAAAGACGAGTATGCTATACCATATTCTAATCTGGCAGTTCTTTGTTATCGGTCGGGTTATATGTGATATAACCGGATTATCTAATCAAGTGTTGATTTGATAATGTAATATACAGATAAATGATATTAGTAGGTTATATGTGATATAACCGGATTATTGAATCAAGTGTTGATTTAATAATATTATATATATTTATATTTGATATAATTATATATTAACTAATATTATTGCTCACTAATTATTTTCTTAATATATATATTAATATATATATATATATATATTTGATTTGTGTGTGTGTGTATTATATGAAGCATGGTTGATTTTCTATTTTATGAAAATAGAAAATGAGGTGGAATATGAGGAGATTATTGAGGAATGGGATGAAGCATGGTTTTTATATTTATTTAATCATTTGGATTCACTATTGAAGTATGGTTGGAATAAACAATTTGGTTTATTCCATACTTCAATAAGTGAGGTATTTGATCAAGCCATTCTTCACTTGCATTCTTGAGTTGTTCATTTTCTCACTTGAGCTCATTTTTGCTATCTAGCTCTCTTCATCTTTCTCCTCCTACCTCCAAGCCCTAACATTCACATGAGCTGTGAAACCTAGGGCTTGTGAGAACCCTAGTGAGCTTAACACCCCTACTTCACCATCCTACACTTGATTAGCACTTAGGAGTGGTGTGTTTCCTTCACTAAAGTAAGTTTAGTGAAGAGGTGGCTTAGATGCGGAGTTTCGGGTGGATCATCTTCAGCACGAAGGTCACGTAGGAAGCTCGATCCAACTTCAAGTGGAGCCTGGTGGAATCGCGTGGACTACTACACAGAGCTTTTGAAGAGAAGGACACGATCTACAAAGGTTGTTTCCTCCATCCCTTAGTGTAAAGTTTATGATATCATAGCTTGAACCCTAATCATCTAGTTTAGATTCTAGGCTAGTCTAGTTTAGCACCCAAAATTTTTTAAAATAGCATGCTTGATGCTTAGTAAAACCCAGAGGTGGTGCTAGGGTAGACTTTCATGGTATCAGAGCCAAGCTAGAACATTAGGGAGAGTTTTTACGGTGTTAAAATGTTCGATCGATTTTTCGAAACCCGATTTTGGCAAGTTTCTGTCGATTTTTCAAAAGTTGAAAATTTTGTGATTAAAAATATGCAGGATATTTAATGGAGCCCCAAGAAATTTGAAGCCCTAACTCCCACAAAGCGCCGCGGAACCGCGGCCTAAACCCTGGTTTGCTCGCTGTTCCGCCGCATGTTTGGGGTGTTTTGGCTTAGTTTTTCTTGTGCTTCTCCATTGTTGTATTTGGCACTTTCTGGATGTTTTTAATGAGACTCAAGTTGTTGAGGTCTCTGGAATTTGTGGATGTTCAATAAATCGATCGAAATGTTTAACGTCGTATAGATTATGATGATATGTGATACAATATTTAAAATTCATGTTCCCCTCCGAAAGACGACGCGACGCAGGGACGTCTTGCCTGAGATTCGGGGCAGATGCTAATTGGTGCTATCCGTCCACCTCTTCGAAGATGCCAAGTTGATTTATGGCACCATGTATCGAAGGTTTAAACGAATACGGCCGATGTAGCAGACTTCGTCAGATTCCCCTTCGCTTGAGGGGTTTTTGATTGTGGGGACACTCTTCCCTGCAGGCGCAAGCCCCTGCAGTTAATTACGCTACCGTATCGTGGTAACAACTTTCTCCTTCTCTAGATGGTCACTTCGTGTCGTGGGTGTTTGTTTTGTTTGTGGTTGCCCGTGAATTGTATACGGAGACTAAGTTATGTTGTCGCCCTAGGGCGTGGACTAGTCCAAATCCGTATCTTTCTTAGATTTGGGTTTGGGTTTAAGGATACGTTAGCCTCATTTGAGACTAAGATCAACTTAAACGTTCGTTAAGGATACGTTAGTCTAATTTTAGACTAAGATCAACTTAATGGTTTGTTAAGGATACTTTAGTCTCATTTCAGACTAAGATCGTCTTAACGGGATTGTTTAGATCCAACAAAAGAGCATTTGGGCTCTATTGTTTAGTTTAGGGACATTGCGGTCAATTACCAGTTTAAGGACATGGTGGTCCATTGTTAGTTTAAAGACATCCCGGTCAAGGTTAAGGACATCATAGTCCGAGGATTTAAGGACTCCACAGTCCGGCGTTAGTTTTAAGACATCACGGTCAAGGTTAAGGACATCATAGTCCGTTGTTAGTTTTAAGACATCCCGGTCAAGGTTAAGAATATCATAGTCCGAGGATTTAAGGACTCCACAGTCCGGCATTAGTTTTAAGACATCACAGTCAAGGTTAAGGACATCATAGTCCGTTGTTAGTTTTAAGACATCCCGGTCAAGGTTAAGGACATCATAGTCCATGAGTTTAAGGACCCCACAGTCCGTATCAATGTGTGGTTGTCGGGACCCGTCACCTCTTTGAAGACGTTGAGGAATTACAACGACAAGTATCAAAGGAGTGAAGAGATGTACCTTTGAACCGAAGTAGATTAAGTGATCTGTAGTCCAATTTGGAACCAAGACCAATTCATTAGGTTATGAGCACATTGGCTCAGTTGAGTCTGGATTGAGGAATTATGGCCTTCATGGGCTAAGTCCAATCAATTTTGGAATACTGGCCCTCTGTTGATACATTAGACATATTCAATTAAAGGGAGGCTTTGTCTTTAGGAACTTAGCCAATTGGGCTAAAGCTAGTGTTAAACACTAAAGACCAATAGTGTTGAACACTGGGAATAAGGTTAGCAAATTAGTGTAAAACACTAAAAAAAACAGTGTTAAACACTAGCAACATGGCTTTCAAATTAATGTTAAACACTAAACCAAATCAGTGTTAAACACTGGAAACAAAGTTTTCAAATTAGTGTTGAACACTAAGGCAAATCAGTGTTAAACACTGGAAATAGAGTTTTCAAATTAGTGTTAAACACTAAGAAAATCAGTGTAAAATACTGCAAACAAAGGTCTCAAATTAGTGTTAAACACTAAGGAGAGAGGGGTCACGTGTGGGCACGTGAGAGCGCCCTGATTCCCCTTATTTTATTCTACCAAAAGTATTGAATACTTTCTATAATTGCTTTTAGAGCATCACGTGCTGTCACGTGATGGGAATGTGGGTATTTGACTGTTAAAGCTTTTGCTAAGGGGTCACGTGGTAGCACGTGAGGGCGCCCATAGCTTCTGTTTCTTTTTCTTTTTCTTTGTGTGCTTCAGGGGTCACGTGGGGCACGTGAGGCGTTGCCTCAAAGTTCTTTTCTGTAATTCTTTGCAGGGGTCACATGGTAGTACGTGACTCTGGTTCTTTGTATGTTTTAAACATTTGTTCATCTTTTAAGAATTAAATTCTTCATAGGGTTAAACCCTAGCAATAACTCTAAAGGAATTAAATTCCTTCTTTCTTTTGAAGAATTATATTCTTATATAGGGTTAAACCCTAATTTCTTTTCTGTAGGAATTAAATTCCCCATATATGTAAAGAATTGAATTCTAGTATAGGGTGAAACCCTAATTTCTTTTTAAGGGAATTAAATTCCTGTGAGGTTGAGAGAATTAAGTTCTCAATTAGGGTTAAACCCTAGTTCTGTTCATTTTGAAGGAATTAAATTCCTATAATATAGGGTTAAACCCTAATTCTATCTCAAAGGAATTAAATTCCTATAACTTTGTGAGAATTAAATTCTCAAAACTCAATTTCTCCTCAATGTTTTAGATCTGCATGGCAGGATCTCAACCCAATGAGAATTAAATTCTCGATTTATGGGGAGATGTGCACTTTGCAGATCTTCAACCAGAGAAAGAACTAAGTTCTTTTTTTTAATAGAAGAGTTAAACTCTTTTGAGAATTAAATTCTCTTTTTGAAGCCTCTCTTTTCTTACCTAGGGTTTCTCTTTTCAGAGAATCAAATTCTTCCTTCTGAATTTTCAAGATTCCAAGGCTCTATATCTCTCTCTCTGTTTTTTCCTCTTCCCTTTTTTTTTTTCTCTTCCTCCTTTTTTTTCTTCTCTTCCTTGGCACCTATTTATAGGAGAAGGAAAAGAATCAATCTGTTTAGTGAATTTTTCATTGAAAGATTTGATTTGTTTATTGAGAGATTTGATTTATCTTCATCATTGATCTGGGCCTTTAGATTATTAGGTGAATTTTATTCACCGTTGGATTTTAAATCCAAAGATATTCTTTTGTTATTTCGGTTAGAATTAGGGGGAAATCTTCCCATGTCCAAGATTTTTCCATAAATTGGTGATATTTAATCACCTTCAGATTCTTGATCCAACGGTTTCAGATAATTCTTCTCCATTTTGGAGAGAGTTGAATGATCTCTTCTCAGAATTTAATTCTGTTAAAAAAATAAGGCTTTTAAAGCCGGTCACGTGTGGCCACGTGACCGTTGGTCACGTGTGAGCACGTGACCCCTGGTCACGTGTAAGCACGTGACCCCTGGAACGGGCTTCTCTTCTGCGCTTGCTCTTTGCCGCTGCTTTACACATCACATGCCAACACGTGACCGCTGGTCACGTGCGGGCACGTGATGCTTCCTCTGAAGCTTTTTCCTGATTTTTTAATCAGGGAACAAATGCCCCCACAGCGTTGCTCTCACGTGTCTGCACGTGAGTGCAACGCTGTCACTTTTGTGACCGTTGGATCTGCTTTGGGAATAGGGTAGATGAAACGTTTTTCATCCCACCCTATAAATGGAAGGGTCTCTTCAGAAGCGCCTCCACTCTTCATCTTCTTCCTTTGATAACTTTTCTCTTGAGAATTTAATTCTCGTTCCTCAGAGCTTAGTTCTCTGCCTTGAAAACTTTTCCAGAGTTTAACTTTGTTGAAGAAAGACCCTCTCTTCAGGTAATGATCTTTGAACGATCGAAGAACTTTCACAGAAACCTTCACTGGATTTTAAATCCACACCAAGGGCTTTCCCTTTAATCAAGAACTCATTTTCCTCTAAGTTCTTTAGCAAGAACAGAAAACCATTTAACCTTCAAACAGTAGAATCTCTTAGGGTTTCTCTAACCTTTAGGGATCGGTGGCGGTGTTTGTCTTTCCCATGGAGTTTAATTCCATCATAAAAAGCTCTGGCTATGGGGAAAGAATTTCTGGTAATTTAATTCCCTTTTTTCAAAAAAGGAATTTAATTCCTATGAAGAACTTAGTTCTTCCCAGGGAACTTCTTGGATTTTCTTGCCCCGAGTTACCCCTCTCACATCCAAGAAGAAGAAGTTTGAAATGAATTTTCATGATCTTTATTTCAGGTATTATGGACGCCCATTTGTATGATCTTGATGAAATCATATCTTACGGAAACATTCGTGCACTGGGCCGCAGCCAGAACCAGGAGTTCACCAACGCTCAGTGTGCTGAGATCATGAGCCGCTTTGATGAGTATAATGGTCGGCTACTCCCTTGTCGCTCTTCTCTTTTGAAACTCATCGTGCTGGCGATCTGGGAGGCGCTCCCTCTCTTTTACACCGGCGTACCGCTCGGGGCATTGGATGCCGCCGAGGATAAAGTGCATTCGGTGTATCTGATGAGCCTAATCTCGAAGAGAAGGTGAGACAACCTCATTGATCTCTTACACCAGGCTTTTCAGCAGTCGGCCATACTTGCTGCTTATCGGAGGGTGGAGGACATCCGTGAGGATCCCGATGCTTGTGATCGCGAGAGAAAACATACTAGGATGGTTCGAAATGCCTGGAAGATCTTGGACAAAGTCACGTTTGAGTTTCTCAATCCATGTCCCGCGTCTGAGGTCCTGCCGTTGTAATTGTTTCTTTTTATTTTGTATGAACTTTTAAAGTATGAGTGATAAGTTTTGTCGTGCCCTTCTGTGTTTGCATGCCCCCTTTTTTTGGGTTTTGTCATTTTTGCTATTGCTGCTGCTGATGTGTTTAGCGTGTAAGGCACTATTTCACTTTTCAGTACACATCAAGTGTGGTGCTCACGTGCTCCATACGTGGGGCCCTCTTGATGGGGCTGTTTAATTTTTCATGCCATATTTTTTGTGCACAGCATTAGATGCAGAAAAGGAGCCTTGGAAATAGTCCCATCTCCTTGATTTCCAATGCCTTCGCTTTTTGGGGCCTTGGAAATAGTTCCACCATGCAATATTCTCCGTTTGCAGCATTTAATGCTCCTCTTTATAACCTGAGGCCACAGCCTTCTCTTTCTTTTCACAGAGAAATCTATTCTCAATTTAGTGTGGTTTATCTTGGGGAAACAACTGAGTGCCATGGCCTGCAACCGCCCCCATACTCGTCGACAGCCGTGGGAAGTGCCTATCGAGGAGATGATTCCTCGCTTTGCTGCGCGATTGGTGGATCCCCTTCTTACCGATGACGAATGTGATTCAGCGACATATGAACTCTCGATCCGTAGGGGGTCCCCTCTTCCAATGGGATCCCTTTGGCTCCGGATGATTCTTGCTACCGTGCTTGCTGACATCCCTCCTCACCCAGCGGAGATGACCCTGGCGATGCTTGACGCAGCTGAAGACAAGCTCGAGTGTTTTCACGAAGCGTGTCTGATCACTCAGGCTCTGAAAGATTGCTTGGTTCACCTGTTGGGCCAAATAAGAGCCCGGCGGACTATTATGTCTACTTTTGCAGACGAACATGGCGCCAATCGGTAGGGAGCCACTCCTCGTAAAAATCGTCGCTTCGATGTGCTGGAGAAGGCGGCGAGGGAGTTAGAAAATTTTGAATACTGTTTTGTTCACCCTTGTGCCACTGATCCCTTGTTTAGCGATCTTTTCCCGGTAGTGTAGTATGCTTAAATCGATGTACTCTTTTTGTTATTAGCTGTCTGTATGCTTTTCTGTTGAATTTTCATGTTTGTCAGGTACTCGTATGTGCGTCTTGCTTGCATAAATGAGCTTCATATTTCTCCATGGAAATTTTCTTTAATTGCTAGCACTATCGTTATGTCGCATGCACATCAGAGCTTTGGGTATCATTTCCTTTCGAATATTCATATAGTTGTAAATGCATGCTCGGTAGGATATGCATCGAAGATTTTCCTTGTTGCCTCCCATATCAGGTGATTTGTGCGTGTTCTATATCGAGTATCGTCGTCGAATGGAGGCTTGTTTATACAGTGCTCGAGTGTACCCGTCTTTCCTCGGAGGCTGTGGCTGAGAAAGCGGGCTTGCGAGGTTTGATTAAGCGGTGCGCGGCGAACTTGGTGTCGTGCGAGAAGAGGCTCGGCCGCAAGTTCTCGGAGAGGGAACTGGCTTCTAAGGCGCTGAATGAGCTTCAAGCCAATCTTACCGCCAAGGCCAACAAAGCGTATGAACTCTGGCGAGTGCTTCAAGAGGCCATCAAGGAGGTAGTGGCCATTGACAAGGCCGCCGAGTTTACTCGCGAAAGAGTCGAGGCCCATAAAACTACCGAGAAGGAGCTCGAAGGTCGGCTTGCCTCGTATCAGGCCCAGCAGGCTCAGGCGGAGGCCCGTCTCTTGGCGATCCTGAATCATGAAGCTGTGGCCCAGCAAAAGAAGGATGAGCTAGTAAAATTACTAAATAGCCCGCCGGCTTGAAGACTTGTATCTTTTCTTTTCTTTTTGTACATACTCCTGAATGAGAGTATATTCTTTTTGCTTTTTCATGAATTGTACTTTGTATCCATTTTGGTTCATGAATAAAAGACATATTTTTTTTAATGGTGTGTCTCTTTTATTGAATGTGTTCTACGGACAATTTATCTTGGTCTCCTTGCAGGGTAGTGATGGCTTAGGATTCAGTGTTAAGATCTGCTTCCTAAGACTTTTGAGCTTTATGAGCCGTGAGGATCTCATAAAGAGTTTTTCTCCCTACAGGTCGAGAGGATCCCGTAGGTGTAAGTTCTTCTTAAGAATCGTGAGGATTCTTAAGCGGGTTTTCCCTTGGGAGTCGTAAGGATCTCACAAGAGAGTTTTCTTCCTTACAGGTTGTGAGGACCCGCGAGTGCTGGGTGCGGTCGCCCTTATCCATATTTCACGGGATCAGGGGTTGCTTTGGGATATTTTCTAGGGTACCATAGTTTAAAGACATCGCGGTCAAGGTTAAGGACATCATAGTCTGTGGGTTTAAGGACTCCACAGTCCGATGTTAGTTTTAAGGCATCACGGTCAAGGTTAAGGACGTCATAGTCCGTGGATTTAAGGACTCTACAGTCCGATGTTAGTTTTAAGACATCACGGTCAAGGTTAAGGACATCATAGTCCGTGGATTTAAGGACTCCACAGTCCAATGTTAGTTTTAAGACATCACGGTCAAGGTTAAGGACATCATAGTCTGTGGATTTAAGGACTCCACAGTCCGATGTTAGTTTTAAAACATCACGGTCAAGGTTAAGGACATCATAGTCCGTGGATTTAAGGACTCCACAGTCCGATGTGTGGTTACTGGGACCCGTCACCTCTTTGAAGACGTTGAGGAATTACAACGACAAATATCAAAGGAGTGAAGAGATGTACCCTTGAACCAAGGTAAAATCAGTCTAGAGTCATCATGGTTGATCGTTAGTTTTAAGACATTACGGTCGAGGTTAAGGACATCATAGTACGTGGATTTTAAGGACTCCACAGTCCGATGTTTGCTCTGGATGCTTTGTACGGGTTCACTGCCGTGCTCTACGAGGACCAGACTCCGCTCTGGACGTTTTCCGCGGGGTCAAAGAGTGACGTTATCTGCGTTCCCCGTGACCAGAAATTTTGCACTAGATGCTTCACACGGGTTCACTGCCGTGTTCGGCGAGGACTAGGCTCCGCTCTGGATGCTTCACACGGGTTCACTGCCATGCTCTGCGAGGATCAGGATCCGCTCTGGACATTTTCCATGGGGTCAAAGAGTGACGTTATCCGCGTTCCACGTGACCAGGAATTTTGCTCTGGATGCTTCCCACGGGTTCACTGCCGTGTTCTGCGAGGACCAGGCTCTGCTCTGGACGTTTTCCACGGGGTCAAAGAGTGACGTTATCCGCGTTCCACGTGACCAGGAATTTTGCTCTGGATGCTTTCCATGGGTTCACTGCCGTGTTCTGCGAGTACCAGGCTCCACTCTGGACGTTTTCCACGGGGTCAAAGAGTGACGTTATCCGCGTTCCACGTGACCAGGAATTTTGCTCTGGATGCTTTCCACGGGTTCACTGCCGTGTTCTGCGAGGACCAGGCTTCGCTCTGGACGTTTTCCACGGGGTCAAAGAGTGACGTTATCCGCGTTCCACGTGACCAGGAATTTTTCTCTGGATGCTTTCCACGGGTTCACTACCGTGTTCTGCGAGGACCAGGCTCCGCTCTGGACGTTTTCCACGGGGTCAAAGAGTGATGTTATCCGCGTTCCACGTGACCAGGAATTTTGCTCTGGATGCTTCCTACGGGTTCACTGCCATGTTCGGCGAGGCCCAGGTTTCGCTCTGGACGTTTTCCACGGGGTCAAAGAGTGACGTTATCCGCGTTCCACGTGACCAGGAATTTTGTTGATTATATCCGTATTTCACGGAGTTGGGATTTGACTCTCAGTGGGAGTACATCGCCGAGCCATGGAACTGGGAGTTGCCGCTGTTCCGCTTTGCTTGATGTTGTGTCTGCTGTAATGAGACGAGTGTTGAGAAGATCTCTAGGCTGTCTGTGAACCATCGAGATTTGGCTTCTTCTTCTGATGAAACCTAGGGAGGAGGAGTGTGATTCCTTCTTCGTTTGCGCCCCTGGATTGTATACAGGGATTGATGTAGCATCACCTGTAGGACATAAATTTCATTTTTTGTTTTATTTCTTTTTCCGCGATGCTCTATCATTTCAGCTTTTACATCGCGAAGGTCGCGATTGCCCCATCATTTCGGCTATTTTTCGCGGCGCCCAATCATTTCGGCTATATATATATTTTTTATTTTTACTCGCTGCTTTTTATTGCGAGTTGCCCAATCATTTCGGCTATTTTTCATGCATACATTTTTACTTGCTGCTTTTTATTGCAAGTTGCCACATCATTTCGGCTATTTCATATGCATTTTTAGCTCGCTGATTTTCTATCGCGAGTGTAGAACTTGGAATCTGGTGTCAATCTCAGCATCAGCATCGCTACAACTGGAATATGGCCAGGAGCGAATTATCATTTGCCTCTGTCGATGTTGAACAAAGGTGGCTTAGTAAACAAGGTTAAGGGTCCTGTCGACTAAGGCTTTTGACTTCATGAACCGTAAGGGTCTCACAAAGGTATTTCTCCCTACAAGTCGTGAGGATCTTGTAGGTATGTTTTCTCCTTGGGAATCGTGAGGATTCCTAAGTGCATGTTCCCCTGTAAGTCGTAAGGATCTTACAAACGGATTTTCTCCTTATAAGTCGAGAGGACTTACAAGGGTCGTTCACCATATAGACATATCCCTAGTCACGGATGGGACTTGGTTAGGGAAATGTTTATTCGCGCCCGTGGATTGTATAAAAGGACCAGTATGAGCCGCTTGTAGAGCAGTATCGAAGGTTGTGGGGGAGGGGGTGGTTTGCTTAAGAACAGGTTCAGGTTTCTGTAACTTAAGACTTTCAAATCTTATGAGCCATGAGGGTCCCATAAGAGAGTTCTCCTTACGAGTTGTGAGGATCTCGCAAGTGTAATCTCTCCTTAGGAATCATGAGGACTCCTAAGTGTGTTGCTCCCTTGTGAGTCGTAAGGATCTCACGCGGGTGGTTTCTCCTTATAAGGTCGAGAGGACCCTGTAAGCGTCTTTTAACGAGGTTGTGCCCTTTCGGGTTTTCACAAACACTCGCCGGTAGTCCTGCTGTTTTTACTCACGGAGCCCTTTCGGGTTTTCATCCATGCCCATTTTGCTTATGGACATACCGTTTTTATTTTTATTTATTTATTTATTTATTCTTTTTTTTTGTATCAGTTTTGAGATGAATAACCCACCGTAGTTTATCGACATCTCGGTCAACGACTAGTTTTAAGACATAGTGGTCCGTCGTTAGTTTAAGGACGTTTCGGTCCGTTGTTAGTTTAAGGACGTTTCGGTCCGCCGTTAGTTTAAGGACGTTTCGGTCCGTTGTTAGTTTAGAGACGTTTCGGTCCGTTGTTAGTTTAAGGACGTTTCGGTCCGTTGTTAGTTTAAGGACGTTTCGGTCCGTTGTTAGTTTAGAGACGTTTCGGTCCGTTGTTGAAGAAGGCCGGTTACTACTAATATTGTTCGGGCTTAGGAAGATAGCGAGTGGACATGGTCGTCGTCATCTATCATTGACCTAGGCCTTGACCCGTCAAGCGTAGTATTTCTTTAGGAAGCGGCCGTTTATCGGTCTGAAAGGCCTTTCGCCGTGCATGTCCATGAGTAGATAGACCCCACCCTGGTAGACCTTGTCTATGATATACAGGCCTTCGTAATTCGGCTCGAATTTCCCTCGTTTGGCATGATTGGGGATCATGGGTCTTTTGACCACTAGCACGAGTTCGCCTTGGCGGAATGTCCTCGGCCTGGTCAATCTTTCATATGAGCGCGTCATCTTTGCTTTATAAGCCTCCAGATTTTGTTGCGCTATGAGCCGGGTTTCATCAAGGGCATCAAGCTCCTCAAGCCGAAGGTGAGCGTTTTCTTCGTCTGTCAGCTCATAATGGACTGCCACTCGTAGAGAGGGTAACTATATCTCGAGGGGGAGTACCGCTTCTGTACCGAATACCAACGCATATGGCGTTGTGTTCATAGCCGTCTTGAAAGTAGTCCGGTACGCCCAGAGAGCTTCATATAGTCTCTCGTGCTAGTCCTTCTTATTTCTGGACACCGTCTTCTTCACGATCTTTGTCAAGGTTTTGTTGAAAGCCTCGGCTAGACCGTTAGCTCGGGGATTATAAACCGAGGAATATCTCTAATCTATATTATGTTGTTGCGCGAAGCGACTGATCTTGTGGCTTCTGTAGGCTGGCCCATTATCGGAGATGATATGTCTTGGCGTTCCAAACCGATAAATGACACGCGTCTTGAAGAAATGGAGGATATTTCCGTCTTCACTTCCCTCAGTGGCACTGCTTCTGCCCATTTGGAGAAGTAATCAGTGGTCGCTAGGATGAAACGATGTCCCCTGGACGATACCGGTTCGATAGGTCCGACTATGTCCGTTCCCCACATTTCGAACGACCAGCTAGCCACCGTTGGATGTAGAGGATTTGGATGCTGATGGATAAAGTCTCCATGAATCTGGCACTCGTGGCATTGCTTCGCATATTCGAGGCAGTCCTGAATCATCGTGGGCCAATAGTAGCCCATTCGTTTAATCTTCAACTTCATCTTCGGGCCTGCTTGGTGAGAACGGCAGAGTCCGTCGTGAACTTCCTGAATGACTCTTTTCGCTTCGTCAGGTCCCAGGCATCTCAACCACAGAGAATCAAACGATCTTTTGTACAGGGTATCATTAACGAAGACGAAAGACAGAGCTCGTTTCGTAAGCTGATGTCTTGAGGACGCATCTTCAGGCGTTCGACGGGATTTGAAGTAGTCTATGAAGACTTCTCTCCAATCTTCAACCTTCTCTTGGTCCTTTATTTGCATAGCCATTTGCTCGGTTGATTCTTTTTCCTCAGATGATTCTGGAGATATTTCTGCCGGTGTGAGGACCCGACGGCTTTGTACCATGATTCTGACGTCATCGAGGTTCTCATCAGCCAGTTTTTTAGCGAGCTTGGCTAACGCGTCCGCCTTGCTATTTTCTGCACGCGGTATGCTCTCCAGCATGTAGTAGGGAATTTGAGTCAGCAATCGCTGTACTCTGTCGCCATACTTCACCAGCTCTGGCTTGCACGTCTGGTAGTCGCCGTTTACTTGGCTAACGACCAGTTGAGAGTCTCCATATATGAGGAGGTTTTCAATTCCCATGTCGATGGCGATCTCAAGGCCTGCTATCAAAGCTTTGTATTCGGCTTCATTGTTAGTCCTCGGCTCTGTTAAGGAGAAAGTAAAGCGCATTATCCCTCCTTGTGGGGTTACGAAGATGAGGCCTACCCCTGATTTGATTATAGGCGTGTTTTGTTTGCGCTTCTTCATGGAAGACGCTCCGTCAAAATAGAGTTCCTACCGGGTACCACTTCCGTTGATCGTGTCAAACGCATGTTCGTCTGGCAGCTCGCAATTCAAAGGAGAGTCGGCAGGTATTGGATGCTCAGCGAGAAAGTCGGCGATGGCCTGGCCTTTCACTTCCTTAAGAGGCTGATAGGTTATTGAAAACTCCATCAAGAGTAGGGCCCATTTAGCGAGCCGACCTGTCAATATGGCCTCCGACATTAAATATTTAAGGGGATCCACCTTCGAAATGAGACGGACTTCATGCGCCAACGCATAATGCCGGAGTTTTGTCATCGCGAAGATCAACGCCAGGCAGTGCTTTTCGATGGAGGAGTAGTTGCTTTCTGCCCCCCAGAAGAACTCGACTTAAATAGTAGAGCGCTATCTCCTTCCCTTGGTCGTTCTCTTGTGCCCATAATGCGCCTAAGGAACCTTCGAGGGCTGTGGTATAAAGAATAAGAGGCTTTCCCTTGATTGGAGCAGCTAACATCGGCGGGTTCTGCAGGTATTGCTTGATCTCGTCCAGTGCGCCTTGGCATTTGTGATCCCAGACGAACGGGGTTCCCTTCTTCATCAGGTGACTGTAAGGGCGGCACTTGCCTGAAAGGTTAGCTATAAATCGCCGGATGTACGCGAGCTTCCCTTGGAGAGACCGCAACTGTTTGAGAGTCCTTGGCGGTGGCATTTCCATGATCGCCTTGATCTTTGACGGATCTATCTCGATACCCCGATGCCGGACAATGAACCCTAGGAATTTGCCTGAGGATACCCCGAACGTGCATTTGAGAGGGTTCATCTTCAAGTTGTATTGTCGAAGGCGTTGAAATAAGGTCTTCAGATGCTCTAAATGCTCCTCGTATGATTTGCTTTTCACCACGAGGTTGTCGATATAGCATTCGACGATTTCATGTATGAGGTCATCGAAGATCTTCGTCATGGCCCTCTGATAGGTGGCACCGGCGTTCTTTAGACCGAAGGGCATAACTTTGTAGCAGAATATTCCAAGAGGGGTCCGGAAAGCGGTGTGCTTCTGGTCTTCGGGATGCATCTTTATCTGGTTATATCCTGATGAGCCGTCCATGAAGGAGAAAAGCTCATGAGTGGACGTGTTATCTATCATCAGCTCGATGACTGGCACTGGGAAATCATCCTTCGGGCAGGCTTTATTGAGATCCCGGAAGTCCACGCATATATGCACTGTCCCATTTTTCTTCATTACCGGGACGATGTTGGCGATCCAATCAGGATACTGAACCTCCTGGATAAACCCAGAGTCGATCAGCTTCTTGACTTCGGCGTTGATGCTCATCTCAAGCTCGAGCCGCATTCTTCTCGGCGCTTGTTTGACTGGCTTGACGTCCGGGGATATTGCCAATTTATGGACAGCTATTTCTGGATCCAGTCCTGGCATTTCGGAATAGCTCCATGCGAAGCAATCTCTATGCTGCATAAGCACGTCTTTTAACGCAGCCACCCTTTCTTCAGATATCAGCTCGCTGATGAATGTCGGTCGCGGGTCGTTCATCGTCCCCAACTCAATTTTCTTGAGGTTATCGGCAGTGGTGTGTATTCCATCCTCCATCTCTTTCGGTGCTGGTGGAAATTCTGAAATTACCTCGTCGTCATTGTTTTCGAAGCACCAAGGAAGGTCATCCATATTCTCGGGCTCCCCTTTTGATATTTCTATCATATGACAAGTACGAACTCGCTTTCAAGACCGATGTGGATCTGGTTCAGCTCTTGTGGCTTTGGGTTCGTGCTTTTGCGGCGGCGTTACCTTCCAGCTGCTGGATAGAGCAAACTTGCCGAGCTGATACTGATCTTCAACCCAGTTCTTAAAGGTGAATCAGTCTTCGATAGGGTGCCCTATGGCTCGGTGATAAGAGCAATAGCCCGGATGCGAGACCTCGTTAGCTTGCTCGGGGTGCTTAGACTCCGGAAGTGTAATCATTCGATGTTTTAAAGCGAGATCAAGTATCTTCTTCGTCTTGTCTTGAGGGAAAGAATACACTCAACTTATCTTCTTCATGAGGGGCAAATCCGGACCGCGCAATTCCCGATCACATGACTCTTAGAACCCGCGTTGTCGTTGTCGAATCCCTTTCCCGCTCTTTGACTTATTTTTGCCTCTGCGTCGGGCCTTTTGCACAGCAGGTTGACAGGGAGGAGAATCTTCGTCTTTTGCAGCCTGTTGAAGAAGGCGTTGCATCCTGGCTTTCTCATAGATGGACATTTCGCGATTATGGTCGTCCCAAGCTTTTTGACCCGCTTTCCTGATAAGCCTGTCCATTCGCTCTTCAAATGACGGACTCGGCACTTTGATTGCGGGATCTAGTTTTGATAAGGGGTCGGCGTTTCTCGACAGGGCGTCCTCTTCTTCATCGAAGTTATATATGGCGTAGCTACCGTGGACTCGTTCCCGTTTCCCAGATCTCACATATCCAAGCCCAACCGTTTCCATTCTCCCGTTGGGCAATTTGCGCTGAGTCCCAGGGACATCCCAAATCTCGTTGTAGAACCGAGCTTGTCGAATAGTCTGTTTCAAGGGTACCCCTTGGCGCTTCAATAGCCTTTTTAGTCCGTTCGTGTAATATCTGGGCAAACGGATGGGTTGGAGCCTGTCGAGGGTAGAATCCGCGCCATGCCAGATTTCTTTCTCCACTCTTGTTTCCGTGGATCGGTAAAATAGGATCGCCTTTTCACCTTTTCGTCTGGGAGGGACGTAAAACGTCTGCAGGTCTTGCACATTGTAAGCTTCAAGCGCGTCAAGATCTTTGTAGTGCTCCCGCGGAATCATGGTGATTTGCAAACTCTGATCGCCACCAGGAAATTATTGTATTGATGGCCGACTGGAGAACACAGTATTAACCTCATCTTCCGAGTCACTTCCGAAGATCAATATGGGGGCGGGCGGTCCCGGCTTGTTGCGTCGAGACAGCCCAGCGTAAACTATCTCCTCTTCTTTTTCGGTATCACTCCTGAAAAAAGGAATGGCGGCGGCGGCTTTGTTCTCTGCTTTTTCGACACCTCTCTGTATCCTCGAAATCTGGCAAAAAGTACTTTGCATCTTCGTACTTGCGGACTTCGTTCACGGAGAACGGGTTCAGCTCACCTGTTACGGTATACTCGAGACCATCCTTGAAATACTTCATACATTGATGTTGCGTAGAAGAGATGATATTGTACTCGTGTAACCAGGGACGACCGAGCAGAGCGTTGTAGCAGGTCTTGGCGTCAATGACGTGAAACTTGATGTCCGTGACAAGTAGTCCGAAGCGTAATGTTAGTATTACAGATCCGAGAGTTTGTGACGACTGGGAGTCGAAACCGGAGATGGTAATTTTATCACGAGCGAGGTGCTGAACGCTCATGCAGATTTCCTTCAACACCCGAACATTAAGGAGATTGACGGAGGATCCATTATCAACTAGGATTTTGCCTATCTTGATATCATGGCAGTATCCAGAGACATACAGGGGACGGTTGTGGTCGCACGTACCAAGGAGAAGGTCTTCATCACCGAACGTGACATCGGCTGTGTGCACTTTTTCCAGTTCATCCTTCATCCTTTTTTCGGCAAGGAAGGCTTGGAATTGCTTGGGCACTTGCAGCGCCTTGATTAATAAATCCCTCGCTTCTTTTGATAATAAGAGGGCGTCGAGAATGCTGAGCTGAGAGGGTAGCTTCCTCAGGTGTGCTAGGACGTTATAGTCCACCTTACTCTTCTTGGGCGAGTCCTTGGCAGTCAGTTCTTTCATGACTTGGTCATCTAAGGCGATATCCTCAGCGACCTTTTCCTTTTCCTTATCTTTTCTAGTTGCGGGTCCGAGATTCTTTTCGGGAAGCGTGCGATTGCGCAACTGAATGTTTTCGCAGGCCTCTGGTTCTTCCTCTTTCCCTAAGATGGATTCTTTAAAGAGAGGGCCCAGAGCCATTTCCTCATCAGAGTCGCTCCTAAAGGTGAGAACTTGTGATCCTCCGGCGTTGACCATGTAACAGTTACCGGTAGTTCTTTTGTGCCCTTCGGTTGTACTTCTCTGCTTCCGACGAGTTCTGCATTTCATTCGCTTAAAATGTTGCCGGTGAGCCACATATCCCTGCCACCATATCTTAAAAGCGTCGCACTCCTCAGTAGGGTGTGAAATCTTCTGATGATATGAGCAGTAATTAGGGTGCCTCTTCGCTCCATTAAGCGTGTTTTCTTCCGAGGGTGGTAGCTCCATTCCCATTGATATGGCTTTGGCAAACCTTTTCCTCGTCTTGAATATGTTTTTATCCGCATCGGACGTCTTTTGATCTGGCGGGAGTGCTTCGACTCTTTCGTTTAGTCGCCTGCGTTTGGCTCTTTCTGATGCGGCCATCTCACGCTCCCGATCGGCTTTACTTTTCAGACGAATCTCATCCAGAAAAGCGTCGATCATTTCGTCTGACAGCCATACAAGCTCCGGTTCAGGCTCTGCCCCCAGTTTCTCAGTGCCAGGAGTTTTTTCATCGTCCGTAAATGAGTGGGAGATCACATGACAACTCGCCACGTATCCCTCGGATTCATCCGACGAGCTCTCTCCATTATCTTCCTCCTGAAAGACGTGGTTGAGGAACTCTCAGAGTGTGATGGGAGTCCGCGCCTTTTGATTGTACTTCTCCAGCGCGTCAATCTATTTCTGTAAGTTCGTGCGCTTGTCGCCAGGCTTCACGGGCTTTTTGGATCTCTTCTTCTTATTCTTTGAAGATTTCGACGGCTGGGTGTGAGTACTTAGGCCATCACCACCGATCTTTGGAGTTAGGCATGGCTTCAGCATCCCTTCAATGATCTGGGGTTCCAGCGGGTTCTTCCACCTGATTGCCGGGCATGTCTGGAGCTCATTCAGCATTCTTTTGGTTTTTGCTGAAAGCACGATTTCCCATGGTGCTTCTTCAATGAAAGAACAAGTTGCCCCCAGTGTGTCCGTCTTCTTAGGAGTGTGCGGTTGTGGCGGGTTCACCTTCTACTTCTCGGACAGCGCAAACTTGCCCTGTAGGTATTGATCTTCAATCCATCCTTTGAAGACGAAACAGTCCTCAATCGGATGGCTTACCGTTTGATGGTAAGGGCAATAATTGGGGTTATTCACCTTGTTGGGTTACGGCGGTCGCCTTGGATTTGGCAGGTTGATAAGCCTGTTGTGTACCGCCAGCTCGAATAGCCTTTTCGTCTTATCCCGCGGGAATGAGTAGGGGCGCTTCATTTTCTCATTATAATACCGCCGTCTTTCTTCCAGTTGATCCGCTAGCTTTGGGGCACTGGGTTGCTGCTGAGCGTTCGCAACGAAGGTTGCCTTCCCTTTACCCTTGTCATTCCGAGGTTCCGGCTTCGGGGGAGACGGTCTGTGACCCATCTGGTCCATCTGGGCCAGCTTGTCGATCAAAGCCTGGAACGTGGTTGGCTTAAAGAACATCATGAACTGTGAGATAGTTGCATGAGGATCTAGGGTACCCACGAACATGCCCACCGCAGGCGCTTCCTCAATGCGTTGTTCTCATTTCGACCATAAGTTTCGCCAGTATATAGCATACTGGACCCACGTCTCGCCTGGTTTCACCCTAGCATTAATCAATGCCGTTATCGGGGTGCGTTCGCTGGCGCTCGCAAATCGCTGAGTGAATAGCAACTCCATTTCAGCGAACGTCTTGACGGAGTCATTCGGGAATTCAGAGTACCATTCGAACGCTGTCTCTGACAAGCTGCCGACGAATTGGCGAAGCAAGAGTTTATCGTCACCGCCAGTGTTGCCGGAAAGTGCCCTGAACTGGGCCACATGTTGATGGGGATTGCCTGTCCCCTTATAGACATGGAATTTTGGGATTGTGTAGCCCGGCGGGTATTTGATCTGATCGTACCAGCTCGGGTATGGTCGCCCTGTTCTGACAACTTGACCGGTTGCCTCAGTCGCCTGGTGAACCCGTATCTGCTGAGCTATATATTCGTCCAAGTCAGCTTTAGAGATTGTCTCCTCCTTGGCTGTTGACAGAGCTGGTGGAGGATTTGACGTTTCTCCCCTGTCATCTTCAAGGACGATCGGGGGATCTTCAGCAAGAGGATCTTGTTGGATCATTATACCCACCATGTCCTGGAACAGAAGGGCCATTCGTTTTATATTGGCTGCTTGTTCCGCAGCCTCTTTATCCTTCCTTTCCAGTATCCTGCGAAGGAATTCAGCGTCAGTTTCCTGCTCCTGGCGTTGATCCGAGGATGCTTCGGGGCTTTTTTTTGGCCCAGTGAGTGCGGCCATCGCATTTATCATTTCTTGGAGCTTCTGCTGCTGCTCCTGAGCTTTAGTCACCGATCGCGTGAGCGGTCGATGACTTGTAGATGTACAGCTGCCTCCTTCCTGGACGCCATGTAAACGGTGTGCACCACCATGCCCCCAGACTTAGGGCATTTCGGCTTACTGTCTTTGACATTAGCTATAGGTGTGGGGACCTTCTCCGGCCTTCCCCTCTTTTGAGTAGTCAACATGGAGGGAGCCGTTGCAGCAGACACCCAAGTGGTTGTCGTCCTTTGTGATTTGACAGGACGGTTCTTTCCTTCCTGAACTTTCATCTTCTTCTGCCGGTGAGAGTGATCTTGAATGATTACCAAGTCCTGAACCCGTCGCCAGACCTTGTAAATTTTGGAGGACAGCCGTTGAGGAGGCTGCTCCGGCTTCGCTTCTGTAACACTCTCTCCAGGTGAAGGAGATCTTTTCAACGTGGCAGTCGGAGAGTTCTTGCGTACCCTCCTTAGCAATTCAAAGCTGTTCCCAGTTGGAACAGCAGCATTAACTTCCACCATTGGAGCCGGTGGAGTTAGCCCTGAGGGGGAGTTGCCCCCGGCCTTCCTTACTCGGCGCCAGTGGCGACGTCGAGCGTATCGAGCTGTTGGGGTTGGTCCGGTGACGGGGATGGTTTCATCTTGCCCCCTGTCTGGATGAGACGCCACTGGTGCCAGCCTCTTGAAGACTGATGCCCTTTGAGTGGCGGTGTCCAATCTATCAAAGACAGACCGTCGATCAGGAACGGGAGCCGGAATAGTCAGCCTTGAAAAGACCGATTCTTTAGCAGGAGAAGCTATCTTGACGACTTCAGGAATAGAGATGGCTGTCTTCTTTGCGATGGCCACGTCAGGGGTCATGGGCTACTTGGCAGGCCCATCGGAGTTCTGGTTCAGTCTGGTGAAGACAGAGGCTGCCGGCTCGATATTGGACGACCCGTTGAAAGGGGCCGTCGTAGCAGTGAGCCGATCGAAGACCAACTACTTTTGCACTTCCGGTACGGGAACTGGAATGGTGAAGCTTGCTGGCGGGAGCAGGGTCCCGAAGAACAGACCGGTAGTAGCTTGAGTCACTTGCTCCACCGGCATAGCAAGGATGGAGGCTGCTTGAGGCCCATAGGCTACACCTCCAGGTGAGGCGGAGCGTCGGTTGCACTTGCATTTGGAGCAGCTCGAGCAGTTGGATGCCATTGATGCTTGATTTCTGCGCCAGGCAAAAGACCAAATCTTAGTAGCTTGAAACCCAAAGGCAACCATTAACGAACCGTGATTCGTTCGCGAAGACGACACACGAAGTGTGGAGTGGAAAGAGGAAAAGGTCCCACCGGACGTGCCGGAATCTGTTTCCCTCCGAAAGACGGCGTGACGCAGGGACGTCTTGCCTGAGATTCGGGGCAGATGCTAATTGGTGCTATCCGTCCACCTCTTCGAAGATGCCAAGTTGATTTATGGCACCATGTATTGAAGGTTTAAACGGATGCGGCCGATGTAGCAGACTTCGTCAGATTCCCCCTCGCTTGAGGGGTTTTTGATTGTGGAGACGCTCTTCCCTGCAGGCGCAAGCCCCTGCAGTTAATTACGCTACCGTATCGTGGTAACAACTTTCTCCTTCTCCAGATGGTCACTTCGTGTCGTGGGTGTTTGTTTTGTTTGAGGTTGCCCGTGGATTGTATACGGAGACTAAGTTATGTTGCCGCCCGTAGGGCGTGGACTAGTCCAAATCCGTATCTTTCTTAGATTTGGGTTTGGGGGTTTGGGTTTAAGGATACGTTAGCCTCATTTGAGACTAAGATCAACTTAAACGTTTGTTAAGGATACGTTAGTCTAATTTTAGACTAAGATCAACTTAATGGTTTGTTAAGGATACGTTAGTCTCATTTCAGACAAAGATCATCTTAACGGGATCGTTTAGATCCAACAAAAGAGCATTTGGGCTCTATTGTTTAGTTTAGGGACATTGCGGTCAATTACCGGTTTAAGGACATGGTAGTCCATTGTTAGTTTAAAGACATCCCGGTCAAGGTTAAGGACATCATAGTCCGAGGATTTAAGGACTCCACAGTCTGGTGTTAGTTTTAAGACATCACGGTCAAGGTTAAGGACATCATAGTCCGTTGTTAGTTTTAAGACATCCCGGTCAAGGTTAAGGACATCATAGTCTGAGGATTTAAGGACTCCAGAGTCCGGCGTTAGTTTTAAGACATCACGGTCAAGGTTAATGACATCATAGTCCGTTGTTAGTTTTAAGACATCCCGGTCAAGGTTAAGGACATCATAGTCCATGAGTTTAAGGACCCCACAGTCCATATCAATGTGTGGTTGTCGGGACCCGTCACCTCTTTGAAGACGTTGAGGAATTACAATGACAAGTATCAAAGGAGTGAAGAGATGTACCTTTGAACCGAAGTAGATTAAGTGATCTGTAGTCCAATTCGGAACCAAGACCAATTCATTAGGTTATGAGCACATTGACTCAGTTGAGTCTGGATTGAGGACTTATGGCCTTCTTGGGCTAAGTCCAATCAATTTTGGAATACTGGCCCTCTGTTGATACGTTAAACATATTCAATTAAAGGGAGGCTTTGCCTCTAGGAACTTAGCCAATTGGGCTAAAGCTAGTGTTAAACACTAAAGACCAATAATGTTGAACACTGGGAATAAGGTTAGCAAATTAGTGTAAAACACTAAAAAAACAGTGTTAAACACTAGCAACAGGGCTTTCAAATTAGTGTTAAACACTAAACCAAATCAGTGTTAAACACTGGAAACAAAGTTTTCAAATTAGTGTTGAACACTAAGGCAAATCAGTGTTAAACACTGGAAATAGAGTTTTCAAATTAGTGTTAAACACTAAGAAAATCAGTGTAAAACACTGCAAACAAAGGTCTCAAATTAGTGTTAAACACTAAGGAGAGAGGGGTCACGTGTGGGCACGTGAGAGCGCCCTGATTCCCCTTATTTTATTCTGCCAAAAGTATTGAATACTTTCTATAATTGCTTTTGGAGCATCACGTGCTGTCACGTGATGGGAATGTGGGTATTTGACTGTTAAAGCTTTTGCTAAGGGGTCACGTGGTAGCACGTGAGGGCGCACATAGCTTCTGTTTCTTTTGCTTTTTCTTTGTGTGCTTCAGAGGTTACGTGGGGCACGTGAGGCGTTGCCTCAAAGTTCTTTTCTGTAATTCTTTGCAGGGGTCACGTGGTAACGCGTGACTCTGGTTCTTTGTATATTTTAAAGATTTGTTCATCTTTTAATAATTAAATTCTTCATAGAGTTAAACCCTAGCAATAACTTTAAAGGAATTAAATTCCTTCTTTCTTTTGAAGAATTATATTCTTATATAGGGTTAAACCCTAATTTCTTTCCTGTAGGAATTAAATTCCCCATATATGTAAAGAATTGAATCTGGCATAGGGTGAAACCCTAATTTCTTTTTAAGGGAATTAAATTCCTGTGAGGTTGAGAGAATTAAGTTCTCAATTAGGGTTAAACCCTAGTTCTGTCCATTTTGAAGGAATTAAATTTCTATAATATAGGGTTAAACCCTGATTCTATCTCAAAGGAATTAAATTTCTATAACTTTGTGAGAATTAAATTCTCAAAACTCAATTTCTCCTCTATATTTTAGATCTGCATGGCAGGATCTCAACCCAATGAGAATTAAATTCTCGATTTATGGGGAGATGTGCACTTTGCAGATCTTCAACCAGAGAAAGAACTAAGTTCTTATTTTTTAATAGAAGAGTTAAACTCTTTTGAGAATTAAATTCTCTTTTTGAAGTCTCTCTTTTCTTACCTAGGGTTTCTCTTTTCAGAGAATCAAATTCTTCCTTCTGAATTTTCAAGATTCCAAGGCTTTATATCTCTCTCTCTCTCTCTGTTTTTTCCTCTTCCCTTTTTTTTTTCTCTTCCTCCTTTTTTTTCTTCTCTTCCTTGGCACCTATTTATAGGAGAAGGAAAAGAATCAATCTGTTTAGTGAATTTTTCATTGAAAGATTTGATTTGTTTATTGAGAGATTTGATTTATCTTCATCATTGATCTGGGCCTTTAGATTATTAGGTGAATTTTATTCACCGTTGGATTTTAAATCCAAAGATATTCTTTTGTTATTTCGGTTAGAATTAGGGGGAAATCTTCCCATGTCCAAGATTTTTCCATAAATTGGTGATATTTAATCACCTTCAGATTCTTGATCCAACGGTTTCAGATAATTCTTCTCCATTTTGGAGAGAGTTGAATGATCTCTCCTCAGAATTTAATTCTGTTAAAAAAATAAGGCTTTTAAAGCCGGTTACGTGTGGCCACGTGACCGTTGGTCACGTGTGATCTCGTGACCCCTGGTCACGTGTAAGCACGTGGCCCCTGGTCACGTGTAAGCACGTGACCCCTGGAATGAGCTTCTTTTCTGCGCTTGCTCTTTGCCGCTGCTTTACACGTCACGTGCCAACACGTGACCGTTGGTCACGTGCGGGCACGTGATGCTTCCTCTGAAGCTTTTTCCTGATTTTTTAATCAGGGAACAATCCACAACAATTAGTTTTGAGAAAACTAGTTAGTGTTTTATAAATCTAGCGTTTCATTCTCAGTTGATCGATTACCACGGTGTTTCGATTCGGATCAAAATTCCGTCGCAATCGCGTATTGTATGTGATCACTTAGTCGAGAATCTTGTTGAATTATCTGACTGCTTATTGAAAAGAGTTTTCGGTTTGAGACTGAAATGCAGGGTTTATAGGTTAGGCATGAAATTCAGAATATGAGATATTCCGGGTTTATGATGTCTAAGGTGTTTGCGGATTCTAAATATTGTAGTTTTTCATTTCTTTTATGCAACCGTAAGTGTAATATGTGGTGTATCCCCGATCTCGTTGCTATATATCAACGGAATTTGGGATACGCATATTTACTTACGTTAATGACATGTGATGTTATGTGTTGCAGTGATATGTTATATTAGATCGTCGTAAATGAATAGCCGGGGGTTTTTGTGTGAAATGAGAGTTGTTCTCCACCGAAAGACTGGGAAAGACTGACGTCTTACCTGAATTTGGGGGCAGATGCTATTTGGTTTTATCCGTCCACCTTTCCGAAGATACCAAGTTGATTTATGGCACCATATATCGGAGGTTTAGACAGATGCGGCCGTTGTAGCAGACTTCGTCAGATTCCTTCTCATTTGAGGGGTTTTTGATTGTGGGGACGCTCTTCCCTGCAGGCGCAAGCCCCTGCAGTTTATTACGCTACCGCATCGCAATAACCACTTTCTCCTTCTCCAGATGGTCACTTTGTGTCATGTATGTTTGTTTTATTTTTGGTTGTCCGCGGATTGTATACGGAGACTAATTTATGTTGTCGCCCGTAGGGCGCGGATTAGTCCAAATCCGTATTTTCTTAGATTTAGGTTTTGGTTTGGGTTTAAGGATACGTTAGTCTCATTTGAGACTATGATCAACTTAAACGTTTGTTAAGGATACGTTAGTCTAATTTTAGACTAAGATCAACTTAACCATTTGTTAAGAATACGCTAGTATAATTTTGGACTAAGATCAACTTAACGGGATCATTTAGATCCAACAAAAGAGCATTTGGGCTCTATTGTTTAGTTTAGGGACATTGCGGTCGATTACCAGTTTAAGGACATGGTGGTCCAATGTTAGTTTAAGGACATCTCGGTCCAAGATTAAGGACATCATAGTCCATGGGTTTAAGGACCCCACAGTCCGAGGTTAAGGACATCATAGTCCATGGGTTTAAGGACCCTACAGTCCGAGGTTAAGGACATCATAGTCCATGGGTTTAAGGACCCCACAGTCCAGTTTAAAGACGTCATAGTCTATGGGATATATGGTTGTCGGGACCCGTTATTTAGCAATGCTAAACAAAAGTTTGGGGGTCTGACAACATTTTAATCTCTTATTGAGTGCCGAGCACTCATATACCATATAAGATGATCAATTTTGGAAGGCAAGGATGTACTTGAAGCTCAGTAAAAAGGGAAGTCTTGCCTCAGAAAGACTTGCCAATTTGGGCTAGGACTGATTTGAATATAGTGTTAAACACTAGCGTATATTTGACGTTCATGTGTTCCCACGTGATGTGCTAAAAATAGTGTTAAACATTAAGGACAAAGCGCTTAAAGTAGTGTTAAACACTAAAATTGAATTGGTCACGTGGGGTCACATGAGGCGTCCGGAGATGGGGCCAGACTTCCTTTATTTTATTATCAGAATATTCAAATAAGTGTTAAACACTTTTAGTCTTCAGACCATCACGCGTTGGCACGTGATGGGTATCCATGTATTGATTTAGAGTGTTTATTAGGGGTCACGTGAGGACACGTGAGAGCGCCCAAAAATGGTTCTACCTTTGGCTTTGTTCCCTTTATTTTGAGGGTCACGTGGGAGCACGTGAGGCATTGCCTCCAAGTTTTTCTTTCTCATTTTAAGGGATCTGTTTTAGGGGTCACGGGGGGCATGTGACCTAGTTTTGTTCTTTCTTTTCTGATCATTGAGGATGGGGGTCACGTGTCACCACGTGACCAAGTTCTTTATGTGCATGGAGAGCTTTAAGTATCTTGTTTTAAGAATGTTGGGTTAAACCCTAATTCTGTTTTTAGAGGAATTAAATTCCTATGTATGTGGAAGAATTAAATTCTTATGTAGGGTTAAACCCTAATTTTATTTGGAGGAATTAAATTCCTATGAATTTGGGAGAATTAAATTCTCATATAGGGTTAAACCCTAGTTTTATTTGGAGGAATTAAATTCCTATGAATTTGGGGGAATTAAATTCCTTAAACTCAATTCTCCCTTTAAGTTTTGGATCTGTATGGCAGAATCTCCCCGATGAGAATTAAATTCTCAACTTGTGGGGAGATCTGCTTCTGCAGATCTTCAACCAAAAGAAGAACTAAGTTCTTATTCAGAAGAGTTAAACTCTTAAATTTGAGAATTAAATTCTCTTTTATTTTATGGAGCTTAGATCTCTTTTCCCTTTCTCTGAAAGAAACTTCTTTTCTCTGAAAGGAACTTCTTTTCTCTCTTGAGAATTAAATTCTCCTCTCTTTTTTCTCTCTGTTGTTGTTTTTCTCTAGAAAATCAAAATTCCAAGATCCAAAAAGATCCCTTCTCTTCTCTTCTTGGCTCCTATTTATAGGAGAAAGAAAAGAACCAATTTGTTTAGTCAATTTCTCATTGAAAGTTTCTGGTTGTTTCTGTAACTAACATGATCTTTTAGATCACCCAGTGAATTTTATTCACCATTGGATTTTTAATCCAAAAGATATTCTGTCTGTTATTCTTGGTGAATTTCAGGGAAATCTTTCCTTGTATAAAATCTTTTCATAAATTGGTGATTTTTAATCACCCTTGGATTTTTAATCCAACGGTGCTCCATTTTACAGAGCACCATCTTTTTGTTTAGAAAGATTTAGAGAAATCTTTTTCCAGTTAAGGTTCTGGATTCCCATTTAATTAGAATTTAATTCTATTAGTTCAAAAAGGATTAAAAGCCCATCACGTGTTGGCACGTGATCCCACTGTTTGATCATTGAAATAGAATTTAATTCTATCAATTAAAGAGCTTAGGAACCCGTCACGTGTTGGCACGTGACCCCCTTGATTAAACATTTTATTCAGAATTTAATTCTGCCGATTAACAGAACTAAGGAATCATCACGTGTCAGCACGTGACCCTTGGTCACGTGTGAGCACGTGATGCCCTATTGGGGTTTTTCCTTAGTGTCTTATTATATCTTTTAATCTTTTTTGGTGGGTTTTAAAGGTCCATTACGTGGGGGCACGTGACTCCACTAATTGCCTGCTTGATTAGAATTTAATTCTATTATAACAGAAGTCCAGGAAACCATCACGTGTCAGCACGTGACCCTTGGTCACGTGTGAGCACGTGATACCCCATTAGGGAATTTCCTGATATTTTATCAGGGAACAAGAGTTTTTCAATTTTCATTCATGTAAAATTGTAAATAATATTTTTTTATTGGGACACTTCCAGGTTGAGAATGATGTCAACATTGATATATATTATTTACTTTTCCGCATTATGATAGACCCAAGACGGGGAGCAAAATTAACCGGGTTCTAGAGTCCAGTGGGAGACCATCTCGAGGAGTCAAGTCCGGTCTCCTAACTCTAGAATTGGCAGGGTTGCTTGGCACTCTCGTAGGGGTCTAGGGATGTGGGTTTGGCTATTCATCATGACTTTGGAATCCGTATTTTTCATTACTGGCTGAATTTAAAACACAGACATGCTGGTATATTCAATATTTCATATGTTGACTTCTGCTGCTTGGTTCTGTGATGTGATCATATAACTGCGTGAGACGAATGCTATATATATATATGATATATAATAAACGTTGCTTATGTTTTGCACCCGCGCTAGTCCAGCCCCCGCTCTGCCGTTAGTTAAGTAACCTAACGGTGCATGACGGGGCCCCGTGGTGGATGCGGATGGTATAAGCGTACGTTCTATTTTCGTTTCTTTTCTGTGATGTTTAGGAAAATATAAATGATGGGACTTCATTAATGAGATTAATGAAAAGAAAAGAAAGCTAAAGATATTGTAGAATCAAATTTTTTAAAAGGTAGCTCTAGTTTTTGTTTTGCATAGTGGTATTCCTTGATAAATATCCAGCACCTCATTCGATGAGGAAAGAGCCGAGATCCTTTCACCGGGAGTGACCTCTTTAGCAAAACTAGCAAATACTACAACCCACTCGGTTTTTTTTATAGCTTCTCTAGTTCTTACTTTAAATAGTGGTGTTCCTTGATGAATATTCAGCACCTCATTCTATGAGAAAAGTGCCGAGATCCCTTCACCGGGAGTGACCTCTCTAGCAAAACTAGCAAGTGCTACAAAAACCACTCATTTTTAAAATCACTAGATTCCACAACGATATCAAGTTCATTATGTTGAAGGTTTTCATCAAAACCAGTCGTAGCCCTCCGTCATTTCAGATAAGTGCTATTTAGTATTCATGTTGCGTTTGTTGACCTTGTCAAGGCGTAGTGTGCGGTAGCTGATTAGTGCTTATCTGCCGCATATAATGCGATTGGATTAGGGTAGTCGTACGGCTTTGTTGATCTTGTTAAGGGTCGTACGGGTGGGTTTAATTCAATCATGAAATGACGGGTTGAACTTGGCTGGCGCTTATGATTTGTTGACCTTGTTAAGGTCATAAGTTGCTAGGGGTAAAAACAGATATTGGGAATTTCAAGTGTTGAAATTTGCAATGAGATTGCATACCTTTTATGAGATAGTTGGATCCTGATACCCATTGCGAGTAAGAGTTACTCCTGAGAGAGTTTTCACTTTACAATTAGCTGATCTGGTAGGTGTCTAAGAAAGGTGTAAACGGGGTTATGCCCCTGCGGAAACGAGGTTATTTAATTAGTTCCATGCGAAAGCATGGGGAGACTCTCTCGGAGTACCAATACTTGCCTGGCTGACTGATTGGAGAATTTGTAGAGTGTAATTAATCCCGACTAACCTTACCTTTTATGGTTTGAAAGAAGATTTGATAAAAACAGTGGGAGCCATCCTGATTAGATAAGATAATAATCAATCTAATGTTGCAAAGAGCGCACGCTAAAACGTTTCCTTCTCTCTCTCCAGGTAGCGACCAATGACATGCCTTAATCAAGATAATAATATGGATGTATTGACCGAACCCGCTTATTATATTGAGCCGGGGAACGTTGTTTCCTCTTTTTCTTATGATTGTCATAAGTCTGAGTAAGGAATAGGGGAATACCCGGATTCCCACGCCACCTGAACGAAGAAAGAGCATGCTGATGCATCTTCTTCGGATGTGTTCGTTACTGAGAAATGTTTCTCAGTTTGCTCTACGTCCTAAGTATTGGATACCGGATTAGGATCCCACGTTTTTAATTTGTCACATGGGCTAAGAAGAGATAGAGAACGGGGAAAGGGTGATATGCCTCTAAAAATAGGGAATGGAGTAATTGTTGCAGCCAAAGCAGTTGGCTAATATCACCTAATATTACCAAATTGTAATACAATAATTCTGAACGACTGTTATTACGTACCAAATATGATGTGCAATATTATATCAGTTTATTTGTTGCATAAAGAAGGATATAACTTTGTATTGGAGGAAAATATTACGAACATTTTCCTAAATCAAGTGTTGATTAGGTTTGGTACGTTGTGTAACGGTATATACGTTCTGAATCAAACCACGGTTCTAAATATACAGAACACACACAAAAGGAAAAGTTCAGAAATGAATGAAGCCTTCTTGTGGCAGTGCAGATTAGGTCATATCAATACGACAAGACTAGCTAACTTACATAAAGATGGATATTTAAATCCGTTTGAATTTACATCTTATAAAACTTGTCAGTCATGTCTCAAAGGTAAAATGATCAAAACTCCGTTTACTGGACACGGAGAAAGAGCTACTGAACTCTTAGGACCAATACATAGTGATGTATGTGGTCTTATGTCTACACATGCCGGGAATGGTTCCTCGTACTTTATTACATTCACCGATGATCTCTCAAGATTCATACATATGTTCTTATTGAAACACAAATCTGAAGTTTTTGAGAAATTCAAGGAATATAAGTAAGAAGTTGTGAACCAGATGGGTAAAAGTATTAAAGTCCTACAATCTGATCGGGAAGGAGAATACTTGAGCACGAAATTTTGCGATTACTTAAAAGAGAATGGGATTCTCTCTCAGCTTACTCCTCCGTATACACCATAGCACAATGGAGTTTCGGAGTGCAGGAATCGCACCTATTAAATATGGTGCGCTCTATGATGAGTAATGCTGAGCTGCCTATTTCTTTTTGGGGTTATGCACTTGAGAAAGCTGCATACCTATTAAATAGGGTTCCGACCAAATCCGTGCCTACCACTCCATATGAGATATGGAATGGGAAGAGACCATCTCTTAAATGAGTTAAAATATGGGGTTATCTGGCCTATATTAAAAAGCAAAATCCGGACAAGCTCGAGGCAAGGTCTGTTTTGTGCAAGTTTATGGGATATCCAAAGGTTTCATATGGATATATTTTCTACCACACCGAGAAACAAAAGATGTTTATTTCTCAACATGCCATCTTTTTAGAAAAGAAATTTCTTGTGAAAGAAATTAGTGGTAATGAGGTAGAAATGGAAGAATTCCAGCAGCACAAACTATAACTGACGATTTGGTAGAACCGAAGGATTCAATAGTCCCCAACGAACCTCAGCCACTCCGCAGATCTAGTAGGGTTCCTTATTCACCTGAGTGATACTACGATTTTCTTATAGACGGTGGGAGCGAGGATTGCATCATGGAAGATGATGACCCAACTAGTTTCGAACAGACCATCACAAGTGGAGACTCTGTGAAATGGCTGGATGCTATGCGATCTGAGATGGTATCCATGTACAACAACAAAATATGGACTTTGAAAGTTGCTCTTGAAGGGGTAAAACTCATCGGGAGCAAGTGGATCTTTAAGAAGAAAATTGGTGTAGTTGGAAAGGTTGAGACCTTCAAATCTAGACTTCTAGCAAAAGGTTTTCGTCAATGAAAATTATGTCGACTATGATGAAACCTTTTCTCCTGTCGCTATACTTAAGTCTATCAGGATTCTACTTACCATTGTTGTATACCATGCGTAGGGTGTTTTTCGTTACCCCATTGAGATGGGAATACGTGCGCACTTGTCAGGCGCATTACAGATTCCCCCTGCCTAGGGTAGGTTGGGGTTTATTGATTGTGGAGATCCGAATCTTCGGCAGCCGCGGACTAAGCTGCCGTTAATTACCCCTCGTCTTTGGAGTGAAAGAACCTCTGATTGACGGGTTAAACTGGTCATGCGAACTCAATGCGATGCATTAGTGTGTGTGTGTGTGTGTGTGTTTAACATATTACAATGGAAACGTGTTCATTTTGTTTTATTTCATTTGTAAAAAAAGATATATATATATATTTTTATATAAAAAAGGCAAAAATAAATAAATATTTAAAGAAATGTTATTTATTATTTTTTTATAAAAATATTATTTATAATTTATTTAATATTTTTTTAAATAAAAAAGATTAAAAGAAAGAAAAGAAGGAAGAAAGAAGAAGAAAGAAAAAAATTTAAAAAAAGGGGGGGGAGGCTCTCATTTAATGGGAGCCCTCCCCCTTACGTGACCTCAAGTGAGGGGGCCAAAGGGCTCCCATTAAATGCGAGCCCTTCCCCTCAAGTGACCTCACGTGAGGGGGAGGGGAAGGCTCTCATTTGATAGGAGCCTCCCCCACACATGGGGCTCCAAAATTAATTAATTAAGGATTTTTTTTACTACATGGAGTTCAACTTCAAAAGATTTTTTTTGTGAAGTTAAACTCCAAAAGAATTTTAAATATGGAGTTCAACTCCAAAAAGATTTTAAATGGAGTTTCATTCTAAATTTTTTTTTATTGTGGAGGTAAACTCCAAAAAGAGTTTTAAATGGAGTTCAACTCTAAATTTTTTTTATGTGGAGTTAGACTTCCCAAAGAGAATTTTATTGTGGAGTTAAACTCCAAAAGAATTTTTGTTGTAGAGTTAAACTCCAAAAGATTTTTAAATGGAGTTCAACTCCAAAATGATTTTTATTGCGGAGTTAAACTCTAAAAGAATTTTAAATGTGGAGTTAAATTCCAAAAGAATTTTAAATAGAGTTTAACTCCAAAAAAAATTTTAAATGGAGTTCAACTCCAAAAATTTTTTTTTTGCGGAGTTAAACTCCAAAAGAATTTTAAATGGAGTTGAACTCCCAAAAAGATTTAATGTGGAGTTAAACTCCCCAAAAAGCATTTTATTGTGGAGTTAAACTCTAAAAGTATTTTAAACGTGGAGTTAAACTCCAAAAGAATTTTAAATGGAGTTCAACTTCAAAAAGATTTTCATGTGGTGTGGAGTTAAACTCCACTAAATGGGGGCCTCCCCCTCACGTGAGAGGGAGAAAGCTCCTACTTGGTTGGAGTTATCTCTTCCTCACGTGAGAGGGAGCAGGGGCTCCCAAAAGATCTTTCTTATTTTTTTTTGTGATGGAGTTAAACTCCAAAAAAATTTATTTGGAGTTAAACTCACAAAACAATTTTATTCGGAGTTAAACTAAAAAAAAGGTTTTTATTATAGAGTTAAACTCCAAAAGAATTTATTTGTGGAGTTAAATTCCAAAAGATTTTCTCCTTTCTCTTTTGAGAAGAAACCCAAAATGGGTTCTCTTGAAACTCTAAGATTTAGATCTTGGATGATAAAAAAAGAGACTCCTTTTCTTCTCTTGATGGAGTCTTGGGATGTGGGTTTATGGTAAAACTTTATTTAATTTAAAAAAAGGAAGAGTTAAGCTCTTGATTTAATTGAAAAATGAAAAGGAAGAGGAAGAACTTGGAAGAGAGAGGATGGAGGCACAAACCCTAGTTTTTGGGAAGAATGAATTGTATCCTTTATTTTATTATCATGTTGTCTTTTATAAGCTTACAAATTTACATATAGCCCCTTGGGCTTTACAAAATGGTATTTTGCCCATCCCATGTCTCATGTGCTCACTTCTTTTGCACATGAGCCATGGGCTTTACAAAAAATTGGCTTTATGCCCATTAAAAATTACATCAAAATTATTTATTACATGATTTTTATTTTGGCATGGAGGAGGCCAGCCATGGGGCTCGACTTGGGCATGGGCCCACTTAAACTGGGCTTGGGCCCACCTGGTTTGGAGTTGACTTTGACTTTGACTTGATCAACCGGGGTGTGATTTTTTACCCCAACAAAGTACCCCCCATCAATAAATGCACACCACATATGTCGGTCGTGTGCATGAAATTGATGGATTTTCTTTCATGTGGAGGCGACTTGATTTGGTTCCCGCTTTATGGGAAGCCGGCACTGCCCTTTTTATGACATGGACGGTCGACGCTTGACATGTCTCCGAGACAGAGTGTCTGTGGTAGACGTTCCCCGGACTTGTCCACGGTACGGAGTGTCGCTGAATGTTCGACTTGTCCCCGGCACGAGTGTCGCTGTTCGACTTTTCTCCGGCATCGAGTGTTGCTGGCTGTTCGACTTGTCCCCGGCACGGAGTATCCCTGGATGTTCGACTTATCCCCGGCACAGAGTGTCGCTGGATGTTCGACTTGTCCCCGACACGGAGTGTCGCTGGATGTTCGACTTGTCCCCGGCGCGGAGTGTCGCTGGATGTTCGACTTGTCCCCAGCACGGAGTGTCGCTGGTCGACTTGTCCCCGGCACGGAGTGTCGCTGTTCGACTTGTCTCCGGCACGGAACATCGTTGGTCGACTTGTCCACGGCACGGAGTGTCGCTGGTTGACTTGATTCCGAGGTGGAGCATAATTCCGGCAGGGAAGGTAGATATCCCGAGACGAAGCATGATTTCGACACGGGGTACATTCTGGGACGAAGCATGATTCCGCCGCAGAGATTATTGGTTTGATTCGGGTTGACATCAGCATCGCTACACTGGAATATGGTATCAGGAGCGAATCATCATTTGCCATGAGTGGATTTGGGGATTTTGGTTTTGGTTTGGCATCAACACCGCTTACACTGGAATATGGTATCAGGAGCGAATCGTCATTTGCCATGAGGGGATCTCCCATGTTTCCAGTTTAACGACTTAGTGGTCATCTGTTCCCAGTTTAACGACTTAGAAGTCATCTGTTCCCAGTTTAAAGACTTATGGGTCTATAGGATCGGAAGCTTGGAATTTTGGGGCAGGGGTCGGCATCTGCATTGCTGCACTGGAATAATGCCAGGAGCAACTCATCGTTTGCCTTTTCCTATTGGGAAGCGATGACCTAGGAGACATGTTTAGATCCCTATCACCTAAGGCTTTTCAATTTTATGGGCCGTAAGGGTCCCATAAAAGTATTTTCTCCATACGAGTCGTAAGGATCCCGTAGGTGCATTTTCTCCTTAGGAGTCGTGAGGACCCCCAGGTGTCTTTTTCCTTTGTGAGTCGTAAGGATCCTACGAAGGCGTTTTCTTACGTGTCGTAAGGATCTCGCAAGTTTTGTTCTCCTCATGCATCGTGAGGACACACGAGTTGGTCTTTTCAGATGGAGCATAATTCCAAAGGCGGAGGCCGGCCGCTGGACTGGTGATTGCGGTGGGGTATGGGTATGATGAGAATTATTTGAACCCGTAGATTGTATACGGTAGTCAATTTGGAGACCAACCGTAGGGCAATTGGATTTTGGTTGGCGTCTGCATCGCTGCACTGGAATATGGTACCAGGAGCGACTCATCATTCGCCGTTGGGACATTCAGAGTTTGGTTGGCGTCTGCATCGCTGCATTGGAATATGGTACCAGGAGCGACTCATCATTCGCCGTTGGGGATTTGAGTTTTGGACGGCGTCTGTTTCGCTGCACTGGTATATGGTACCAGGAGCGACTCATCATTCGCCGTTTTTTTTACCGTGATTGCTCTATCATTTCAGCTTTTCTTATCGCGAAGGTCACGATTGTCCTATCATTTCGGCTATTTATTCGCGGTTGTCCCATCATTTTGGCTTTATTTTTATCTTTATTTTTACTCGCTGATTTTTATTGCGAGTTGCCCCATCATTTCGGCTTTTTTTTATTTTTTTGTTTTTGTTTTATTTACACATTTTTACATCCCTAGTTTAACGACTTAGAGGTCGATTATTCCCAGTTTAATGACATGGTGGTCATCGGTTCCCAGTTTAACGACGTGGTGGTCGGTTGTCCTCCGGTTTAACGACATGGTGGTCAATCGTTCCCAGTTTAACGACATGGTGGTCATCTGTTTCTATTTTAACGATGTGGTGGTCATCTGTTTCCAATTTAACGACTTAAAGGTCACCTGACGGGGAGCTTAGAGAAGATACCCGATTGAGCAGTTGTCAGGGGCACCGCTGGAGCTTGCCCGAGATGCCTTATTACTTTGTCGGTTTTGATGGCCTTGCCTCCAGCTGGGGCCAAGGAAAGTCGTTCGAATACCGACTTGCGTTCGAAGATTGCAGTCGAAAGTCGTTAACCTGGACAAAGAAGCATGATTTCAGTACAGGCAATCAATGTATATATTGATTGAGTTTGCTTGGATATTTAACCCGAAATATGGAAGGAGAGATTTGGCCCACCGGGCGTGCCAGAATTTGTAGGGTGTTTTTCGTCACCCCATTGAGATGGGAATACGCGCACGCTTGTCAGGCGCATTACAGATTCCCCCTGCTTAGGGTAGGCTGGGGTTTATTGATTGTGGGAATCCGAATCTCCGGCAGCCGCGTACTAAACTGCCGTTAATTACCCCTCGTTTTTGGAGCGAGAGAACCTCCGATTGACGGATTAAACTGGTCATGCGAACTCAATGCGATGCATTGGTGCGCGTGTTTTTTTTAATATATTACAATGAAGACGTGTTCATTTTGTTTTGTTCCATTTGTAAAAAAAAGATATATATATATATATATATATATATATATATATATATATATATATATATTATATAAAAAAAAGGCAAAAATAAATAAATAAATAAATATTTAGTGAAATATTATTATTTTTTAAATATTATTTATAATTTATTTTTATTTATTTAATATTTTTTTAAATAAAAAAGATTAAAAGAAAGAAAAGAAGGAAGAAAGAAGAAGAAAGAAAAAAAATTTAAAAAAAAAGGGGAGAAAAAGTGGCTCCAATTTAATGGGAGCACTCCCCTCACGTGAGGGGGCCAGAGGGTTCCTATTTGATGGGAGCCCTCGGGGGAGGGGAAGGCTCCCATTAAATGGGAGCCCTCCCCCTTCATGTGACCTCACGTGAGGGGGAGGGGAAGGCTCCCATTAAATGGGAGCCTCCTCCACACGTGGGGCTCCAAAATTAATTAACTAATGATTTTTTTTATTTTTTTTACATGGAGTTCAACTCCAAAAGATATAAAAAAAATTTGTGGTGTTAAATTCCAAAAGAATTTTAAATATGGAGTTCAACTCCAAAAAGATTTTAAATAGAGTTTAACTCCAAAAAGATTTTTATTGTGGAGTTAAGCTCCAAAAAGAGTTTTAAATGGAGTTCAACTCCAAATTTTTTTTTATTGTGGAGCTAAACTCTAAAAGAGTTTTAAGTGGAGTTCAACTCCAAAAAGATTTTATATGGAGTTAGACTCCCCAAAAAGAACTTTATTGTGGAGTTAAACTCCAAAAGAATTTTTGTTGTGGAGTTAAACTCCAAAAGATTTTTAAATGGAGTTCAACTCCAAAAAAAGATTTTAAATGGAGCTCAACTCCAAAAAGATTTTTATTGAGGAATTAAACTCCAAAAGAATTTTAAATGTGGAGTTAAATTCCAAAAGAATTTTAAATGGAGTTCAACTCTAAGAAAAGATTTTAAATGGAGTTCAACTCCAAAATGATTTTTATTGCGGAATTAAACTCCAAAAGAATTTTAAATGTGGAGTTAAACTCCAAAGGAATTTTAAATGGAGTTCAATTCCAAAAAGATTTTTATTGCAGAGTTAAACTCCAAAAGAATTTTAAATGGAGTTGAACTCCCAAAAAGATTTAATATAGAGTTAAACTCCCCAAAATGAATTTTATTATGGAGTTAAACTCCAAAAGTATTTTAAATGTGGAGTTAAACTCCAAAGCAATTTTAAATGGAGTTCAACCCCAAAAAGATTTTCATGTGATGTGTGTTAAACTCCACTAAATGGGGAGCCTCCCCCTCACGTGAGGGAGAGAAAGCTCCCACTTGGTGGGAGTTATCTCTTCCTCACGTGAGAGGGAGCAGGGGCTCCCAAAAGATCTTTTTTCTTCTTTTTTTTTGTGATGGAGTTAAACTCCAAAAAAATTTATTTGGAGTAAAACTCCCAAAACAATTTTATTCGGAGTTAAACTCCAAAAGAATTTATTTGTGGAGTTAAACTCCAAAAGATTTTCTTCTTTCTCTTTTGAGAAGAAACCCAAAATGGATTCTCTTGAAACTCCAAAATTTAGATCTTGGATGATAAAAAAAGAGACCCTTTTTCTTCTCTTGATGGAGTCTTGGGAGGTGGGTTTATGGTAAAACTTTATTTAGTTTAAAAAAAGGAAGAGCTAAGCTCTTGATTTAATTGAAAAATGAAAAGGAAGAGGAAGAACTTGGAAGAGAGAGGATGGAGGTACAAACCCTAGTTTTTGGGGAGAATGAATTGTATCATTTATTTCATTATCATGTTGCCTTTTATAGGCTTACAAATTTACATATAGCCCCTTGGGCTTTACAAAATGGCATTTTGCCCATCCCATGTCTCATGTGTTCACTTCTTTTGCACATGAGCCATGGGCTTTACAAAAATTTGGCTTTATGCCCATTAGAAATTACATCAAAATTATTTATTACATGATTTTTATTTTGGCATGGAGGAGGCCGGCCATGGGGCTCGACTTGGGTATGGGCCCACTTAAACTGAGCTTGGGCCCACTTGGTTTGGGGTTGACTTTGATTTTGACTTGGTCAACCGGGAGTAATTTTTGACCCTAGCACCATGAATACGAAATCTGGCAGATGGACGTTAAGACCGCTTTTCTAAATGGTGATTTAGAAGAGAGCATATACATGATACAGCCAGAGAGCTTTGTAGATAGTGGGAGTAGTGGAAGTGTGTGCAAGCTGCTTAAATCAATCTACGGATTAAATCAGGTATCGCGGAGCTGGAATATCTGTTTCGATGAGCTATCAAAAAGTTTGACTTCATCAAAAACGTAGATGAACCTTGTAAATACAAGAAGGTTGTAGAGAGTTAGGTTGTCTTCCTCGTATTGTATGTGGATGACATACTCTTGATAGGAAATGATGTTCCTATGCTACACTCGGTCAAGATCTTCTTATCACACAAGTTCTCCAAGAAAGATCTAGGTGATGCCTCATACATCCTGGGGATAAAGATCTATAGAGATAGATCTAAGCGGATGTTGGGATTGTCCCAATTCAGGTACATTGACACCATACTAAAGAGGTTTGGTATGGAAGATTCTAAGTGTGGTAATTTACCTACTTGCTCAGGAATCACTCTCTCCAAAGAAATGTCTCCCAAGACTGATTTGGAGAGGGCTCGCATGTAAGGGATACCCTATACTTCGGCAGTCGGGTCTATCATATATGCGATATTATGTACCAGACCAGATGTAGCTTACTCACTAGGTGTAGTGAGTAGGTATCAATCAGATCCTGGAGAAGAGCACTGGAGAGCTGTGAAGAACAATCTTAAGTACTTGAGAAGGTCTAAACAAATGTTCTTGGTGTATGGTAATGGTGAACTCCAGGTGGAGTCCTTTACCAATTCGAGCTTCCAGAGTGATAAGGACGACAGTAAGTCGGTCTCGGGTTTTGTCTTCACCCTCAATTGAGGGGCGGTATTTTGGAAGAGTTCCAATCAAGATACCGTAGCAGACTCTACGATGGAGGCTGAATACATTGCTGCTAACGATGCTGCCAAAGAGGTTGTCTGGATGAAGAAGTTCATTGCTGAACTTGGTGTGGATCCATCCATTGAGCGTCCAATACCTGTGTATTGTGATAACAATGGAGCTGTGGTTTTAGCCAAGGAACTCCGGTCCCATCAGAGATCCAGACATATTCTTAGACGGTATCACATGATCCAAGAGATAGTAGATTGACGGGAGATCGAGGTCAGGAGAGTTGACACGAAGGGCAACGTAGCAGATCCACTCACGAGGGCCCTCTCCCAGATGTAGTTTGAGAGACTTTTTAGGATGTTGGGTATGAGATACTACAACACATGGCCTTAGTGCAAGTGGGAGATTGTTAGAAATATGTATGCCCTAGAGGCCATTGTTGTATGATATAGTGGATGCTTGGATATATATATATATATAGGACTTTTTTGCTCGACATGATAGTATGCTATCTGGTTGCTCTTATCTTAACATGTACACTTGTATTATTATACTGTCTCTCTAATACATATTGATAAAGTCTTTAGGATGTTTGCTTGACTACCAGGACTATGATGTGGATCATACTACTGGGACTTGTGTAGTCGACAAGCACATCCTTTAATTGTTCCTAGTCGAGGGGATATCGAGACAGGGCATCGATATTCCAGAGTAGACTAGTGTGTACGTTTCTTGACCCTGTAGGGGGCGATGGTTGATCCCATAACCATTGGTGTTTGACATCAAAGATTGTACACATGTGCTTATTAGAGAATGGGTACACCGAACAGGACTCGTCGAGAACTCCTAGATGGTACCATACCTATCGTCAGATAGTAGTTCTCTGATGACACTGGTACATGTTAGTCTAAAGACCTGAGATCGTCATAGTGTCTTATGTGGTACCCACCGTGCTTTGATTTCCTCCCTACCACAGCTCAAAGGAGTCGTGCAAACAGGTAGATTTTGGGTACAGTCCCGAGTCACATGGAGGCATTGAGCGATAAGAGGGGTTTCGTCTCTCCCGGTATTGGGATTTGATGTTGCACTATACTCTATTGGCTATAACAGTAAGTCCCTGGCCAGGGATGATGAGATTTACTGGTAAGAGTTATCAGTAGTTTCTTGAACCGTTATAAGCCATACATCGGCATGACTTATCAAATTACTGGGGTCTGACGATTCCAACCCTAGACTCGATATGCGACATATCATACGAAGAGACCGGACTGTACGGTAAGTGTTACTTATAGGCTTCATGAGAGTTTGGACAAGCTTGCTTGTTGATCTTCTATTCGCTCAATACCTGGTTAGCCGTTACGTCCAGTTAGTATCGCTGACGGTTTATGGGTAACTAATGTGATCATTACCTACTGCTGGCGAATTAACGAGTCTTTAGAGTCCCACACAGAAGTTTCCTAATTCAAGAGAAACGAAGTAGGGCACATATGCTGATATGTGCGGGGGCCTGATTAAATACGAGTATGAGATACCGTATTTTAATCTGGCGGTTATTTGTTATCGGTCAGGTTATATGTGATATTGTAACGACCATGTTTTCTAATACCTAATAAAATATATTTTCATTTAAATTTCTACTATCAAATAATTATTTACGTGTTTCTTTTATATAATAATAATTTTTAAAGTAGTGTTAATAATTTTCAAAGCAGTAAATATGATTAAAGGAAATTTCTAAAATCTATTTATTATTTTTATAGGCTTAAAATGTTTTAGAAAGATTTTATAATGCCTTAAAATAATCTACATATTTTTATTATCAATAAAAGTAATTAATTCGTAATAAAAAATATTTTAAAGGATAAACTAGATATTCTATAATTTTAGTAAATAGCTAAAATCATAGGAACAATTATATTACTTAGTTTTAGACCAAAACTATTTTTATATTAAAGATAATAATAAAATATATTTTCTGGAATTTTTCCATAATTTTCCCGTATTTTTAACTATTTTTAACAAATTTTTCAAAGCCAAATCAATATTTTAAATAATCTGCTGTTTTATTTATTTTTATTAATTTTTATTTTAAAATTTTTAAAACCTTTTAACCTGGACCGTTGGATCCAACATCCAACGGCCCAGAAACCCTGGTGGCGCTCGCGTGGTGGGGACCACGCGAAAGCGCGTGATCCCCACACACAGCTGCGGGCGAATCAACGCACGACACGTGGTGTGGCGGCGGCGCGATCTGCGCCGTTGGATGCAGATCCAACGGCCAGGAATTGAGGCGGCGGGCGAAATCATGAGCAAATCATCAGCAATCATGGCCGGCGCAGATTTTGAGGATTTTTTTTAACGTTTTTGGATTTTTTTTTTACCATTTGAACCCTATAAATAGACACCTTCAAACCTAAATTTCACACACCACCGAACTCCAAATATTCTGAAAAAAATACCGGTGCCTTCGTATCGACGACGCCGATGCTACGGCTCCATCCAATCGCAGAGGAAAAATCGGGACACGGGGCTATTGAGTATTTAGTACGAGACTACGTTTTCAACCCTTCGGCATCCGACTCAGACTCAAGGTAGGATCCGCATCTTTCTCCTTTTCCTGTCACCTTCTTCTATCTCAATAACCAAGTTCCAACTTCTAATCATCAACCCCCATTTAAAATGGTGTTATAATAGTTGTGCATACCCTTTTTTCCTTGTACCCTTAATCATGATAATGTTAACCCATATTTTAAAACGGTGTTTAAATTTCCTCTGAACACAAATATATTGCGCGCCCATAATACCTGGAATCTGATGTAACTCATGAATTGTCATTTCACCTCTGACATACCCATACTATAAAAATGATCTCGAAATAGGTTACTTCCACAAGATACCCTCGTTTAATTTAAATATTATATTTGTTTAAAATATCTATAAGAAATAAAGATATGAAAAGTAAATATTTTAGATACAGTATACGTATATTTTACTTACAAATATTTTTAAAATCCCCTCAACTTTTTAAGAAAGAAAATATTAAATTTAAATAACGATATCTTTTTAAAAAGGGAATATTTAGTATCCTTTAAAAGGTAATTTTAAAATAACACCAATCTAGAACAAAGGAACGGTTGTAGGCATCGATCGTTTATCTAAACCAGACTTTGTGGTGCTTAGGCTAGATAAGTGAGAAAGGTAACTTTAAAAGGCCCGTCTCACGGTGATTCGTGAGCGGATCCCTCCTTTCCTTACTTGTGCTTACCTGCCCACAATTGGCCGTGAAGAGGCGATTTGAGGACCTCATAACTTGTCCTTTTGGAATATTAGGAGTAGTCTAGATTTTCAAATAAAATGCTCTTGCAAAAGATTTTCAAATAAACACCACAACCTTTTATCGAAAGGATATTTTCTGTAAAATATTATACTTTTCCAAAATAATAAATATCCCAAATATCATGGTTTTTCTTAGAAGTAATAATAGATATTTAAACACTATTATTCTTTTACTAAGCTTTCTCTAAGATAACGCGAAGTACTTTACAAATTCTAGAAAATAAAACGAGTGGTTGTGGAAGGCCATATTAAACGAGATCAATACGTTTTAAATTCCAGTTTATGACAACATGACATATACAAAACATGATACGGTTAGGGTTAGAATGCGCGGACCTAGATATGGAATACTTTATGAAGATCCCTACAGGCAGGATGAACAGTCCAATATATGGACGACTATACAAATATGAAGATCCCGATATTCCGGGTGACCAGTCCAATATATGGGCGACTATACAAATATGAAGATTCCGATATTCCGGGTGACCAGTCCAATATATGGACGACTATACAATGTGGAAATTCCATGCCTAAAAGTATACGCACTAACTCTAATTCGTCCAAATCCTTATACTGAATCACGGGGATGGGTAGTTTGATTAGGCAAGGATAATTCGGAATTCGGATTCCCCTACTACTCGATCATGATCCCGGGAAGTGAAACGGTACATTTCGCTTTCCCAGTTGTTGTTCCGTGGACACAACAGAATAATCGCGAGTATCCAGACCCTTGTTTAACAAACTAAAACGTTTACAATACCTATTGATACTCAACACCAAACCCACATCTTGTGATATACCTACCTATTACCTTCATCTACATATAACTTACAACATATACAACCTACTCATATTCACATATCTAATTTGTATATAACCTCATACCTTTATACACATGTACATCATATTCATTATATACACTTGTTTATTTCTATACCCTTACTATCTTAAGAGGCAATCCTACCCGAGTATAACTCGCTGACGGACCTTCCTTTTCTTTCTCTATCTTTGGAATGTCCGTCAGATAAGAATGAGTATTATAGCGAAGATCAAGATATGAAGCCAGCTTATGAAGATTATGCAGACTGGACGATAGAAGATTAACTAGATTTATTTTTTTGTTGTTTCCCACATATTTAGGGCTTTGCTTCTCATTTGATGTAATTAAACTACTCAGTTTATTTTACTCTTTCTTTTGGGATGTAATAAAGTTTGGTTAATGGAAATAAAAAGCCTTTCGCTTTTATTATTTTTGTTTTGGTACACATCCTGCATATTAAATATTCATACGCTTAACACAACTGTATTGAATAGACCACCTTCAATACAGTTAGGTTGCGGACCTTACCACGTTATCCTTCTCCTTCTTTTGGGAAGCGGGGCGTGACAGGTATAACCGGATTATCGAATCAAGTGTTGATTTGATAATATGATATACAGATAAATGATATTAGTAGGTTATATGTGATATAACTGGATTATTGAATCAAGTGTTGATTTAATAATATGATATATATTTATATTTGATATAATTATATATTAACTAATATTATTGCTCACTAATTATTTTCTTTATATATATATATATATTTAATATATGTATATATATAAATATATTATATGAAGCATGGTTGATTTTCTATTTTATGAAAATAGAAAATAAGGTGGAATATAAGAAGATTATTGAGGAATGAGATGAAGCATGGCTTTTATATTTATTTACTCATTTGGATTCACTATTGAAGCATGTTTGGAATAAACAATTTGGTTTATTCCATGCTTCAATAAGTTAGGTATTTGATCAAGCCATTCTTCGCTTGCATTCTTGAGTTGTTCATTTCCTCACTTGAGATCATTTTTGTTCTCTAGCTCTCTTCATCTTCCTCCTCCTACCTCCAAGCCCTAACACTCACATGAGTTGTGCCTAGGGCTTGTGAGAACCTTAGTGAGCTTAACACCCCTATTTCACCATTCTACACTTGATTAGCACTTAGGAGTAGTGTGTTTCCTTCACTAAAGTAAGTTTAGTGAAGAGGTAGCTTGGATTACCGGAGCTTCGGGTGGATCATCTTCAGCACGAAGGTCATGTAGGAAGCTCGATCCAACTTCAAATGGAGCCTAGTGGAATCGCGTAGACTACTACACAAAGCTTTTGAAGAGAAGAACACGGTCTACAAATGTTGTTGCCTATATCTCTTAGTGTAAAGTTTATGATATCATAGCTTAAACCCTAATCATCTAGTTTAGATTCTAGGTTAGTCTAGCTTAGCACCCCAAAATTTTTAAAATAGCATGCTTGATGCTTAGTAAAACCCAGAGGTTGTGCTAGGGTAGACTTTCATGGATTCCGTCAGGTTATCACACGATGATAGTTGGGTCCTAATTCCCACTGATGAGTAGGTACTACTCCTCGGGAGATTTTTCACTTCACAATTAGCTAATCTATTAGGTGTTTAGAAAGTGTTGACGAGTGTCACGTCCCGCTTCCCGGTGTACGGCGAAGGGGACGCGATGAGGTCCGCTACGTATTTACTGTGAAGTAAATACGCTAAGCGTATTTAAGCAATATAAAGGTAAATCACAAGAGACAAGAGATATAAAAATAACAGCAACTTTATTAATAACATTCTTGTGTACAATGCATGAAAAGTAAATACATATGAAATAAAAGCGATGCCTAAACAATGGCCTAACAGGAAATGAAAAATACTGAGTAGAACAAGGTACAATGTCTAGAGCTTGGGGTCTTCGTGGAACTGATCCAAGTCTTCACCGGTGTGCTCGATCTCTGACGGGTCCAAAACACCTGACGACATTCAAAAAAGAAAGAAATAGAATGTCGTCAGCGAACAGGTCGCTCGGTAAGTCCCAAAGATAAGGAAGAATTAGAAATTACAGAATAAGAGGTATCTTCTAAAGTATAATATTATAGGATATTGTGTTTATGCTGTTGTTTGTAGCTTGGTATGGAAGGATGCCAGTGTATACGAGAGGGGTCTCAGTATGTTAGAGACCAGGGCAAAAGGAATGTACAAGGAACCGTTAAGCCACGGTACAACAACAACGGAATATAGGTTAGATGTCTTAATCTTACCGTCTCGTGCCACTTCTGACACCTTCCGCACCAATCTACCCCTTAAACCCCGTAGTGTTTTGATAGTATTGTTGTATTGTATTGTGTAAGTTGGATGACTGACCAAAACTATGATATCAGTAAACAGATTGTAACTGCATAATCAGGTAAATAGAATAACGGAATAATGGATGTATATCCATGGTCTGATTCAGTCAAGTTGTATAGATTGTTAACTGGATTCTGGAATTCATGTGTTCATATTAAGTTGGAATATTAAAGAATGTAGATTGACTTGAATCATATTCAAGTCAGAAATAATCAGACTCAAACCCGAGTCAGACCAAAAGAAATGTAAGTCAAAGTTCTATAATTGTTAGGGTCCTTATTGTAATTTATAAAACTTGAGGGGGTTTTATGTAAAAAGTACTTTTGTATAGTTTTCAAGATACACCCCAAGTATTTATTATTCATCTTTATAGTCATAATGAGTGTAAATTTTATTTGTGATATTTCTTAGTGAAAATATTCTAATTCCATAAATAAAGGTATTTATCTGTAATATTGATTTATTTGAAATTCATGGTATCTTAATGTAAAAATCTAGTCTTGTGATTTTTAGAAAAAGTGGGATATTTATATTATAACAAAATAGATCTTTAATGATAATATACATATATTTATACAAAAATAATTTCAATAAATATTTTATATAAAAATATCATTTTCTTAAGATATCGTATTTTAAACCTTTCGAGACCGAATGCTCCTTGCGGAGGTCTGAATCTCGCACTACTAAGCCGAGGGTGCACGATAAACCGTACTATCCCTGACGGGTTCCCCAAAGGTGGGTTGTAGTGGCGCTTTGCAAAGATTTACAAATACTAAACCTTTAGAATACGGTTTTATTGAAGTAAAAGGTATTTATTTGCAAAAGTCAATTTTCCGTATTTTAGATTTTAGGGTTTCTTATTTCAAGTAGACTAATTTTAAATGATCTAAACAACAAGTTGTTAGAAGTCTCAAATCGCCTCTTCACCGCCAATTGTGGCCAGGTAACTACAAGTGAGGAAGGAGGGATCCGCTCACGAATCGTGAGACGAGCCTTTTAAAGTTACCTTTGCTTACTTGCCTAGCCTAGACACCACAAAGTCAGGTTTAGATAAACGATCGATGTCTACAACTTATCGTATTTTCCTATTAAAAGATATTTGTTTTAAAAGTGTAGCAACCTAAAACTTTTAGAAAAGGTTTTATTAAGAAAATGGTATTTAATTGTAAAATCTTGTTAAATCGTATTCTAAGTTTTCAAGATAGCGTGTTATGTTTGCATATGAGTGTGTGTGGAGGTAGGTCATTACCTCGTGAACTACTTTAAGATATAGCAATGTTAAAGGGTTAAATGTGAAAACTAAACATTATGGTATTTAAGTGAAAGAATACGATATATTGTAAAAGCTACCATTTCATATGAGAAAACTTGTTCAAATTAGTTGTTAAGTGATTAATAGTCAACATGAAGATATTTAAGTATTATGGAATTGGTGATAAGTGAGATTTTATAGAAAACCGAATCGGAAATCGGTTTGTTCCGATTTCCGTCGGGTTTGTAAAGTCGTATTTTTATGAAAGAAAAGAAAGGTAGAAAATAGGGACTTACGGGTTTGGACAACACTAGAGAGTGAGGGGGAAGTATAGGGTTTGCCGGTGCGTCAAATCGTCGTTGAGAGGTCCTAACACGATCCCCGGAATTTCGCCGTCGATTTCGTCAGCGCTTCGCCTTTCGCTCGTTTTCTAACGTACCAAAGTTCTCTTGGAATTTTGAGAGAGTGGACTTAGGAATTTAGGATGAGAGGGTAGAGAGTATGGGGGGATATATAGGGTTAGGCTAGGGTTAGGGTTTTCAATTAAAAAATGTAAAAATATATTAAAAAATCATTAAACTTTGGAGTAAAAGAGATTTATTGGGCTTTCTGTAACCAATCTAGGGATTTAGTGTGTGCAGGTGAGAAGACCAGGTCAAGATGCAACTTTTCCGTTCAGGGGACTCGGCGGTCCGGCCGAGTCCGGCCGGCGGCGTCGACCCGAGTCGGCCGGTCCGCCGACCGACTCGGCCGAGTCAGGGCGCCGGAAGGTGGGGGGTCTCGTGGGGGGATTTATGGTATATTTACTTTTCTGGGTTCAGTTCAAGTTTTGTGAGTTATGGCGTTTTGACTGTTGAATTCCAAAAGAATTTAAAACAAAATAAATACAAAAATAATGTGGGGCATGGGATTTGAACTCTGGTGGCTTGGTTCAGCAGTGCAAGGTATTACCAATGAGCTGCAAACTCCTTCTTGTAATTATGGAGTGAAATAAATACTTAAAGAGATATCAGCAACAATAAATACTCCAAGTATACATTGAATTTAAATCAATTCTTTGTACATTAAAAATGGAGTTGTTACAACGAGATTACGGCTCTACAGAAACGGGGTTATTAATTAGGTTTGTGCCAAAGCATGGGGGACTTCCCTCGGAGTACCAATACCGACCTGGCTGAACGGTTAGCGAACTTATAAGGTGTATATGATCCCGACTAGTTCTCCTTTTAGGATTTGAAGGAGAATTTGAGAAAATAGTGGGAGTCATCCTGATTAGATAAAGTGATAACCAATCTAATCTTCATAGAGTGCACGTTGAGTGTTTCTTTTCTCTCTCTCTAGTACAGCGACCCATGACTTACCTTAAACTAAAACTCAATAACCAAGTTAACCGAACCTTCTTACACATGTTGGCTTTAGATTGTCATGATTCATGACAAAGTTGTAAATATCCCTGCTACTCCTACTTTCCCGTTGCATTTCTTCAGAACACTCTGTATCACTACGATGATCCATATTGCTTGGAAATGACCATCGTATAGTTACATATAAACTCGAAGAAATTATTTCAGTCGAGAATGGCCACTAGTTCTGAAGAATTTAGATTGTATCATTCGGTTTTCTCTTCCTTTTACCTTCTCTCAGGTTGCGAGAGCTCTTTGTATAAGGAGAGTACACCTATTACGCTTATTGGATAGTCTTCTTCCAAATCTTAGGCTGGTGCCGAAAGACAGGGAAAGAAGAAAACCAATTAACCTAAATGCGGTGTACAGAAGGTAAGATGTAGAGACATATAAAGGGATTGAAGTGAGGGCAAAGAAAATTGCGACTACTGTCATGAATCTGGATTAGGAAAAGGCATTATTAGGAATACCCGGCCACCCCCTTGAAACATTTATGTTTCAGAATTTTTGTGTACTTATAAATGAGAACCGTTTTCCCTATTAATTCTGACTCCAGGATATGTATTTACCGGATTTGGATCTCATATCTGTACGGCGTTACGGTTACTGAGTAGGAGTAGAATATTGGGAAATGGGCAATCTGACCCTCAATATCAGAATTCGTTGTAATTGGTGATATTAGATTGAATTGCTTGGCTTTGCCTAACGGCAAAATATTTGGTTTCGAATAACCGTTGTTATGCACCAATTTTTAAAATGAAATATCTGTATTTTTATTTTATAAAGTGAGATATAAATTTTGAAAATTGTGTTCCAAACATTTAGCTTTAGTCGAGGATAAGATAAGGTGCATTGAATAACGGTATAAGACATTCTCGACCAAAATACAGTTTTCAACTTACAAAATATGGAATTTGAGTTAGTATACTCTTGGGACTTATACATGAAAATGTATGTTGTCCAGTGTCCTTTGGGACAAGGGCTGGGTACTCTTTCTTCATTCAAGTTTATCTATGAGTTCTCTGGTTTTAGACACGCATCCGTTATAATACAAGGTCTAAAAATTTTGAGAAGTTTATATGTATAAGAATAAAGTAGAGAACCATACGTTGTAAGTATCAGGATTTTTCGAAGTGATCGAAGATGTAGATACTTATGCTAGGTATTCTATCATAATAATATTAAGAACTTGATTCTCTCTCAGGTTACTCATCCATGGATTCACTCCTTGATGAGTAATGTTGTTGTTTACCACAAAAAACAGAGACGAACCGGGATGGGTCGTCTTGCATGAATTTGGGGGCAGATGCTATTTGGATTTATCCGTCCACCTCTCCGAAGATGCTAAGTTGATTTATGGCACCGTGTATCGGAGGTTTGGACGGATGCGGCCGTTGTAGCATATTTCGTCAGATTCCTCCTCGTTGTGAGGTGCTTTTGATTGTGGGGACGCTCTTCCCTGCAGGCACAAGCCCCTGCAGTTAGTTACGTTATCGCATAGCGATAACCACTTTCTCCTGCTCCGGAAGTTCACTTCGTGTCGTGTGTGTTTGTTTTATTTTTGGTTGCCCGTGGATTGTATACGAAGACTAATTTATGTTGTCGCACGTAGGGCGTGGTTTAGTCCAAATCCGTATATTCTTAGATTTGGGTAAGGATCATTAATCTCGTTTGAGATTAAGATCAACTTTAATGTTTGTTTAGGATACGTTAGTCCAATTTGAGACTAAGATCTACTCAACATGATTTTGGGATCATTCAGACCCAACAAAAGAGTATTTGGGCTTTATTGCTGTAACAACTCCATTTTTAATGTACAAAGAATTGATTTAAATTCAATGTATACTTGGAGTATTGATTGTTGCTGATATCTATTTAAGTATTTATTTCACTCCATAATTACAAGAAGGAGCTTGTAGCTCATTGGTAATACCTTGCACTGCTGAACCAAGCCACCAGAGTTCAAATCCCATGCCCCACATTATTTTTTAATATTATTTTGTTTTGATTTTTTTAGAATACCAACCGTTACACGTGCGTTTCTCACAAAATTCCTTCTACGCATAAAAAGTTAGATGCACCATAAATCACCCCAGGAGACCCCCCACCATCGACCCTCCGACTCGGCCGAGTCGGCCGGCGGACCGGCCGACTCGGGCCGGCTCCGCAGGCCGGACTCGGCCGGACGACTGAGTCGCCAACATAGAAGTTGAGCATCTTGACTTGGTCAACCCCCCTGCACACACTAAATTTCTAGATCGGTTACAGAGAGCACATTAAACCTCTTTTACTCCAAATTTTAATGATTTTTATATAATTTTTACATTTTTTTAAATTAAAAACCATAACCCTAGCCTAACCCTATAAATACACCCCCTACCCTCTACCCTCTCATCCTAAATTTCTGAGTCCACTCTCTCAAAATTCCAAGAGAACTTTGGTACGTTGGAAACGAGCGAAAGGCGAAGCGTTAACGAAATCGACGGCGAAATTCCGATGATCGTGCTAGGAGCTCTCAACAACGATTCGACGCACCGGCAAACCCCCTATTTCCCTCTCACTCTCTAGTGTTGTCCAAACCCGTAAGTCCCCCTTTCTATCTTTCTTTTCTCTCATAAAAATACGAATTTACAAAACCCGACGGAATCGGAAGAAATCCGATTTCCGGTTCGGTTTTCTATAAAATCTCACTTATCACCAATTCTATCATGCTTAAACATCTTTACGTTGACTACTAATTATTTAACAAACAATTTGAATAAGTTTTATCATATGAAATGATAACGTTTCCATTTATCGTACTTTTTTCACTTAAATACCACAACGTTTCGTTTTCACATTTAACCCCCTTAACATTGCTAAACCTTAAAGTAGATCACGAGGTAATGACCTACCTCCTCACACACTCATATGCAAACATAACACGCTACCTTGAAAACTTAGAATACGATAAAACAAGATTTTACAATTAAATACCATTTTCTTAATAAAACCTTTTCTAAAAGTTTTAGGTTGCTACACTTTTAAAACAAATATCTTTTAATAGGAAAATACGATAAGTTGTGGACATCGATTGTTTATCTAAACCTGACTCTGTGGTGTCTAGGTTAGGCAAGTGAGCAAAGGTAACTTTAAAAGGCCCGTCTCACGATTCGTGAGCGGATCCCTCCTTCCTCACTTGTACTTATCTGGCCACAATTGGCGGTGAAGAGGCGATTTGAGGCTTCTAACAACTTGTTGTTTAGATCATTTAGTATTAGTCTATTTGAAATAGAAACCCTAAAACCTAAAATACGGAAAAATCGACTTTTGCAAATAAATATCTTTTACTTTAATAAAACCGTATTCTAAGGGTTAGTATTTATAAAATCTTTGCAAAGCCCCTCTACAACCCATCTTTGGGGAACCCGTTAGGGATAGTACGGTTTATCGTGCACCCTCGGGCTTAGTAGTGCGAGATTCAGACCTCCGCAAGGAGCATTCGGTCTCGAAAGGTTTAAAATACGACATCTTAAGAAAATTAGACTTTTAAAATATAAAATATTTATTGAAATTATTTTTTGTATAAATATATTTATATTATCATTAAAAGATCTATTTTATTATAATATAAATATTCCACTTTTTCTAAAAATCACAAGACTAAATTTTACATTAAAATACCATGAATTTCAAATAAATCAATATTACAGATAAATACCTTTATTTATGTAATTAGGATATTTTCACTAGAAATATCACAAAATAAAATTCCACTCATCATAACTATAAAGACGAATAATAAATACTTAAGGTGTATCTTGAAAACTATACAAAATTATTTTTACATAAACCCCCTCAAGTTTTATAAATTACAATAAGGACCCTAGTAAAAATAATAGGACTTCGATTTACATTTCTTCTGTCCGACTCGGGTTTGAGTCTAATTATAATCCGACTTGGATATGATTCAAGTACTATATAAATCTATAATATTCCAACTCAATATGGACACATGAATCCCAGAATCCAGTTATCAATCTATGCAACTTGACTGAATCAAACCATGGATATACATCCATTATCCCGTTATTCCATTTACCTGATTATGCAGTTACAAACTGTTTACTGATATCATGGTTTTGGTCAGTCATCCAACTTATACAATACAATCAAAACACTACGGGGTTTAAGGGGTAGATTGCTGCGGAAGGTGTTAGAAGTGGCACGAGACGGTAAGATTAAGACATCTAACCTATATTCCGTTGTTGTTGTACCGTGGCTTAACGGTTCCTTGTACATTCCGTTTGCCCTGGTCTCTAGCATATTGAGACCCCTCTTGTATACACTGGCATCCTTCCGTACAAAGCTACAAATAACAGCGTGAACACAATATCCTACAATATTATACTTTAGAAGATACCTCTTATTCTGTAATTTCTAATTCTTCCTTATCTTTGGGACTTACCGAGTGACCTGTTCGCTGACGACATTCTATTTCTTTCTTCTTTGAATGTCGTCAGGTGTTTTGGACCCGTCAGAGATCGAGCCCACCGGTGAAGACTTGGATCAGTTCCACGAAGACCCCGAGCTCTAGACATTGTACCTTGTTCTATTCAGTATTTTTCATTTCCTGGTATGCCATTGTTTAGGCATCGCTTTTATTTCAGATGTTTTTACTTTTCATGCATTGTACAAAAGAATGTTATTAATAAAGTTGCAGTTATTTTTATATCTCTTGTCTCTTGTGAATTACCTTTATATTGCTTAGATACGCTTAGCGTATTTACTTCACAGTAAATACGTAGCGGACCTCGTCGCATCTCTTTCGCCGTACATCGGGAAGCGGGGCGTGACAGGTTTTTTTGGTGGCCCATGCAGGTCAGAGCTGTATAGAACCATACTATGTAGTTCTGTTCTGCGTGAACAACCTAATCAATATAACACAAGAACCAGCAACTAAAACATTCTTTACAGTTCATGTTTCTTGAATCTTACAAATTTCTATTCCTTGAATCTTATCATTTCGTGTATTTGAATCTGTCCTAACCCAAATTGTTCGTCAAGGTTATGGATTCCCCGAACAACACCAGCACCAATGTCAACAACACACCTCCAGCACTACCTCTCACACCTGCTGTTGCTGCGCCACCCACCGAGCAAACAGTGCTACTTGAGGCGATCCGCAGCCTTCTCGAGGGACAGCAACAACTCCTGAACCATCCCGAGACCGACGGACCGGGAGTAAAGCAATTCAGGGCTTTACATCCCAAGCAGTTCTCTAGAAAAGGAAGCCCTCTTGAAGCAGAAGAATGGGCACAAAGCATAGAAGACGATCTGGCAGCAGCTCAAATGCCAGACATCGCTTGGGTCCGTGTGGCGAAACTACAGCTCACGGACATTTCTCGCAACTGGTGGAAGGCGAAAGAAAGCCTTCTGGTTCAGCCTATTGAATGGAAGACTTTTCGCGAGAAGTTCGACGCGAAATACTTCCCTGTGACTGCCAGGTTTTCCATGGAGCAGCAGCTCATTCATCTACAACATGGTTCGATGTGGGACAAATCAGTAGATGAGAACGACGCTGAATTCACCATGCTAAGCCGGTAAGATATGTCACAACAGTTCAATTTTTTTAAAATCTCATATACTACACAGCTAACACAATCCTTAAACAGATTCGCGGCACACTTGATACCGACGGACGAGATCAGTGCCCGTCGCTTTCAACAAGGTTTGGACACGGAGATTCAGGCTGCCCTAGCCACGGGAAAATTTCTGACTCATGAGGATGCTCTGGAAGCTGCCTGCGGTTATGAGGCAGTGATAAAAGTAAGGGGCAGACCTCAGTCTGCAGGAGTCAAGCGCCCTGCTAATCAGATGGCAGGTGGAGCCTCGTCTAGGCCACCTTTCGTGCCAAGGCGACCCGGAGTACCGAACCATCGTCCCAGCCCAGCCTTTTGCACCTACTGTAAGAGAACTGGACATATGATGAAAGACTGCCGTCGAGCCAACCGTATTTGCTTAGTCTGCGGCTCAGCTACACATGATATTGGGTCTTGTCCCCAAAGACTAAACCCAGTTGCTGCAACCAGACCAGCAATTATCTATCCGCAGCGACCAGCTCTTCAGGCACCTGCTCCAAGACCTGCACTACCTACACCACCCAGAGGACCACAAGCTGCACCACTTCCTCGTCAGTTCCATCAAGCTTAAAGGAACATTCCGAGGAATGCTCCTCAGGCCAGGAGGAATGTACCAAGGCGCCAGGCTTTCACGATGTCCATGGAAGAAGCTGAGGCCACTGGCCAAGTCATCACTGATAAACTTTTCTTTTCAAACTTTGCTTTTCTATCCTGTTACTTAGCTACATATTTTCTATACCTAAAACATATCCCACATACCTTAAGTACAATCTTAGTATCCTCAATCCTTGCACTAGCACTGTTTGATACTGGAGCATCACACTGCTTTATGTCGCAACGGTTTGTTCGAACCCATGCGATTCCAGTCTCACCGCTTGTATCCAGTTGGAATGTCAGTTCAGAAAATGGCGTTCTAAAGGCAACCATGGGATACAGCTTGTGTCCAGTCGTCGTCTGTAGCAGAGAATTTTATGCTGACTTCAAAGTGCTGGACATACCGAACTTCGATGCGGTTCTAGGAATGGATTGTCTTGGAACTTTTTATGCTACCATCGACTGCCATCAAAGGAGGGTAGTATTTGAGATTCCAGACCATCCGGTCTTCTATTTCAAAAGCGGATACCGTACACTGGAGCCAAGTACAAAGCGAAGCCAAGAGAAGCAGTAGTTGCAGCAGCACAAGCAGAGGAAGAATCAAGGCCAGATGTGGTTCGAGAGTTCGACGATATATTTCCTGACTATATATCAGGTTTGCCTCCCGATCGAGCTATTGAATTCAGTATTGATTTAGTACCAGGAGCACAACCGGTAATCAAAGCACCCTATCGTTTAAGTCCGGAAGGTTTGAAGGAAGTCCGAACACAGTTGGATGAATTACTGGCGAAAGGATGGATTCGTCCCAGCACTTCAAGTTGGGGATCACCTGTACTACTTGTGAAGAAGAAGGAAGGTTCATACAGAATGTGCATCGATTACAGAGCCTTGAATGAAGTCACTATAAAGAACAAGTATCCACTCCCGCGCATCGACGATTTATTCGATCAGCTAAGTGGATCTTGTGTTTTCTCTAAATTGGATCTTCGTTCAGGTTATCATCAAGTAAAGGTCAAGGAAGCTGATATTCACAAAACAGCTTTCAGAACTCGCTATGGACATTACGAATTTCTAGTGATGCCATTTTGAGTGACCAACGCACCCGCAATATTCATGAACCTAATGAATCAAGTTTTCCGGGAGTACTTAGACAGGTTTGTTGTCATCTTCATTGACGACATCCTGGTGTATTCTAAGAGTTGGAAAGAACATGCAGAGCACCTACGAATTGTCCTAGAAACTCTTCGACAACATCAGCTTTATGCCAAGTACAGCAAGTGTGAGTTTTGGTTAAAGCAAGTTGGTTTTCTTGGACATATCGTATCAGGAGAAGGAATCTCTATGGATCTAGCGAAAGTTTCAGCAGTTAGCGAATGGCCTATACCAAAGTCAGTGAAGGACATTCAAAGTTTCTTGGGTTTAGCTGGATATTACATAAGGTTTATTGAAGGCATTTCAAAGATAGCAACGCCCCTGACCAAGCTTACACGTAAAGATGAAGAATTTGTGTGGTCAGAAGCATGCGAACAAGCTTTCGTAGAACTCAAGTCAATGTTGACATCAGCACCTATTCTCGTCATACCAGATCAATCTGGAGGATTCGAAGTGCATTGCGATGCATCCGGTAAGGGATTAGGATGTGTTCTACATCAGCACGGTAAGGTTGTGGCTTATGCTTCAAGACAGCTGAAGATTTATGAGCGCAATTATCCGACGCATGATCTGGAGTTGGCAGCCGTCATCTTTGCTCTCAAGATTTAGCGTCATTATCTACTTAGTGAACGAGTGAACATCTACACAGATCATAAGAGCCTGAAGTACGTGTTTACTCAGAAGGAGTTGAATATGCGGCAGAGAAGATGGTTAGAACTCATGGCGGACTTTGACATCAACTTTCAATATCACCCAAGGAAGGTGAATGTAGTACCTGATGCTCTTAGTCACCAACCATTATCGATGAATCTCACCGCTCAGTGGAAGCTTCAACAAGATTTGCATCAGATGGAGATTGAAGTAATCATGCCAGGTAATGCTTCAAGTTTGATAAATTTACAAGTTCAATCAACCATTGTCAATCAGATCAAAGCAGCTCAAGCAAGCGATGCTAAGTTGCAAAAGATTAGAGAACAAGTGGAGAATGGACTCAGAACAGACTTCATCATCCATGAAGATGGATCTTTGTGATACGACAGCAGATTGTGTGTACCAAAAGGTCCTGTTCGGGAAGAGTTAATGAAAGAAGCTCACAGCTCTCCCTACTCAGTACACCCTGAAGGTACCAAAATGTACAAAGATTTACGTCAAAATTATTGGTGGCATGGAATGAAGCGTGAAGTAGCCAGAAGCGTCGCAAAATGCTTGGTGTGTCGGCAAGTAAAGGCTGAACATCACAGGACTGCTGGATTACTTCAACCGTTACCAATCCCATAATGGAAGTGGCAACACATCATGATGGATTTTATGACTGCTCTTCCTCGCAGCACAAAGGGTAACGATGTTGTATGGGTCATTGTGGATCGACTCACAAAGTCGGCTCACTTCATCCCATTTCGAGTTGGCCAATCAACTGAGACACTAGCAAAGAAGTACATGGAGGTAATAATCTAATTAAGATTTAAACTCTTCATAATGTATTATCTCTGATACCCATGAACTCATACAGGAAATTGTGAGACTTCATGGAGTACCGGTCTGCATTGTCTCCGATCGTGACACCCGGTTCCGATCGCAATTTTGGCAGAGTCTGCAAGCAAGCTTGGGAACAAGTCTGAACTTCAGCACGGCTTATCATCCACAAACAGATGGTCAGTCAGAACGAACTATTCAGATCTTAGAAGATATGCTCAGAGTGTGTATGTTAGACTTCAAAGGATCGTGGGAAGATCACCTACATCTTGTGGAGTTCGCGTACAACAACAGCTACCAAGCAAGCATAGGAATGGCACCTTTTACAGCATTGTATGGAAGGAAGTGTCGATCGCCATTAAGTTGGGACGACATCGGAGATTGGGAACTTCTTAGACCAGAGATGATAGTAGCGACTGTTGATGTGGTTCGTACTATCAAGGAAAGGATGCGCATAGCCCAAGATCGACAGAAGCACTGGGCTGATGCAAAGAGACGACACTTGGAGTTCCAGCCAGGAGATCACGTATTCTTGAAGATATCTCCGAACTGCGGAGTGATCCGATTTGGAATACGGGGTAAGCTAAGTCCGAGATATATTAGACCGTTCGACATACTCGAACGAGTCGGTGAAGTGGCATACCGCTTAGCACTTCCACATTCATTGGAAGGAGTGCATAATGTGTTCCACATATCCCAACTCAGAAGGTATGTGAGTGACCCCAGCCATGTTCTCGATCATTCCGAGCTCACGATACAGCCCGATTTGTCTTGTGAGCAACATCCTGTGGAGATCATGGATAGGAAAGTGAAGACACCTTGGAACAAGGAAGTTAACTTGGTTCGAGTGATGTGGAGGAAAGACACTCCAGGAGAGTCCACTTGGGAAAGGGAGGATGAAATGCGCACTAGATATCCACACATCTTTGTAAACTAGTTCTCAAATAAAAGTTGTAAATTTCGAGGACGAAATTTTTGTAAGGAGTGTAGACTGTAACAACTCCATTTTTAATGTATAAAGAATTGATTTAAATTCAATGTATACTTGGAGTATTTATTGTTGCTGATATCTCTTTAAGTATTTATTTCACTCCAAAATTACAAGAAGGAGCTTGTAGCTCATTGGTAATACCTTGCACTGCTGAACCAAGCCACCAGAGTTCAAATCCCATGCCCCACATTATTTTTTAATATTATTTTATTTTGATTTTTTTAGAATACCAACCGTTACACGTGCGTTTCTCACAAAATTCCTTCTACACATAAAAAGTTAGATGCACCATAAATCACCCAGGAGACCCCCACCCATCGACCCTCCGACTCGGCCCGACTCGGCCGAGTCGGCCGGACGGCCGAGTCGCCAACATAGAAGTTGAGCATCTTGACTTGGTCAACCCCCCTGCACACACTAAATTTCTAGATTGGTTACAGAGAGCACATTAAACCTCTTTTACTCCAAATTTTAATGATTTTTATATATTTTTTACATTTTTTAATTAAAAACCCTAACCCTAGCCTAACCCTATAAATACACCATCTACCCTCTCATCCTAAATTTCTGAGTCCACTCTCTCAAAAATTCCAAGAGAACTTTGGTATGTTGGAAACGTGCGAAAGGCGAAGCGCTGACGAAATCGGCGAAATTCCGGAGATCGTGCTAGGAGCTCTCAACGACGATTCGACGCACCGGCAAACCCCCTACTTCCCTCTCACTCTCTAGTGTTGTCCAAACCCGTAAGTCCCCCTTTCTATCTTTCTTTTCTCTCATAAAAATATGAATTTACAAAACCCGACGGAATCGGAAGAAATCCGATTTCCGGTTCGGTTTTCTATAAAATCTCACTTATCACCAATTCCATCATGCTTAAACATCTTTATGTTGACTATTAATCATTTAACAAACAATTTGAACAAGTTTTATCACATGAAATGATAACGTTTCCATTTATCGTACTTTTTTCACTTAAATACCACAACGTTTCGTTTTCACATTTAACCCCCTTAACATTGCTAAACCTTAAAGTAGATCACGAGGTAATGACCTACCTCCTCACACACTCATATGCAAACATAACACGCTACCTTGAAAACTTAGAATACGATAAAACAAGATTTTACAATTAAATACCATTTTCTTAATAAAACCTTTTCTAAAAGTTTTAGGTTGCTACACTTTTAAAACAAATATCTTTTAATAGGAAAAAACGATAAGTTGTGGAAATCGATCATTTATCTAAACCTGACTCTGTGGTGTCTAGGCTAGGCAAGTGAGCAAAGGTAACTTTAAAAGGCCCGTCTCACGATTCGTGAGCGGATCCCTCCTTCCTCACTTGTACTTACCTGGCTACAATTGGCGGTGAAGAGGCGATTTGAGACTTCTAACAACTTGTTGTTAGATCATTTAGTATTAGTCTAGCTGAAATAGAAAACCCTAAAACCTAAAATACGGAAAAATCGACTTTTGCAAATAAATACCTTTTACTTTAATAAAACCGTATTCTAAGGGTTAGTATTTATAAAATCTTTGCAAAGCGCCACTACAACCCATCTTTGGGGAACCCGTTAGGGATAGTACGGTTTATCGTGCACCATCGGGCTTAGTAGTGCAAGATTCAGACCTCCGCAAGGAGCATTCGGTCTCGAAAGGATTAAAATACGACATCTTAAGAAAATGAGACTTTTAAAATATAAAATATTTATTGAAATTATTTTTTGTATAAATATATGTATATGATCATTAAAAGATCTATTTTGTTATAATATAAATATTCCACTTTTTCTAAAAATCACAAGACTAAATTTTACATTAAAATACCATGAATTTCAAATAAATCAATATTACAGATAAATACCTTTATTTATGTAATTAGGATATTTTCACTAGAAATATCACAAAATAAAATTTCACTCATCATAATTATAAAGACGAATAATAAATACTTGGGGTATATCTTGAAAACTATACAAAAGTATTTTTACATAAAACCCCCTCAAGTTTTATAAATTACAACAAGGACCCTAGTAAAAATAATAGGACTTCGATTTACATTTCTTCTGTCCGACTCGGGTTTGAGTCTAATCATAATCCGACTTGAATATGATTCAAGTACTATATAAATCTATAATATTCCAACTCAATATGAACACATAAATCCCAGAATCCAGTTATCAATCTATACAACTTGACTGAATCAAACCATGGATATACATCCATTATCCCGTTATTCCATTTACCTGATTATGCAGTTACAAACTGTTTACTGATATCATGGTTTTAGTCAGTCATCCAACTTATACAATACAATATAACAATACAATCAAAACACTACGGGGTTTAAGGGATAGATTGGTGCGGAAGGTGTTAGAAGTGGCACGAGACGGTAAGATTAAGACACTTAACCTATATTCCGTTGCTGTTGTACCGTGGCTTAACGGTTCCTTGTACATTCTGTTTGCCCTGGTCTCTCGCATACTGAGACCCCTCTTGTATACACTGGCAGCCTTCCGTACCAAACTACAAATAACAGCGTGAACACAATATCCTACAATATTATACTTTAGAAGATACCTCTTATTCTGTAATTTCTAATTCTTCCTTATCTTTGGGACTTACCGAGCGACCTGTTCGCTGACGACATTCTATTTCTTTCTTCTTTGAATATCGTCAGGTGTTTTGGACCCGTCAGAGATCGAGCCCACCGGTGAAGACTTGGATCAGTTCCACGAAGACCCCGAGCTCTAGACATTGTACCTTATTCTATTCAGTATTTTTCATTTCCTGTTATTCCATTGTTTAGGCATCGCTTTTATTTCAGATGTATTTACTTTTCATGCATTGTACAAAAGTATGTTATTAATAAAGTTGCTGTTATTTTTATATCTCTTGTCTCTTGTGAATTACCTTTATATTGCTTAGATACGCTTAGCGTATTTACTTCACAGTAAATACGTAGCGGACCTCGTCGCATCCCCTTCGTCGTACACCGGGAAGCGGGGCGTGACAATTGCTTTAGTTTAAGGACGTTTCGGTTCGTCGTTAGTTTAAGGACGTTTCGGTCCGTGGCTAGTTTGAGGACATTGCGGTCTATTGTAGTTTAAAGACGTTGCGGTCCGTATTGGGATGTGCCCATCGGTTTGGGAGTGCACCAAAGAGTTGTTGAATGTCGGGGCCCTCCACCTCTCTGATGACGTTGAAGAATTACAACGACATGTATGAGAGGTGTGAAGAGATGTACCCTTGAACCAATTTCCAGATTGAGGGAAGATATGGGATGAATATCCGTCGGAAGATCATTAGTCATGTTTGGGACTAGGATCAGTTTAGGAAGACATGAGCACGGGGAACTCGATTGATTGAAGATCAAAGATGTTTTAATCTTAAGAAGACTTAGCCAACTTGAGGTTGGAGTTGACTTCGCATAGTGTTAAGCACTAGTATACGTTTAGCACTCACGTGTTCCCACGTGAGGTTCTGAAGCAGTGTTAAACACTAAATTTCTGTGGTCCTCACGTGAGGCACCTTAAAGCTGGCGTTGTTCATTGGGTTCAAGTCCCTGTTTACATATAAGTGTTAAACACTTAATTCTTGTGGTAATCACGTGTGAGTACGTGAGGCGCCCCAAAGTTGGGCACTGTATTTTTGGGTTTTACTTCCCTCTTCTTTTATAAGTGCTAAACACTTGGGCCCTATGGTGCTCACGTGCGGACACGTGAGGCGCTCCAAAGTGGGAGCTGTTTTTTGGGTTTTATTTCCTCCTTCATATAAATGCTAAGCACTTGATTGGGGGTCGCGTGGAAAATAAGTGACTGCCCTAAGAGGCACTTCTTGTTCATCTTTTAGGTGCTCGCGTGGGAAACACATGACTCGGTCTCAGCCATTCTTTTTTGTTTATCAGAGGTGCCCACGTGGGGTAACACGCGACTCAGTCTCAGCCATTCTTTTTTATTCATCAGAGGTGCTCACATGGGGAAACACGTGAGATTTCGTTATAGTGTTGAACACTAATGAATCACCAGTCTTTCCTTCTATGTGCATGAAGATTTTGATCTTATATTAACGATGCCGGGACCTGAATTTAGAGAATTTCAAGTCTCTTGTTTTATAAGAATTAAATTCTTTTTACAGGGTCAAACCCTAGTCTTATCAGAGGAATTAAATTCCTATAGACTTTTGTAAGAATTAAATTCTTTGAATTTAGTTCTTTCCCTTAAGTTTTTGAATCAGCATAACAGAATCTCCCCGATAAGAATTAAATTCTCAACTTATGGGGAAATCTGCTTCTGCAGATCTCAATCAGAGAAAGAACTAAGTTCTTTTTTTTTTGAAGGGTTAAACCCTTAAAAAGGCGAAGAAGTATAGGATAATCTCTGTATTTTCTTCTTACCTAGTTATTTTTGTTTAAGAAGAGGATCTTCTTCTTTTAGAGAATTGAATTCTCTTTCTATCTTTTTTCTCTTTTTTTGTATGTTGCTCTCTCTGTTCTCCTTTTTTTTAACTTGAAGTCTTGGGTTCTTTATATAGTGGAGAGAAGTTTATTAATTAGTTTTAGGAAATCTCTCATTGGGAGACTTCAATTGATTCGGGGGTTTTGCCCGCTGTTGAATCTTTGATCCAAGGGTTTCTGTCTTACAGAACATATTTTCTTGTTTCTTAAACAAGATTAGGAAAATATTTTCCTATACAAAATTTATTTTGTAGATTGGTGATTTTTAATCACCGTTGGATTTTTCATCCAAGGGTGCTTGGAGAGATAAAAAATATTTTCCCACTCATGGAATCTTTGATCCACCAACTTTCAGTTTAACAGAAAATATCATTTTCCATTTAAAAGTTCAATAGAATTTAATACTATCATCATTGGATCTTTAATCCAACGGTTCCTTGTTAAGTAAAGAAGTGCCCTCACGTGTTAAACACGTGGGGCTCATTAGCTTGGCAATTGTTTTAATTGCTGTGCCTATATGCGTTGCATATAGGCACTCACGTGTTAAACACGTAGGGCTGTTTATCCTAGGAATTGTCTTAATTGTTGTGCCTATATACGTTCCATATAGGCACCCACGTGTTAAACATGTGGGGCTGTTTTAGCCTAGCAATTGTTTTAATTGCTGTGCCTATATGCGTTGCATATAAGCACTCACGTTGTAACACCCGAGCCCGATAATACTATTTCTATTGCTAGTTGAGTGCTATACATTGCTCATTCCAATTATCCTGATTATTTGGTGTTTATTGCTAAATTATAACCGGTTAAGTCACTTTGGCACATAACAAATTTTAACACCTAAAATGAAATTAAAAATATCCATGTTGGCCTACTCGTCGCCACTAGTCGCGTGGTAGCGTCCGCGTGTCGAGATTTTATCCCGTTCGGCGAAACGGGCAAGTTTGGACGACTACGCGCGCGTGCAAGTGTCCGACTTGGGGGCATGCATTTTAATCATAAAACACCTCTTTTCAAAATTTGGAACCCGCTTAAAATCCTATAATTTGAATTTGGAACATTTGGGCGCAACCCGGGCGCGATTTGGAAATGTTTCATTTAGCGCCGAAAATGCCCATTTAATTAAATATTATAAAACCATAAAATATTATTCTGTTACAAATTATAACGTTAAAATCTCTTTTTAAAATCTTTTAAAATTTTATTTTACCTAACCCCCCCTTTCCAGCCAATCACGAGCTCATTTTCCCTCGTGGGCCCCGCCTCAATCTCCCTCTCTCTTTCACTAATCCCTCTCTCTCTCCTATAAATCTTTCTCTCTCTATCCCTATATATATATATACTGTTCCTCTTCTCCCCACGAGAAAAAACCCTAACCCTAGCCATCTCCTGCCGCCGCCGTCGACCTCCCCGCGACCTCGCCGTCGCCGTTCTCACCTCCACAGCCCAACCGCACCCCTATCTCCTCTCCTCCCTCCTTCCCGAGCCTGCAAACCCACCCCGACGCCACACCAGCAGGCAGGGTTCGCCGTCGCCGCCGCCTCTCACCGCCGCCGACACCAGAACCTTCCTCCCTTCACCCTCGTCCCGACCTCCTCGTCTTCCTCCTTCCCTCACAGGCCACGACTGAACCCGAGCCCCGTCGCCTAACCCTAGTTCGCCGGGAAACTTGCCGCCGATCCTCGCCGTCGTTGCCAGAGCCACCTCAGACCACCTCCTTCTCCCCTTGATCACCAGAGCAGGCCAGCAAACCCCATACTCACCGCACCACCCCTTCCAGAGAACCAAGAAGCTTTCCAGCCTTTGCTGCTCGCCGTCGCTGCCTCGCCGGCGTCCCATCGCCGTCGAGCCCGTCGTGGTTGCCCCTGGTGCTTCCCTGTAAGCATCTCTTTAACTTCCATTAATGCTAGAACCCCCTCGCTGGTCTTTGTTTACGTATATCGTGTTTGCTAACGTCGTCGCCTTTTGACTTTCGCCGGATTCCGGCCGTGCCGTCGTTTGGACCCGACGCTCCAGCAAAGTACTCTGGTCCGTGTGGTCCCGCTGTTCGCTGTTAGGACTCGATCCGTGGCCCGTGCACCCGTCTCGTGTTTTCCGCCGACATTGCATCCGTGCTTTCCGGTTTGCGAAACCGTCGAGGCAAGTATCTGAATACTTGCTTTAACATGCTAGTACACAAGATCAAGTCTTGCTATACACTTAATCATCACATTATTTATTATAACCACACAGCTATTAGTAATATCGATATCATATTATAACTTAGAATTGACAGTTACAATTATCCTTAACATTGAATCATTATAGTAGTTTCTTGTAATTAATCGGTCTACTATTAATCCATACTTTGACTAACTGAACTAATTAGATCGTCCTTGCTTTATTCGTTAAATCATCCATGAGACAATTATTATGCTTTAGTTTAAATTCATGTAGCTTCATTACTCTATGTTGTTGATATTGCTTCACCTTGTGACTATTGCACCCCAAGGGTGCTTGAACCTGTTAATAAAGATAATACAAAGCACCATTGTGATTAAGTGACTATTGTTGCTGTTTACTTTAAATTCTTACTGCTGTTACTTATTTGATTGTATACCTGTTGAGAGTACCCACTCGATCACATTACATATTGACCTGACTCTGCTGCACCTGACACATACATACTTATCGACTCAACCTGTGAAACATGACTTGACCTGTTACCTGATCTCCTGCCTAATGCCAACAGACCTGACTTGGGGTCCTCATGGACCATTCCTGTTGTCTATCCAGACAGACCTGCTTTTACCTGATTCTGTGTTGGCATTAGTCCTTGACTACTGAATACCTGACCTGACATACATAACTTGGGGGTATGGGGAAATCAAAGATGAACCTGACTTGTAACTCGACAGTTCACTACCTGTTCGAGTGTACACATTCCTGTTTTGTGCCTAGCGGCATGTCTCGGTGTCGGCCGAGAATATTGTGGCCATGATCCCGGGTATGTACGGGGTACTACCGAGTGTACACTTTCCTGTTTGTGCCTAGCGGCATGTCTCGGCTGCAGCCGAGAATATTGTGGCCGTGATCCCGGGTATGTACGGGATACTATTGAGTTACATCGACGATTCATCAATTGATTTCAAAGACTATAGAGTAGAAACCTGATAGGACAGTTTAGTTACCACGGCACATTACCCTGCACTGTTATTTCTTAGTACTGCTTTATTCATGTTCATACCTGCATTGCTTATTACCATGTTTATATTATATTATTTGGTTGACATGACGCGCTGACGTCTGGGTTTTGCATGGCCCAGATCCCTTACCACTGTCGACGACCGAGCAGGAGTACTTCAGCCAGCAGGCTGAACTGTGAGTCCTTAGTGATTAGTTGATTTATTTCATTTCATTTCCAGATGTGAGCCCGCATTATGGGACATACTGTTTATTTATTGTATTGGATCATTTGCTTCCGCACTATTGTTTATTGACTCTTGTTATTATGGATTTGGACATATGTTAGATTAGTTTATTTATATTGTTCTTGATATCTTTACAACCGTAATGTGACTGTGGATGGATACTTCCTACCCACAGGTAGCATGGTTGGCTATGTTACGTGCCCAATCTTGCGTGCTCTGGGAAGCGGGGCGTGACACACGTGTTAAACATGTGGGGCTGTTTTAGCCTAGCAATTGTTTTAATTGCTGTTTTAGTGAGGAACTTTCCTTCATCCCTTATTTATAAGGGAACAAATGCCCCCCAGTATTGCTTTCACGTGGCTTGCACGTGAGTGCAACGCTGTCTATCCCCACAGCCGTTGGATTGCCTAGGGAAATGGGATGATGAACCGCTCCCCATCATGTCTTATAAATGCAAGGCTTTTGCTTTTGGGAAGCCACTGTTCTTTCATCTTCTTCCTTACTTGATTTCCTTGAGAATTTAATTCTCTTCTTCAGAGTTTAGTTCTCTGCCCGCTGAGATCTCAGAGTTAAACTCTGTTAAAACTTTCTTTGGGTAGGGATCCTGACCACCATTTGTCACTTCTAGGATCCTGACCACCATCCGTCGGGTTTTATAATTTCGTATTTTAGAGAATAAGAAAGAGGGATAGAATGGGACTTACGGGTTTCGATTAAGCAAGGGAGTGAGGGGGGACAAAAGGGGTTGTCGAGGCGTTGCTTCGTCGCCGGTTGTTCCTCAAAACGTCGCCGGAATTTCCGCCGGAATTTCGTCGGAGGTTCGCCGCGAACTTGTTTTCAAAGTACACAACTCTTGGAAAAATTTTGAGAGAGTGAGCTTAGGGTTTTGGGATGAGAGGGTAGGGGGTGTATTTATAGGGTAGGCTAGGGATAGGGTAGGTGAAGGGTTTTTAATAAAAAATTTGTAAAAAAGTGTGAAAATTATTAAAAATTGTATTAAATGGGGGATAATTAAGTCTCAGGAACCGATCCAATAAATTAGAGTATGCAGGGGGTTAGAGAAGGCGAAGAGGCGAACTTTTGGTGTTGGAGACTCGGCCGTCCGGCCGAGTCCGGCCGGCGGTGCCGGCCCGAGTAGGCCGGTCCGCCGGCCGTCTCGGCCGAGTCGGGGTCGAGGAGGTGGGGGGTCTCGTGGGGTAAGCACTAGTATATTTACTTTTTCAAGTGTAGTTCAAGTTTTGTGAGTTATGGTGTTTGGACTGTTGGGCTTCCAAAGGATTTAAAACAAAAACAATATAAAAATAATATGGGGCAGGAGATTTGAACTCTGGTGGCTTGGTTCAGCAGTGTAAGGTGTTACCAATGAGCTACAAGCTCCTTCTTGTAATTATTGTGGGAAAATAAATACTTAAAGTGGTAACAGCAACATTAAATACCCCAAGTATACTTCAAATTTAAATCAATTTTATGTATACAAAATTGGAGTTGTTACAATCTACCCTCCTTACAAAAATTTCGTCCTCGAAATTTACAACTTTTATTTGAGAACTAGTTTATAAAGAGGTGAGGATATCTTGCACGCATTTCATCTTCCCTTTCCCAAGTGGATTCCCCTGTAGTGTCTTTCCTCCACGTTACCCGGACCAAGTTAACTTCCTTGTTCCGAAGTGTCTTTACTTTCCTGTCCAGGATCTCCACAGGCTGTTGCTCACAAGACAAGTCGGGATGTATAGTGAGCTCGGAATGATCGAGAACATGGCTGGGGTCACTCACATACTTTCTAAGTTGGGATATGTGGAACACATTATGCACTCCTTCCAATAAGGGTGGAAGCGCTAAGCGGTATGCTACTTCACTGACTCGTTCGAGTATGTCAAACGGTCCAATGTATCTCGGACTTAATTTACCCCGCCTTCCAAATCGGATCACTCCGCGGTTCGGAGATATCTTCAAGAATACGTGATCTCCTGGCTGGAACTCCAAGTGTCGTCTCTTCGCATCAGCCCAGTGTTTCTGTCGATCTTGGGCTATGCGCATTCTTTCCCTGATAGTACGAACCACATCATCGGTCGCTACTATCATCTCTGGTCCAAGAAGTTCCCTATCTCCGATGTCGTCCCAACTTAATGGTGATCGACACTTCCCTCCATACAATGCTGCAAAAGGTGCCATTCCTATGCTTGCTTGGTAGCTATTATTGTACGCGAACTCCACAAGATGCAGGTGATCTTCCCACGATCCTTTGAAGTCTAGCATACACGCTCTGAGCATATCCTCCAAGATCTGAATAGTTCGTTCCGACTGGCCATCTGTTTGTGGATGATAAGCCATACTGAAGTTCAGACTTGTTCCCAAGCTTGCTTGCAGACTCTGCCAAAATTGCGATCGGAACCTGGTGTCACGATCGGAGACAATGCAGACCGGTACTCCATGAAGTCTCACAATTTCCTGTATGAGTTCATGGGTATCAGAGATAGTACATTATGAAGAGTTGAAATCTTAAATAGATTATTACCTCCATGTACTTCTTTGCTAGTGCCTCAGTTGATTGACCAACTCTAAATGGGATGAAGTGAGCCGACTTTGTGAGTTGATCCACAATGACCCATATAGCATCGTTACCCTTTGTGCTGCAAGGAAGAGCAGTTAAAAAATTCATCGTGATGTGTTACCACTTCCATTCTGGGATTGGTAACGGTTGAAGTAGTCCAGCTGTCCTATGATGTTCAGCCTTTACTTGCTGACACACCAAACATTTTGCGACGCTTCTGGCTACTTCACGCTTCAATCCGTGCCACCAATAATTCTGACATAGATCTTTGTACATTTTGGTACCTCCAGGATGTACTGAGTAGGGAGAGTTGTGAGCTTCCTTCATTAACTCTTCCCGTACAGGACCTTTTGGTACACATAATCTGCTGTCGTATCTCAAAGATCCGTTTTCATGGATGATGAAATCTGTTCTGAGTCCATTCTCCACTTGTTCTCTGATCCTTTGCAACTTAGCATCACTTGCTTGAGCTGCCTTGATCTGATTGACAATGGTTGATTGAACTTGTAAATTCATCAAATTTGAAGCGTTACCTGGCATGACTACTTCAATCTCCATCTTATTCAAGTCTTGTTGAAGCTTCCACCGAGCGGTGAGATTCATTGCTAATGGTTGGCGACTAAGAGCATCAGGTACTACGTTTACCTTTCCTGGGTGATATTTCAAGTTGATGTCAAAGTCCGCCATAAGTTCTAACCATCTTCTCTGCCGCATATTCAACTCCTTCTGAGTAAACACGTACTTCAGACTTTTATGATCTGTGTAGATGTTCACTCGTTCACCAAGTAGATAATGGTGCCAAATCTTGAGAGCAAAGATGATGGCTGCCAACTCCAGATCATGCGTCGGATAATTGCGCTCATGAGTCTTCTGTTGTCTTGAAGCATAACCCACAACCTTACCGTGCTGATGTAGAACACATCCTAATCCCTTACCGGATGCATCATAATGCACTTCGAATCCTCCAGATTGATCCGGTATTACGAGAATAGGTGCATATGTCAACCTTGACTTAAGTTCTACGAAAGCTTGTTCGCATGCTTCTGACCACACAAATTCTTCATCTTTACGTGTGAGTTTGGTCAGGGGTGTTGCTATCTTTGAAAATCCCTCATTGAACCTTCTGTAATATCCAGCTAAGCCCAAGAAACTCCGAATGTCCTTCACTGACTTTGGTGTAGGCCATTCGCTAACTGCTGAAACTTTTGCTGGATCCACAGAAATTCCTTCTCCTGATACGATATGTCCAAGAAAACCAACTTGCTTTAGCCAAAACTCGCAATTGCTGTACTTGGCATAGAGCTTGTGTTGTCGAAGAGTTTCCAGGACAATTCGTAGGTGTTCTGCATGCTCTTTCCAACTCTTAGAATACACCAGGATGTCATCGATGAAGATGACAACAAACCTGTCTAAGTACTCCCGGAAAACTTGATTCATTAGGTTCATGAATATTGCTGATGCATTGGTCACTCCAAATGGCATCACTAGAAATTCGTAATGTCCATAGCGAGTTCTAAAAGTTGTTTTGTGAATATCAATTTCCTTGACCTTCACTTGATGATAACCTGAACGAAGATCCAATTTAGAGAAAATACAAGATCCACTTAGCTGATCGAATAAATCATCGATGCGCGGGAGTGGATACTTGTTCTTTATAGTGACTTCGTTCAAGGCTCTATAATCGATGCACATTCTGTATGAACCTTCCTTCTTCGTCACCAATAGTACAGTTGCTCCCCAACTTGAAGTGCTGGGACGAATCCATCCTTTCGCCAATAATTCGTCCAACTGTGTTCGGACTTCCTTCAAACCTTCCGGACTCAGTCTATAAGGTACTTTGATTACCGGTTGGGCTCCTGGTACTAAATCAATACTGAATTCAAGAGCTCGATCGGGAGGCAAACCTGATATATCGTCAGGAAATACATCGTCGAACTCTCGAACTACCTCTGGTCTTAATTCTTCTTCCGCTTGAGCTGCTGCAACTACTGCTTCTCTTGGCTTCGCCTTGTAGGTACTTGGCTCCAGGGTATGGTCTCCGCTTTTGAAATAGAAGACCGGATGGTCTGGAATCTCGAATACTACCCTCCTTTGACGACAGTCGATGGTAGCATAAAAAGTTCCAAGCCAATCCATTCCTAGAACCACATCGAAGTTCGGTATGTCCAGTACTTTGAAGTCAGCATAAAACTCTCTGCTGCAGATGACGACTGGACACAAGCTGTATCCCATGGTTGCCTTTAGAACACCATTTCCGGAACTGACATTCCAGCTGGATACAAGCGGTGAGACTGGAATCGCATGGGTTCGGACGAACCTTTGCGACATAAAGCAGTGCGATGCTCCAGTATCAAACAGTGCAAGTGTAGGTAGTGAGGCTACTAGGATTGTACCTAAGGTATGTGGGATATGTTTTAGGTATAGGGAAAGTGTGTAGATAATCAAGACTAAAAGATAAGTTTGAGAAGGAAAGTTTACCAGTGATGACATGGCCAGTGGCCTCAGCTTCTTCCACGAACATCGTGAAAGCCTGGCGCTTTGGTACATTCCTCCTGGCCTGAGGAGCATTCCTCGGAACGTTCCTTTGAGCTTGATGGAACTGATGAGGAGGTGCAGCTTGTGGTCCTCTGGGTGGTGCAGGTAGTGCAAGTCTCGGAGCGGGTGCTTGGATGGCTCGGCGCTGTGGGTAATTGTTTGCTGGCCTGGGTGCAGCAACTGGGTTTTGCCTTTGGGGACAAGACCCGATATCATGAGTAGCTGAGCCGCAGACTAAGCAAAGACGGTTGGCTCGACGGCAGTCTTTCATCATATGTCCAGCTCTCTTACAGTAAGTACAAAAGGCTGGGCTGGGACGATGGTTCGGTACTCCGGGCCGCCTTGGCACAAAAAGTGGCCTGGACGAGGCTCCACCTGCCATCTGGTTGGCAGGGCTCTTAACACCCGCAGACTGTGGTCTGCCCCTTGCTTTTATCACTGCCTCATAACTGCGGGCATCTTCCAGAGCATCCTCATGAGTCAGAAATTTTCCTGTGGCTAGAGCGGCCTGAATCTCTGTGTCCAAACCTTGTTGAAAACGACGGGCTCTGATCTCGTCCGTCGGTATCAAATGTGCCGCGAATCGGCTTAGCATGGTGAATTCAGCGCCGTACTCATCTATTGATTTGTCCCATATCGATCCTTGTTGTAGATGAATGATCCGCTGCTCCATAGCAAACCTGGCTGTCACAGGGAAGTATTTAGCGCCGAACTTCTCGCGAAAAGTCTTCCATTAAATATGCTGTACAAGACGGCTTTCTTCCGCCTTCCACCAGTTGCAAGTATTGTCCGTGAGCTGTAGTTTCGCCACACGGACCCAAGCTATGTCTGGAACTTGAGCTGCTACCAGATCATCTTCTATGCTTTGTGCCCATTCCTCAGCTTCAAGTGGGCTTCCCTTTCCGGAGAACTGCTTGAGATGTAAAGCCCTGAATTGCTTTACCCCCGGTGCGTCAGTCTCGGGACGGTTCAGGAGTTGTTGCTGTCCCTCAAGAAGGCTGCGGATCGCCTCGAGTAGCACTATTTGCTCGGTGGGTGGCGCAAGAACAGCTGGTGTGAGAGGTAGTGCTGGAGTTGGAGGTGTGTTGTTGACATTAGTGCTGGTGTTGTTCGGGGAATCTATAACCCTGAAGAAAAATTTGGGTTAGGACAGATTCAAGTACATGAAATGATAAGATTCAAGGAATATGAAATTTCAAGATTCAAGGAACATGAATTATAAAGATTGTTTTAGTTGCTGGTTCTTGTGTTATATTGCTTAGGTTGTTCACGCAGAACAGAACTGCATGATAGGGATTCATAAAACTCTGACCTGCATGGGCCACCAACAAAACTGTCACGCCCCGCTTCCCAGTGTACGGCGAAGGAGGCGCGACGAGGTCCGCTACATATATACTCAGAAGTACATACGCTAAGCGTATCTAAGCAATATAAAATAAATACACAAGAAACAAGATATAAAAAGAACAACAACTTTTGTTTATTAACATTCTTTGTACAATACATGAAAGGAAATACATCTGAAATAAAAGATGCCTAAACAGTGGCATAACAGAAAATGAAAAGTACTGAATGGAAAAGTGTACAATGAAACTAAAATGCTGGATCTTCGGCAAACTGCTCCAAGTCTTCTGCAGATGGCTCGATCTCTGTCGGGTCCAAACCACCTGATGACATTCAAAGAAGAAAGAAATAGAATGTCGTCAGCGAACAGGTCGCTCGGTAAGTCCCAAAGATAAGAGGAAAGTAGAATAGACAGAATAAGAAGATATCTGTTAAAGTTGTATAATATTGTTGTAATGTTGTGTTAACGCGCTTGTTTGTAGCTTGGTACAGAAGGATGTCAGTGTATACGAGAGGGGTCTCTATATGCTAGAGACCAGGGCAAACGGAATGTACAAGGAACCGTTAAGCCACGGTAAAATAGCAACAAAATATAGGTTAGGTGTCTTAATCTGACCGTCTCGTGCCACCTTTAACACCTTCCGTACCAATCTATCCCTTAAACCCCGCGATGTCTTGTTTGTATTGTTATCTTGTAAATTTTATTGATTGTAAGATTGATTGACTGACCGACCGAAACCATGATATCAGGAACCGGTTGCAACCGTAGGGTCATGTAAATGGAATGTTGAGAATCATGTAAAAGGAATATATCCATGGTTCGGTTCGGTCAAGTTGTATAAATTGATAATTGAATTCATGGATTCATGTGTTCATATTGAATTGGAATATTGTAGATTGTAGATTGACTTGAATCATATTCAAGTCAGATTAATCAGACTCAAGCCCGAGTCAGACAATCAGAAATGTGAATCGAAGTCTTATAATTTCTAGGGTCCTTAGGGTAATTTATAAAACTTGAGGGGGTTTTATGTACAAATATTTCTATACACTTTTCCATAATACACCTCAAGCATTTGTTACTCGTCTTTAGGATTGTAATGAGGGTGGATTTTATATTGTGTCATTTCTAGTGAAAATGTCCTAGTTTTTATAAATAAAGGTATTTATCTATAATATTGATTTATTTGAATTTCATGGTATTTTAATGTAAAATTTATTCTTGTGATTTTTAGAAAAAGGTGGAATATTTATATTATAATAAAATAGACATTTAAATGATAAATATACATATTTTTATACAAAAATAATTTTAATAAATATTTTATATTCCAAAAATCTCATTTTCTTAAGATGTCGTATTTTAAACCTTTCGAGACCGAATGCTCCTTGCGGAGGTCTGAATCTCGCACTACTAAGCCCGAGGATGTGCGATAATCCGCACCATCCCGAACGAGTTCCCCAAAAATGGGTTGTAGCGGCGCTTTGCAAAGATTGTAAAATACCAATCCTTTAGAAAACGGTTTTATAAAGTAAAAGGGTATTTATTTGTAAAAGTGTCAATTTTCCGTATTTTAGATTCTAGGGTTTCCTAAGTCAACTAGCCTATTTCTAAATTGTTCCCCTCCGAATGGCGGCCGAGACTGAACGTCTTGCCTGAGATTCGGGACAGATGCTATTTGGTTTTATCCGTCTACCTCTCCGAAGATGCCATTATGGCACCGTGTATCGGAGGTTTAGACGGATGCGGCCGATGTAGCAGACTTCGTCAGATTCCCCCTCACTTGAGGGGGTTTTGATTGTGGGGACGCTCTTCCCTGTAGGCGCAAGCCCCTGCAGTTAATTACGCTACCGTATCGCGGTAACCACTTTCTCCTTCTCCAAAATTTCACTTCATGTCGTATGTGTTTGTTTTGTTTGTAGTTGCCTGTGGATTGTATACGGAGACTAAGTGATGCCGTCGCCCGTAGGACGTGGATTATTCCAAATCCGTATTTACTTAGATTTGGGTTTGGGGTTTTAGTTTAAGGATACGTTACTGTATTTGAGGCTAAGATCAACTTAAACGTTCGTTAAGGATACATTAGTCTGATTTGAGACTAAGATCAACTTTACGGAAAGAGCATTTAGGGGCTCTATTGTTCCAGTTTTGGGGCGTAGTGGTCCATTTAATATATGGCCGTTGGGACCCGTCACCTCTCTGACGACGTTGAAGGATTACAACGACAGGTGTCAGAGGAGTTCGGAGATGTACCCTTGAACCAAAGTTGATTGGGGGTTTTATAGTCCAATTTAGGACTAAAGTCTGTTTGAATGTTTAAGGATACGTTAGCCATATTTGAGGCTAAGATCAACTTAAACAGGATCGTTTAGATCCAACAAAAGAGCGTTTGGGGGCTCTATTGTTCCAGTTTAGGGACTTAGTGGTCTATAGGTAGTTTAAGGACATTGCGGTCCATTGCCAGTTTAGGGACATGGTGGTCCATTTCCAGTTTAGGGACATAGGGGTCCATTTCCAGTTTTGGGGATGGATATTAGTTTAAGGACGCATAAGTCCATGAGTTTAAGGACCCAATAGTCCATATAGATGTGTTTAAGGACGCATTAGTCCATTAGTTTAAGGACGCATGAGTCCATGGGTTTAAGGACCCCACAGTCCGTATGGGTGTGTTTAAGGACGCATTAGTCCATTAGTTTAAGGACGCATAAGTCCATGGGTTTAAGGACTCCACAGTCCGTATTAATGTGTGGTTGTCGGGACCCGTCACCTCTCTGACGTCGTTGAAGGATTACAACGATAGGTGTTAGAGGAGTTCGGAGATGTACCCTTGAACCGGATGTAAATTGATTTAAGGGAGCAGCCGTGCTCAGTCAATTTAATTTGAGGACTTACGGCCATGATTGGGCTAAGTCCAGTTGAGAATATTCAACGTTTTTATCTTTGGCCTATTAGGCCTGTGCTAGGGCTTTGCCCCTGTTTAATAATGCACTGCATTTTCTTTTGGCCTGCTAAGCCTTTTGATTTGGGCTCTATCCCTTTTAAACGATGCATCTGTTTTTGTTTGGGCTCTGCCCTTTTAAAGTAATGCATTGCATTTTATTTTTCCTGTTAGGCCTTTTTTAATTAGGCTTGGCCCTTCTGTAAATAATGCAGTGCATTAATCAAACTAACAGTGGCCATGTGGCCTGTCAGGCGCTTTGCACCAATTATTGAGCGCAAGCGCATGTGGAGGTGACACGTGTCACGCTCTGGTGAGCGCAAGCGCAGTGCGCTGCGCTGTTGCGCTGCTGACACGTGGCGCGCTCAAGTGAGTTGCGCCAATTTCAGAGAGCAATGCTCTATCTTAAAAGCGCATAGCGCAAGTGGTTTTTGGAGCTGACACGTGGCGCTCTCTGGTGGCTTGCGCCAACCCAAGAGCGCAACAGTGCAGATTTTCAAGTGCAAGGCACTGTTTTAATATCTTGATCCAATTTTGGATTCAAGAAAAGAATCTTTAAGATTCCAGAACCAATGGTTCATAAAAAAGGCAATGCCTTTGTTATTATTATATTTTTATATTGAAGATCCTTGATCTTGTTTTTAGATCAATGATCTTTTCAGAAGAAATTCTTCTTTTTTATTCAAAAGTTTTACCTTTCTCTCGTTTTGAGTTCTTCTCAGAGTTCTTTAGAGGAGTTCTCTCTTTGTTTCTGTGTTTTTCTATCTCTGTGTTGTGTTTTTTTTTAGACTTGGGGTCTAGGGGCCTTTATATAGTGCCGATTAGTTTGTTAAATTAGTTAAAGAGATCATTCTCTTCCCTACCGTTGGATCTTTGATCCAAGGGCTTCTGTTTTACAGAAGACATTCTTGTTTTAACAAGATCGGAAAGTTCTTACTAGAATTTTAATTCTGTTTGGCGCAAACGCACCTGCACTTGACATGTGTCGCGCAGCGCAGGGTGCAGTGCAACTGCGCTGCCACGTGTCATGCAGCGCGGAGCGCAGCGCAACTGCGCTGACACGTGTCGCGCTGCGCAGAGCGCAAGTCAGCTGAAGCGTTGCTTCTTTTATAGAGCCTTGCTCTGATTGAGTGCGCTGCCTTGGGTGCTGCGCTCCCTGCGCTGGCATGTCTGATTTTGACACGTGGCGCTCCGCACGCAGCGCAGGGGATCTGAAGCGTTGCTTCATTTATTTTAATTTTAATTTTTACTTTAATTTTCAAAACAGAGCTTTGCTCTGATTGGGGGAAACAGAAGCGTTGCTTCGTTTCCCGCCTTGGAATTTGAACAGAGCTTTGCTCTGAAAGGGGTAAACAAATGCCCCCCACCGTTGCGCTTACGTGGCCCCAAACGTGAGCGCAACAGTTGCAGAATTCCAACCGTTGCGGCAACTTTTGGAAGTTGAAAGGGTTCTCAATGCCTATAAATAGGACCTTTGGTCCCTCAACAGATGATTATCATCTTCAAAAAATTTTACTTTCAGAATCTTAGAGCCTTGCTCTTTATTTTCAAGAACTCTAAGAGTTAAACTCTTAAAACTTTTAGGTAAAATTTTTAATTTAAATTAAATTAATTTTCATTGACAGAGCCTTGCTCTCAATAGATCTCTGAGCTAAAGAAAACCCATTTAGGGTTTCACTTAGCAGAGCTTTGCTCTAAAGGGGTCCAAAGAGAACTAAGGAGAACCCTATTAGGGTTCCATTAATAGAGCTCTGCTCTCTAAAATATTTTCCTTGTATTTTCTCATTTCATTAATGGAGCTTTGCTCCTTCCAAATCATATGAAGGAACTTTTAAGATGCTATTTCATGGATCTTGGAGGTTTTAAGATGGAATTTTATTCCTCGATACATTATATCGTTTTGCTTAATCAGTCTTTCTGATAATTTTGTTGATTCTCTTTCACAGAAACAATGGACGCCCACATGTACGATCTTGACGAGATCATCTCTTACGGGGACATCCGCCAACTTGGCCGTTCTCAAAATCGAGAGTTCACAAACGCGGAGTGTGCTGAAATCATGAGCCGCTTCGACGCATATAACGGTCAACTGCTTCCCCGACGTTCCTCCCTCCTGAAGCTTATCGTGGGAGCCATCTGGGAAGCGCTTCCCCTATTCTGTTCCGGTGTGCCGCTTAGGGCGTTGGATGCCGCCGAGGATAAGGTGCACTCGGTGTACCTGATGAACTTAATCTCGAAGAGACGGCGAGGCAATCTTGTCGATCTTTTGCACCAGGCTTTTCAACAGTCCGCCATTCTTGCTGCCTACCGGAGGGTGGAGGACATCAGTGGGGATCCCGATGCCCGTGCCCGCGAAAGGAAGCACACCAGGATGGTTCGCCAAGCCTGGAAAGTCCTGGACAAGGTCACTTTCGAGTTCCTCAATCCCTGTTCAGGATCTGAGGTCTTTCCATTGTAATCTTTTGGATAATGTCTTTGTTTATTTCTTTATGATTGTAAGAACCCTTTGCAATATGAATGGAAAATTTCTATTTCAGCTTGTCTTATTTCTTGTTCCGAGTCTTTTGCACATGCATGAATGAATGTGTCTCGAATGCTTGATCAAATGCACATCGGATGTTCTTTCTGTTGCTTTCTTCTTTCTTTTATTCTCAGCATGCTGTCTTAATAAACATGGTTGACAGATAATAGAGTAAGCATCTTGGTTTCTTCAAGAGATAGCGATGGTTTAGGCCGCAGGTTCAGATCTGCTGCCTAAGATTTTTCAACTCTATGAGCCGTGAGGGTCTCATAGAGACTTTTCTCCCTACGGATCGAGAGGATCTCGTAGGTGAATTTTCTCCTTAGGAATCGTGAGGATTCCTAAGTGTGTTTTCTCTTATAAGTCGTAAGGATCCTATAAGAGAATTTTCCCTCTTACGAGTCGAGAGGACTCGTAAGCGGTTGTTTCCTCTTTGTCGAGATTCGACTTTGGAGAGTGAGACCCGTGAATAGTATGCAAGAGACCGTTTTAGACCGACTTGCAGGGTCCCAGTACTTAGGAAACAAGTTTTTTTTAATCCCTGCTGCCTAAGGCTTTATCTTGCAAGTTGAGACGAATCGGGAAGTCCTCACGAAGACACTAATTTCCTCACGAGTCGAGACGAATCGAGCAGCTCTCGTCAAGGACACTGATTTCCCTGAGTTGAAGTATTTTGCCGAGGACGCTGGTTTCCTCGAGGTCGAAACGAATCGAAGTATTCCCGCACAGACACTGGTTTCTCTGCAGGTCGACACGAATCAAGAAGCTCTCATCAAGGACGCTAGTTTCCCTGAGTTGAGGAGGTTGCCAAGGATATTGATTTCCCTGGGGTTGAAATGAATCGATGTATTCCTGCAAAGACGCTAGTTTCTCTGCGGGTCGACGCGAATCAAGATGTTCTCGTCAAGGACACTGGTTTCCCTGAGTCGAAGTATTTTGCCGAGGACACTGGTTTCCTCAGGGTTGAAACAAATCGGGGTATTCCTGCAAAGACGCTAGTTTCTCTGTGGGCCGACACGGATCAGGAAGCTCTCATCAAGGACGCTAGTTTCCCTGAATTGAGGTATTTGCCAAGGACACTGATTTCCCTGGGGTTGAAACGAATCGATGTATTCCTGCAAAGACGCTAGTTTCTCTGCGGGTCGACGCGAATCAAGAAGTTCTCTTCAAGGACACTGGTTTCCCTGAGTCGAAGTATTTTGCCGAAGACACTGGTTTCCTCGGGGTTGAAACGAATCGGGGTATTCCTGCAAAGACGCTAGTTTCTCTGCGGGCCGACACGAACCGAGGTGGTCTCGTCAAGGACACTGGTTTCCCTGAATCGAGGACGCTGCCAAGGACACTGATTTCCCTGGGGTTGAGACGAGTCGAGGTATTCCTGCAAAGACACTGGTTTCTCTGCGGGTCGACGCGAATCAAGATGTTCTCGTCAAGGACACTGGTTTCCCTGAGTAAAAGTATTTTGCCGAGGACACTGGTTTCCTCGGGGTTGAAATGAATCGGGGTATTCCTGCAAAGACGCTAGTTTCTCTGCGGGCCGACACGGATCAGGAAGCTCTCATCAAGGACGCTAGTTTTCCTGAATTGAGGTATTTGCCAAGGACACTGATTTCCCTGGGGTTGAAACGAATCGATGTATTCCTGCAAAGACGCTAGTTTCTCTGCGGGTTGACGTGAATTAAGAAGTTCTCGTCAAGGACACTGGTTTTCCTGAGTCGAAGTATTTTGCCGAAGACACTGGTTTCCTCGGGGTTGAAACGAATCGGGGTATTCCTGCAAAGAAGCTAGTTTCTCTGCGGGCCGACGCGAATCGAGGTGGTCTCGTCAAGGACACTGGTTTCCCTGAATCGAGGACGCTGCCAAGGACACTGATTTCCCTGGGGTTGAGACAAGTCGAGGTATTCCTGCAAAGACACTGGTTTCTCTGCGGGTCGACGCGAATCAAAATGTTCTCGTCAAGGAAACCGGTTTCCCTGAGTTGAAGTATTTTGCCGAAGACACTGGTTTCCTCGAGGTTGAAACGAATCGGAGTATTCCTGCAAAGACACTGGTTTCTCTGCGGGCCGACGTGAATCAGGAAGCTCTCATCAAGGACGCTAGTTTCCCAGAATTGAGGTATTTGCCAAGGACACTGGTTTTCCTGGAGTTGAAACGAGTCGAGGTGTTCCTGCAAAGACGCTAGTTTCTCTGCGGGTCGACGCGAATCAAGATGTTCTCATCAAGGACACTGGTTTCCCTGAGTCGAAGTATTTTGCCGAGGACACTGGTTTCCTCGAGGTTGAAACGAATCGGAGTATTCCTGCAAAGACACTGGTTTCTCTGCGGGCCGACGCGAATCAGGAAGCTTTCATCAAGGACGCTAGTTTCCCTGAATTGAGGTATTTGCCAAGGACACTGGTTTCCCTGGGGTTGAAACGAGTCGAGGTGTTCCTGCAAAGACGCTGGTTTCTCTGCGGGTCGACGCGAATCAAGATGTTCTCGTCAAGGACATTGGTTTCCCTGAGTCGAAGTATTTTGCTGAAGACACTGGTTTCCTCAGGGTTGAAACGAATCGGGGTATTCCTGCAAAGACGCTAGTTTCTCTGCGGGCCGACGCGAATCGAGGTGGTCTCGTCAAGGACACTGGTTTCCCTGAATCGAGGACACTGCCAAGGACACTGATTTCCCTGGGGTTGAGACGAGTCGAGCTATTCCTGCAAAGACACTGGTTTCTCTACGGGTCGACGCGAATCAAGATGTTCTCGTCAAGGACACTGGTTTCCCTGAATCGAGGATGCTGCCAAGGACGCTGATTTCCCTGGGGGTTGAAATGATCTTTGGTGGTCTTTCAGGTTTTATATGAGTTACCGTCAAAACCGTGAAGTTAGAAATTTGATCTTCGCTTCGTTTGCTGGCACTGCGTCTGCTGTATCGAGACGAATGTCACGGTTGTCTCCAGGTTGTTGGTGAACCGTCGAGATTTGGCTTCGCTTTCTGGCGGAGCCTGTTGGGAAGGTATGGTGCCCTCTTTGTTTGTGCCCTTGGATTGTATACAGGGATCGATGTGATCTCACCTGTAGGGCAAAAGTTTCATCATTTTTTTATTATTGCTTTATTTCCGCGATACTCTATCATTTCAGCTTTTATATCGCGAAGATCGCTATTGCCCAATCATTTCGGCTATTTTCCGTGGTGCCCAATCATTTCGGCTGTTTTGTATGCATACATTTTTACCTGCTGCTTTTTATTGCAAGTTGCCCCGTCATTTCGGCTATTTTGTATGCACGTATGGCTCGCTGATTTTTTTTATCGCGAGTGTGGAACTTGGAATCTGGTGCCAATCTCAGCATCAGCATCGCTACGACTGGAATATTGCCAGGAGCGAATCATCATTTGCCATGAAAGGACTTGGAATTTGATACCGATTTAGGCATCAGCATCGCTACAACTGGGATATTGCCAGGAGCGAATCATCATTTGCCTCTGTCGATGTTGAACAAAGGTGGCTTAGCAAACAGGGTTAGGATCCCGTCGACTAAGGCTTTTGACTTCATGAGCCGTAAGGGTCTCACAAAGGTATTTCTCCCTGCGAGTCGTGAGGATCTCGTAGGTGTGTTTTCTCCTTAGGGATCGTGAGGATTCCTAAGTGTATGTTCCCCTGTAAATCGTAAGGATCTTGCAAAAGGGTTTTCTCCTTATAAGTCGAGAGGACTTACAAGGGTTGTTCACTATATGGACATATCCCTAGCCACGGGTGGGACTTGGTTAGGGAAATATTTATTCGCGCCCGTGGATTGTATACAAGGGTCAGTATTGAGCCACTTGTAGGGCAATATCGAAGGTTGTGGAAGTTGCTTAAGCACAGGTTTAGGTCTTTGTAACTTAAGACTTTCAAATCTTATGAGTCGTGAGGGTCCCATAAGAGAGTTCTCCTTACGAGTCGTGAGGATCTCGCAAGTGTATTTTCACCTTAGGAATCATGGGGATCCCTAAGTGTGTTGCTCCCTTGTGAGTCGTAAGGATCTCACGCGAGTGGTTTCTCCTTACAAGGTCGAGAGGACCCTGTAAGTGTCTTTTAACGAGGTTGCGCCCTTCCGGGTTTTCATAAACACTCGCCGGTAGCCCTGCTGTTTTTACTCACGGAGCCCTTTCGGGTTTTCATCCGTGCCCTTTTTGCTTATGGACATACCGTTTTTTTTATCATTTTTTTAATTCTCTTTTTCCTAACGAGGTTGCGCCCTTTCAGGTTTTCACAAACACTCGCCGGTAGCCCTGCTGTTTTTACTTACGGAGCCCTTTTGGGTTTTCATCCGTGCCCATTTTGCTAATTGACATACCATTTTTTTTTATTATTATTAACATTTTTTTATTTTTTTTATATCGTCTTTGTGATGTTTCAATCCACCGTAGTTTATCGACATCTCGGTCAACAACTAGTTTTAGGACATAGTGGTCCGTCATTAGTTTAAGGACGTTTCGGTCCGTCACTAGTTTAAGGACGTTTCGGTCCGTTGCTGAAGAAGGCCGATTACTACTTACAGAGTTTGGGCTTAGGAAGATAGCGAGAGGACATTGTCATCGTTATCTATCATTGACCTAGGCTGTGGCTCATTAAGCGTAGTATTTCTTCAGAAAGCGACCGTTTATTAGCCTGAAAGGCCTTTCACCGTGCATATCCATGAGTAGATAGGCTCCACCCTGGTAGACCTTGTCTATGATGTACGGGCCTTCATAGTTCGGCTCGAATTTTCCCCTTTTAGCGCGACTGGGGATCATAGGTCTTTTGACCACTAGCACGAGTTCGCCTTGGCGGAATGTCCTCGGCCGGGTCAATCTTTCATATGAGCGCGTCATCTTTTCTTTATAAGCCTCCAGATTTTGTTGCGCTATGAGCCGGGTTTCATCAAGGGCATCAAGCTCCTCAAGCCGAAGGTGAGCATTTTCTTCGTCCGTCGGCTCGTAGTGGACTGCCACTCGTAAAGAGGGTAACTCTATCTCGAGGGGGAGTACTGCTTCTGTACCGAATACCAACGCGTACGGCGTTGTGTTCGTGGCCGTCTTGAACGTAGTTCGATACGCCCAGAGAGCTTCTTGCAGTCTCTCGTGCCAGTCCTTCTTATTTTGGGACACCGTCTTCTTTATGATCTTCGTCAAGGTCTTGTTGAAAGCCTCAGCTAAACCGTTAGCTCGCGGATTATAAACTGAGAAATACCTCTAGTCTATATTATGCTGTTGCGCGAAGCGACTGATCTTGTGGCTTCTGTAGGCTGGCCCGTTATCGGAGATGATCCGTCGCGGAGTTCCAAACCGATAAATGACGTGATTCTTGAAGAAATGGAGGATATTCTCCATCTTCACTTCCCTCAGCGGTACTGCTTCTGCCCATTTGGAGAAGTAGTCGGTCGTTGGCAGGATGAAACGATGTCCCCTGGACGATGCTGGTTCAATGGGGCCGACTATGTCAGTTCCCCACATCTCGAACGGCCAGCTAGCTATTGTCGGATGTAGTGGATTTGGATGCTGGTGGATGAAGTCCCCATGGATTTGGCATGAGTGGTATTGCTTCGCATATTCGAGGCAGTCCTGAATTATCGTGGGCCAGTAGTAACCCATCCGTTTTATCTTCAACTTCATCTTCGGGCCTGCTTGGTGAGAACCGCAGAGCCCGTCGTGAACTTCCTGAATGACCCTTCTCGCCTCGTCAGGTCCCAGGCATCTCAGCCACAAAGAATCAAATGACCTCTTGTACATAGTATCATTGACGAAGGCGAAAGACAAAGCTCGTTTCATAAGCTGATGTCCTGAGGACGCATCTTCGGGCGTTCGACGGTATTTGAAGTAGTCTATAAAGACTTCTCTCCAATCCTCAGCCTTTTCCCGGTCTTTTATTTGCAGGGTCGTCTGCTCAGTCGCTCCCTTTTCTTCGGATGATTCCGGAGATATTTCTGCTGGGGCAAGCACCCGACGGGTTTGTACCACGATTCTGACATCATCGAGGTTCTCGTCAGCCAATTCTTTAGCGAGCTTGGCCAACGCATCCGCTTTGCTATTTTCTGCACGCGGTATGTTTTCCAAAGTGTAGGAAGGAATTTGGGTCAACAGTTGTTGCACCTTTTCGCCGTACTTCACCAACTCTGGTTTGCACGTCTGGTAGTCGCCATTTACTTGACTAATGACCAGTTGAGAATCTCCTTATATGAGGCGGTTTTCAATTCCCATATCAATGGCGATCTCGAGGTCTGCTATCAAAGCTTCATATTCGGCTTCATTGTTCGTCCTTGGCTCTGTTAAGGAGAAAGCAAAGCGCATTATCCCTCCTTGTGGAGTTACGAAGATGATGCCTACCCCCGATTTGATTATAGGGGTGCTTTGTTTGCGCTTCTTCATGGAGGATGATCCATCAAAATAAAGCTCCCATCGGGTATCACCACCGTCGATCGTGTCAAACGCATGTTCGTCTGGCAGATCGCAATTCAGAGGAGAATCGGCAGGTATCGGATGTTCAGCGAGGAAGTCGGCAATGGCCTGGCCTTTCACTGCCTTGAGAGGCTGATAGGTTATCGAGAACTCCATCAAGAGTAGGGCCCATTTAGCGAGTCGCCCCCATCAATATGGCCTTCGACATCAAATATTTAAGGGGGTCCACATTCGAAATGAGACGGACTTCATGCGCCAACGCGTAGTGCCTGAGCTTTGTTATCGCGAAGATCAACGCCGGGCAGTGCTTTTCGATGGAGGAGTAGTTTCTTTCTGCCCCCAGAAAAACTCGACTTAAATAGTAGAGCGCTCTCTCCCTCCCTTGGTCGTTCTCTTGTGCCCATAATGCGCCTAAGGAACCATCGAGGGCTGTGGTACAAAGAATAAGAGGCTTTCCCTTAACTGGAGAAGCTAACACCGGCGGGTTCTGGAGGTATTGCTTGATCTCGTCCAGTGCGCCTTGGCATTTGTGATCCCAGACGAACGGGGTTCCCTTCTTCATCACGTGGCTGTAAGGACGACACTTGCCTGAAAGGTTGGCTATAAATCGCCGTATATACGCGAGCTTCCCTTGGAGAGACCGCAGCCATTTGAGAGTCCTTGGCGGGGGCATTTCCATGATCGTCTTGATCTTTGACGGATCTATTTCGATACCTCGGTGTCGGACGATGAATCCTAGGAATTTGCCTGAGGAAACTCCGAATGCGCACTTGAGAGGGTTCATCTTCAAGTTGTATTGTCGAAGGCGTTGAAATACGGTCTTCAGATGCTCGAGATGTTCCTCGTATGATCTGCTTTTCACCACGAGGTCGTCGATATAGAACCCGACGATTTCATGTATGAGGTCATCGAAGATCTTCGTCATGGCCCTCTGATAGGTGGCACCGACGTTCTTTAGACCGAAAGGCGTCACCTTGTAGCAGAATATGCCCAAAGGGGTCCGGAGAGCGGTGTGCTTCTGGTCTTTGGGATGCATCTTTATCTGATTATACCATGATGAGCCGTCCATGAAGGAGAAAACCTCATGAGTGGACGTATTGTCTATCATCAGTTCGGTGACTGGCACTGGGAAATTGTCCTTCGGGAAAGCTTTATTGAGATCCCGGAAGTCCACGCATATGCACACCGTCCCATTTTTCTTCATCACCGGGACGATGTTGGCGATCCACTCGGGATACTGAACCTCCTGGATGAAACCAGAGTCGATCAGTTTCTTGACCTCAGCATTGATACTCATCTCAAGCTCGAGCCGCATTCTTCTTGGGGCCTGTTTGACCGGCTTGATGTCCGGAGATATCGCCAATTTGTCCACAGCAATTTCTGGATCTAGTCCCGGCATTTCGGAATAGTTCCATGCGAAGCAATCTCTATGCTGCATAAGCACGTCTTTTAACGCAGCCACCCTTTCTTTAGATAGCAGCTCGCTGACGAATGTCGGTCGCGGGTCATTCGCCGTCCCCAACTCAATTTTCTTGAGGTTATCTGCGGTAGTATGTATTCCACCCTCCAGCTCTTTCGGTGCTGGTGGAAATTCCGAGATCACCTCATCGTTGCTGCTTTCGAAGCACCAGGGAAGGTCATCCATATTCTCGGGCTCTTCTTTTGATATTGTTATCATGTGACAAGTACGAGCTCGCTTCAAAGACCGATGTGGGTCTGGTTCTGCTTTCGTGGCTTTAGGTTCGTGCTTCTGTGGCGGCGTTACCCTCCAACTGTCAGATAGAGCGAACATGCCGAGCTGATACTGATCTTCAACCCAGTTCTTGAAGGTGAAGCAGTCTTCGAGAGGGTGCCCTATTACTCGGTGATAAAAGCAATAGTTTGGGTGTGAGACTTCGCCTGCTTGTTCGGGGTGTTTAGACTCCGGCAGTGTAAGCATCTGATATTTTATAGCTCGGTCAAGTATCTTCTTCGTCTTGTCCCGAGGAAAAGAGTATGCTCGACTCATCTTCTTTACAAGGGACAGATCTGGACCGCTCGATTCCCGCTTGCGTGGCTTCTTAGTCCCGCTTTGTTGCTGTCGAGCGCCTTTTTCGCTTTTCGACCTGTTTCTGCCTCTGCGTCGAGCCTTTTTTATAACAGGTTGACAGGGAGCGGCACTTTCATCTTTTGCGGCCTGTTGGAGGAGGCGTTGCATTTTGGCTTCTCATAGATGGCCATTTCGCGGTTGTGGTCGTCTCGGACTTTTTGACCAGCTTCCCTTATAAGCCTGTTCATTTATTCATCGAACGACGGACTGGGCACTTTTGCATCAGGAACTTTTACTGGTTCAGGATTAGCGTCCTCCCATTGAGCATCCGCTTCTTCATTGAAGTCATGCACGACGTAACAGTCGCGGAGTAACTCTCGTTTCTTGGACCGAATGTATCCAAGTCCGATTGTTTCCATCCTCCCACTAGGCAACTTGTGCTGAGTTCCGAGGACGTTCCAGACCCTGTCATAGAATTTGGCTTTTCGAGCGGTCTGTTTGAAGGATATCCCCTGGCGCTTCAGCAGCCTCTTCAAGCCTTCTGTATAATATCTGGGCAGACGGATGGGCTGAAGCCTATCAAGCGTAGGATCCGCGCCGTGCCAGATTTCTTTCTCCACTTTGGTTTCTTCAGAGCGGTAGAATAGAATTGCCTTTTCGCCTTTTTGCCTGGGAGGGGCATAGAACGTCTGCAGCTCCTCTACAGTGTAAGCATCGAGCGCACCCAGTTCTTTATGATGTTTAAGTGGAACCATGGCGACTTGTAGACTTTGCTCTTCGTCAGCGGATGTTTGTATTGAAGGTCGAGCGGAAAATATAGCATGAACTTCATCTTCCGAGTCACTGCCAAAGATCAACGTAGGAGTGGATGGTCCCGGTTTGTTGTATTAGGGCGGACCTGAATAAACCATCTCCTCTTCCTCCTCGGTATCAGTCCCGAAGACAGGGATGGTGGCGTTAGCCTTGTTCTCCGGCTTGTGACACCTCTCCGTGTCTTCGAAATCCGGTAAGAAGTATTTGGCATCTTCATATTTGCGGACCTCGTTCACGGAGAACGGGTTCAGTTCTCCCGTCACGGTATACTCGAAACCATCCTTAAAATATTTCATACTCTGATGCTGTGTAGAAGGGATGATGTTGTACTCGTGTAACCATGGTCGGCCGAGCAGAAGCGTAGCGTCTATGACGTGGAACTTAATGTCCGTGACGAGTAGCCTAAAGCGTAGCATCAGTATCAGAGACCCAAGAGTTCTTGAAGATTGGGAGTCGAACCCGGAGATGGTGATCTTGTCCCGAGTAAGGTGCTGGACGCTCATGCAGATTTCCTTTAACACCCGCACGTTGAGGAGATTAACGGAAGACCCATTGTCAACCAAGATTTTGCCTATCTTTATATCATGGCAATACCCTGAGACATAGAGGGGGCGATTGTGTTCGCACGTCCCTAGGAGAAAGTCTTCATCACTGAAAGTGACATCGGCCGTGTGCACTTCTTCCAATTCATCCTTCATCTTTTCTTCGGCGAGAAAAGCTTGGAATTGCTCCGGCTCCTGTAATACCTTGATTAATGAATCCTTTGCCTCTTTTGATAGTAAAAGGGCGTCAAGAATGCTGAGCTGCGAGGGTAGCTTCCTCAAATGCGCTAGAACGTTGTAATCCACCTTATTTTTCTTCGGCGGGTCCTTGGTGGCTAGCTCTTCCATGACTTGGTCATCTAAGGCGATATCCTCAGAGACCTTTTCTTTCCCTTTATCTTTTTTATTTGAGGGTCCGAGATTCTTTTCAGGTAGTGTACGATTACGCAGCCGGATATTTTCGCAGACCTTCGGCTCTTCTTCTTTTTCCGAGGTGGACTCTTTAAAGAGGGGGCTAAGAGCCATTTCCTCGTCAGAGTCGCTCCCGAACGTGAGAACTTGCGATCCCCCGGCATTAACCGTGCGACAATCACCGGTAGTTCTGTTAAGCCCCTCGGTCGTACCTTTCCGCTCCCGACGAGTTTTGCGCTTCTCCCGCTTGAAATGTTGCCGGTGAGCAACATATCCCTGCCACCATTTATTGAAAGCTTTGCACTCTTCGGTGGGGTGCGAAATCTTCCGATAATACAAGCAGTAGGAGGGTGTATTTCCGCTTCACCTGTAATGTTTTCTTCAGAGGATGGTAGATTTATACCCATTGATATGGCTTTAGCAAACCTTTTCCTCATCTTGAATTTTCTTCTATCTGCGGTAGACGTACTTTGCTCCAGCGGGAGTGTCTCAACTCTTTCGTCAAGTCACTGTCGCTTGGCCCTTTCAAATATGGCCATCTCGCGTTCCCGATCAGCGTTACTTTTCAACAAAGCTTCTTTGAGGAACGCGTCAATTGTTTCATCCGATGGCCCCAGAATTTCCGGTTTAGGATCTACCCCAGCTTCTCAGCGCAAGGAATTTCCTTATCGTCTGTAAACGAATGGGAAATCATATGACAGCTCGCCACGTATTCCTCGGATTCATCCGACGAACTCTCTCCCTCATCTTCCTCTTGAAAGACGTGATTGAGGAACTCCTGGAGTGTGATGGGAGTCCGTGCTATCTGGTTGTACTCCTCCAGTGTGTTAATCTGCTTTTGTAAGTCCGTGCGCTTGTCGCCGAGGCTTCACGGGCTTCTTGGATTTCTTCTTCTTCTTCTTTGAAGATCTTGACGGCTGGTTATGAGTGCTTGGGCCACCACCATCGATCTTTGGAGTTGGGCGCGGCTTCAACATCCCTTCAATGATCTGAGGTTCCAACAGGTTCTTCCACCTGATTGCTGGGCATGTTTGAAGATCATTCAGCATCCTCTTTGTTTTGGCTGATAGCACAATCTCCCATAGAGCTTCTTCAACGAGAGAGCACGTTGCCCCCGGCGTATTCACCCTTTTATGGGTGTGAGGCTGCGGCGGATTCACCTTCCATCTGTCGGACAATGCGAACTTGCTCTGTTGGTACTGGTCTTCAATCTAATTTTTGAAGACGTAGCAATCCTCGATCGGATGACCCAATACTCGGTGGTAAAGACAGTATTTGGGATCATTGACGTCGTTTGGATGCGAAGGACGTCTTTTATCCGGCAGATTTATGAGTCGGTTGCGCAATGCCAGCTCGAACAGTCTTCTCGTTTTATCTTGAGGAAACGAGTAAGGACGTCCTAGCCTTTCCTCAAGGGGTATGCGCAGACGCATATTATTTTGACGGACAGCCGGCTTCAAGTTGCTCGAATGTTGTTGAGCATTGGCGACAACGATCGCTTTTCCCTTCCCCTTCTCGTTTCGAGAGTCCGGCTTTGGAGGGGGCGGTCTATGGCCCATCTGGTCCATTTGAGCTAGCTTGTCGATCAGGGCCTGGAAGGTAGTCGGCTTGAAGAACATCATGAATTGGGATATGGTCGCCTGCGGATCGAGGGTTCCCACAAACATGCCTACAGCCGGAGCTTCTTCTATGTGTTGCTCGCATTTTGACCATAAGTTATGCCACCGTATCGTATACTGGACCCAAGTTTCTCCAGGCTTCACCCTGGCATTGATCAATGCCGTGATCGGGGTGCGTTCGCTGGCGCTTGCGAAACGCTGGGTAAACAGCAGCTCCATCTCCGCAAATGTCTTGATAGAGTCGTTTGGGAGCTCGGAGTACCACTCGAATGCAGTACCCGATAAGCTACCGACGAACTGGCGAAGCAACAATTTATCATCATCGCCGGTGTTGCCGCAAAGCGCTCTGAACTGGGCAACATGTTGGTGGGGATTACCCGTCTCCTTATAGACATGGAATTTCGGTATTGTATAGCCCGGTGGGTACTTTATCTGATCGTACCAGCTCGGATATGGTCGTCCTGTTTTTACGACCTGACCGGCTGCCTCAGTTGCCTGATGAACCCGTATCTGCTGAGCTATATATTCATCCAAGTCAGCTTTGGAGATTGTCTCCTCCTTGGCTGTTGACAGAGCCGGTGGAGGATTTGACGTTTCTCCCCTGTCGTCTTCAAGGACGATCGGAGGATCTTCAGTAGGAGGATCTTATTGAATCATCATACCCACCATGTCCTGGAACAGGAGGGCCATTCGCTTTATGTTGGCTGCTTGTTCCGCAGCCTCTTTATCCTTCTTTTCCAGTATCCTGCGAAGGAATTCAGCGTCAGTTTCTTGCTCCTGGCGTTGATTCGAGGACGCTTTGGGGCTTTCTTTTGGCCCAGTGAGTGCGGCCATCGAATTCATCATTTCTTGGAGCTTCTGCTGCTGCTCCTGAGCTTTAGTCACCGATCGCGTAAGCGGTCTATGACCTGTGGATATACGGTTGTCCTCTTTCCCAGACGCCATGTAGACGGTGTGTACCACAATGCCCCAGACTTAGGGCGTTTAGGTTCACCGCCTTTGGCATTTGCCGTAGGCGCGGGGATTTTCTCTGGCCTTCTTCTCTTGTGGGCTGTTGAAGTTGAGGGGGCCGTTGCAGCGGGCACCCTGGCAGTTGTCGTCCTTTGCTGTTTGACAGGACGGTTCTTTTCTTCTTGAACCTTCACCCTCTTCTGCCGGCGAGAGTGATCTTGGTCTATTACTGAGTTTTGAACCCTCCGCCAGACCTTATAAATTTTGGAGGAAAGCCGTTGAGGGGGCTGCTCCAGCTTTGTATCTGTAACACTCTCCACAGGTGGAGATCTTTTTAGCGTAGCAGTCGGAGAGTTCTTGCGTACCCTCCTTAGCGGTTCAAAGCTGTTCCCAGTTGGAACAGCCGCAATAACTTCCACCATCGGAGCCGGTGGAGTTAGCCCTGAGGGGGAGTTGCCCCCGGCCTTCCTTACTCGGCGCCGGTGGCGACGTAGAGCGTGTCGAGCTGTTGGGACTGGCTCGGCGATAGGGATAGTTTCGTCTTGCCCCCTGTCCGGATGAGGCGCTGCCGGTGCCAGTCTCTTAAAGACTGATATTGTCCTTTGAGTGGAGATGTTCAATCTGTCAAAGACAGACCTTCGAGCAGGAGCAGGAGTCAGAATGGTCAGCCTTGAAAAGACCGACTCTTTAACAGGAGAAGCCGCCTTGACGACTTCAGGAGCAGAGGTGGCTGTCTTCCTCGGGACGGCCACTTCAGGGTTCATGGGCTTCTTGGCGGGCCATCAGAGTTCTGGTTCAGCTTGGTAAAGACAGAGGCTGCCGGCTTGATATTGGACGACCCGTTGAAAGGGGCCGTTGTAGTAGTGAGCCGATCGAAGACCGACTTCTTGTGCGCTTCCGGTGCGGGCACTGGAATAGTGAAGCTTGATGGCGGGAGCATGGTCCCGAAAAACAGACCGGTGGTGGCTTGAGTCACTTGTTCCACCGGCATGGCAAGGAAGGAGGCCGCTTGAGGCCCATAGGCTACACCTCCAAGTGAGGCGGAGCGTCGGTTGGATTGGCATTTGGAGCAGCTCGAGCAGTTGGAGGCCATTGATGCTTGATTTCTGCACCAGGAAAAATACCAAATCTTAGTAACTTGAAACCCAAAGGCAGCCATTAACAAACCGCGATTCGTTCGCGAAGACGACACACGAAGTGTGGAGTGAAAAGAGGAAAAGGTCCCACCGGGCGTGCCAGAATCTGTTCCCCTCCGAATGGCGGCCGGGACTGAACGTCTTGCCTGAGATTCGGGGAAGATGCTATTTGGTTTTATCCGTCTACCTCTCCGAAGATGCCAAGTTGATTTATGGCACTGTGTATCAGAGGTTTAGACAGATGCGGCCGATGTAGCAGACTTCGTCAGATTCCCCCTCGCTTGAGGAGTTTTTGATTGTGGGGACGCTCTTCCCTGCAGGCGCAAACCCCTACAGTTAATTACGCTACCGCATCGCGGTAACCACTTTCTCCTTCTCTACAATTTCACTTCGTGTCGTATGTGTTTGTTTTGTTTGTGGTTGCCCGTGGATTGTATACGGAGACTAAGTGATGCCGTCGCCCGTAGGACGTGGATTAGTCCAAATCCGTATTTACTTAGATTTGGGTTTGGGGTTTTAGTTTAAGGATACGTTAGCCGTATTTGAGGCTGAGATCAACTTAAACGTTCGTTAAGGATACATTAGTCTGATTTGAGACTAAGATCAACTTGACGGAAAGAGCATTTAGGGGCTTTATTGTTCCAGTTTAGGGACGTAGTGGTCCATTTAATATATGGCCGTCGGGACCCGTCACCTCTCTGACGACGTTGAAGGATTACAACGACAGGTGTCAGAGGAGTTCGGAGATGTACCCTTGAACCAAAGTTGATTGGGGGTCTTATAGTCCAATTTGGGACTAAAGTCTGTTTGAATGTTTAAGGATACGTTAGCCATATTTAAGGCTAAGATCAACTTAAACGGGATCGTTTAGATCCAACAAAAGAGCGTTTGGGGGCTCTATTGTTCCAGTTTAGGGACGTAGTGGTCCATAGGTAGTTTAAGGACATTGCGGTCCATTGCCAGTTTAGGGACATGGTGGTCCATTTCCAGTTTAGGGACATAGGGGTCCATTTCCAGTTTTAGGGATGGATATTAGTTTAAGGACGCATAAGTCCATGAGTGTAAGGACCCCATAGTCCATATAGATGTGTTTAAGGACGCATTAGTCCATTAGTTTAAGGACGCATGAGTCCATGGGTTTAAGGACCCCACAGTCCGTATGGGTGTGTTTAAGGACGCATTAGTCCATTAGTTTAAGGACGCATAAGTCCATGGGTTTAAGGACCCCACAGTCCGTATTAATGTGTGTTGTCGGGACCCGTCACCTCTCTGACGTCGTTGAAGGATTACAACGATAGGTGTCAGAGGAGTTCGGAGATGTACCCTTGAACCGGATGTAAATTGATTTAAGGGAGCAGCCGTGCTCAGTCAATTTAATTTGAGGACTTACGGCCATGATTGGGCTAAGTCCAGTTGAGAATATTCAACGTTTTTATCTTTGGCCTATTAGGCCTGTGCTAGGGCTTTACCCCTGTTTAATAATGCACTGCATTTTCTTTTGGCCTGCTAAGCCTTTTGATTTGGGCTCTATCCCTTTTAAACGATGCACATCATCTGTTTTTGTTTGGGCTCTGCTCTTTTTAAAGTAATGCATTGCATTTTATTCGGCCTGTTAGGCCTTTTTTTAATTGGGCTTGGCCCTTTTGTAAATAATGCAGTGCATTAATCAAACTAACAGTGGCCATGTGGCCTGTCAGGCGCTTTGCACCAATTATTGAGCGCAAGCGCATGTGGAGGTGACACGTGTCACGCTCTGGTGAGCGCAAGCGCAGTGCGCTGCGCTGTTGCGCTGCTGACACGTGGCGCGCTCAAGTGAGTTGCGCCAATTTCAGAGAGCAATGCTCTATCTTAAAAGCGCATAGCGCAAGTGGTTTTTGGAGCTGACACGTGGCGCTCTCTGGTGGCTTGCGCCAACCCAAGAGCGCAACAGTGCAGATTTTCAAGTGCAAGGCACTGTTTTAATATCTTGATCCAATTTTGGATTCAAGAAAAGAATCTTTAAGATTCCAGAACCAATGGTTCATAAAAAAGGCAATGCCTTTGTTATTATTATATTTTTATATTGAAGATCCTTGATCTTGTTTTTAGATCAATGATCTTTTCAGAAGAAATTCTTCTTTTTTATTCAAAGGTTTTACCTTTCTCTCTTTTTGAGTTCGTCTCAGAGTTCTTTAGAGGAGTTCTCTCTTTTTTTCTATGTTTTTCTATCTCTGTGTTGTGTTTTTTTTAGACTTGTGGTCTAGGGACCTTTATATAGTGCCAATTAGTTTGTTAAATTAGTTAAAGAGATCATTCTCTGAGTGATTTAGGGATTTTTCCCTACCGTTGGATCTTTGATCCAAGAGCTTCTGTTTTACAGAATACAATTTTCTTGTTTTAACAAGATCAGAAAGATCTTACTGGAATTTTAATTCTGTTTGGCGCAAACGCACCTGCGCTTGACACGCGTCGCGCAGTGCGGGGCGCAGCGCAACTGCGCTGCCACGCGTCGCGCAGCGCAGAGCGCAAGTCAGCTGAAGCGTTGCTTCTTTTATAGAGCCTTGCTCTGATTGAGTGCGCTGCCTTGGGTGCTGCGCTCCCTGCGCTGGCGTGTCTGATTTTGACACGTGGCGCTCTGCGCGCAGCGCAGGGGATCTGAAGCGTTGCTTCATTATTTTAATTTTACACTTTAATTTTCAAAACAGAGCTTTGCTCTGATTGGGGGAAACAGAAGCGTTGCTTCGTTTCCTGCCTTGGAATTTGAACAGAGCTTTGCTCTGAAAGGGGTAAACAAAAATGGTCTAAACGACAAGTTGTTAGATGCCTCAAATCGCCTCTTCACCGCCAATTGTGGCCGTACAAGTGAGGAAAGGAGGGATCCGCTCACGAATCACCGTGAGACGGGCCTTTTAAACTTACCTTTCTCACTTGCCTAGCCTAGACACCACAAAGTCAGGTTTAGATAAACGATCGATGTCCACGACTTATCGTGTTTCCTAATAAGAGGTATTTATTTAAAAATGTAACAAAGCTAAAGCTTTTAGAAATGGTTTTATTAAGAATATGGTATTTAAATGAAATTATTGTTTTATCGTATTCTAAGTTTATGATGATATCGTTTTAGGTTGTATATGCGTGTGTGTGGAGATAGGTCATTACCTCGTCCTCCACTTTAAATGTATAGTAAGGTTAAGGGGGTTAAATGTGAAATCGAAACATTGTGGTATTTAAGTGAAAAATACGATAAATTGGAAAGGCTATCATTTCATGTGACGAAACTTGTTCAAATTATTTGTTAAATGTTTAATAGTCAACAATAAGATGTTTAAGTATGAATGTATTGGTGAGAAATGAAATTTTATAGAAAACCGAATCGGAAATCGGATTTGTTCCGATTCCGTCGGGTTTTGTAATATCGTATTTTAGAGAATAAGAAAGAGGGATAGAATGGGACTTACGGGTTTCAATTAAGCATGGGAGTGAGGGGGGACTAAAGGGGTTGTCGAGGCGTTGCTTCATCGCCGGTTGATCCTCAAAATGTCGCCGGAATTTCTGCCAGAATTTCGCTGGAGCTTCGCCGCGAACTTGTTCTCAAAGTACACAACTCTTGGAAAAATTTTGAGAGAGTGAGCTTAGGGTTTTGGGATGAGAGGGTAGAGGGTAGGGGTGTATTTATAGGGTGGGCTAGGGGTAGGGTAGGTGAAGGGTTTTTAATAAAAAAAATTGTAAAAATGTGTGAAAATTATTAAAAATTGTAGTAAATGGGGGATAATTAAGTCTCGGGAACCGATCCAATAAATTAGAGTATGCAGGGGGTTAGAGAAGGCGAAGAGGCGAACTTTTGGTGTTGGGGACTCGGCCGTCCGGCCGAGTCGGGGGTCGAGGAAGTGGGGGGTCTCGTGGGGTAAGCACTAGTATATTTACTTTTTCAAGTGTAGTTCAAGTTTTGGGAGTTATGGTGTTTGGACTGTTGGGCTTCCAAAGGATTTAAAACAAAAATAATATAAAAATAATGTGGGGCAGGGGATTTGAACTCTGATGGCTTGGTTCAGCAGTGTAAGGTGTTACCAATGAGCTACAAGCTTCTTCTTGTAATTATTGTGGGAAAATAAATACTTAAAGTGGTAACAGCAACATTAAATACCCTAAGTATACATCAAATTTAAATCAATTTTATGTATACAAAATTGGAGTTGTTACAATCTACCCTCCTTACAAAAATTTCGTCCTCGAAATTTACAACTTTTATTTGAGAACTAGTTTATAAAGAGGTGAGGATATCTTGCATGCATTTCAACTTCTCTTTCCCAAGTGGATTCTCCTGGAGTGTCTTTCCTCCACATTACCCGGAACAAGTTAACTTCCTTGTTCCGAAGTGTCTTTACTTTCCTGTCCAGGATCTCCATAGGCTGTTGCTCACAAGACAAGTCGGGCTGTATAGTGAGCTCGGAATGATCAAGAACATGGCTGGGGTCACTCACATACTTTCTGAGTTGGGATATGTGGAACACATTATGCGCTCCTTCCAATGAGGGTGGAAGCGCTAAGCGGTATGCCACTTCACCGACTCGTTCGAATATGACAAACGGTCCAATGTATCTCGGACTTAATTTACCCCGTCTTCCAAATCGGATCACTCCGTGGTTCAGAGATATCTTCAAGAATACGTGATCTCCTGGCTGGAACTCCAAGTGTCGTCTCTTCGCATCAGCCCAGTGTTTCTGTCGATCTTGGGCTATGCGCATTCTTTCCCTGATAGTACGAACCACATCAACGGTCGCTACTATCATCTCTGGTCCAAGAAGTTCCCTATCTCCGATGTCGTCCCAACTTAATAGTGATCGACACTTCCTTCCATACAATGCTGCAAAAGGTGTCATTCCTATACTTGCTTGGTAGCTGTTATTGTACGCAAACTCCACAAGATGCAGGTGATCTTCCCACGATCCTTTGAAGTCTAGCATACACGCTCCTCCAAGATATGAATAGTTCGTTCCGACTGGCCATCTGTTTGTGGATGATAAGCCGTGCTAAAGTTCAGACTTGTTCCCAAGCTTGCTTGCAGACTCTGCCAAAATTGCGATCGGAACCTGGTGTCACGATCGGAGATAATGCAGACCGGTACTCCATGAAGTCTCACAATTTCCTGTATGAGTTCATGGGTATCAGAGATAGTACATTATGAAGAGTTGAAATCTTAATTAGATTATTACCTCCATGTACTTTTTTGCTAGTGCCTCAGTTGATTGGCCAACTCGAAATGGGATGAAGTGAGCCAACTTTGTGAGTCGGTCCACAATGACCCATATAGCATTGTTACCCTTTGTGCTGCGAGGAAGAGCAGTTACAAAATCCATCGTGATGTGTTGCCACTTCCATTCTGGGATTGGTAACGGTTGAAGTAGTCTAGCTGTCCTGTGATGTTCAGCCTTTACTTGCTGACAAACCAAACATTTTGCGACGCTTCTGGCTACTTCACGCTTCATTCCATGCCACCAATAATTCTGACGTAGATCTTTGTACATTTTGGTACCTCCAGGATGTACTGAGTAGGGAGAGTTGTGAGCTTCCTTCATTAACTCTTCCCGTACAGGAACTTCTGGTACACATAATCTGCTGCCGTATCTCAAAGATCCATTTTCATGGATGATGAAATCTGTTCTGAGTCCATTCTCCACTTGTTCTCTGATCCTTTGCAACTTAGCATCACTTGCTTGAGCTGCCTTGATCTGATTGACAATGGTTGATTGAACTTGTAAATTCATCAAACTTGAAGCGTTACCTGGCATGACTACTTCAATCTCCATCTGATTCAAGTCTTGTTGAAGCTTCCATTGAGCGGTGAGATTCATTGCTAATGGTTGGCGACTAAGAGCATTAGGTACTACGTTCACCTTCCCTGGGTGATATTGCAAGTTGATGTCAAAGTCCGCCATGAGTTCTAACCATCTTCTCTGCCGCATATTCAACTCCTTCTGAGTAAACACGTACTTCAGACTTTTATGATATGTGTAGATGTTCACTCGTTCACCAAGTAGATAATGGCGCCAAATCTTGAGAACAAAGATGACGGCTGCCAACTCCAGATCATGCGTCGGATAATTGCGCTCATGAGTCTTCAGTTGTCTTGAAGCATAACCCACAACCTTACCGTGCTGATGTAGAACACATCCTAATCCCTTACCGGATGCATCATAATGCACTTCGAATCCTCCAGATTGATCCGGTATTACGAGAATAGGTGCATATGTCAACCTTGACTTGAGTTCTACGAAAGCTTGTTCGCATGCTTCTGACCACACAAATTCTTCATATTTACGTGTGAGTTTGGTCAGGGGTGTTGCTATCTTTGAAAATCCCTCAATGAACCTTCTGTAATATCCAGCTAAGCCCAAGAAACTCCGAATGTCCTTCACTGACTTTGCTGTAGGCCATTCGCTAACTGCTGAAACTTTTGCTGGATCCACAGAAATTCCTTCTCCTGATACGATATGTCCAAGAAAACCAACTTGCTTTAGCCAAAACTCGCAATTGCTGTACTTGGCATAGAGCTTGTGTTGTCGAAGTGTTTCCAGGACAATTCGTAGATGTTCTGCATGCTCTTTCCGACTCTTAGAATACACCAGGATGTCGTCGATGAAGATGACAAAAAACCTGTCTAAGTACTCCCGAAAAACTTGATTCATTAGGTTCATGAATATTGCTGGTGCATTGGTCACTCCAAATGGCATCACTAGAAAATGTCCATAGCGAGTTCTGAAAGCTGTTTTGTGAATATCGGTTTCCTTGACCTTCACTTGGTGATAACCTGAACGAAGATCCAATTTAGAGAAAACACAAGATCCACTTAGCTGATAGAATAAATCATCGATGCGCGGGAGTGGATACTTGTTCTTTATAGTGACTTCGTTCAAGGCTCTATAATCGATGCACATTCTGTATGAATCTTCCTTCTTCTTCACCAATAGTACAATTGCTCCCCATCTTGAAGTGCTGGGACGAATCCATCCTTTCGCCAATAATTCGTCCAACTGTGTTCGGACTTCCTTCAAACCTTCCGGACTCAGTCTATAAGGTGCTTTGATTACCAGTTGGGCTTCTGGTACTAAATCAATACTGAATTCAAGAGCTCGATCGGGAGGCAAACCTGATATATCGTCAGGAAATACATCATCGAACTCTCGAACTACCTCTGGTCTTAATTCTTTTTCCGCTTGAGCTGCTGCAACTACTGCTTCTCTTGGCTTCGCCTTGTAGGTACTTGGCTCCAGGGTACGGTCTCCGCTTTTGAAATAGAAGACCGGATGGTCTGGAATCTCGAATACTACCCTCCTTTGACGACAGTCGATGGTAGCATAAAAAGTTCCAAGCCAATCAATTCCTAGAACCACATCGAAGTTCGGTATGTCCAGTACTTTGAAGTCGGCATAAAACTCTCTGCTGCAGACGACGACTGGACACAAGCTGTATCCCATGGTTGCCTTTAGAACGCCATTTCCGGAACTAACATTCCAGCTGGATACAAGCGGTGAGACTGGAATCGCATGGGTTCGGACGAACCGTTGTGTCATAAAGCAGTACGATGCTCCAGTATCAAACAGTGCAAGTGCAGGTAGTGAGGCTACTAGGATTGTACCTAAGGTATGTGGGATATGTTTTAGGTATAGAGAAAGTGTGTAGATAACCAAGACTAAAAGATAAGTTTGAGAAGGAAAGTTTACCAATGATGACATGGCCAGTGGCCTCAGCTTCTTCCACGGACATCGTGAAAGCCTGGCGCTTTGGTACATTCCTTATGGCCTGAGGAGCATTCCTCGGAACGTTCCTTTGAGCTTGATGGAACTGATGAGGAGGTGCAGCTCGTGGTCCTCTAGGTGGTGCGGGTAGTGCAAGTCTTGGAGCGGGTGCTTGGATGGCTCGGCGCTGTGGGTAATTGTTTGCTGGCCTGGGTGCAGCAACTGGGTTTTGCCTTTGGGGACAAGACCCGATATCATGAGTAGCTGAGCCGCAGACTAAGCAAAGACGGTTGGCTCGCCGGCAGTCTTTCATCATATGTCCAGCTCTCTTGCAGTAGGTACAAAAGGCTGGGCTGGGACGATGGTTTGGTACTCCGGGTCGCCTTGGCACAAAAGGTGGCCTGGACGAGGCTCCACCTGCCATCTGGTTGGCAGGGCGCTTAACACCTGCAGACTAAGGTCTGCTCCTTGCTTTTATCACTGCCTCATAACTGCGGGCAGCTTCCAGAGCATCCTCATGAGTCAGAAATTTTCCTGTGGCTAGAGCAGCCTGAATCTCTGTGTCCAAACCTTATTGAAAGCGATGGCTCTGATCTCGTCCGTCGGTAACAAATGTGCCGCGAATCGGCTTAGCATGGTGAATTCAGCGTCTTACTCATCTACTGATTTGTCCCACATCGATCCTTGTTGTAGATGAATGATCCGCTGCTCCATGGCAAACCTGGCAGTCACAGGGAAGTATTTAGCGCCGAACTTCTCGCGAAAAGTCTTCCATTCAATAGGCTGTACAAGACGGCTTTCTTCCGCCTTCCACCAGTTGCAAGCATTGTCCGTGAGCTGTAGTTTCGCTACATGGACCCAAGCTATGTCTGGAACTTGAGTTGCTGCCAGATCATCTTCTATGCTTTGTGCCCATTCCTCAGCTTCAAGTGGGCTTCCCTTTCCGGAGAACTGCTTGGGATGTAAAGCCCTGAATTGCTTTACCCCCGGTGCGTCAGTCTCGGGACGGTTCAGGAGTTGTTGCTGTCCCTCAAGAAGGCTGCGGATCGCCTCGAGTAGCACTGTTTGCTCGGTGGGTGGCACAGGAACAGCTGGTGTGAGAGGTAGTGCTGGAGTTGGAGGTATGCTGTTGACATTGGTGCTGGTGTTGTTCGGGGAATCTATAACCCTGAAGAAAAATTTGGGTTAGGACAGATTCAAGTACATGAAATGATAAGATTCAAGGAATATGAAATTGCAAGATTCAAGGAACATGATTTGTAAAGAATGTTTTAGTTACTGGTTCTTGTGTTATATTGCTTAGGTTGTTCACGCAGAACAGAACTGCATGATAGGGATTCATAAAGCTCTGACCTGCATGGGCCACCAACAAAACCTGTCACGCCCCGCTTCCCAGTGTACGGCGAAGGAGACACGACGAGGTCCGCTACGTATATACTCAGAAGTACATACACTAAGCGTATCTAAGCAATATAAAATAAATACACAAGAGACAAGATATAAAAAGAACAGCAACATTTATTTATTAACATTCTTTGTACAATGCATGAAAGGAAATACAACTGAAATAAAAGATGCCTAAACAGTGGCATAACAGGAAATGAAAAGTACTGAATGGAAAAGTGTACAATGAAACTAAAGTGTTGGATCTTCGGCAAACTGCTCCAAGTCTTCTGCAGATGGCTCGATCTCTGCCGGGTCCAAACCACCTGACGACATTCAAAGAAGAAAGAAATAGAATGTCGTCAGCGAACAGGTCGCTCGGTAAGCCCCAAAGATAAGAGGAAAGTAGAATAGACAGAATAAGAAGATGTCTGTTAAAGTTGTATAATATTGTTGTAATATTGTGTTAACGCAGTTGGTTGTAGCTTGGTACAGAAGGATGCCAGTGTATACGAGAGGGGTCTCTATATGCTAGAGATCAGGGCAAACGGAATGTACAAGGAACCGTTAAGCCACGGTACAATAGCAACGGAATATAGGTTAGGTGTCTTAATCTGACCGTCTCGTGCCACCTTTAACACCTTCCGTACCAATCTACCCCTTAAACCCCACGATATCTTGTTTGTATTGTTATCTTGTAAATTGTATTGATTGTAAGATTGATTGACTGACTGACCGAAACCATGATATCAGGAACGGGTTGCAACCGTAGGGTCATGTAAATTGAATGTTGAGAATCATGTAAAAGGAATATATCCATGGTTCGGTTCGGTCAAGTTGTATAAATTGATAATTGAATTCATGGATTCATGTGTTCATATTGAATTGGAATATTGTAGATTGTAGATTGACTTGAATCATATTCAAGTCAGATTAATCAGACTCAAGCCCGAGTCAGACAATCAGAAATGTGAATCGAAGTCTTATAATTGCTAGGGTCCTTAGGGTAATTTATAAAACTTGAGGGGGTTTTATGTAAAAATATTTTTATACACTTTTCCAAAATACACCTCAAGCATTTGTTACTCGTCTTTAAGGTTGTAATGAGGGTGGATTTTATATTGTGTCATTTCTAGTGAAAATATCCTAGTTTTTATAAATAAAGGTATTTATCTATAATATTGATTTATTTGAATTTCATGGTATTTTAATGTAAAATTTATTCTTGTGATTTTTAGAAAAATGTGGAATATTTATATTATAATAAAATAGACATTTAAATGATAAATATACATATTTTTATACAAAAATAATTTTAATAAATATTTTATACTCCAAAAATCTCATTTTCTTAAGATGTCGTATTTTAAACCTTTCGAGACCGTATGCTCCTTGCGGAGGTCTGAATCTCGCACTACTAAGCCCGAGAATATGCGATAATCCGCACCATTCCTAACGGGTTCCCCAAAAATGGGTTGTAGCGGCGCTTTGCAAAGATTGTAAAATACCAATCCTTTAGAAAACGGTTTTATAAAGTAAAAGGGTATTTATTTGTAAAAGTGTCAATTTTCCGTATTTTAGATTTTAGGGTTTCCTAAGTCAACTAGCCTATTTCTAAATGGTCTAAACGACAAGTTGTTAGATGCCTCAAATCACCTCTTCACCGCCAATTGTGCCTAGGTAAGTACAAGTGAGGAAAGGAGGGATCCGCTCACGAATCACCGTGAGACGGGCCTTTTAAAGTTACCTTTCTCACTTGCCTAGCCTAGACACCACAAACTCAGGTTTAGATAAACGATCGATATCCACAACTTATCGTGTTTTCCTAATAAGAGGTATTTATTTAAAAATGTATCAACGCTAAAGCTTTTAGAAATGGTTTTATTAAGAATATGGTATTTAAATGAAATTATTGTTTTATCGTATTCTAAGTTTTTGATGATATCGTTTTAGGTTGTATATGCGTGTGTGTGGAGGTAGGTCATTACATCGTGCTCTACTTTAAATGTATAGTAAGGTTAAGGGGGTTAAATATGAAATCGAAGCATTGTGGTATTTAAGTGAAAAATACGATAAATTGGAAAGGCTGTCATTTCTTGTGATGAAACTTGTTCAAATTATTAATTAAATGTTTAATAGTCAACAATAAGATGTTTAAGCATGAATGTATTGGTGAGAAGTGAAATTTTATAGAAAACCGAATCGGAAATCGGATTTGTTCCGATTCCGTCGGGTTTTGTAATATCGTATTTTAGAGAATAAGAAAGAGGGATAGAATGGGACTTACGGGTTTCGATTAAGCAAGGGAGTGAGGGGGGACTAAAGGGGTTGTCAAGGCATTGCTTCATCGCCGGTTGTTCCTCAAAACGTCGCCGGAATTTCCGCCGGAATTTCGTCGGAGCTTCGCCGCGAACTTGTTTTCAAAGTACACAACTCTTGGAAAAATTTTGAGAGAGTGAGCTTAGGGTTTTGGGATGAGAGGGGAGAGAGTAGGGGGTGTATTTATAGGGTAGGCTAGGGGTAGGGTAGGTGAAGGGTTTTTAATAAAAAAAATTGTAAAAATGTGTGAAAATTATTAAAAATTGTAGTAAATGGGGGATAATTAAGTCTCGGGAACCGATCCAATAAATTAGAGTATGCAGGGGGTTAGAGAAGGCGAAGAGGCAAACTTTTGGTGTTGGGGACTCGGCCGTCCGGCAGAGTCCGGCCGGCGGCGCCGGCCCGAGTCGGCCGGTCCGCCGGCCAACTCGGCCGATCCCGGCCGAGTCGGGGGTTCAGGAGGTGGGGGGTCTCGTGGGGTAAGCACTAGTATATTTACTTTTTCAAGTGTAGTTCAAGTTTTGGGAGTTTTGGCGTTTGGACTGTTGGGCTTCCAAAGGATTTAAAACAAAAACAATATAAAAATAATGTGGGGCAGGGGATTTGAACTCTGATGGCTTGGTTCAGCAGTGCAAGGTGTTACCAATGAGCAACAAGCTCCTTCTTGTAATTATTATGGGAAAATAAATACTTAAAGTGGTAACAGCAACATTAAATACCCTAAGTATACTTCAAATTTAAATCAATTTTATGTATACAAAATTGGAGTTGTTACAATCTACCCTCCTTACAAAAATTTCGTCCTCGAAATTTACAACTTTTATTTGAGAACTTGTTTATAAAGAGGTGAGGTTATCTTGCACGCATTTCATCTTTCCTTTCCCAAGTGGATTCTCCTGGAGTGTTTTTCCTCCACATTACCCGGACCAAGTTAACTTGCTCGTTCCGAAGTGTCTTTACTTTCCTGTCCAGGATATCCACAGGCTGTTGCTCACAAGACAAGTCGGGCTGTATAGTGAGCTCGGAATGATCAAGAACATGGCTGGGGTCACTCACATACTTTCTGAGTTGGGATATATGGAACACATTATGCACTCCTTCCAATGAGGGTGGAAGCGCTAAGCGGTATGCCACGTCACCGACTCGTTCGAGTATGTCAAACGGTCCAATGTATCTCGGACTTAATTTACCCTGCCTTCCATCCGCGGTTCGGAGATATCTTCAAGAATACGTGTTCTCCTGGCTGGAACTCCAAGTGTCGTCTCTTCACATCAGCCCAGTGTTTCTGTCGATCTTGGGCTATGCGCATTCTTTCCCTGTAGTACGAACCAAATCAACGGTCGCTACTATCATCTCTGGTGCAAGAAGTTCCCTATCTCCGATGTCGTCCTAACTTAATAGTGATTGACACTTCCTTCCATACAATGCTGCAAAAGGTGCCATTCCTATGCTTGCTTGGTAGCTGTTATTATACGCGAACTCCACAAGATGCAGGTGATCTTCCCACGATCCTTTGAAGTCTAGCATACACTCTCTGAGCATATCCTCCAAGATCTGAATAGTTCGTTCCAACTGGCCATCTGTTTGTGGATGATAAGCCGTGCTGAAGTTCAGACTTGTTCCCAAGCTTGCTTGCAGACTCTGCCAAAATTGCGATCGGAACCTGGTGTCACGATCGGAGACAATGCAGACCGGTACTCCATGAAGTCTCACAATTTCCTGTATGAGTTCATGGGTATCAGAGATAGTACATTATGAAGAGTTGAAATCTTAAATAGATTATTACCTCCATGTACTTCTTTGCTAGTGCCTCAGTTGATTGGCCAACTCGAAATAGGATGAAGTGAGCCGACTTTGTGAGTCGATCCACAATGACCCATATAGCATCGTTACCCTTTGTGCTGCGAGGAAGAGCAGTTACAAAATCCATCGTGATGTGTTGCCACTTCCATTCTGGGATTGGTAACGGTTGAAATAGTCCAGCTGTCCTGTGATGTTCAGCCTTTACTTGCTAACAAACCAAACATTTTGCGACGCTTCTGGCTACTTCACGCTTCATTCCATGCCACCAATAATTCTGACGTAGATCTTTGTACATTTTGGTACCTCCAGGATGTACTGAGTAGGGAGAGTTGTGAGCTTCCTTCATTAACTCTTTCCGTACAGGACCTTTTGGTACACATAATCTGCTGTCATATCTCAAAGATCCGTTTTCATGGATGATGAAATCTGTTCTGAGTCCATTCTCCACTTGTTCTCTGATCCTTTGCAACTCAGCATCACTTGCTTGAGCTGCCTTGATCTGATTGACAATGGTTGATTGAACTTGTAAATTCATCAAATTTGAAGCGTTACCTAGCATGACTATTTCAATCTCCATCTGATTCAAGTCTTGTTGAAGCTTCCACTGAGCGGTGAGATTCATTGCTAATGGTTGGCGACTAAGAGCATCAGGTACTACGTTCACCTTCCCTTGGTGATATTGCAAGTTGATGTCAAAGTCCGCCATGAGTTCTAACCATCTTCTCTGCCGCATATTCAACTCCTTCTGAGTAAACACGTACTTCAGACTTTTATAATCTGTGTAGATGTTCACTCGTTCACCAAGTAGATAATGGCGCCAAATCTTGAGAGCAAAGATGACGGCTGCCAACTCCAGATCATGCGTTGGATAATTGCGCTCTTGAGTCTTCAGTTGTCTTGAAGCATAACCCACAACTTTACCGTGCTGATGTAGAACACATCATAATCCCTTACCGAATGCATCACAATGCACTTTGAATCCTCCAGATTGATCCGGTATTACGAGAATAGGTGCATATGTCAACCTTGACTTGAGTTCTACGAAAGCTTGTTCGCGCTTCTGACCACACAAATTCTTCATCTTTACGTGTGAGTTTGGTCAGGGTGTTGCTATCTTTGAAAATCCCTCAATGAACCTTCTGTAATATCCAGCTAAGCCCAAGAAACTCCGAATGTACTTCACTGACTTTGGTGTAGGCCATTCGCTAACTGCTGAAACTTTTGCTAGATCCACAGAAATTCCTTCTCCTGATACGATATGTCCAAGAAAACCAACTTGCTTTAGCCAAAACTCGCAATTGCTGTACTTGGCATAGAGCTTGTGTTGTCGAAGAGTTTCCAGGGCAATTCGTAGGTGTTCTGCATGCTCTTTCCGACTCTTAGAATACACCAGGATGTCGTCGATAAAGATGACAACAAACCTGTCTAAGTACTCCGGAAAACTTGATTCATTAGGTTCATGAATATTGCTGGTGCATTGGTCACTCCAAATGGCATCACTAGAAATTCGTAATGTCCATAGCGAGTTCTGAAAGCTGTTTTGTGAATATCGCTTTCCTTGACCTTCACTTGATGATAACCTGAACGAAGATCCAATTTAGAGAAAACACAAGATCCACTTAGCTGAATCAATACTGAATTCAAGAGCTCGATCGGGAGGCAAACCTGATATATCGTCAGGAAATACATCGTCGAACTCTCGAACTACCTCTGGTCTTAATTCTTCTTCCGCTTGAGCTGCTGCAACTACTACTTCTCTTGGCTTCGCCTTGTAGGTACTTGGCTCCAGGGTACGGTCTCCGCTTTTGAAATAGAAGACTAGATGGTCTGGAATCTCGAATACTATCCTCCTTTGACGACAGTCGATGGTAGCATACAAAGTTCCAAGCCAATCCATTCCTAGAACCACATCGAAGTTCTGTATGTCCAGTACTTTGAAGTCAGCATAAAACTCTCTGCTGCAGACGACGACTGGACACAAGAAGTTGTTAGTGTATATGCCCTAGGGGCCATTTTTGTATCATACTAGCTTGTATATTACTTAATGGAAGCTTGGGATATTCACAGTTATATTAACAGTCTTGCTAAATATGGTAGTATGCTACTAGGTTATGTCTATCTTAATATGTGTGTACGTATTGATAGAGCCCTTAGGATCTTGCTTGACTACCAGCGTTGTGATAGCAGTCACACTAGTGGTGGCTGGGTAGTCTACAAGCACATCCTTTTTCAGGTCCCTAGTCGTAGGATTATCGAGACAGGGCATCGATACTCCGGAGTAGACTGGTGTGTACGCTTCTCATCCCAGTTGGGGAGATGGTCTGTCCCACAGCCATCAATACGTCGTACTGGAGATAGTATACAGGTGCTCGTTGGGTTACGGGTATACCGGACAGGACTCGCAGGGAACTGTTGGTTGGTATTATACCCGTCGTCAGTTAACAGGTCCCAGGTGACATGAGTACAGCATAGTCCGCAGACTTGACATTGCTACTTCGCCTCGAGTGTGTCCCACTGTTCTTAGATTGTTACCCTACCACGACTCAAAGGAGTCGTGCAAACAGGTAGCAGTTCGGTGTAGTCCCGAGCACTTGGAGACAGTGGCGGTTAGACAGGATTCGTCTCTCCCGGTATTGGGAGTTGATATCGCGCTGTGTCAGAGAGCCATTACGCAAAGTCCCTGGCCAGGGCAAGCGAGATTTACTGGTAGGTTTTCCAGTAGTTTCTCAAGGTGTAATGGGCTTCGCTCCGACACGACTTATACCACTTTTAGGGGACTGACGCTTGCCGCCCCCTAGGCCCGATATGCGATAGTCCTAGACGAACAGACCGGACTGTACGGAGATTGTCACATCAGGCTCAGTAGGAATTCGGATGGGTTTCCTCATCAGCTTTCTTATCGACATCTACCTGGGGACCGTTACGTACAGCTAGTGCCGCTTGCGGTCTGTGGTTAAACCCACTGCCAGCGTAGTAGTCGAGTCTTTAGAGTCCCACACAGAGAGTTTCCCTGCTCCAGGCGAAACGATATAGAGGTCGTATGGTTTTACAACAAGGGTTCGGACGCATACGTGTTTAAACGCACGTACGATATTCGGACAGTTTTTACTAGCCGGCTTTGGTTTAAGCCAGATTCTAGTATCGGATTATTGGATTTATACAGTCTAAAGTTTTTCCGTGTTTTCACGGATAGGAGGGAGTTCTCGTAATCTGGCAGGAAGCTTCTAGAAGGATGATGACTTGGGGGTTTAGGTGGCATAAACATTTATTGATTTAGTGACTCATTTGTGTGATTCATTCATGTCATTAATGATGCATTAAATGGTTAATGACTCATGTAATGAATCACACATAATGAATAAATGAAGCATGATGATTAATCATTTTATTTTATTTTTTTTGATAAATGATTATGCTTCATATATTCAAGAAGGATCATTATTTCATTATCATTCTCATCCTCACCTTCTCTCTCCTCAAGCTCTCTCTCTTCAAACCCTAATCCTACCCTCTTGTGTGTTGAGATCAAGGATTAGCAAGACAAATTAATCCATATCCATACTCTATATCACCTAGGTGACTTTGATTAGCAACTAGAGAAACCTAGTTACCTCAAGATTAGAGGCAAAGCTTCGAGTAGAAGCTCTCGGGTGGATCGTCTATTACATAGAGGAGGCCGACGAGGAGGTGGATAACGAGAAGAAGAAGGACATGGTTCATTAGGTATAATCTTCTTCCATAGTAGTTAACAACTCCTATGTTAGTGTTAGTTATAGTTTAGCAAAGATCATTTCGGTTAGTCGATGTTGTTTTAAACAAAATGATTGTTTTTCATATTTCCGCCTCCCCACAAGTAGTGGGGTGTACAATATCGACTTACAGTGGTATCAGAGCCTCGCTAAACAATAACTAACTTATTAGCAAAGTCGTTAGAATTTCGAACGCAAAACGAACCGGAAAAAACATTGAAATCACCAAGTTTCTGTTGAATTTAAAATGAGGTCTAAAAATTTTTCAGGGACCTCTAAAATTACAAGCAGGGAATTATAAGACAACTGGAGAAATTTGGGTTCCTAAATCGGCCAACGCGCCGCGGCGCGGACGATCCAAGCGATCGACCGCGGATCCGCGGCCGAGTTGGGGCCGATTCCGCCCAAAATTCCCCAGAACTCTTCTGTGATGTTTTTGTTCTTTCTGGAATGTTTAGTTTCTACTCAAGTCTCAGGTGCACAGAGAAGTTTTTGGAGTAGAATCTATTGTGTTTGCTCGATCGAAATTATACGATATTTGGCTAATTTGATTATATCTGTGAATTGTATAATGTGTTCGTAAACCTCCCCTAACTGCTAGTATGTCAGTTGGCAGGGGGTTGCACATTTCTGTAATGATTTTACTGTTTGTGATTATGAACTTGATTGGATTGTTGTGATGATTAGCCGGGGTTTGAGATGGGTTTCCATATTCATTCATTCGATGTAATTATAATATGTTGTAATATTATTTTGCGGGGCACATCCAGGTTGCGGTTGTAGCCACCATTGTATTATTTCATTTACTGATTTTTGCTCCTAGGATAGACCCAAGGTGGGGTGCACAAACTGCCGGGTACTTTGAAGTGTTTAGTGGCCTACTCACGTTGTTGAGGGAGACCGCTTCATTTCGGGTACTTGGCGGGTAGTTTGCCATACCCGCAGGGGTCTAGGATGGGGTAATGGCTATTCATCACAATTGTGTAATCCGTCTTTCGTTGCAGGCTCAAAGGAAACGCGGATTGCTTGTATATCCAATAATGTTCATCTGTGATCTGAAATGCCTATTATTGCGTCAGACAAATGTACAATATCTATATATGATAGCTATTTAGACGTCACTTATGTTTTACACCCGCGCTAGCCCAGCCCCCGCTCTGTCGTTAGTTAAGTAACCTAACGGGTGATGACGGGACCCAGTGGCGAATGCGGATGGCATAAGAGGACGTTGTATTTTCGTTATTTTCTGCAATGATAGGTTAATGATGGGACGCATTATTATTAATGCAAAGAAAATAAGCCAAAGGTGAATCGTTGGAACAGTTTAAAAGAAACCACTCGGTTATTTTTAAAACAGAAGATATTTTAATTGCGAAGTTTTAACCACTCCTTTTAAAAGCTATCAGGTTTCTTCGGTCATATCAAGTTCACTACGTTCACGGTTTCGCCAAAACCATTCGTAGCCCTCTGTCATTTCATTTGGGTATTCAGTAGTATTCAAGCTATGTATTTTGACCTAACGCCAAGGCATAGTGTTTGGTAGCTGCTGGGTATTCATTTGTTGCATAGATAGATGAGTTAGTTTGGGACAGTCGTATTATCATTTTGGCCTAACGTCAAGGATATGTACGGATGTGTTCAAATTAACAAGATAATGATGGGTAGAACTTGACATGTGACTTATGATATTTTGACATAACGCCAAGGTCATAAGAGCATAGGGCAAAAATTTATATCAGGAATTTCTACAGAAACTGAAATTTGCAAAGAGATGCATACCATTTGGAGTGTGATGAATGTTGGTAGGATTTCTTCAGCATTATCACACGATGATATTTGGATCCCGATCCTACTGTGAGTATATGCTACTCATCAGGAGATTCGTCACTTAACGATCAATGCTATAAACCAAGTAGGTGCCGAGAAAGGTGTCAGCGGGGTTACGCCCCCAGAGAAAAGAGGTTATTTAATTAAGGAACTTCGTGAAAGCGTTGGAAAACCTCCCTCGAAGTATCGACACCAGCCTGGCTGAACGATTAAGCAAGTATTGTACAGTGAGAATAGTCCTGACTAGTTCTTCCTTTTTGGTTTGAGGAGGGATTCGAAAAACAGTGGGAGCCATCCAGTTTAGATAAACTAAAAACCACTCTAAACTTGCAAGAGCATCATGCTAAAGTGTTCCCTCTCTCTGTCTCATTGCAGCGACCCAAAACATGACTGGCCTTAAGTTACTATTAGAGAAAAATATATTGACAGGGCCAAACTATAAAGATTGGCTGCGGAATGTCAAGATGGCTTTGACCTATGACAAATTAGGATATGTCCTTACCGCTAAGGCACCTGCTGTCCCTGGTCCCAAATCCAGTAATGCGAATAAGGAAATCCGCAAAACCTGGGAGTTAGATTGCGCTAGGGCCAAGTGCATCGTGCTTGCCTCGATGAATAATGAACATCAGAGGAGGCACGAGGATATGGATCTAGATGCCATATTTCTCCATACAAAGGAATTTTATGGAGAGCAATCTCGTATAGCAAGATACGAGACCTCAAAGAACTTGTTTCAGGCGAGGTTGGCCGTCGGATCATCGGTAGGAGAACGTGTCCTAAAGATGATTGGCTATATAGAAGAGCTCGCAGACATTGGGACGACTTTGGAGAACGAGCTCTATACAGACTTGATTCTCCAGTCCCTTCCTTCCACCTACGCCCAATTTATTCTGAATTTCAACATTCAAAGAAAAGAAGTTGAACTTCCAGAACTCCTTAACATGTTGAGGAGTGCAGAGGGCACCTTGCAGAAGGCAAGGGATACACCCGCTATGTTTGTTCGCGGTACTTCTTCTTCCGAGGTCCAAGGCTAGGGCCAAAGGAAGGAAGAATAAAGCCACCACCAAACCTAGAGGAGGTGTTAGTAAGGTGGGAGTAAAGGGAAAGAAAAAGATTGCGGTGCCAGTAGTGTCTAAGGATGAGTGCTTCCATTGTCATAGGAAAGGGCACTGGAAGAAAGATTGCAAGGCGTGGAACGCCAAGAACCAGGAACCGAAGCAAGCTGTGGCTTCGACTTCAGGTATGTTTGTAATTGAGAATTGTCTGTCAATCAACTCTACTTCCTGGGTAGTGGATACCGGATCAGGATCTCATATATGCAATTCATTGCAGGCACTGAGAAACCGTAGAGTACTGAAGGTTGGTGATATGACCCTCCAGGTTGCTAACGGGGCTAGCGTGGGAGCTGTGTCCGTAGGGGATTATCACCTGGGATTGACGAGTGGACATATTTTGGTTTTGCATAACTGTTTTTGTGTACCTAGTTTAACGTGTAATATCATATCAGTTTCCTTGTTATCAAATAAAGGTTATGATTTCACGTTTGTAAGCGATGTTGTTAACATCCACCTTAATCATGGTTTGATTGGGTCCGGTACACTGGATAACGGTATATATGTCTTAAACCAATTACAGATTTTCAATGTCCAGAACACACTAAAAAGAAAGTCTCCAGATTTAAACAAGGCTTTCTTATGGCATTGTAGACTAGGTCACATCAATGAGACAAGGTTAACTAAGTTACATAGAGAAGGATATTTGGATTCGTTCGAATATCAAACTTATGCCACTTGTCAATTATGTCTCAAAGGAAAGATGACAAAGACTCCATTCACTGGACATGGAGTAAGAGCGAGAGAGCTCTTAGGACTCATACACAGCGATGTATGTGGTCCAATGTCTACACATGCAAGAGGTGGTTTTTCCTATTTCATTACTTTTACGGATGATTACTCTAGGTACGGATTCATATTTCTGATGAAACATAAATCCGAGGCTTTTGAGAAATTCCAAGAGTATAAGAATGAAGTAGAAAACCAAACCGGCAAAAGTATCAAGACACTGAGATCTGATCGAGGTGGTGAATACTTAAGTACCGAGTTCCTAGGTTACCTAAAAGAGAAAGGAATTCTCTCTCAGCTTACTCCTCCATACACTCCACAACATAACGGTGTATCGGAGAGACGGAATCGAACCCTATTGGATATGGTACGTTCTATGATGAGTAATGCTGAGTTACTGCGATCTTTCTGGGGTTATGCGCTAGAATCAGCAGCATATCTTTTGAACATAGTTCCTACCAAGACTATGCCTACCACGCCATATCAGATGTGGAGTAGGAAGAAACCCTATCTTCAGTATCTAAAGATATGGGGATGTCCAGCTTTTGTCAAAAAGCAGCATGCGGACAAACTCGAGGCACGATCAGTACAGTGTAAGTTTATGGAATATCCAAAGAACTCCAGGGGGTATTATTTCTATTACGCAGAGGAACAAAAGGTTTTTGTTTCTCGTAATGCCCATTTTCTAGAACATCAGTTTTTAGAAAAGGAAACAAGTGGGAGCGAAATAGAACTGGAAGAAATTCCAGAACCACAAACTACTACTGAAAGTTTGGTAGAACCAATAGTTCAAGAAGAACAGGACATTCCTGCCCCCTCCGCAGGAGTAGTAGGCCGTCTCATCCGCCTGAGAGATACTACGGTTTTCTCATAGATGGGGATAGAGAGGATTGCGTCATTGATGATGATGAACCTACTAGCTTCCAGCAGGCCATCCAGAGCGGGGACTCGGTACGATGGCTAGATGCAATGCGGACCGAAATGGAGTCCATGTACACCAACAAAGTATGGACTTTGGACTTTGCTCCAGGTGGGGTAAAACCCATAGGATGCAAATGGATATTTAAGAAAAAAGATTGGTGTAGATGAACAGGTGGAAACCTATAAGGCTAGACTTGTTGCAAAGGATTTTCGTCAAAGACCTGGTTTGGACTATGTCGAGACTTTTTCTCCAGTGGCTATGCTCAAATCCATTCGGGTCCTTCTTTCTATTGCCGCCTTCCATGATTATGAGATCTGGCAGATGGACGTAAAGACGGCTTTTCTAAATGGTAATTTGGAAGAGTGCGTCTATATGGATCAACCAGAAGGCTTCAATCAGAGTGGGAGCAGCGGGAAAGTGTGCAAGTTGCTTAAGTCCATTTATGGACTAAACCAGGCATCGCGGAGTTGGAACATCTGTTTTGATGAAATGGTCAAAGAATATGACTTTATCAAAAATCCAGATGAACCGTGTATATATAGTAAAATTGTAGCACGAACTGCTGTATTCCTCGTCTTGTACGTGGATGACATTCTATTGATAGGAAATGTCATTCCTATGCTACAATCTGTCAAAGGATTCTTGTCATACAGGTTCTCCATGAAAGACCTGGGTGATGCATCTTACATTCTGGGGATCCGGATCTATCGTGATAGATCCAAGAGGATGTTGGGACTTTCGCAGTCCAGGTATATCAACACTATACTGAAAAGATTCAGTATGGAAGATTCTAAGCGCGGTAATTTACCGGCTTGTCACGGAATCACCCTATCCAAAGAGATGTCTCCCAAGATTGATTTGGAAAGGGATCGCATGTCTATTATACCCTACGCTTCTGCGGTAGGCTCTATAATGTATGCGATGTTGTGCACCATACCGATGTAGCTTACGCACTGAGCGTGGTAAGCAGATATCAGTCAGACCCAGGGGAGAAGCACTGGATAGCAGTGAAGAACATTCTCAAGTACCTGAGAAGGACTAAGGAGATGTTCTCGGTTTACGGCGGAAAAGACCTCAAGCTCGAGGCCTTTGCTGATTCCGGCTTTCAGAGTGATAAGGATGACTCCAAGTCCATGTCAGGTTATGTCTTTACCCTCAATGGAAGGGCGGTGTGCTGGAAGAGTTCCAAGCAGGACACCGTTGCTGACTCGACGATGGAAGCGGAGTATATTGCTGCTTGCGATGCCGCAAAAGAAGCGGTCTGGATGAAGAAGTTCCTAACAGAACTTCAGGTGGTTCCTACCATTGTTGATCTAATACCGCTGTATTGCGACAACAACGGAGCTATAGCTTTAGCAAAGGAACCCAGGTCCCATCAGAAATCCAGACACATCTTAAGGCGGTATCACCTGATCAGGGAGATCATAGATCGCCGGGAAATCGAGGTCCGGAGAGTTGCTACTGAGTAGAACACTGCTGATTCATTCACAAAGGCCTTACCTTAGATTCAGTTCGAGAGGCTACTCGAGATGATCGGTCTTCGATACGCCAGTACATGGCCCTAGTGCAAGTGGGAGATTGTTAGTGTATATGCCCTAGGGGCCATTATTGTATCATACTGGCTTGTATATTACTTAATGGAAGCTTGGGATATTCATAGTTATATTAACAGTCTTGCTAAACATGGTAGTATGCTACTTGGTTATGTCTATCTTAATATGTGTGTACGTATTGATAGAGCCCTTAGGATCTTGCTTGACTACCAGCGTTGCGATGGCAGTCACACTAGTGGGGGCTGGGTAGTCTACAAGCACATCCTTTTTCAGGTCCCTAGTCGTAGGATTATCGAGACAGGGCATCGATACTCCGGAGTAGACTGGTGTGTGCGCTTCTCATCCCAGTTGGGGAGATGGTCTGTCCCACAGTCATCAGTACGTCGTACTGGAGATAGTATACGGGTGCTCGTTGGGTTACGGGTACACCGGACAGGACTCGCAGGGAACTGTTGGTTGGTATTATACCCGTCGTCGGTTAACGGTTCCCAGTTGACATGAGTACAGCATAGTCCACAGACTTGACACTGTACTTCGCCTCGAGTGTGTCCCACTGTTCTTAGATTGCTACCCTACCACGGCTCAAAAGAGTCGTGCAAACAGGTAGCAGTTCGTTGCAGTCCCGAGCACTTGGAGGCAGTGGCGGTTAGACAGGATTCGTCTCTCCCGGTATTAGGAGTTGATATCGCGCTGTGTCAGAGAGCCATTACGTAAAGTCCCTGGCCAGGGCAAGCGAGATTTACTGGTAGGTTTTCCAGTAGTTTCTCAAGGTGTAATGGGCTTCGCTCCGACGCGACTTATACCGCTTTTAGGGGACTGACGCTTGCCGCCCCCTAGGCCCGATATGCGATAGTCCTAGACGAACAGACCGGACTGTACGAAGATTGTCACATCAGGCTCAGTAGGAGTTCGGATGGGTTTCCTCATCGGCCTTCTTATCGACATCTACCCGGGGACCATTACGTACAGCTAGTGCCGCTTGCGGTCTGTGGTTAAACCCACTGCCAGCGTAGTAGTCGAGTCTTTAGAGTCCAACACAGAGAGTTTCCCTGCTCCAGGCGAAACGATATAGAGGTCGTATGGTTTTACGACAAGGGTTCGGACGCATACGTGTTTAAACGCACGTACAATGTTCGGACAGTTTTTACTAGCCGGCTTTGGTTTAAGCTAGATTCTAGTATCGGATTATTAGATTTATACAGTCTAAAGTTTTTCCGTGTTTTCACGGATAGGAGGGGCGTTCTCGTAATTTGGCGGGAAGCTTCTAGAAGGATGATGACTTGAGGGTTTAGGTGGCATAAGCATTTATTGATTTAGTGACTCATTTGTGTGATTCATTCATGTCATTAATGATGCATTAAATGGTTAATGACTCATGTAATGGATCACACATAATGAATAAATGAAGCATGATGATTAATCATTTTATTAATTTATTTTGATAAATGATTATGCTTCATATATTCAAGAAGGATCATTATTTCATTATCATTCTCATCCTCACCTTCTCTCTCCTCAAGCTCTCTCTCTTCAAACCCTTATCCTACCCTCTCATGTGTTGAGATCAAGAATTAGCAAGACTAATTAATCCATATCCATACTCTATATAACCTAGGTGACTTTGATTAGCAACTAGAGAAACCTAGTTACCTCAAGATTAGAGGCAAAGCTTGGAGTAGAAGCTCTCGGGTGGATCTTCTATTACATAGAGGAGGCCGACGAGGAGGTGGATAACGAGAAGAAGAAGGACACGGTTCATTAGGTATAATCTTCTTCCATAGTAGTTAACAACTCCTATGTTAGTGTTAGTTATAGTTTAGCAAAGATCCTTTCGGTTAGTCGATATTGTTTTAAATAAAATGATTGTTTTTCATATTTCCGCCTCCCCGCAAGTAGTGGGCTGTACAACGTCAACTTACAGCTGTATCCCATGGTTGCCTTTAGAACGCCATTTCCAGAACTGACATTCCAGCTGGATACAAGCGGTGAGACTGGAATCGTATGGGTTCGGACGAACCGTTGCGACATAAAGCAGTGCGATGCTCCAGTATCAAACAGTGCAAGTGCAGATAGTGAGGCTACTAGGATTGTACCTAAGGTATGTGGGATATGTTTTAGGTATAGGGAAAGTGTGTAGATAACCAAGACTAAAAGATTAGTTTGAGAAGGAAAGTTTACCAGTGATGACATGGCCAGTGGCCTCAGCTTCTTCCACGGACATCGTGAAAGCCTGGCGCTTTGGTACATTCCTCCTGGCCTGAGGAGCATTCCTCAGAACGTTCCTTTGAGCTTGATTGAACTGACGAGGAGTTGCAGCTTGTGGTCCTCTGGGTGGTGCGGGTAGTGCAAGTTTTGGAGCGGGTGCTTGGATGGCTGGGCGCTGTGGGTAATTGTTTGCTGGCCTGGGTGCAGCAACTGGGTTTTGCCTTTGGGAACAAGACCCGATATCATGAGTAGCTGAGCCGCAGACTAAGTAAAGACGGTTGGCTCGCCGGCAGTCTTTCATCATATGTCCAGCTCTCTTGCAGTAGGTACAAAAGGCTGGGCTGGGACGATAGTTTGGAACTCCGGGTCGCCTTGGCACAAAAGGTAGCCTGGATGAGGCTCCACCTGCCATCTGGTTGGCAGGGCGCTTAACACCTGCAGACTGAGGTCTGCCCCTTACTTTTATCACTGCCTCATAACTGCGGGCAGCTTCCAGAGCATCCTCATGAGTCAGAAATTTTCCTGTAGCTAGAGCAGCCTGAATCTCTGTGTCCAAACCTTGTTGAAAGCGATGGCTCTGATCTCGTCCGTCGGTATCAAATGTGCCGCGAATCGGCTTAGCATGGTGAATTCAGCGTCGTACTCATCTACTGATTTGTCCCACATCGATCCTTGTTGTAGATGAATGATCCGCTGCTCCATGGCAAACCTGGCAGTCAGAGGGAAGTATTTAGCGCTGAACTTCTCGCGAAAAGTCTTCCATTCAATAGGCTGTACAAGACGGCTTTCTTCCACCTTCCACCAGTTGCGAGCATTGTCCGTGAGCTGTAGTTTCGCCACACGGACCCAAGCTATGTCTGGAACTTGAGCTGCTGCCAGATCATCTTCTATGCTTTGTGCCCATTCCTCAGCTTCAAGTGGGCTTCCCTTTCCGGAGAACTGCTTGGGATGTAAAGCCCTGAATTGCTTTACCCCCGGTGCGTCAGTCTCGGGACGGTTCAGGAGTTGTTGCTGTCCCTCAAGAAGGCTGCGGATCGCCTCGAGTAGCACTGTTTGCTCGGTGGGTGGCGCAGGAACAGCTGGTGTGAGAGGTAGTGCTGGAGTTGGAGGTGTGTTGTTGACATTGGTGCTGGTGTTGTTCGGGGAATGTATAACCCTGAAGAAAAATTTGGGTTAGGACAGATTCAAGTACATGAAATGATAAAATTCAAGCAATATGAAATTGTAAGATTCAAGGAACATGAATTGTAAAGAATGTTTTAGTTGCTGGTTCTTGTGTTATATTGCTTAGGTTGTTCACGCAGAACAGAACTGCATAATAGGGATTCATAAAGCTCTGACCTGCATGGGCCACCAACAAAACCTGTCACGCCCCGCTTCCCAGTGTACGGCGAAGGAGACGCGACGAGGTCCGCTACGTATATACTCAGAAGTACATACGCTAAGCGTATCTAAGCAATATAAAATAAATACACAAGAGATAAGATACAAAAAGAACATCAACTTTTATTTATTAATATTCTTTGTACAATGCATGAAAGGAAATACAACTAAAATAAAAGATGCCTAAACAGTGGCATAACAGGAAATGAAAAGTACTGAATGGAAAAGTGTACAATGAAACTAAAGTGCTGGATCTTCGGCAAACTGCTCCAAGTCTTCTGCAGATGGCTCGATCTCTGCCGGGTCCAAACCACCTGACGACATTCAAAGAAAAAAGAAATAGAATGTCGTCAGCGAACAGGTCGCTCGGTAAGTCCCAAAGATAAGAGGAAAGTAGAATAGACAGAATAAGAAGATGTCTGTTAAAGTTGTATAATATTGTTGTAATGTTGTGTTAACGCAGTTGTTTGTAGCTTGGTACAGAAGGATGCCAGTGTATACGAGAGGGGTCTCTATATGCTAGAGACCAGAGCAAACGGAATGTACAAGGAACCGTTAAGCCACGGTACAATAGCAACGGAATATAGGTTAGATGTCTTAATCTGACCATCTTGTGCCACCTTTAACACCTTCCGTACCAATCTACCCCTTAAACCCCGCGATATTTTGTTTGTATTGTTATCATGTAAATTGTATTGATTGTAAGATTGATTGACTGACTAACCGAAACCATAATATCAGGAACCGGTTGCAACCGTAGGGTCATGTAAATGGAATATTGAGAATCATGTAAAATGAATATATCCATGGTTCGGTTCGGTCAAGTTGTATAAATTGATAATTGAATTCATGGATTCATGTGTTCATATTGAATTGGAATATTGTAGATTGTAGATTGATTTGAATCATATTCAAGTCAGATTAATCAGACTCAAGCCCGAGTCAGACAATCAGAAATGTGAATCGAAGTCTTATAATTGCTAGGGTCCTTAGGGTAATTTATAAAATTTGAGGGGGTTTTATGTAAAAATATTTTTATACACTTTTCCAAAATACACCTCAAGCATTTGTTACTCATCTTTAGGGTTGTAATGAGGGTGGATTTTATATTGTGTCATTTCTAGTGAAAATGTCCTAGTTTTTATAAATAAAGGTATTTATCTATAATATTGATTTATTTGAAATTCATGGTATTTTAATGTAAAATTTATTCTTGTGATTTTTAGAAAAATGTGGAATATTTATATTATAATAAAATAGACATTTAAATGATAAATATACATATTTTTATACAAAAATAATTTTAATAAATATTTTATATTCCAAAAATCTCATTTTCTTAAGATGTCGTATTTTAAACCTTTCGAGACCGAATGCTGCTTGCGGAGATCTGAATCTCGCACTACTAAGCCCGAGAATGTGCGATAATCCGCACCATCCCGAACGGGTTCCCCAAAAATGGATTATAGCGACGCTTTGCAGAGATTGTAAAATACCAATCCTTTAGAAAACGGTTTTATAAAGTAAAAGGGTATTTATTTGTAAAAGTGTTAATTTTCCGTATTTTAGATTCTAGGGTTTCCTAAGTCAACTAGCCTATTTCTAAATGGTCTAAACGACAAGTTGTTAGATGCCTCAAATCGCCTCTTCACCGCCAATTGTGGCCAGATAAGTACAGGTGAGGAAAGGAGGGATCCGCTCACGAATCACCGTGAGATGTGCCTTTTAAAGTTACCTTTCTCACTTGCCTAGCCTAGACACCACAAAGTCAGGTTTAGATAAACGATCGATATCCACAACTTATCGTGTTTTCCTAATAAGAGGTATTTATTTAAAAATGTATCAAAGCTAAAGCTTTTAGAAATGGTTTTATTAAGAATATGGTATTTAAATGTAAGTATTGTTTTATCGTATTCTAAGTTTTTGATGATATCGTTTTAGGTTGTATATGTGTGTGTGTGGAGGTAGGTCATTACCTCGTGCTCTACTTTAAATGTATAGTAAGGTTAAGGGGTTAAATGTGAAACCGAAACATTGTGGTATTTAAGTGAAAAATACGATAAATTGGAAAGGCTATCATTTTATGTGATGAAACTTGTTCAAATTATTTGTTAAATGTTTAATAGTCAACAATAAATTGTTTAAGCATAAATGTATTGGTGAGAAGTGAAATTTTATAGAAAACCGAATCGGAAATCGGATTTGTTCCGATTCCGTCGGGTTTAGTAATTTCGTATTTTAAAGAATAAGAAAGAGGGATAGATTGGGACTTACGGGTTTCGATTAAGCAAGGGAGTGAGGGGGGACTCTCGGCCGTCCGGCCGAGTCCGGCCGGCGGCGCCGGCCCGAGTCGGCCGGTCCGCCGGCCGACTCGGCTGATCCCGGCCGAGTCGGGGGTCGAGGAGGTCGGGGGTCTCGTGGGGTAAGCACTGGTATATTTACTTTTTCAAGTGTAGTTCAAGTTTTGGGAGTTATGGTGTTTGGACTGTTGGGCTTCCAAAGGATTTAAAACAAAAATAATATAAAAATAATGTGGGGCAGGGGATTTGAACTCTGGTGGCTTGGTTCAGCAGTGCAAGGTGTTACTAATGAGCTACGAGCTCCTTCTTGTAATTATTGTGAGAAATAAATACTTAAAGTGGTAACAGCAACATTAAATACCCCAAGTATACTTCAAATTTAAATTAATTTTATGTATACAAAATTGGAGTTGTTACACTTTGCCATGGCTCCGTTTTGCTGACGTCGCGTCTGCATCCTGTTGGAGTGGAGAAGGAACGCCGGGGTAATCTCTAGGCTGTCTGTGAACCGTCGAGATTTGGAACTAGGGACTTTGCCATGGCTCCGATGTAGTCTCTAGGTTGTCGGTGAACCGTCGAGTCTTGGAATTAGGGACTTTGCCATGGCTCCGTTGTTTTGACCCTGGAGTCAGTTGTTGACGTTGCATCTGCATCCTGCTGGAGTTGAGAAAGAACGTCGGGGTGACATCGCGTCTGCTGTATCGAGACGACTGTCGAGGTGGTCTCTAGGTTGTCTGTGAACCGTCGGGACCTAGAACTAGGGACTTTGCCATGGCTCCAAGGTAGTCTCTAGGTTGTTGGTGAACCATCGAGGCTTGGAACTAGGGACTTTGCCATGGCTCCGTTGTTTTGACCCTGGGGTCTGTTGTTGACCTTGCATCTGCATTCTGCTAGAGTTGAGAACGAATGTCGTGTTGATCTTCTAGGCCGCATATGTTGTCGTCGAGATTTGGCTCTTCCTTTGACAGAGCCTGGTGGGGAAACGTGGTTCCCTTTTCATTTATGCCTATGGATTGTATACAGGAGTCGATGTGGACTCACCTGCAGGGCAATAGTTTCATCATTTTTTTTATTTCTTTCCGCGATACTCTATCATTTCAGCTTTTTATATCATGAAAGTCGGGATTGCCCAATCATTTCGGCTGTTTTTATCGCGGTGCCTCATCATTTCGGCTATTTTTCTCTTTTTGCTCACTGCTTTTTATCGCGAGTTGCCCAAACATTTCGGCTTTTTTATATGCATATATTTTACTCGCTGATTTTTATTACGAGTTGCCCCATCATTTCGGATATTTCATATGCATATATTTTGCTCGATAATTTTTATTGCGAGTATGGAAATTGAGATCCAATACCAATCTTGGCATTAGCACCGCTGCGACTGGAATATTGCCAAAAGTGGATCATCATTTGCCTTTGCTGATTTTGAACAAGGGTGGCTTAGTAGACAGGGTTAGGATCATGTCGACTAAGGCTTTTGATTTTATGAACCGTAAGGGTCTCATAAAGGGGTTTTCTCCCTAGGAATCGAGACGATCCCGTAGGTGTAAGTTCTCCCTAGAAGTCGTGAGAACTCCTAAGTGATATTTTCTTTTGCAAGTCGTATCCTTACAAGTCGAGAGGACTTATAAGTGTCGTTCACCACATCAGGACATTCCTCGTCATTGGTGGAACTTGGTGGGGGAAATCGTTTATTTGTGCCCGTGGATTTCATACAAGAGCCAATATTGACCGTCTGTAGGGCAACTTGGGGAGTGGGATAGCTTAAGAACAGGCTCAGATCCCTGTATCTTAAGGCTTTTGAAGCTTATGAGCCGTGAGGGTCTCATAGGGGGAATTCTCTTTACGAGTTATGAGGATCTTGTAAGTGTAATTTCTCCTTAGGAATCGTAGGGATCCCTAAGTGTGTTACTCCCTGTTCCCCGCCGAAAGACGCGGCGGAGACGCGGTAAATGTCTTGCCTGAAATTCGGGACAGATGCTAATTGGTGCTATCCGTCCACCTCTCCGAAGATGCCAAGTTGATTTATGGCACCATGTATCGAAGGTTTAAACGGATGCTGCCAATATAGCAGACTTCATCAGATTCCTCCTCATTTGAGAGGTTTTTTATTGTGAGTACGCTCTTCCCTACAGGCGTAAGCCCCTGCAGTTAATTACGCTACCGCATCGCGGTAACAACTTTCTCTTCTCCAGATGGTCACTTAGTGTCGTGGATGTTTGTTTTGTGTTTGGTTGCCCGTGGATTGTATACGGAGACTAAGTTATGTTGTCGCCCGTAGGGCGTGGACTAGTCCAAATCCGTATCTTTCTTAGATTTGGGTTTTGGGGGTTTAGGTTTAAGGATACGTTATCCTTATTTGAGACTAAGATCAACTTAAACGTTTGTTGTGCATACGTTAGTCTAATTTTAGACTAAGATCAACTTAACGGGATCGTTTAGATCCGACAAGAGAGCAATTGGGCTCTGTTGTTTAGTTTAATGACATTGCGGTCGGTAATTAGTTTAAGGGCATTACGGTCCATTGTTAGTTTAGAGACATCTCGGTCCAATGTTAGTTTAAAGACATCGCGGTCGAGGTTAAGGACATCATAGTCTGTGAGTTTAAGGACCCCACAGTTCATTGTTAGTTTAAAGACATCACGGTCGAGGTTAAGGACATCATAGTCCATGGGTTTAAGGACCCCACAGTCCGATGTTAGTTTTAAGACATTACGGTCAAGGTTAAGGACATCATAGTCCATGGGTTTAGGGACCCCACAGTCCGTTGTTAGTTTTAAGACATCACGGTCGAGGTTAAGGACATCATAGTCCGTGAGTTTAAGGACCTCACAGTCCAATGTTAGTTTTAAGACATCACGGTCGAGGTTAAGGACATCATAGTCCATGGGTTTAGGGACCCCACAGTCCGTTGTTAGTTTTAAGACATCACGGTCGAGGTTAAGGACATCATAGTCCATGGGTTTAAGGACCTCACAGTCCAATGTTAGTTTTAAGACATCACGGTCGAGGTTAAGGACATCATAGTCCATGGGTTTAGGGACCCCACAGTCCGTTGTTAGTTTTTAGACATCACGGTCGAGGTTAAGGACATCATAGTCCATGGGTTTAGGGACCCCACAGTCCGTTGTTAGTTTTAAGACATCACGGTCGAGGTTAAGGACATCATAGTCTATGAGTTTACGGACCTCACAGTCCGATGTTAGTTTTAAGACATCACGGTCGAGGTTAAGGACATCATAGTCCATAGGTTTAGGGACCCCACAGTCCATTGTTAGTTTTAAGACATCACGATCGAGGTTAAGGACATCATAGTCCATGGGTTTAGGGACCCTATAGTCCGTTGTTAGTTTTAAGACATCACGGTCGAGGTTAAGGACATCATAGTCCATGGGTTTAGGGACCCCACAGTCCGATGTTAGTTTTAAGACATCACGGTCGAGGTTAAGGACATCGTAGTCCATGGGTTTAGGGACCCCACAGTCCGTTGTTAGTTTTAAGACATCACCGTCAAGGTTAAGGACATCATAGTCCATGGGTTTAGGGACCCCACAGTCCGATGTTAGTTTTAATACATCACGGTCGAGGTTAAGGACATCATAGTCCATGGGTTTAGGGATCCCACAGTCCGTTGTAATATGTGGTTGTTGGGACCCGTCACCTCTCTGACGGCGTTGAGGAATTACAACGACAAATATCAGAGGAGTTAAGAGATGTACCCTCGAACCAAGGTGAGTTGGTTGAAAGAGCAGATGTGCTCAATTCAAAACAAGTTGAGAACTTATGGCCAAAATTGGGCTAAGTCCAATTAAAATGTTTTAACATTTTATTTTTGTACTGGCCATTAAGCCTTTATTTGGGCTCAGCCCTTTTAATAATGCTAGGCATTGGGCTCTGACATTTTTGTCTTGTATTGAATGCATAGCATTCATCAGAAACAAAGTTTGTTTTGACAGTGCGCCACGTGGCGCGCCAGGCGCGTTGCGCCAGTAAAAGAGCGCATTGCGCTTCTGTCGGGTAGCGCACATGAAGAGGACACGTGTCGCGCTTAGCGCTAAGCGCTAGTTTGTTAGCGCATTGCGCTTTTAGTTTATGAGCGCATTGCGCTTTTAGTTTATGAGCGCATTGCGCTAGTCTGTTGGCGCACCAGTGAGTGACACGTGGCGCGCTTGGCGCTGAGCGCCAGCCCATGAGCGCAGTGCTCTGTTTTAGAAGCGCAAAGCGCAGATTGTGTCTCTGGTTGACACGTGGCAAGTTTTGGCGCTGAGCGCCGGTCCAATGAGCGCTAGGGTGCAATTCATGAGTGCAAGGCACTTTTTAATAGCGCAAAGCGCTTATGATCAATTTTAAGATTAAAGAACAAATTTATGTTCTTCAAAGGAGGCTTTGCCTCAAGATCCAAGAACAAAGGTTCTTGTTTTTATAAAAGGCTCTGCCTTTATAGATCAAAAGATCTGTGAGTGAAGTATTTTACTTCTTTTTATTATTTTATGATTAGATCTTTGATCTTTTCTTTTTTATTAAAGACCTTGGTCTTTTTCTTAGATCTCTGATCTTTTTAGAAGATGGTTCTTCTTTTTACGGGATGATTTCATATTTATTATTCAAGAACATAGTTCTTTTTACCTTGAAGAAGAAGAAAAATCTTCTTTTTTCTAAGAGCTTTCTCTTCTTTTGCAGAGAGTTTTTCTCTCTCTTTTTTATATATTTTGTATCTCTATCTTTTTTTAGACTTGAAGTCTAGGGGCCTTTATATAGGGCCAAATGATTTGTTGATTCAGTTTTAAGAGATCTTTCTCTGATTGATTTGGGAATATTTCCCACCGTTGGATCTTTGATCCTAAGGCTTCTGTTTTACAGAAGATAATCTTCTTATTTCAATAAGATTGAAAAATCTTTCCATAACAGAATTTTAGTTCTGATTAATTAATAATTTATTATTAGTAGATCTTTTGATCAAACGGTGGGGAATTTTTAATTTCAGCGCTGGCGCACCTTGCACTGGCGCACCTATGTTCGACACGTGGCGCGCAGCGCAGAGCGCAGCGCAACTGCGCTAGCGCACCCGTATTTGACACGTGGCGCGCAGCGCGCCTGGCGCTGGATTTGAAGCGTTGCTTCAACTTAAATTTTGAATTTTGAAACAGAGGTTTGCTCTGATTGGGGGTGTGCTGCCTAGGGCGCAGCGCACCTGGCGCTAGTGCATATGCGCTTGACACGTGGTATGCAGCGTGCAGCGCACGGGATCTGAAGCGTTGCTTCAATTTTTGAATTTTGAAATTCAAAACAGAGCTTTGCTCTGATTGGGGGAAACACTCCCTTGTGAGTCGTAAGGATCTCACGCATGTGTTTTCTCTTTACAAGGTCGAGAAGACCTTGCAGGTGTTTTTATTTTAACGAGATTGCGTCCTTTCGGGTTTTCACAAAATCACTGGTAGCCATGCTGTTTTTACTCACGGAGCCCTTTCGGGTTTTCATCCGTGCCCATTTTGCTCGTGGACGTACCGTTTTTTTAACAACGAGATTGCACCCTTTCAGGTTTTCACAAGCTCGCCGGTAGCCCTGTTGTTTTTACTCACAGCGCCCTTTTGGGTTTTCATCCGTGCCCATTTCGCTTGTGGACGTACCGTTTTTTTTACCCCTCTGTTTGCCAATAGCACTTAGGGGACGCCACCAGGGTAGCTGTGTAGCCAGCGGGATTTGAGTTGCAATCCTTGCCGTTGGGACTTGTGGACTTGAATTCCATTATCACCGTGCTTGAGGCGACGTATTAGTTTAAGGACATTACGGTCCATCGTTAGTTTAGGGATATCTCGGTCCGTTGTTAGTTTAGGGACATCTCGGTCCATTGCTAGTTTCGAGGCGAAGTTTTACCGAATACTAATGGAGTCTTGACTCAGGAAGACAGCGAACGGACACGAGCGTCGTCATCTATCATTAACCTGAGTTGTGACTTGTCAAGCGTAGTATTTCTTAAGGACCGGTCGTTTATTTGCCGGAAGGGTCTTTCGCCATGCATATCCATAAGCAAGTAGGCCCCACCTTGGTAGACCTTGTCTATGATGTACGGACCCTCATAGTTCGGCTCGAATTTTCCCTGCTTTGCACGGTTGGGGATCATAGGTCTTTTTACAACTAGCACGAGTTCGCCTTGGCGAAATGTTCTTGGCCTAATTAGTCTTTCGTATGAGCGCGTCATTCTTGCTTTGTAAGCTTCCAGGTTTTGCTGTGCCATGAGACGAGTTTCATCGAGGGCATCAAACTCCTCAAGCCGAAGATGGACATTTTCTTCATCCCTCAGCTCGTATCGAACTGCCACTCGTAGAGAGGGTATCTCTATCTCCAAGGGAAGTACCGCCTTCGTGCTGAATACCAACGCGAATGGTGTTGTATTCATGGTCGTTTTGAACGTGGTTCGATAAGCCCAGAGTGTTTCATGCAGTATTTCTGGACACCGTTTTCTTTATGATCTTCGTCAGGGTCTTGTTGAAAGCTTCAGCTAGACCGTTAGCTCGGGGATTATAGACTAAAGAGTATCTCCAATCTATATTATGTTGTTGTGTGAAGCGGCTGATCTTATGGCTCCTGTAGGCCGGCCCATTATCCGAGATGATTCATCGCGGAGTGCCGAACCGGTAGATGACATGTGTCCTGAAGAAATGGAGGATGTTCTCCGTCTTCACATCCCTTAGTGGCACTGCCTCTGCCCACTTAGAGAAGTAATCGGTTGTTGCCAATATGAACCGATGTCCTTTGGATGATGCTGGTTCGATAGGCCCGATTATATCGGTTTCCCACATTTCGAACGGCCAGCTAGCTAATGTTGGGTGTAGCGGATTTGGATGCTGGTGGATGAAGTCTCCGTGAATTTGGCACGAGTGACACTGCTCGCATATTCGAGGCAGTCCTGAATCATCGTGGGCCAATAGTAACCCATTCTCTTGATCTTCAACTTCATCTTTAGTCCGGCTTGATGAGAACCGCAGAGTCCGTCGTGAGTTTCTTGGACGACCCTCCTTGCTTCCTCCGGTCCCAAGCATCTTAGCCACAAACTGTCAAATGATCTCTTATATAGAGTATCATTGACGAAGGCGAAGGATAGAGCTCGTTTCATGAGCTGATGTCTTGACGACGCGTCTTCAGGTGTTCGATGGGATTTGAAGTAGTCTATGAAGACTTCTCTCCAATCCTTAGCCTTTTCTTCGTCTTCTATTTGGCAGGCTGCTTGTTTGGTCGCTTCCTTTCTTTTAGACGACTCCGGCGATATTTCTGCTGGCGCGAGAATCCGACGGCTTTGCACAATGATTCTTACGTCATTAAGGTTTTCGTTGGCCAGTTCTTTAGCGAGTTTGACTAATGCATCCGCCTTGCTATTCTTTGCACGTGGAATGCTTTCTAGAATATAAGAGGGGATTTGTGTCAACAATTGCTGCACTCTCTCGCCATATTTCACCAACTTTGGTTTGCATGTCTGATAGTCACCATTTACTTGGCTAACGACTAGCTGGGAATCTCCATATATGATGTGGTTTTCGATTCCCATGTCAATAGCAATCTCAAGACCTACTATCAAAGCTTCGTACTCAGCCTCATTGTTTGTTCTCGGCTTTGTTAATGAAAGGGTGAAACGCATTATCCCTCCTTGCGGAGTCACGAAGATAAGGTCCACCGCGGCTTTGATTATGGGGGTGTTGTGCTTTCGCTTCTTCATGGAAGATGCTCCATCAAAGTAAAGTTCCCATCGAGAGTCATTTTCTTCGTCCTTTGCGTCGAATGCATGTTCATCCGGTAATTCGCAATTTAAGATAGAGTCGGCTGGTTTTGGATGTTCAGCGAGGAAGTCGGCGATGGCCTGGCCCTTCACTGCCATGAGAGGTCGGTAGATTATCGAGAACTCCATCAAGAGCAGGGCCCATTTGGCAAGCCTTCCTGTTAGTATGGCTCTTGACATCAAATATTTGAGAGGGTCCACCTTTGATATGAGATGGACCTTATGTGCCAAGGCATAATGCCGAAGCTTCGTCATCGCGAAGATCAGTGCCAGGCAATGCTTTTCAATGGAAGAGTAGTTGTTTTCTACCTCCCAGGAGAACTCGACTCAAATAGTAGAGAGCTCTCTCCTTTCCCTGGTCTTTCACATGTGCCCATATCGCGCCTAAAGAACCTTCAAGGGCTGTTGTGTACAGGATGAGGGGCTTTCCCTTAACCAGATCAGTCAGTACCGGCGGGTTCTGTAGGTATTGCTTGATTTTGTCCAGTGCACTTTGGCATTTACGATCCCAAACGAACGGGGTCCCGTTCTTCATTAGATGGCTGTAGGGGCGGCATTTGCCATTGGTTATGAACCGCCAGATATACGCGAGCTTTCCTTGGAGAGACCGCAGTTGTTTGAGAGTTCTTAGCGCGGGCATTTCTATAATCACCTTGATCTTTGATGGGTATATTTCGATGCCTCGGTGTCGTATGATGAATCCCAGGAATTTTCCTGAGGAGACTCCAAATGCGCATTTCAGAGGATTCATCTCTAGATTGTACTTCCGAAGACGCTGAAACACTATGTTCAGATGTTCCCAGTGCTCCTCGTATGATTTGCTTTTCACCATAAGGTCTGTTCCCAGCCGAAAGACGCGGGAAGACGCGGTAGACGTCTTGCCTGAATTTCGGGGCAGATGCTAATTGGTGCTATCCGTCCACCTCTCCGAAGATGCCAAGTTGATTTATGGCACCATGTATCGAAGGTTTAAACGTGTTGGGGTAAAAATTTACACCCCTGTTGACCGGGTCAAAGTCAAGGTCAACTCCCAAGCTAGGTGGGCCCAAGCCCAGGTCAAGTGGGCCCATGCCCCGGTCGAGCCCGAACATGAAGCGGCCGGCCTCCCCCCACGCCAAGATCAAATTTTTTGTAATAAATAATTTTGTTGTATTTCTTTTATTTTATTTTATGGATAAATGTAAGAAAAGTAGGCATAAAGCCAAATTTTTGTAAAGCCCATGGCTTATGTGCAAAAGAAATGGCACATGAGCCATGAGGTGGGCAAAATGCCATTTTGTGAAGCCCAAGGGGCTATGTGTAAAGTGTATGGCCTATAAAGGCAAAGATAATGAAAATATCCAACAACTTTTTCTCTCTCCAAAAAAGTTTCAGATCTGAGATCTTTTTTCCTTCTTCAAGGTTCCAAAACCTTCTTCTTTCTTTTGAATTAAATCAAGAGTTTTACTCTTCCTTTTTCAAAATAAAATAGTTTTTCACCACAAAACCCACAAAGGGAAACTTGGATCTGCCATTAGATCTCAAAAAGGAGAGATTTTGAGATTTCACATCTCTTGATCTTCAAGATCCAGCAAGCAGCAGGAAGAAGAAGAAGAACCACTTCCATTAAACCCAAAACATATTCAGGAGCCTGGCTCCTCTCTGATTTCTCAGGCTAAAAGCCTCTTGTTCTCTCCAGCGCGCAGCGCAAGTGCGCAAAGCGTCCGCGTGCCGACACGTGGCGCGCGCGCTTGCGCACCTGCGCGCTTGCGCAAAGCGCCCGCGTGCCGACACGTGGCGCGCGCGCGCTTGCGCACCTGCGCGCAACGCGCGTTGCGGAAAGCGCCCGTGTGCCGACACGTGGCGCGCGCGCGCTTGCGCACCTGCGCGCAACGCGCGTGCGCGCAAAGCGCCCGCGTGCCGACACGTGGCGCGCGCTTGCGCACCGGCGCGCAGCGCCCATGCGCAAAGCGCCCGCGTGCCGACACGTGGCGCGCGCGCTTGCGCACCGGCGCACAGCGCCCATGCGCAAAGCGCCCACGTGGCGCGCTTGCGCCTGAACGCACAGCACCTAAGCGCACAGCGTCCAAGGTGCTGCCCCACGCATCCTTTGGATGCCTTTTCCCCTTTATTTATATATATATGTATATATATATACATTTGTATACAAAACCCCCCTTTCAAAACAGAACACACGTACACCGCACATTGGGTTCGCATGACCAGTTTAACCAGTTAATCGGAGGTTCCCTCGCCCCAAAGGCGAGGGGTAATTAACGGCAGCTTAGTCCGCGGCTGCCGGAGATTCGGATCCCCACAATCATTAAACCCCGGCCTACCCTAGGCAGGGGGAATCTGTAGTACGCCTGACAAGCGCGCGCGTATTCCCATCTCACTGGGGTGACGAAAAACACCCTACAGGTTCTGGCACGCCCGGTGGGACCAATCTCTCCTCCCATATTTCGGGTTAAGCTTTCATGCGAACTCAATCAATATACATACCTGTATTTATACTAAAAATAATGCTTTTTCATACAGGTTTTCAAGCAATCACTCTCCAACAATGTCTCCAAGGACGATCTCAGCTCTCAGCACGACTCCCGTCTCCTACACGATGAAGATAGACTCCAGGACGGTCCTTCCGGCCAGTCTCGGGCGACAATGGGAGGAGGAGCCGCTACCATTCGGCTCTATCATGTTCGTGCCAGTTGGCGCCATCCCATCTCCTCAAGCCCCGGTGGCAGACAAACCGGTCTCGAAAGGCAAGAGACCAAATGTGGTGATCTCGAGGGCGCCCCAACCCAAACGCAAGTCGGTATCTGAACGACTTTCCTTGGCCCCAGCTGGGGGCAAGGCCATCAACACCAGCAAAGAAACAAGGCATCTCGGGCAAACTCCAGCGACGCCTCTGACAACTGCTCGATTGGGTGTCTTCTCAAGCCTCCCCATCACTCAGCCAATGGCGGCTTCCCGAAGAGCAGGAGCCTGCCAGACGCTCAAGGCAGAGAAACTGAGGAAGAAGCGGCTCGGACACAAAGCCAACAAAAGGGCCATGGCTTCGGCCATGTTAGAATTTATGAATTTCCAAAGCCCGGACTGCTCCGCGAAATCAGCCACCAAAGATAAAGAGATGGCTGGGTACGTGGTCCACACTGTCTACATGGCCGGACAAGAAGAAACGAACCCTCCTCTTCTTCACAGCCATGGTGATGATATGGTTGACACTACCCAGCATCGACTCGATCTAAATGATGAAGAGCCCGCTCACGCCGATAAGCCAGAGGAGCCCGTGGTTCCTACGGAATTGAGCTCAGGCAATAAAGATTACCCGGTTGTCATAGCCGGAACTACAGAACAAGTATTATTCCAATGGCTTCAAAGGCAATTTCAGGACAGGGATGAGAAGATGGCCGAGATCTATTCCAAAGTCGACGAGCTGGCAAACGTCGTGGCAGATCTCGCGACCCAAGTCGTCCGGTTGCAATTACAGCAGAATCAAGTTTTGGTTCATGAGCCAGGGATTGATACCCGGGGGCAGCCAACTGATATCCCTTTCAACTTAAAAGCGGAGCGCCTTCGTGAAAAACGGCCGCAATCAGCCTCCAGTCCCTCCGATACATACGTCGGTGGGGAGTCGCCTCTGAAAGAGAAGCTGGAAAAGGTCTATTCCTTCAAGAGGGAAAAGGTCCACAAGATATTCAGGGACGCCCTAAGAAACGGTCTACAACTGCCAGAATCTAAGAGACCGCAAGAAGAGAATATGACCGACGACCCAAAATATTGCCCCTATCACAGGGTGATAGGTCATGCCATTGAGGACTGCTTCGTCTTCAAAGATTGGGTCGAAAGGCAATACAAGATGGGAGAGATAGAACTTTCTAAAGGCGTGTTAGCAAACAGTCAAGCAACGATCGCCGATTTCATGCAAATGGAGACCGAAACCTTTCGGGAACCTAATCCTCCCAGACATATGCCTCGAGAACCAGCATCAGCAAAGGCACCTACCCCAATGGAGGGAAAGAAGAAGATATACTCCTTCAGGAGGGATGAAGTCCGCAAAATATTCATGGACGTCCTGAACAGCGGTCTGCAACTGCCTGTCCCAAAGAGGCCACAGGAAATGAACATGACCGGCAATCCCCTATACTGCCCATATCATAGAGTGGTGGGACATACCATCGAAGACTGCTATATTTTCAAAGATTGGGCAGAGGACCAATATAAGCTTGGAAAAACCTCACAATCCTCGGATGTATCGGCAAGCCACAGAGCTAGGTCATCAACACAGCTCCGCCAAGATCAAAGTTCAAGGAACTGGGATAAGCAAAAAAGACCACCACGTCATTAAACTGGGAACAATCGACCACCATGTCATTAAACTGGGAACAGTCGACCTCTAAGTCGTTAAACTGGGAATGTAAAAATATACATATATATATATATATATATATATATGTAAATAAACAAAAAAAATGTGTGTAAATAAAAGAAAAATAGAGAAAAGCCGAAATGATGGGACAACTCGCAATAAAAATCAGCGAGTAAAATAAAGATGAAAATAAAGCCGAAATGATTGGGCAACCGCGAATAAAAGCCGAAAGGATAGGGCAATCGCGACCTTCGCGATAAGAAAAGCTGAAAGGATAGAGCAATCGCGGTAAAACAAAAAAAAACACAACCAAAAATCCAATTTTCCAAAATTCTTCCGGCCCTACGGTTAGTCCCCAACTTGACTACCGTATACAATCCACGGGCTCAAATATTTCTCATCATACCCATATCCCACTGCAATCACCAGTCCAGCGGTTGGTCTCCGCCCTCGGAATTATGCTCCATTGGGAAGACCCACTTATGTGTCCTGGTACATGTGCTTCAGTGTTAGCAACGCTGATGCCGGCCCCTACCCCAAAATTCCAAGCTCGCCATCGATAGACCTCTAAGTCTCTAAACTAGAAACAGATGACCTCTACGTCGTTAAACTGGAAACAGATGACCTCTACGTCGTTAAACTGGAAACAGATGACCACCAGGTCTTTAAACTGGAAACAGATGACCTCTACGTCGTTAAACTGGAAACAGATGACCTCTACGTCGTTAAACTGGAAACAAATGACCACCAAGTCTTTAAACTGGAAACAGATGACCTCTACGTCGTTAAACTGGAAACAGATGACCTCTACGTCTTTAAACTGGAAACAGATGACCTCTACGTCGTTAAACTGGAAACAGATGACCTCTACGTCGTTAAACTGGAAACAGATGACCACCAAGTCTTTAAACTGGAAACAGATGACCACCAAGTCTTTAAACTGGAAACAGATGACCTCTACGTCGTTAAACTGGAAACAGATGACCTCTACGTCTTTAAACTGGAAACAGATGACCTCTACGTCTTTAAACTGGAAACAGATGACCTCTATGTCTTTAAACTGGAAACAGATGACCTCCAAGTCGTTAAACTGGAAAAAGAGGACCTCTACGTCGTTAAACTGGAGACAGATGACCTCTACGTCTTTAAACTGGAAACAGATGACCGCTAAGTCGTTAAACTGGAAACAGATGACCTCCACGTCTTTAAAACTGGAAACAGATGACCGCTAAGTCGTTAAACTGGGCACCACAGACCCCTAAGTCATTAAACTAGGGACGAAGGGAAATCCACTCATGTGTCCTCACGATGCATGAGGAGAACAAACCTTTGTGGGATCCTTACGACTCACAAAGGAAAAACACACTTAGGAGTCTTCACGACTCCTAAGGAGAAAATACACCTGCGGGATCCTTACGACTCGTAGGGAGAAAATGCTTTTATGGGACCCTCACGGCCCATAAAATTGAAAAGCCTTAAGTGATAGGGATCTAAACCTGTCTCCTACGCCATCGCTCCCCAATCCCCAAGTGGCGAATGATGAGTCGCTCCTGGTACCATATTCCAGTGCAGCGATGTAGACGCCAACCAAATTCTAAATCCCATACCCCAACGGCGAATGATGAGTCGCTCCTGATACCACATTCCAGTGCAGCGATGCAGACGCCAACAAAGTCCTGAAATTTTCCGGGCCCTACGGTCTGGATCATACATCCTGCAAAACCGTATACAATCCACGGGCGAAAAACAATCCCGATCTCTCCAAAAAAAAAAAAAGAAAAAATAAAGAAAGAAAAAAAAGAAGGAAAAAAAAGAAGAACGGTATGTCCACAAGCAAAACGGGCACGGATGAAAACCCGAAAGGGCTCCGTGAGTAAAAACAGCAGGACTGCCGGCGAGTTTGTGAAAACCCGAAAGGGCGCAAACTCGTAAAAAAAAATGAAATGCACTCGCAAAGCCCTCTCGACTTTGTGAGGAGAAAATTCCCGCGTGAGATCCCTATGACTCACAAAGGAGCAACACACTTAGGAGTCCCCACGACTCCTAAGAAGAAAATACACCTGCGGGATCCTTACGACCCGTAGGGAGAAAATGCTTTTATGGGACCCTCACGGCCCATAAAATTGAAAAGCTTTAGGTGATAGGGACCTAAACCTGTCTCCTAAGCCACCAATTCCGAAATCCTTTCGGGGCAAATGATGAGTTGCTCCTGGCATTATTCCAGTGCAGCAATGCAGATGCCAACAAAAAAAAATACCCAAATCCTCTCGGGGCAAATGATGAGTTGCTCCTGGCATTATTCCAGTGCAGCAATGCAGGTGCCAAACAAAAAAAAAACAATTCCCACATCCTCTCAAGACAGATGATGATTCGCTCCTGGTACCGTATTCCAGGGCAGCGATACTGATGTCAACCCAAATCAAATCAAACCAGCAAGCTCTGCGTCGGAATTATGCTTCGTCTCAGAATGCACCCCGTGTCGAAATGATGCTTCGCCTCGGTGTACCTGCCTTCCCTGTCGAAATTATGCTTCGTCTCGGAATCAAGTCAACCACCGACACTCCGCGCCGGGGAAAAGTCGATCAGCGACACTCCGTGCCGGGGAAAAGTCAACCCGACACTCCGTGCCGGGGAAAAGTCCATCAGCGACACTCCGTGCCGGGGAAAAGTCAACCACCGACACTCCGCGCTGGGGAAAAGTCGATCAGCGACACTCCGCGCCGGGGAAAAGTCCACCCGACACTCCGCGCCGGGGAAAAGTCGATCAGCGACACTCCGTGCCGGGGAAAAGTCAACCCGACACTCCGCGCCGGGGAAAAGTCGATCAGCGACACTCCGTGCCGGGGAAAAGTCAACCCGCGACACTCCGCGCCGGGAAAAAGTCGATCAGCGACACTCCGAGCCGGGGAAAAGTCGATCAGCGACACTCCGCGCCGGGAAAAAGTCAACCCGACACTCCGCGCCGGGGAAAAGTCCATCAGCGACACTCCGTGCCGGGAAAAAGTCAACCACCGACACTCCGCCCCGGGGAAAAGTCGATCAGCGACACTCCGCGCCGGGGAAAAGTCAATCCGACACTCCGCGCCGGGAAAAAGTCAACCCGACACTCCGAGCCGGGGAAAAGTCGATCAGCGACACTCCGCGCCGGGGAAAAGTCAACCCGACACTCCGCGCCGGGGAAAAGTCCATCAGCGACACTCCGTGCCGGGGAAAAGTCAACCACCGACACTCCGCGCCGGGGAAAAGTCCATCAGCGACACTCTGTGCCGGGGAAAAGTCAACCACCGACACTCCGGCGACACTCCGCGCCGGGGAAAAGTCAACCCGACACTCCGAGTCGGGGAAAAGTCGATCAGCGACACTCCGCGCCGGGGAAAAGTCAACCCGACACTCCGAGCCGGGGAAAAGTCGATCAGCGACACTCCGCGCCGGGGAAAAGTCAACCCGACGCTCCACGCCGGGGAAAAGTCAACCCGACACTCCGCGCCGGGGAAAAGTCCATCAGCGACACTCCGTGCCGGGGAAAAGTCAACCACCGACACTCCGCGCCGGGGGAAAGTCCATCAGCGACACTCCGTGCCGGGGAAAAGTCGATCAGCGACACTCCGCGCCGGGGAAAAGTCAACCCGACACTCCGCGCCGGGGAAAAGTCCATCAGCGACACTCCGTGCCGGGGAAAAGTCAACCACCGACACTCCGCGCCGGGGAAAAGTCCATCAGCGACACTCCGTGCCGGGGAAAAGTCAACCACCGACACTCCGCGTCGGGGAAAAGTCGATCAGCGACACTCCGTGCCGGGGAAAAGTCAACCCGACACTCCGCGCCGGGGAAAAGTCCATCAGCGACACTCCGTGCCGGGGAAAAGTCAACCACCGACACTCCGCGCCGGGGAAAAGTCCATCAGCGACACTCCGTGCCGGGGAAAAGTCAACCCGACACTCCGCGCTGGGGAAAAGTCGATCAGCGACACTCCGCGCCGGGGAAAAGTCAACCACCGACACTCCGCGCCGGGGAAAAGTCGATCAGCGAGACTCCGTGCCGGGGAAAAGTCAACCCGACACTCCGCGCTGGGGAAAAGTCGATCAGCGACACTCCGTCACGGCGACACGTCAACGAGCGACACTCTGCATCGGGGAAACGTCCAATACAGACACTCCACATCAGGGAAACGTCCAACAGCGACACTCCGTGCCGGGGACACGTCTACCAAATCGCTCCGGATCAGAGCGTCAACCGTCTATGTCGTAAAAAGGGCAGTGCAGGCTCCCGCAAATTGGGAACCCAAATCGCTCCGGATCAGAGCGTCGACCGTCCATGTCGCAAAAAGGGCAGTGTAGGCTTCCTACAAAGCAGGAACCAGATCGCTCCGGGCCAGGGAAACGTCTACCACGGACACTCCGTCTCGGAGACGCGTTAAGCGTCGACCGTCCATGTCGTAAAAAGGGCAGTGCATCCCAAAAAGTGGGAACCAAAAGCAAGTCGCCTCCACGTGAAAGAAGATCCATTAATTTCATGCACACGACCCACATATGCTGTGTGCATTTATTGATGGGGGGGCAATTTGTTGGGGTAAAAATTTACACCCCTGTTGACCGGGTCAAAGTCAAGGTCAACTCCCAAGCTAGGTGGGCCCAAGCCCAAGCCCAGGTCAAGTGGGCCCATGCCCCGGTCGAGCCCGAACATGAAGCGGCCGGCCTCCCCCCACGCCAAGATCAAATTTTTTGTAATAAATAATTTTGTTGTATTTCTTTTATTTTATTTTATGGATAAATGTAAGAAAAGTAGGCATAAAGCCAAATTTTTGTAAAGCCCATGGCTTATGTGCAAAAGAAATGGCACATGAGCCATGAGGTGGGCAAAATGCCATTTTGTGAAGCCCAAGGGGCTATGTGTAAAGTGTATGGCCTATAAAGGCAAAGATAATGAAAATATCCAACAACTTTTTCTCTCTCCAAAAAAGTTTCAGATCTGAGATCTTTTTTCCTTCTTCAAGGTTCCAAAACCTTCTTCTTTCTTTTGAATTAAATCAAGAGTTTTACTCTTCCTTTTTCAAAATAAAATAGTTTTTCACCACAAAACCCACAAAGGGAAACTTGGATCTGCCATTAGATCTCAAAAAGGAGAGATTTTGAAATTTCACATCTCTTGATCTTCAAGATCCAGCAAGCAGCAGGAGGAAGAAGAAGAACCACTTCCATTAAACCCAAAACATATTCAGGAGCCCGGCTCCTCTCTGATTTCTCAGGCTAAAAGCCTCTTGTTCTCTCCAGCGCGCAGCGCAAGTGCGCAAAGCGTCCGCGTGCCGACACGTGGCGCGCGCGCTTGCGCAAAGCGCCCGCGTGCCGACACGTGGCGCGCGCGCGCTTGCGCACCTGCGCGCAACGCGCGTGCGCGCAAAGCGCCCGCGTGCCGACACGTGGCGCGCGCGCTTGCGCACCGGCGCGCAGCGCTCATGCGCAAAGCGCCCGCGTGCCGACACGTGGCGCGCGCGCTTGCGCACCGGCGCGCAGCGCTCATGCGCAAAGCGCCTACGTGGCGCGCTTGCGCCTGAACGCACAGCACCTAAGCGCACAGCGTCCAAGGTGCTGCCCCACGCATCCTTTGGATGCCTTTTCCCCTTTATTTATATATATATGTATATATATATACATTTGTATACAAATGTACACATGCACATACCCCGCAACATTCTCCCCCTCCAAAAATTTTTTGGGCCGGGGCACTGCCCCGCACCCCGCAAGGGGGCTGCTAGCCCCCTTGACCCCCAGCCCGCTATCCGGGTAGCGGGACCCCCGTAAAAACTCTGCGTGGCTCCCGATATATCCAAAACCCCCCTTTCAAAACAGAACACACGTACACCGCACATTGGGTTCGCATGACCAGTTTAACCAGTTAATCGGAGGTTCCCTCGCCCCAAAGGCGAGGGGTAATTAACGGCAGCTTAGTCCGCGGCTGCCGGAGATTCGGATCCCCACAATCATTAAACCCCGGCCTACCCTAGGCAGGGGGAATCTGTAGTACGCCTGACAAGCGCGCGCGTATTCCCATCTCACTGGGGTGACGAAAAACACCCTACAAAACGGATGCGGCCGATGTAGCAGACTTTGTTAGATTCCCCCTCATTTGAGGGTTTTTTGATTGTGGGGACGCTCTTCCCTGCATGCGCAAGCCCCTGCAGTTAATTACGCTACAGCATCGCGGTAACAACTTTCTCCTTCTCCAGATGGTCACTTCGTGTCGTGGGTGTTTGTTTTGTTTTTGGTTGCCCGTGGATTGCATACGGAGACTAATTTATGTTGTCTCCCGTAGGGCGTGGATTAGTCCAAATCCGTATCTTCTTAGATTTGGGTTTGGGGGTTGGGTTTAAGGATACGTTAGCCTTATTTGAGACTAAGATCAACTTAAACGTTTGTTAAGAATACGTTAGTCTAATTTTTAGACTAAGATCAACTTAACGGGATCGTTTAGATCCAACAAAAGAGTAATTGGGCTCTATTGTTTAGTTTAGGGACATTGCGGTCCAATGTTAGTTTAAGGACATTACGGTCCATTGCTAGTTTAAGGACATCTTGGTCCAATGTTAGTTTAAGGACATCTCGGTCCAGGTTAAGGACATCATAGTCTGTGAGTTTAAGGACCTCACAGTCCAGGTTAACGACATCATAGTCCGTGAGTTTAAAGACATCACAGTCAAGGTTAAGGACATCGTAGTCCGTGAGTTTAAAGACCTCACAGTCAAGGTTAAGGACATCGTAGTCCGTGAGTTTAACGACCTCACAGTCAAGGTTAAGGACATCATTGTTCGTGGGCTTAAGGACCCCACAGTCCGTGAAATGTGTGGTTATCGGGACCCATCACCTCTCTGAAGACGTTGAAGGATTACAACGACAGATATCAGAGGAGTAAAGAGATGTACCCTCGAACCGGTGTGAGTTGGTTGAAAGATTTGTAGTCCAATTTGGGCCTAAGATCTGTTAAATATTCATGAGCAGATGAGCTCAATTAAATATAAGTTGAGGACTTATGGCCAATATTGGGCTAAGTCCAACAAATGTTTAATATTTTATTTTGGGCTGTTGAGCCTTTATTTGGGCTTGGCCCTTTTAATAATGCTGAGCATTATATCTTGACAAAATTTTTGTCTTGTATTGAATGCAAAGCATTCATCAGAGCTCTGGCTTATTAAATAACAATTTATGTTCTGTCGGCACAACACGTGGTGCGCTAAGCGCTTTGCGCCAATTAAAAAGCGCAATGCGCTTCTGCCAAGTAGCGCACATGTGGAGGACACGTGGTGCGCCAGGCGCTTTGCGCCAGTTAAAGAGCGCAATGCGCTTCTGCCAAGTAGCGCACATGTGGAGGACACGTGGTGCGCCTGGCGCTTTGCACCAGATGATGAGCGCATGATGCCAATTTATGAGCGCAGAGCACTAGTTTATCAGCGCATTACGCTTTCAATTTAGTGGCGCACACGTGAGTGACACGTGGTGCGCTTAGCGCTGAGCGCCAGCCCATGAGCGCAGTGCGCTATTTCAGAAGCGCAAAGCGCAAGTTGTTAATTGGCGCATACGTGATTGACACGTGGTGCATTTTGGCGCTGAGCGCCGGTCCATAGAGCGCAGAAGCGCTGTTCAAGAGCGCAAGGCTCATTTCATGAACGCAAAGCGCATTTGATCAATTTTATGATCTGGGAACAAATTTATGTTCTTTTAGAAGAGATTTTGTCTCAAGATTTAAGAACAACAGTTCTTATTTTGCAGGAGAGATTTTCAATCTCTTATTTTGATGAAAGGCTTTGCCTTTATAGATCCATGATCTGTGAGAAGAATATGTTCTTCCTTTATTTTATGATGAGATCTTTTGATCTCTTTTGTGAAAGACTTTTTGTCTTGAAGATCTATGATCTTTTTTAAAAGAAAAGAATTCTTCTTTTTATAAGATGATTTCATCTCTGTGTTCATCATTCATCGTCTTTACCTTGAAGAAGTATCTTCTTGCAAGAGCTTGCTCTTTATCTTTGATTTTCTCAAAGTTTATGGGGGTTTCTCTATTTTTCTTTTTTTGTATTTCTTCTTTTTTTTATTTTGGAAAGGAGGATCATTGGTCGTTGGGACCCACCACCTCTCCGACGACACTGAGAGATTACGATGCCATATATCGAAGGTGTGGAGGGATGTACCCTTTGAACCATGTCCCACTCATCAGGGGGGAAGAACATGCTGGAGCTTAAGGTTCTCGCTGCTGAAAAATACTTCTTTGCGTTCGCGTACTTAAGTCGCACGTGTTGGGCGCACATATTTGCATGTAGCGTACATGGAGTTTGCTCATATGCGCATTATGGGGGGAGAAAGCTCCTATGGGGAAAGAATCTCCTTTGAGTATTATTGAATATTCTCATGTGGTGCGCACATGCGTTGCACGTGGTGCGCGCATGGCGGGCACACGTGCGTTGCACGTAGCGTACATGGAGTTTGCGCATATGCGCATTATGGGGAGGAGCAGGCTCCTATGGAGAACGAATCTCCTTTTAATATTATTGAATATTCTCATGTGGTGCGCACGTGCGATGCACGTGGTGCGCGCATGGCGGGCACACGTGCGTTGCACGTAGTGCACATGGCGCTTGCGCATATGCGCATTATGGGAAGGAGCAGGCTCCTATGGAGAATGAATCTCCTTTTAATATTATTGAATATTCTCATGTGGTACGCACGTGCGTTACACGTGGTGCGCGCATGGCGGGCACGCGTGCGTTGCACGTAGCGCACATGGCGCTTGCGCATATGCGCATTATGGGGAGGAGCAGGCTCCTATCTTGAAGAACTAAGCTCCTATGGAGAACTAAGCTCCTTTGAGAATTGAATCCTTTGAGCATTGAACTCTCCCTTTTTTAAGAGGCATCCAGTGGTAGAGAAGAGATCTCTCTTTTTCCCGATGTGGGACTAAAAATGCATTCCCCATGTAGTTGAGCATTACTTTAGATTACACGTGCATAGCATATTTGCTCATAACTTTTGATCCCGGATGAATTATGAGGCCCATAATATATCAAATCGAAGGATTTTTTGAGACACTTTCGATACCATCAAAATTTAGTTATTTCTCATTCGGGAGTTTGTCAAAATACAGCTCGGAAAATACCGGTTCGCATTTTCTTCCTTAGATCACATGTGCATAGCACATTTGCTCATAACTTTTGATCCCGGATGAATTGTAAGGCCCATAATATATCAAATCGAAGGTTTTTTCGAGATTCTTTCAATACCATCAGAATTTAGATGTTTCTCATTCGGGAGTTTATCAAAATACAGCCCGGAAAATACCGGTTCACATTTTCTTAAACGTATCGCTGCCATTTGATACCTTGGGCTCTTTTGCGCAGAAATTTTTGAGGGAACAAATGCCCCCCACTACTTTACCCACGTAAGTATGTACGTGGGTGAAGTAGTGCAAAGTTATGTATGGCCATAGAATTGAGAGCTTAGGAGACAAATTTAGGGTCCTTGTAGCCTAAGACTTTTTCATCTTCATGAGCCGTAAGGGTCTCAAGAAGGTTTTTTTTCTACAAGTCGAGAGGATCTCATAGGTGCATATTCTCCCTAGAAATTGTGAGAATTCCTAAGTGTCCATCGCCTCCGTGAGTCGTAAGGATCTCACTCGAGTATTTTTCCTTACGAATCGTGAGGACCCATAAGTAGCTCCTTTATTTCAGTGGCTTGTAATTTTGGCAAATGTGGCACGTAGATAGTAGGTAGCTGTCCATCTTGGATTCTTTGCGGGGTAGCGATGGCTTAGGAAATAGGTTCAGGTCTGCTGCCTAAGACTTTTCAATTTTATGAGCCATGAGGGTCTCATAAAGACTTTTCTCCCTACGAGTCGAGAGGATCTCGTAGGTGTATTTTCTCCTTAGGAATCGTGAGGATTCCTAAGTGGGTTTTCTCTTTGAGAGTCGTAAGGATCTCACAAGAGAGTCTTCTTCCTTACGGGTTGAGAGGTCCCGTAAGTGATTGATGGGGTTGACATTATCCGCATTTCACGGAGTCAGGGGTTGCTCTGGGCATTTCCCACGGGGTCGAGATTGACTCTAGCCGTGTTCCACGGGATCGTCGGATGACGTATTTCCGAGGCGGGGTCATGTAGATGACGTATTTCCGCGACGGGGTCATGTGGATGACGTGTTTTCGCGACGGGGTCATTTGGATGACGTATTTCCGCGACAGGGTCGTGTAGATGACGTATTTCCGCGATAGGGTCATGTGGATGACGTATTGTAGATGACGTATTTCCGCGACGGGGTCATTTGGATGACGTATTTCCGAGACGGGGTCATGTAGATGACGTATTTCCGAGACGGGGTCATGTAGATGACGTATTTCCGCGACGGGGTCATTTGGATGACGTATTTCCGCGACGGGGTCATTTGGATGACGTATTTTCGCGACGGGGTCATGTAAATGACGTATTTCCGCGACGGGGTCATTTGGATGACGTATTTCCGCGATGGGGTCATGTGGATGACGTATTTCCGAGACGGGGTCATATGGATGACGTATTTCCGAGACGGGGTCATGAGGATGATGTATTTCCGCGATGGAGTCATTTGGATGACGTATTTCCACGACGGGGTCATTTGGATGACATGTTTCCGCGACAGGGTCATGTGGATGACGTGTTTCCGCGACGGGGTCATGTGGATGACGTATTTCCGAGGCGGGGTCATGTAGATGACGTATTTCCGCGACGGGGTCTTTTGGATGACGTATTTCCGAGACGGGGTCATGTAGATGACGTATTTCCGTGACGGGGTCATTTGGATGACGTATTTCCGCGACGGGATCATATGGATGACGTATTTCCGAGACGGGGTCATGTAGATGACGTATTTCCGCGACGGGGTCATTTGGATGACGTATTTCCGAGACGGGGTCATGTGAATGATGTATTTCCGCCACGGGGTCATTTGGATGACGTATTTCCGAGACGGGGTCATTTGGATGATGTATTTCCGAGACGGGGTCATGTGGATGACGTATTTCCGAGACGGGGTCATTTGGATGATGTATTTCCGAGACGGGGTCATGTGGATGCGTATTTCCGAGACGGGGTCATGAGGATGACGTATTTCCGCGACGGGGTCATTTGGATGGCGTATTTCCGCGACGGGGTCATTTGGATGACGTGTTTCCGCGACGGGGTCATTGGATGACGTGTTTCCGCGATGGGGTCATTGGATGACGTGTTTCCGCGACGGGGTCATGTGGATGACGTATTTCTGAGGTGGGGTCATGTAGATAACGTATTTCCGCGATGGGGTCATGTAGATGACGTATTTCCGTGACGGGGTCATTTGGATGACGTATTTCCGAGACGGGGTCATGTAAATGACGTGTTTCTGCGACAGGGTCATTGGATGACGTGTTTCCGTGACGGGGTCATTTGGATGACGTATTTCCGCGACGGGGTCATTGGGATGACGTATTTCTGCGACGGGGTCATTGGATGATGTGTTTCCGCGACGGGGTCATGTGGATGACGTATTTCCGAGGCGGGGTCTTTTAGATGACGTATTTCCGTGATGGGGTCATGTAGATAACGTATTTCCGCGATGGGATCATATAGATGACGTATTTCTGTGACGGGTTATTTGGATGATGTTGCGTCTGTTGTAATGAGACGAATATCAAAGTGGTCTCCAGGTTGTCTGTGAACCATCGAGATTTAGAGTAGGGGCTTTGCTGTAGCTCCAGGGTTGATTGCAGCGTCTGAATCCTACTGGTATGGGGAGGAACGCTGTTGATGATCTCTAGGCTATCCCTGAACCGTCGAGATTTGACTTCGTTTTCTGATGGAGCCTGGGGAGGGAAGGTGTGGTTCCTTGTTTGTTTGCGCTCCTGGATTGTATACAGGAATTGATGTGATATCATCTGTAGGGCATAAATTTCATTTTTCTTTATTTCTTTCCGCGATGCTCTATCATTTCAGCTTTTATATCACGAAGGTCGCGATTGCCCAATCATTTCGGCTATTTTTCGCGGCGCACAATCATTTCGGATATTTATTTTATTTTCACTCGCTGCTTTTTATTGCGAGTTGTCCAATCATTTCGGCTATTTTGCATGCATATATTTTTACTTGCTGATTTTGTTGCAAGTTGTCCCATCATTTCGGCTATTTCGTATACATGTGTGGCTCGCTAGCTTCTTTGCTGCAAGCTTAGAGTTAGACACCGATTTCAGCATCATCACCGCTACAACTGGAATATTGCCAGAAACGAATCATCATTTGCCTCTGTCGATGTTGAACAAAGGTGGCTTAGCGAACAGGGTTAGGATCCTGTCGACTAAGGCTTTCGACTTCATGAGCTGTAAGGGTCTCATAAAGGTTTTTCTCCCTACGAGTCGTGAGGATCTTGTAGGTGCATTTTCTCCTTAGGAATCGTGAGGATTCCTAAGTGTATGGTCTCTTATAAGTCGTAAGGATCTTACAAGAGTGCTTTCTCCTTATAAGTCGAGAGGACTTACAAGGGTTGTTTACCGTGTAGACATATCCCTAGTCACGGACGGGACTTTGTTAGGGAAATGTTTATTCGCGCCCGTGGATTGTATACAAGGGTCGGCATTGAGCCTCTTGTAAGGCAGCATTGGAGGTTGTGGTGGCCGCTTAAGAACGGGTTCAGATCCCTGTAGCTTAAGACTTTTGAATATTATGAGCCGTGAGGGTCCCATAAGAGGGTTCTCCTTACGAGTCGTGAGGATCTCGTAAGTGTAATTTCCTCTTAAGAATCGTGGGGATCCCTAAGTGTGTTTCTCCCTTGTGAGTCGTAAGGATCTCACGCAGGTGGTTTCTCCTCACAAGGTCGAGAGGACCTTGCAAGTGTCTTTTAACGAGATTGCGCCCTTTCGGGTTTTCACAAAACTCGCCGGTAGCCCTGCTGTTTTTACTCACGGAGCCCTTTCGAGTTTTCATCCGTGCCCATTTTGCTTATGGATATACCGTTTTCTTTTTTTTTCCTTTCTTTTTTTTATTCTTTTATTCTTCTCTTTTTTTTGCATCAGCCTTGGGATGCTGCAATCCACAGTAGTTTATCGACGTCTCGATCAACAGCTAGTTTTAGGACACAGTGGTCCATTGTTAGTTTATGGACGTTTCGGTCCGTCGTTAGTTTAAGGACGTTTCGGTCCGTTGTTAGTTTAAGGACATTTCGGTCCGTTAGCCGGCTACTACTTATAGAGTTTAGGCTTAGGAAGATAGCGAGCTGACATAGTCGTCGTCATCTATCATTGATCTAGACAGTGACTCGTCAAGCGTAGTACTTTTTCAGGAAGCGACCATTTATTGGCCTGAAGGGCCTTTCGCCATGCATGTCCATGAGTAGATAGGCCCCACCCTGGTAGACCTTGTCTATGATATACGGGCCTTCATAGTTCGGCTCGAATTTCCCCCGTTTGGCACGATTGGGGATCATAGGTCTTTTGACCACTAGTACGAGTTCGCCTTAGCGGAATGTTCTCAGCCTAGTCAATCTTTCGTATGAGCGCGTCATCTTTGCTTTGTAAGCCTCCAGATTTTGTTGCGCTATGAACCGAGTTTCATCAAAGGCATCGAGCTCCTCAAGCCGAAGGTGAGCATTCTCTTCGTCCGTTAGCTCATAATGAACTGCCACTCGTAGAGAGGGTAACACTATCTCGAGGGGGAGTACCGCCTCTGTACCGAATACCAATGCGTATGGCGTTGTGTTCATGGCCATTTTGAACGTAGTTCGATACGCCCAGAGAGCTTCATGCAGTCGTCCATGCCAGTCCTTCTTATTTCACGACACCGTCTTTTTTACGATCTTCGTCAAGGTCTTATTAAAAGCCTCAGCTAGACCGTTAGCTCGGGGATTATAGACTGAAGAGTATCTCCAGTCTATGTTATGCTGTTGTGCAAAGCAGCTGATCTTGTGGCTTCTATAGGCTGGCCCGTTATCGAAGATGAACCGTCGCGGAGTTCCAAACCGATAAATGACGTGTGTCTTGAAGAAATGGAGGATATTCTCCGTCTTCACTTCCCTCAGCGGTACTGCTTCTGCCCATTTGGAGAAGTAATCAGTTGTCGCCAAAATGAATCGATGTCCTCTGGACGATGCTGGTTCGATGGGGCCGATTATGTCAGTCCCCCACATTTCGAACGGCCAGCTAGCCACTGTTGGATGTAGTGGATTTGGATGCTGATGGATAAAATCCCCGTGAATCTGGCACGAATGGCACTGCTTCGCGTATTCGAGGCAGTCTTAGATCATCGTGGGCCAATAATAACCCATCCGTTTGATCTTCAGTTTCATCGTCGTCCCGTCTTGGTGAGAACCGCAGAGTCCGTCGTGAGTTTCTTGGACGACTCTCTTTGCCTCTTCAGGTTCCAGGCATCTTAGCCACAGAGAATCAAATGATCTCTTATATAAAGTATCATTGACGAAGGCGAAACACAGAGCTCGTTTCATAAGCTGATGTTTCGAGGACGCATCTTCAGGTGTTCGACGGGATTTGAAGTAGTCTATAAAGACTTCTCTCCAATCCATAGCCTTTTCCTGGTCTTTTATTTGCAGAGTCATTTGCTCGGTCGCCCCCTTTTCTTCGGACGACTCTGGAAATATTTCTGCCGGTGCAAGAACCCGACGGCTTTGCACAACGATCCTCACGTCATCGAGGTTTTCGTCAGCCAGTTCTTTAGCGAGCTTGGCTAATGCATCCGCTTTGCTATTTTCCGCACGCGGTATGCTTTCCAAGGTGTAGGAAGGGATTTGAGTCAGCAGTTGCTGCACCCTCTCGCCGTACTTCACCAACTCTGGTTTGCACGTTTGATAGTCGCCGTTTATTTGACTAACGACCAGTTAGGAATCTCCGTATATGAGGAGGTTTTCAATTCCCATGTTGATAGCGATCTCAAAACCTGCTATCAAAGCTTCATATTCGGCTTCGTTGTTCATCCTCGGCTCCATTAAGGAGAAGGCAAAGCGCATTATCCCTTCTTGTGGAGTCACGAAGATGAGGCCTACCCCGGATTTGATTATAGGGGTGCTTTGTTTGCGCTTCTTCATGGAAGACGCTCCATCAAAATAGAATTCCCACCGGGTATCATCCCCGTTGATCGTGTCAAACGCATGTTCGTCTGGCAGTTCGCAATTCAAAGGAGAATCGGCAGGTATTGGATGCTCAGCGAGGAAGTCGGGGATGGCATGGCCCTTCACGGCCTTAAGGGGACGATAAGTTATCGAGAACTCCATCAAGAGCAAGGCCCACTTAGCGAGCCGCCCTGTTAATATGGCTTTTGACATCAAATACTTGAAAGGATCCACTTTTGATATGAGATGGACCTTATGTGCCAACGCATAGTGTCTGAGCTTCGTTATTGCGAAGATCAACGCCAGGCAGTGTTTTTCAATGGGAGAGTAATTGCTTTCTGCCCCCAGGAGAACTCGACTCAAATAGTAGAGGGCTCTCTCCTTCCCTTGGTCGTTCTCTTGTGCCCATAATGCGCCTAAGGAACCTTCAAAGGCGGTTGTATACAGAATAAGAGGCTTTCCTTTGACCGGAGTGGTTAGCACTGGAGGATTCTATAGGTATTGTTTGATTTCGTCCAGTGCGCTTTGGCATTTGTGATCCCAGATGAACGGGGTTCCCTTCTTCATCAGGTGACTGTAAAGACAGCACTTGCCTGAGAGATTGGCTATAAATTGCCGGATATACGCGAGCTTCCCTTGGAGAGACCGCAATTGCTTGAGAGTCCTTGGCGGAGGCATTTCCATAATCGCCTTGATCTTTGACGGATCTATCTCGATGCCTCGGTGTCGGACGATGAATCCTAGGAATTTGCCCGAGGAAACTCCGAACGCGCACTTGAGAGGGTTCATCTTCAAGTTGTATTGCCGGAGGCGCTGAAACACGATCTTCAGATGCTCTAGATGTTCCTCGTATGATTTTCTTTTAACTACGAGGTCTTCGATATAATATTCGACGATTTCATGTATGAGGTCATCGAAAATCTTCTTCGTTATGGCCCTCTGATAGGTGGCGCCGGCGTTCTTTAGACCGAAAGGCATCACCTTGTAGCAGAATATGCCCAAAGGGGTCCGGAAAGCGGTGTGCTTCTGGTCCTCAGGATGCATCTTTATCTGATTATATCCTGATGAGCCGTCCATGAAAGAGAAAACTTCATGAGTGGACGTATTGTCTATCATCAGCTCGGTGACCGGTACTGGGAAGCCGTCCTTCGGGCAGGCTTTATTGAGATCTCGAAAGTCCACACATATGCGCACCGCCCCATTCTTCTTCATCACTGGGACGATGTTAGCGATCCAGTCAGGATATTGAACCTCTTGGATGAAACCGGAGTCGATTAGCTTCTTGACCTCGGCGTTGATGCTCATCTCAAGCTCGAGCCGCATTCTTCTCGGTGCCTGTTTGATCGGCTTGACGTCCGGGGATATTGCCAATTTGTGTATAGCAATCTCTGGATCTAGTCCTGGCATCTCGGAATAGTTCCATATGAAGCAATCTTTATGCTGCTGAGCACATCTTTTAGCATAGCTACCCTTTCTTCAGACAACAGCTCACTGACGAATGTCGGTCGCAAGTCACTTGCCGTCCCTAAATCAATTTTCTTGAGGTTATCTGCAGTAGTATGTATTCCATCTTCCAGCTCTTTTGGCGCCGGTGAAAACTCTGAGATTACCTCGTCATCATCGTTTTCGAAGCACCAGGGGAGGTCATCCATATTCTCGGGCTCTTCTTCTGACAGCGTTATCATATGACAAGTACGAGATCGCTTCCAAGACCCATGTTGATCTGGTCCTACTCTCGCGGCTTTGGGTTCATGCTTCTGCGGCGGGGTTACCCTCCAGCTGCTGGATAGAGCGAACCTGCCTTACTGATACTGGTCTTCTACCCAGTCTTTAAATGTGAAGCAGTCTTCGAGAGGATGTCCTATTGCCCTGTGATAGGAGCAATAGTCCGGGTGAGAGACTTCGCCTGCTTGTTCGGGGTGCTTGGACTCCGGAAGTGTCATCATCTGGTGTTTCATGACAAGATCGAATATCTTCTTTGTCTTGTCTTGAGGAAAAGAATATTCTCGACCCATCTTATTTATAAGAGACGAATCTTGGTTGCTCGATTCTCGATCGCGGGGATTCTTTGTCCCGCTTTGTCGCTGTCGAACGCTTTTTCCGTTCTTTGGTTTATTTTTGCCTCTGCGTCGGGCCTTTTGTACAACGGGTTGACAAGGAGGAGCATTTTCATTTTTCACAGCCTGCTGAAGGAAGCTTTGCGTCCTGGCTTTCTCGTAGATGGCCATTTCGCAGTTATGATCGTCTCGAACCTTTTGACCTGCTTCCCTTATAAGCTTGTCCATTTGTTCTTCGAACGACGGACTGGGCATTTTCACGGCGAGAGCTCTTTCTGGTTCAGGGTTAGTATCTTCCCACAGAGCATCTCCTTCTTCATCAAAGTCATGTATGACGTAGCAATCACGGAGTAGCTCCCGTTTCTTGGATTGAACATACCCAAACCCGGTCGTTTCCATTCTCCAGTTGGGCAACTTTCGTTGAGTTCCGGGAATGTTCCAGATCCTGTTATAGAACCGTGCTTGTCGCGCAGTTTGCTTAAGGGGTACACCTTGGCGTCTCAAGAGTCTCTTTAGTCCGTCTGTATAATATCTGGGCAAACGGATGGGCTGGAGCCTGTCAAGTGTAGAATCCACGCCATGCCAGATTTCTTTCTGCACTTTGGTTTTCCCGGATCGGTAGAATAGGATCGCTTTTTTACCCTTTCGCCTGGGAGGGACGTAGAATGTCTGCAGCTCCTGCACACTATAGGCGTTAAGTGGAATAATATACTTGACTCATTTCATGCTATTCGAACATGTATACATATTTATCTTGATCATTAAATTGTTGTATGTACTTAAAGACGATAATTAAATACTTGAGTTATATTTTGAAAACTATACAAAAATATTTTTACATAAAACCCCCTCAAGTTTATAAATTACCCTAAGGACCCTAACAATTATAAGACCACGATTCATAATTCTGATTGTCTGACTCGGGTTTGAGTCTGATTAATTTGACTTGAATATGATTCAAGTCAACCTATAATCTACAAGATTCCAATTCAAAATGAACACATGAATCCATGAATACAATTATCAATTTATACAATTTGGCTGAACCGAACCATGGATATATTCCTTTTACATGATTCTCAGTATTCCATTTACATGACTCTACGGTTACAACCGTTTCCTGATATCATGGTTTCGGTCAGTCAGTCAATCAATTATACAATCAATACAATTTACAAGACAAACAATACAATCAAAACACTACGGGGTTTAAGGGGTAGATTGGTACGGAAGGTGTTAAAGGTGGCACGAGGTGGTCAGATTTAATACACCTAACATGAATCCAGTTGCTGTTGTACCGTGGCATAAACGGTTCCTTGTACTATACGTGCCCTTAGTCTCTGGCATATAGAGACTCCTCTCGTATACATTGGCATCCTTCTGTACCAAGCTACAAAACTTGAATATGTTTCAAGTCAATCTATATTCTTTTATATTCCAACTCAAGATGAATACATGAATTCCAGATTTCCAGTTAACAATCTATATAACTTGACCGAACCGAACCATGGATATTCCTTTTACATGATTCCCAGTATTCCATTTACATGACTCTATGGTTATAACCGTTTCCTGATATCATGGTTTCGGTCAGTCAATCAAGTCAATCAAGCAATCATTACAAGTTTACAAGATAACAATACAAATATGACATCGCGGGGTTTAAAAGGGTAGATTGGTACGGAAGATGTTAAAAGTGGAATGAGGTGGTCAGATTAAGACACCTAACCTATATTCCGTTGCTGTTGTACCGTGGCATAAACGGTTCCTTGTACTATACGTGCCCTTAGTCTCTGGCATATAGAGACTCCCCTCGTATACACTGGCATCCTCCTGTACCAAGCTACAAACAATTACGTTAAACAATATTTCATAATATTCTACAAATACAATACTTTAGAAAATACTATACTCTGTCACTCTCATTCTTCATTCTTCTTTGGGACTTACCGAGCGACCTGTTCGCTGACGACATTCTATTTCTCTCTTCTTTGAATGTCGTCAGGTGCGTTGGACCAAGTTGAGACCGAGCCTACAAGTGAAGATTTGGAGCAGTTCCAGGAAGACCCAGAACTCTAGACATTGTATCTTGTTCTTTCCAGTATTTCCTTTTATTGTTATGCCACTGTTTAGGCATTGCTTTTTTATTTCAGATGTATTTTCATTTCATGCATTGTATAAAGAATGTTATTAATAAAAGTTGCTGTTATTTCTATTATTCGTCTCTTGTGATTCATTTTATATTGCTTAGTTACGCTTAGCGTATGTACTTCTGAGTATATACATAGCGGGCCTCGTCGCGTCTCCTTCGCCGTAAACTGGGAAGCGGGGCGTGACAATTTTATAATGCTCCCGTAGAACCATGGTGATTTGCAAACTCCGATCATCATCAGCAAAGACTTGTCTTGATGGCCGAGCAGAGAATACGGCATTGACCTCATCTTCCGAGTCGCTGCCGAAGATCAACATAGGAGCGGACGGTTCCGGCTTGTTGCACTGGGGCGGACCTGAGTAAACTATCTCTTCTTCCTCCTCGGTATCACTCCAGAAGATCGGAATAGTAGTTGTTTACCCCAATCAGAGCAAAGCTCTGTTCAAATTCCAAGGCGGGAAAAGAAGCAACGCTTCTGTTTCCCCCAATCAGAGCAAAGCTCTGTTTTGAAAATTAAAGTGAAAATTAAAATTCAAAAATTGAAGCAACACTTCAAATTCCTTGCGCTGCGCGCAATACGCAACGTGTCAAAACTGATACGTCAGCGCAGCGCCCAAGGCAGCGCGCCCAATCAGAGCAAGGCTCTATTTAAAAACAAAATTAAAAGAAGCAACGCTTCAGATGCGCTGCGCTCTGCGCTGCGCGACACATATCAGCGCAGTTGCGTTAGCGCGGTTGCGCTGCGCCTTGCGTAGCGCGGTTGCGCCACGTGTTAGCGCAATTGCGCTGTGCCTTGCGCTGCGAGACACGTGTCATCGCAGTTGCGCTGCGCTCTACGCTGCGCGACACGTGTCAGCGCAGTTGCGCTGCGCTCTGCGCTGCGAGACACGTGTCAAGCGCTGGTGCGTTTGCGCTAAACAGAATTAAAATTCCAGTAAGATCTTTCTGTTCTTGTTAAAACAAGAAAATTGTCTTTTGTAAAACAGAAGCCCTTGGACCAAAGATCCAACGGTGGAGAAAATTCCCCAAATCACTCAGAGAATGATCTCTTTAACAAATTTAACAAATTAATGGGCACTATATAAAGGCCCCTAGACCCCAACTCCACAACACAGAGAATAGAGAGATAGAAACTCAGAAACAGAGAAAGAACTCCTCTAAAGAATTTTGAGAAGAAATTCAGAAAGAAAAAAGAAGGTAAAACCTTTTAAAAAGAAGAACTTCTTCTGAATAGATCATTGATCTAAGTACAAGATCAAGAATCTTCAATAAAAAAATAAATAATAACAAAGGCATTGCCTTTTTTATGAACCATCGGTTCTGGAATCTTAAAGATTCTTTTCTTGAATCCAAAATTGGATCAAGATATTAAACAGTGCCTTGCACTTGCAAATCTGCACTGTTGCGCTCCTGGGTTGGGGCAAACCACCAGAGAGCGCCACGTGTCACCACCATAACAACTTGCGATATGCGCTTTTAAGATAGAGCATTGCTCTCTGAAATTGGTGCAACTCACCAGAGCGCACCACGTGTCAGCAGCGCAACAGCGCAGCGCACTGCGCTTGCGCTCACCCGAGCGTGACACGTGTCACCTCCACATGCGCTTGCGCTCAATAATTAGCGCAAAGCGCCTGACAGGCCACATGGCCTCTGTCAGTTTGATTAATGCACTGCATTATTTACAGAAGGGCCAAGCCCAATTAAAAAAGGCCTAACAGGCTAAATAAAATGCAATGCATTGTTTTAAAAAAGGGCAGAGCCCAAACAAAAACAGATGCTGTGCATCATTTAAAAGGGACAGAGCCCAAATCAAAAAGGCTTAGCAGGCCAAAAGAAAATACATTGCATTATTAAACAGGGGCAAAGCCCTAGCACGGGCCTAATAGGCCAAAGATAAAAACGTTGAATATTCTCAACTGGACTTAGCCCAATCATGGCCGTAAGTCCTCAAATTAAATTGACTGAGAATGAGTGCTCTCTTAAATCAATTTACATCCGGTTCAAGGGTACATCTCTGAACTCCTCTGACACCTATCGTTGTAATCCTTCAACGACGTCAGAGAGGTGACGGGTCCCGACAACCACACATCCATATGGACTTATACGTCCTTAAACTAATGGACTAATGCGTCCTTAAACACACCCATACGGACTGTGGGGTCCTTAAACCCATGGACTTATGCGTCCTTAAACTAATGGACTAATGCGTCCTTAAACACATCTATATGGACTATGGGTCCTTAAACTCATGGACTTATGCGTCCTTAAACTAATATCCATCCCCAAAACTGACAATGGACCGCAATGTCCCTAAACTACCTATGGACCACTACGTCCCTAAACTAGAACAATAGAGCCCCCAAACGCTCTTTTGTTGGATCTAAACGATCCCGTTTAAGCTGATCTTAGCCTCAAATATGGATAACGTATCCTTAAACATTCAAACAGACTTTAGTCCCAAATTGGACTATAAGACCCCCAATCAACTTTGGTTCAAGGGTACATCTCCGAACTCCTCTGACACCTGTCGTTGTAATCCTTCAACATCGTCAGAGAGGTGACGGGTCCCGACGGTCATATTTTAAATGGACCACTACGTCCCTAAACTGGAACAATAGAGCCCCTAAATGCTCTTTCCGTTAAGTTGATCTTAGTCACGAATCAGACTAACGTATCCTTAACGAACGTTTAAGTTGATCTTAGCCTCAATATGGCTAACATATCCTTAAACTAAAACACCAAACCCAAATCTAAGTAAATACGGATTTGGACTAATCCACGTCCTACGGGCGACGACATCACTTAGTCTCCGTATATAATCCACGGGCAACCACAAACAAAACAAACACCCACGATACGAAGTGAAATTCTGGAGAAGGAGAAAGTTGTTACCGCGATGCGGTAGCGTAATTAACTGCAGGGGCTTGCGCCTGCAGGAAAGAGCGTCCCCACAATCAAAAACCCCTCAAGCGAGGGGGAATCTGACGAAGTCTGCTACATCGGTCGCATCCGTCTAAACCTTCGATACACGGTGCCATAAATCAACTTGGCATCTTCGGAGAGGTGGACGGATAAAACCAAATAGCATCTGCCCCGAATCTCAGGCAAGACGTCTCTCTGTCGTCTCGCCGCGTCTTTCGGAGGGGAACAGATTCTGGCATGCCCGGTGGGACCTTTTCCTCTTTCCACCCCACACTTCGTGTGTCGTCTTCGCGAACGAATCGCGGTTTGTTAATGGTTGCCTTTGGGTTTCAAGTTACTAAGATTTGGTCTTTTGCCTGGCGCAGAAATCAAGCATCAATGGCCTCCAACTGCTCGAGCCACTCGAAATGCAAGTGCAACCGACGCTCCATCTCACCTGGAGGTGTAGCTTATGGGCCTCAGGCGGCCTCCATCCTTGCCATGCCGGTGGAACAAGTGACCCAGGACACCACCGGTCTGTTTTTTGGGACCATGCTCCCGCCTGCAAGCTTCACTATTCCAGTGCCCGTACCGGAAGCGCACAAGAAGTCAGTCTTCGATTGGCTCACTGCTACAACGGCCCCTTTCAACGGGTCATCCAATATCAAGCCGGCAGCCTCTGTCTTTACCAGGCTGAACCAGATCTCTGATGGGCCCGCCAAGAAGCCCATGAACCCTGAAGTGGTCGTCCCAAAAAAGACAGCCACCTCTGCTCCAGAAGTCGTCAAGGCGGCTTCTCCTGTTAAAGAGTCAGTCTTTTCAAGGCTGACCATTCCGACTCCTGCTCCTGCTCGAGGGTCTGTCTTTGACAGATTGAACATCGCTACTTAAAGGACAACATCAGTCTTTAAGAGGCTGGCACCGGCAGCGCCTCATTCAGACAGGGGGCAAAACGAAACTATCCCTATCGCCGAGCCAGTCCCAACAGCTCGACGCGCTCGACGTTGCCACTAGCGCTGAGTGAAGAAGGCCGGGGGCAACTCCCCCTCAGGGCTAACTCCACCAGCTCTGATGGTAGAAGTTAATGCTGATGTTCCAACTGGGAACAGCTTTGAACCACTAAGGAGGGTACGTAAGAACTCTCCGACTGCTACGCTAAAAAGATCTCCTCCACCTGCGGAGAGGGTTACAGAAACGAAGCTGGAACAGCCCCCTCAACGGCTGTCCTCCAAAATTTATAATGTCTGGCGGAGGGTTCAAGATTCCGTAATCGACCAAGATCACTCTCGCCGGCAGAAAAGGGCGAAAGTGCGGGAAGAAAAGAACCGTCCTGTTAAACAGCAAAGGACGACAACCGCCAGGGTGCCCGTTGCAACGGCCCCTTCAACTTCAATGGCCCACAAGAGAAGGAGGCCGGAGAAAATTCCCACGCCTGCGGCAAATGTCAAAGGTGGCGAGCCCAAACGCCCTAAGTCCGGGGGCATTGTAGTCCATACTGTATACATGGCGTCGGGGAAGGAGGACAGCCGTGCATCTACAGGTCATAGACCGCTTACACGGTCAGTGACCAAAGCTCAAGAGCAACAACAGAAGCTCCAGGAAATGATAAATGCAATGGCCGCACTCACTGGGCCGAAAGAAAGCCCCGAAGCGTCCTCGGATCAACGCCAGGAGCAAGAAACTGACGCTGAATTCCTTCGCAGGATATTGGAGAAGAAGGACAAAGAGGCTGCGGAACAAGCAGCCAATATAAAGAGAATGGCCCTCCTGTTCCAAGACATGGTGGGAATGATGATCCAACAAGATCCTCCTGCTGAAGATCCTCCGATCGTCCTTGAAGACGACAGGGGAGAAACGTCAAATCCTCCACCGGCTCTGTCAACAGCCAAGGAGGAGACAATCTCCAAAACTGACTTGGACGAATATATAGCCCAACAGATACGGGTTCATCAGGCGACTGAGGCAGCCGGTCAGGTCGTAAAAACGGGACGACCATATCCGAGCTGGTACGATCAGATCAAGTACCCGCCGGGCTATACAATACCGAAATTTCATGTCTATAAGGGGACGGGCAATCCCCACCAGCATGTTGCCCAGTTCAGGGCGCTTTGCGGCAACACCGGCGGTGATGATAAATTGTTGCTTTGCCAGTTCGTTGGTAGCTTATCGGATACAGCATTCGAGTGGTACTTCGAGCTCCCAAACGACTCTATCAAGACATTTACGGAGATGGAGCTGCTGTTTACCCAGCGTTTCGCAAGCGCCAGCGAACGCACCCCGATAACGGCATTGATTAATGCCAGGGTGAAGCCAGGCGAAACATGGGTTCAGTATGCGATACGGTGGCGGAACTTATGGTCAAAATGCGAGCAACGCATAGAAGAGGCTCCGGCAGTAGGCATGTTTGTGGGAACCCTCGATCCGCAGGCAACCATATCCCAATTCATGATATTCTTCAAGCCGACTACCTTCCAGGCCCTGATCGACAAGCTAGCTCAAATGGACCAGATGGGCCATAGACCGCCCCCTCCAGATCTGGAATCTCGAAATGAGAAGGGGAAGGGAAAAGCGATCATTGTCGCCAATGCTCAACAACAGCCGAGCAACTTGAAACCGGCTGTCCGTCAAAATAATATGCGTCCGCGCGTACCCCTTGAGGAGAGGCTAGGACGTCCTTACTCGTTTCCCCGAGATAAAACGAGAAGATTGTTTGATCTGGCCTTACGCAACTGACTCATAAATCTGCTGGATCCAAGACGTCCGTCGCAGCCAAACGACGTCAATGATCCCAATTACTGTCCTTATCACCGAGTACTGGGTCATCCGATCAAGGATTGCTACGTCTTCAAAATTGGATTGAAGACCAATACCAACAGGGCAAGTTCGCGTTGTCCGACAGATGGAAGGTGAATCCGCCGCAGCCTCACACCCCTAAAAGGGTGAATACGTCGGGGGCAACATGCTCCCTCGTTGAAGAAGCTCCATGGGAGGTTGTGCTATCAGCCAAAACAAAGAGGATGCTAAACGATCTTCAAACATACCCAGCGATCAGGTGGAAGAACCCGTTAGAACCTCAGATCATTGAAGGGATGTTGAAGCCGCGCCCAACTCCAAAGATCGATGGTGGTGGCCCAAGCACTCATAACCAGCCATCAAAATCTTCAAAGAAGAAGAAGAAGAAATCCAAGAAGCCTGTGAAGGCTGGCGACAAGCGCACAGACTTACAAAGACAGATTGACGCACTGGAGGAATATAATCAGAAAGCATGGACTCCCATCACACTCCAAGAGTTCCTCAACCACGTCTTTCAAAAGGAAGATGAGGGGGAGAGTTCGTCGGATGAATCTGAGGAATACGTGGCGAGCTGTCATATGATTTCCCATTCGTTTATAGACGATGAGGAAACTCCTTGCACTGAAAAGCTGGGGGCAGATCCTAAACCGAAAATTCTAGGTCCATCGGATGAAACAATTGACGCATTCCTCAATGAAGCTCTGTTGAAAAGTAAAGCTGATCGGGAACACGAGATGGCCATATTTGAAAGGGCCAAGCGACAGCGACTTGACGAAAGAGTTGAGACACTTCCGCTGGAGCAAAGTACGTCCACCGCAGATAAAAGCAAATTCAAGATGAGGAAAAGGTTTGCTAAAGCCATATCAATGGGTATGAAGCTACCATCCTCTGAAGGAAACATTACTGGTGAAACGGAAATGCACCCCTCCTACTGCTTGTATCATCGGAAGATTTCGCACCCCACCGAAGAATGCAAAGCTTTCAATAGATGGTGGCAGGGATATGTTGCTCACCGACAACATTTTAAGCGGGAAAAGCGCAAAACTCATTGGGAGCGGAAAAATACGACCGAGGGGCTTAACAGAACTACCGGCAATTGTCGCATGGTTAACGTCGGGGGATCGCAAGTGCTCACATTCGGGAGCGATTCTGACGAGGAGCTGGCTCTTTGCCCCTTCTTTAAAGAGTCCACCTCGGGAAAAGAAGAAGAGCCGAAAGTCTGCGAAAATATCTGGCTGCGTAATCGGACGCTACCCGAAAATAATCTCAGACCCTCAAACAAGAAAGATAAAGGGAAAGAAAAGGTCTCTGAGGATATCGCCCTAGATGACCAAGTCATGGAAGAGCTAGCCGCCAAGGACCCGCCGAAGAAAAATAAGGCGGATTATAATGTTCTAGCGCATCTGAGGAAGCTACCCTCGCAGCTCAGCATTCTTGACGCCCTTTTACTATCAAAAGAGGCGAGAGATTCGTTAATCAAGGCACTACAGGAGCCAGAGCAATTCCAAGCTTTCCTGGCCGAAGAAAAGATGAAGGATGAATTGGAGGAAGTGCACACGGCCGATGTCACTTTTGGCGATGAATACATTCTCCTTGGGACGTGCGAACACAATCGCCCCCTCTATGTCTCAGGGTATTGCCATGATATAAAGATAGGCAAAATCTTGGTTGACAATGGGTCTTCCGTTAATCTTCTCAACGTGCGGGTGTTAAAAGAAATCTGCATGAGCGTCTAGCACCTTGCTCGGGATAAGATCACCATCTCCGGGTTCGACTCTCAATCATCAAGAACTCTTGGGTCTGTGATACTGACGCTACGCTTTGGGCTGCTCGTCACGGACATTAAATTCCACGTCATAGACGCCAAGACACGCTACAATGCTCTGCTCGGCCGACCATGGTTACACGAGTACAACATCATCCCTTCTACACAACATCAGTGTATGAAATATTTTAAGAATGGTCTCGAGTATACCGTGACGGGAGAACTGAACCCGTTCTCTGTGAACGAAGTCCGCAAATATGAAGATGCCAAATACTTCTTACCGGATTTCAAAGACACGGAGAGGTGTCACAAGCCGGAGAACAAAGCTAACGCCACCATCCCTGTCTTCGGGAGTGATACCGAGGAGGAAGAGGAGATAGTTTATACGGGTCCACCCCAATACAATAAGCCGGGACCATCCGCTCCTACGTTAATCTTTGGTAGTGACTCAGAAGATGAAGTCCATGCTGTATTCTCTGCTCGGCCTTCAATACAAATGTCCGCTGACGAAGAGCAAAGTCTACAAGTCTCCATGGTTCCACTTAAACATCATAAAGAACTGGATGCGCTCGATGCTTACACTGTAGAGGAGTTGCGGACGTTCTATGTCCCTCCCAGGCAAGAAGGCGAAAAGGCAATTCTATTCTACCGCTCTGAAGAAACCAAAGTGGAGAAAGAAATCTGGCACGGCGCGGATCCTACGCTTGACAGGTTTCAGCCCATCCGTCTGCCCAGATATTATACAGAAGGCTTGAAGAGGCTGCTGAAGCGCCAGGGGATATCCTTCAAACAGACCGCTCGAAAAGCCAAATTCTATGACAGGGTTACGTCCCCGGAACTCAGCACAAGTTGCCTAGTGGGAGGATGGAAACAATCGGACTTGGATACATTCGGTCCAAGAAACGAGAGCTACTCCGCGACTGTTACGTCGTGCATGACTTCAATGAAGAAGCGGATGCTCAATAGGAGGACGCTGATCCTGAACCAGTAAAAGTTCCTGATGCAAAAGTGTCCAGTCCGTCGTTCGAAGAACAAATGAACAGACTTATAAGGGAAGCTGGTCAAAAGGTCCGACACGACTACAACCGCGAAATGGCCATCTATGAGAAAGCCAAAACGCAACGCCTCCTCCAACAGGCCGTGAAAGATGAAAGTGCCGCTCCATGTCAACCTGTTATAAAAAAGGCTCGACGCAGAGGCAGAAACAAGTCGAAAAGCGAAAAAAGCGCTCGACAGCAACAAAGCGGGACTAAGAAGCCACACAAGCGGGAATCGAGCGGTCCAGATCTATCCCTCATGAAGAAGATGAGTCGAGCATACTCTTTTCCTCGGGACAAGACGAAGAAGATACTTAACCGAGCTATAAAACATCAGATGCTTACCCTGCCGGAGTCTAAACCCCCCGAACAAGCAGGCGAAATCTCACACCCAAACTATTGCTCTTATCACCGAGTAATAGGGCATCCTCTCGAAGACTGCTTCACCTTCAAGAACTGGGTGGAAGATCAGTATCAGCTCGGCAAGTTCGCTCTATCTGACAGTTGGAGGGTAACGCCGCCACAAAAGCACGAACCCAAAGCCACAAGAGCAGAACCAGATCCACATCAGTCTTGGAAGCGAGTTCGTACTTGTCATATGATAGCAATATCAAAAGGGGAGCCCGAGAATATGGATGACCTTCCTTGGTGCTTCGAAAACAATGACGACGAGGTAATTTCAGAATTTCCACTAGCACCGAAAGAGCTGGAGGATGGAATACACACCACTACCGATAACCTCAAGAAAATTGAGTTGGGGACGGCAAACGACCTACGACCGACATTCGTCAGCGAGCTGCTATCTGAAGAAAGGGTCGCTGCGTTAAAAGACGTGCTTATGCAGCATAGAGATTGCTTCGCATGGAGCTATTCCGAAATGCCAGGACTGGATCCAGAAATAGCTGTCCATAAATTGGCAATATCCCTGGACGTCAAGCCAGTCAAACAAGCGCCGAGAAGAATGCGGCTCGAGCTTGAGATGAGCATCAACGCCGAAGTCAAGAAGATGATCGACTCTTGGTTTATCCAGGAGGTTTAGTACCCTGATTGGATCGCCAACATTGTCCCGGTAATGAAGAAAAATAGGACAGTGCGCATATGCGTGGACTTCCGGGATCTCAATAAAGCTTGCCCGAAGGGCGATTTTCCAGTACCGGTCAACGAGCTGATGATAGATAACACGTCCACTCACGAGGTTTTCTCTTTCATGGACGGCTCATCAGGGTATAATCAGATAAAGATGCACCCCGAAGACCAGAAGCACACCGCTTTCCGGACTCCTCTGGGTATATTTTGCTACAAAGTTATGCCCTTCGGTCTAAAGAACGCTGGTGCCACCTATCAGAGGGCCATGACGAAGATCTTCGATGACCTCATTCATGAAATCGTCGAATGTTATATCGACAATCTCGTGGTGAAAAGCAAATCGTACGAGGAGCATTTAGAGCATCTGAAGACCGTATTCAACGCCTTCGGCAATACAACTTGAAGATGAACCCCCTCAAATGCGCGTTCGGGGTATCCTCAGGCAAGTTCCTAGGGTTCATTGTCCGGCACCGGGGTATCGAGATAGATCCGTCGAAGATCAAGGCGATCATAGAAATGCCACCGCCAAGGACTCTCAAACAATTACGGTCTCTCCAAGAGAAGCTCGCGTACATCCGGCGATTCATAGCCAACCTTTCAGGCAAGTGTCGCCCTTACAGTCACCTGATGAAGAAGGGAACCCCGTTCATCTGGGATCACAAATACCAAGGCACACTGGACGAGATCAAGCAGTACCTGTAGAACCCGCCGGTGTTAGCTGCTCCAGTCAAAGGAAAACCTCTCATTCTTTATACAACCGCCCTCGAAGGTTCCTTAGGCGCATTATGGGCACAAGAGAACAACCAAGGGAAGGAAAGAGCTCTCTATTATTTAAGTCGAGTTCTCCTGGGGGCAGAAAGCAACTACTCCCCCATCGAAAAACATTGCCTAGCGTTGATCTTCGCAATAACAAAGCTCAGGCACTATGCGTTGGCGCATGAAGTCCGTCTCATTTCGAAGGTGGACCCCCTTAAATATTTAATATCGAAGGCCATATTGACAGGGAGACTGGCTAAATGGGCCTTGCTCTTAATGGAGTTTTCAATAACCTACCAGCCTCTCAAGGCGGTGAAAGGCCAGGCTGTCACCGACTTCCTCGCTGAGCAACCGATACCTGCCGATTCTCCTTTGAATTGCGAGCTGCCAGACGAACATGCGTTTGATGCGATCAACGGTAGTGATACCCGATGGGAACTCTATTTCGACGGAGCATCTTCCATGAAGAAGCGCAAACAAAGCATCCCTATAATCAAATCGGGGGTGGGTCTTATCTTCATAACTCCATAAGGAGGGATAATGCGCTTTGCTTTCTCCTTAACAGAGCCGAGGACAAACAATGAAGCCGAATACGAAGCTTTAATAGCAGGCCTCGAGATCGCCATCGACATGGGAATTGAAAACCTCCTCATATATGGAGATTCTCAACTGGTCGTTAGTCAAGTAAACGGCGACTACCAGACGTGCAAACCAGAGTTGGTGAAGTACGGCGAAAAGGTGCATCAACTGTTGACCCAAATTCCTTCCTACAGTTTGGAAAACATACCGCATGCAGAAAACAGCAAAGCGGATGCGTTGGCCAAGCTCGCTGAAGAACTGGCTGACGAGAACCTCGATGACGTCAGAATCGTGGTACAAAGCCGTCGGGTGCTTGCCCCAGCAGGAATATCTCCGGAATCATCCGAAGAAAAGGGAGCGACTGAGCAGACGACCATGCAAATAAAATACCGGGAAAAGGCTGAGGATTGGAGAGAAGTCTTTATAGACTACTTCAAATACCGTCGAACGCCCGAAGATGCGTCCTCAAGACATCAGCTTATGAAACGAGCTCTGTCTTTCGCCTTCGTCAATGATACTCTGTACAAGAGGTCGTTTGATTCTCTGTGGTTGAGATGTCTGGGACCTGAAGAGGCAAAAAGAGTCGTTCAGGAAGTTCACGACGGACTCTGCGGTTCTTACCAAGCAGGCCCAAAGATGAAGTTGAAGATTAAACGGATGGGTTACTACTGGCCCACGATGATTCAGGACTGCCTCGAATATGCGAAGCAATGCCACTCATGCCAGATTCATGGGGACTTCATCCACCAGCATCCAAATCCACTACATCCAATGGTGGCTAGCTGGTCGTTCGAAATGTGGGGAACTGACATAGTTGGCCCCATCAAACCAGTATCGTCTAGAGGACATCGTTTCATCCTGGCGACGACTGACTACTTCTCTAAATGGGCAGAAGCAGCACCGCTGAGGGAAGTGAAGACGGAGAATATCCTCCATTTCTTCAAGACGTACGTCATTTACCGGTTTGGAACTCTGCGACGGATCATCTCCGATAACGGGCCAGCCTACAGAAGCCATAAGATCAGTCGCTTCGCGCAGCAGCATAATATAGACTGGAGATATTCCTCGATTTATAATCCGCGAGCTAATGGTCTAGCCGAGGCCTTCAACAAGACCTTGACAAAGATCATGAAGAAGACGGTGTCCCGAAATAAGAAGGACTGGCATGAGAGACTGCAAGAAGCTCTCTGGGCATATCGAACTACGTTCAAGATGGACACGAACACAACGTCGTACGCGTTAGTCTTCGGTACAGAAGCAGTACTCCCTCTCGAAATAGAATTACCTTCTCTACGAGTGGCAGTCCACTACGAGCTGACGGACGAAGAAAATGCTCACCTTCGGCTTGAGGAGCTTGATGCCCTTGATGAAACACGGCTCATAGCGCAACAAAATCTGGAGGCTTATAAAGCCAAGATGACGCGCTCATATGGAAGATTGACCCGGCCGAGAACATTCCGCCAAGGCGAACTCGTGCTAGTGGTCAAAAGGCCTATGATCCCCAATCGTGCCAAGCGGAGAAAATTCGAGCCGAACTATGAAGGCCCGTACATAATAGACAAGGTCTACCAGGGTGGAGCCTATCTACTCATGGATATGCACGGTGAAAGGCCTTTCAGGCCAATAAACGGCCGCTTCCTAAAGAAATACTACGCTTAATGAGCCACAGCCTAGGTCAATGATAGATGACGACGACTATATCCGCTCGCTATCTTCCTAAGCCCAAACTCTGTAAGTAGTAGCTGGACCACGGACCGAAACGTCCTTAAACTAATGACGGACCGAAACGTCCTTAAACTAATGACGGACCGAAATGTCCTTAAACTAATGACGGACCACTACGTCATAAAACTAGCTGTTGACCGAGATGTCGATAAACTATGGTGGATTGAAACATCACAAAGCCGATATAAAAAAAAAGAGATAAAAAAAATAAACGGTATGTCCATAAGCAAGATGGGCATGGATGAAAACCCGAAAGGGCTCCGTGAGTAAAAACAGCAGGGCTACCGGCGAGTGTTCGTGAAAACCCGAAAGGGCGCGACCTCGTAAAAAAAAAGGAGAATAAAAAAAATAAGATAAAAATAATAATAATAAATGGTATGTCCATAAGCAAAATGGGCACGGATGAAAACCCGAAAGGGCCTCGTGAGTAAAAACAGCAGGACTACCGGCGAGTGTTTGTGAAATCCCGAAAGGGCGCAACCTCGTTAAAGGACACTTACAGGGTCCTCTCGACCTTGTAAGGAGAAATCACCCGCGTGAGATCCTTACGACTCACAAGGGAGCAACACACTTAGGGATCCCCACGATTCCTAAGGAGAAAATACACTTGTGAGATCCTCACGACTCGTAAGGAGAACTCTCTTATGGGACCCTCACGGCTCATAAGATTTGAAAATCTTAAGTTACAGAGACCTAAACCTGTGCTTAAGCAACCCCCACAACTTTCGATATTGCTCTACAAGTGGTTCAATTCTGACCCTTGTATACAATCTACGGGCGCAAATAAACATTTCCCTAACCAAGTCCCATCCGTGACTGGGGATATGTTCGCATGGTGAACAACCCTTGTAAGTCCTCTCGACTTACAAGGAGAAAACCCTCTTGTAGGATCCTTACGACTTGCAGAGGAACATACACTTAGGAATCCTCACGATTCCTAGGGAAAAAATATACGTACAAGATCCTCACGACTTGTAGGGAGAAATACCTTTGTGGGACCCTTACGGCTCATGAAGTCAAAAGCCTTAGTCGACATGACCTTAACCCTGTTCGCTAAGCCACCTTTGTTCGATATCGACAGAGGCAAATGATGATTCGCTCCTGGCAATATCCCAGTTGTAGCGGTGCAGATGCCGAAATCGGTGTCTAATTCCAGGCTTACAGCGAAAAGCCAACAGGCCGCACATGCATACGAAATAGCCGAAATGATGGGGCAACTTGCAATAAAAAGCAGCAAGTAAAAACGTATGCACACAAAATAGCCGAAATGATTGGGTAACTCGCAATAAAAAGCAGCAAGTAAAAATAAAATAAACAGCCGAAATGATTGGGCACCGCGAAAAATAGCCGAAATGATTGGGCGATCGCGACCTTCGCGATATAAAAACTGAAATGATAAAGCATCGCGGAAATAAAACAATAATAAAAAATATATATGATGAAACTTTCGCCCTACATGTGAGATCACGTCGATCCCTGTATACAATCCAAGGGCACAAACAAAGAGGGCACCATACCTTCCCAACAGGCTCCGCCAGAAAGCGAAGCCAAATCTCGACGGTTCACCAACAACCTGAAGACAACCGTGACATTCATCTCGATATAGCAGACGCAGTGCCAGCAAACGAAGCGAAGATCAAATTTCTAGCTTCACGGTTTTGACGATAACTCATATAAAACCTGAAAGACCACCAAAGATCATTTCAACCCCCAGGGAAATCAGCGTCCTTGGCAGCATCCTCGATTCAGGAAAACCAGTGTCCTTGACGAGAACATCTTGATTCGCGTCGACCCGCAGAGAAACTAGTTTCTTTGTAGGAATACCTCGACTCGTCTCAACCCCAGGGAAACCAGTGTCCTTGGCAGCGTCCTCGATTCAGGGAAACCAGTGTCCTTGACGAGAACATCCTGATTCGCGTCGACCCGCAGAGAAACTAGCATCTTTGCTCGACTCGTTTCAACTCCAGGGAAACTAGTGTCCTTGGCAAATACCTCAATTCAGGGAAACTAGCGTCCTTGATGAGAGCTTCCTGATTTGCGTCGGCCCGCAGAGAAACCAGTGTCTTTGCAGGAATACCCCGATTCGTTTCAACTTCGAGGAAACCAGCGTCCTCGGCAAATACTTCGACTCAGGGAAACCAGTGTCCTTGATGAGAACATCTTGATTCGCATCGACCCGCAGAGAAAATAGCGTCTTTGCAGGGATACATCGATTCGTTTCAACCCCAGGGAAACCAGTGTCCTTGGCAAATACCTCAATTCAGGGAAACTAGCGTCCTTGATGAGAGCTTCCTGATCCGCGTCGGCCCGCAGAGAAAGTAGCGTCTTTGCAGGAATACCCCGATTCGTTTCAACCCCAGGGAAATCAGTGTCCTTGGCAAATACCTCAATTCAGGGAAACTAGCGTCCTTAATGAGAGCCTCCTGATTCGCGTCGACCCGCAGAGAAACTAGTGTCTTTGCAGGAATACCTCGACTCGTCTCAACCCCAGGGAAACCAGTGTCCTTGGCAAATACCTCAATTCAGGGAAACTAGCGTCCTTGATGAAAGCTTCCTGATCCGCGTCGGCCCGCAGAGAAACTAGCGTCTTTGCAGGAATACCCCGATTCGTTTCAACCCCAGGAAAATCAGTGTCCTTGGCAAATACCTTAATTCAGGGAAACTAGCGTCCTTGATGAGAGCCTCCTGATTCGCGTCGGCCCGCAGAGAAACCAGTGTCTCCGCAGGAATACTCCGATTCGTTTCAACCTCGAGGAAACCAGCGTCCTCGGCAAAATACTTCAGCTCAGGGAAATTAGTGTCCTTGACGGGAGCTGCTCGATTCGTGTCGACTCGTGAGGAAATTAATGTCTTCGGGAGGACTTCCCGATTCGTCTCGACTTGCAAGATAAAGCCTTAGGCAGCAGGGATTAAAAAAACCTGTTTCCTAAGCACTAGGACCCTGCAAGTCGGTCTAAAACGGTCTCTTGCATACTATCCACTGTTCCCCTCCGAAAGACGTGCAGGACGGACGTCTTGCCTGAAATTCGGGGCAGATGCTAATTGGTGCTATCCGTCTACCTCTCTGAAGATGCCAAGTTGATTTATGACACCATGTATCGAAGGTTTAAATGGATGCGTCCGATGTAGCAGACTTCGTCAGATTCCTCCTCGCTTGAGGGGTTTTTGATTGTGGGGACGCTCTTCCCTGCAGGCGCAAGCCCCTGCAGTTAATTACGCTATCGCATTGCGGTAATAACTTTCTCCTTCTCCAGATGATCACTTCGTGTTGTGTGTGTTTGTTTTGTGTTTGGTTGCCCGTGGATTGTATACGGAGACTGAGTTATGTCGTCGCCCGTAGGGCGTGGACTAGTCGAAATCCGTATCTTTCTTAGATTTGGGTTTCGGGGTTGTGTTTAAGGATACGTTAGCCTCATTTGAGACTAAGATCAACTTAAACGTTTGTTAAGGATACGTTAGTCTAGTTTTTAGACTAAGATCAACTTAACGGGATCGTTTAGATCCAACAAGAGAGCAATTAAGGGAGCCCTGTTGTTTAGTTTAGTGACATTACGGTCAGTAGGTAGTTTAAGGACATTGCGGTCCAATGTTAGTTTTAAGACGTTGCGGTCAAGGTTAAGGACATCATAGTCCGTGGATTTAAGGACTCCACAGTCCGGCATTAGTTTTAAGACATCACGGTCAATGTTAAGGACGTCATAGTCCGTTGTTAGTTTTAAGACATCCCGGTCAAGGTTAAGGACATCATAGTCCGAGGATTTAAGGACTCCACAGTCCGGCATTAGTTTTGAGACATTACGGTCAAGGTTAAGGACATCATAGTCCGAGGATTTAAGGACTCCACAGTCCGGCGTTAGTTTTAAGACATTACGGTCAAGGTTAAGGACCTCATAGTCCATGAGTTTAAAGACCCCACAGTCTGTGAAATGTGTGTGGTTATCGGGACCCGTCACCTCTTTGAAGACGTTGAGGGATTACAATGAAAAGTATCAAAGGAGTGAAGAGATGTATCCTTGAACCAGATAGATTAAGTGATATGTAGTCCAATTTGGAACCCAGACCAATTAATTATATTATGAGCCCATTGGCCCAGTTAAGTTTGAATTGAGGACTTATGGCCTTCTTGGGCTAAGTCCAATCATGTTTGAAATATTGACCCTCTGTTGGTCCATTGAAGGAGAGGCTTTGCCTCTGAAACTTAGCCAATTGGGCTAAAGCTAGTGTTAAACACTAAAGACCAACAGTGTTGAACACTGGGAGATAAGATTATCAGATTAATGCTAAACACTAGAAATTGTGATTCTCGAATCAGTGTTAAACACTAATAAATAACAGTGTCAAACACTGGCAACCAAGTTATTAGTTTGGTGTTAAACATTAGCAGAAAGAAGATCACGTGGGAGCACGTGATGGCATCCAAAAGGTGGGGCCAGATCCCCCTCATTTTGTTATATAGATAAGTGTTTAACACTTTTTATTCTGACAGCCATCACGTGTAGGCACGTGATGGGGACTCATGCTCTGGTCTATTAGAATGCTCATTAGGGGTCACGTGGTGACACGCGAGGGTGCCCTAGAGCTTCTTTTCTTTTGCTTTTTCCTTATGTGCTTCAGGGGTCACGTGGGGCACGTGAGGCATTGCCTCAAAGTTCTTTTCTGTGGATCTTTGCAGGGGTCACGTGGTAGCACGTGACTCTGGTTCTTTGCATGTTTTAAAGATTTATTCATCTTTTAAGAATTAAATTCTTCATAGGGTTAAACCCTAGCAATAACTGTAACAACCCTAATTTTCCTATACACTTTTCTATACAATTTTTTTTTAAAAAAATTTTAAAAATCCAAAAAGGAGTATTTTAACCTGAGCACAATATATATATAAGTAATTATTTTGTTTTTAAATAACTCCATTTTTAGTGTACATAAAATTGTTTTAAAATTAAAGTAATACTTAGGGTATTTAGTGTTGCTGTTACCACTTTAAGAAGTTATTTTCCCACAATAATTACAAGAAGGAGCTTGTAGCTCATTGGTAACACCTTGCACTGCTGAACCAAGCCACCATAGTTCAAATCCCATGCCCCACATTATTTTTGAATTTATTTTGTTTTAATTTCTTTTGGAAGTCAACGGTCAAAAGGCCATAACTCCCAAAATATGTACTGGACAACAAAAAGTAAATATACCAAATTGTACCCCCGAAGTTTCCCCGGCCGCTGGTGGTGTGACTCGGACCGACTTGGCCGACTCGGTCCGGCGCCGCCGGCCGAACTTGGCCGGACGGCCGAGTCACCAACAGAGAAAAGATGCTCCTTAACTTGGTCAACCCTCCTGCACACTTATTATACCTGGATTGGTTTTAAATTGCCCAATAAATCCCTTCTACTCCTACGTTTAATGAATTTTTAATGATTTTGTATATTTTTTTACTTTTTTATTAAAAACCCTAACCCTAGCCTAACCCTATATAAACCCCCATACCCTCTACCCTCTCACCCTACATTCCTAAGTCCACTCTCTAAAAATTTCAAGAGAACTTGGTACGTGAGAAAACGAGCGAAAGGCGAAGCGCTGACGAAATCGACGGTGAAATTCCGACGATCGTGCTAGGACCTCTCAACGACAATTCGACGCACCGAAAAACCCTCTACCTCTCTCTTACTCTCTAACGTTGTCCAAACCCGTAAGTCCCCCTTTTCTATCCTTCTTTTCTTTCATTAAAATACGAACTTAAAAACCCGACGAAAATCGGAACAACCCGATTTCCGATTCGGTTTTCTATCAAATCTCACTTATCACTAATTCCATAATACTTAAATATTTTCATGTTGACTACTAATCACTTAAAAATTAATTTGAACAAGTTTTCATACATGAAATAATAGCTTTTGCAATATATCGTATTCTTTCATTTAAATACCACCATATTTAGTTTTCACATTTAACCCTTTTAACATTGCTATACCTTAAAGTAGATCACGAGGTAATGACCTACCTCCTCACACACTCATATGTAATCATAACACGCTACCTTGAAAATTTAGAATACGACAAAACAAGATTTTACATTAAAATACCATTTTCTTAATAAAACTTTTTTTAACAGTTCTAAGTTATATACAATTTGAAAACAATATCTTTTAATAGGAAATACGATAAGTTGTGGACATCGATCGTTTATCTAAATCTGACTTTGTGGTGTCTAGGCAAGTGTGACTAAGGCGAGTGGTTACTTAATTAGGGCCACTACTTGTAGTGGAGAGCCTCCCACTCACCTGGCACTTACCTGGCCGCAATTGGCGGTGAAGAGGCGATTTGAGCCTTCTAATGACTTATCATTTGACCATTTAGAAATAGGCTAGTTGGCTTAGGAAACTCTAGAATCTAAAATACGGAAAATTTACACCTTTTACAAATAAATACCTTATCTTTATAAAACCGTTTTCTAAATGATTAGTATTTATTAAATCTTTGCAAAGCGCCACTACAACCCACCTTTGGGGAACTTGTTAGGGATAGTACGGTTTATCGTGCACCCTCGGGCTTAGTAGTGCGAGATTCAGACCTCCGCAAGGAGCATTCGGTCTCGAAAGGTTTAAAATACGACATTTAAGAAAAATGAGATTTTTGGAAAATAAAATATTTATTAAAAATTATTCTTGTATAAACATATGTATATTTATCATTTAAACACCTATTTTATTATAAGATAAAGTTTCCACCTTTTCCTAAAAATTACAAGATTAAAAGTTACATTAAAATACCATGAATTTCAAATAAATCAATATTACAAATTAATACCTTTATTTATGAAATTAGGATATTTTCACTAGAAATATCACAAAATAACTTTAAAGACGAATAATAAATACTTGAGGTGTATCTTGAAAACTATACAAAAGTATTTTTACATAAAACCCCCTCAAGTTTTTATAAATTACAATAAGGACCCTAACAAATAATAGAATTTCGACTTACATTTCTTTTGGTCTGACTCGGGTTTGAGTCTGATTATTTCTGACTTGAATATGATTCAAGTCAATCTATATTCTTTAATATTCCAACTCAATATGAACACATGAATCCCAGAATTCAGTTAACAATCTAAACAACTTGACTGAACCAAACCATGGATATACATCCATTATTCAGTTAACAATCTAAACAACTTGTCTCGCCGTCTCTTCGAGATTAAGTTCATCAGGTACACCGAGTGCACCTTATTCTCGGCGGCATCCAACGCCCTAAGCGGCACACCGGAACAGAATAAGAGAACCGCTTCCCAGATGGCTCCCACGATAAGCTTCAGGAGAGAGGAACGTCGGGGAAGCAATTGACCGTTGTATGCGTCGAAGCGACTCATGATCTCGGCACACTCGGCATTAGTAAATTCTCGATTTTAGGAACGGTCGAGTCGGCGGATGTCCCCGTAGGAGATAATCTCGTCGAGGTCGTACATGTGGGTGTCCATCACTCCTATAAAAGAAGATCGACAAAAATCAGCAACTCTTAAGAGTTCTGCTATATGATTTAAAAGGAGCAAAGCTCTATTAATGAATCAAGAAATTATAAATGAAATCTTTCAGAGAGCATAACTCTATTGATGGAATCCTAACAGGGTTCTCTTTAGTTCTCTTTAGATCCTTTTAGAGCAAAGCTCCGCTAAGTGAAACCCTAAATGGGTTTTCTTTAGATCAGGGATCTTTTGAGAGTAAGGATCTGTCAATGAAAATTGAATTAATTTAATTAAAAATTTTACCTAAAAAGTATTTTATAAAGAAATTCTAACTCTTAGAATTCTTGAAGGCAAGAGCAAGGCTCAGAAGTTTTGAAAGTAAAAATTTTAAAAGATGATGATCATCAGTGGAGGACCAAAGGTCCTATTTATAGGCATCAAATGCCCTTTCAACTTCCAAGAGTTGCCGCGACGGTTGGAATTCTGCCACCGCTGCGCTCACGTTTAGAGGGCCACGTAAGCGCAACGGTGGGGGGGCATTTGTTTACCCCAATCAGAGCAAAGCTCTGTTCAAATTCCAAGACGGAAAAAGAAGCAACGCTTCTGTTTCCCCCAATCAGAGCAAAGCTCTGTTTTGAAAATTAAAGTGAAAATTAAAATTCAAAAATTGAAGCAACGCTTCAAATTCCTTGCGCTGCGCGCAACGCGCCACGTGTCAAAACTGATACGTCAGCGCAGCGCCCAAGGCAGCGCGCCCAATCAGAGCAAGGCTCTATTTAAAAACAAAATTAAAAGAAGCAACGCTTCAGATGCGTTGCGCGACACGTGTCAGCGCAGTTGCGCTAGCGTAGTTGCGCCTTGCGCTGCGCGACACGTGTCAGCGCAGTTGCGCTGCGCGACACGTGTCAAGCGCTGGTGTGTTTGCGCCAAACAGAATTAAAATTCCAGTAAGATCTTTCTGTTCTTATTAAAACAAGAAGATTGTCTTCTGTAAAATAGAAGCCCTTGGATCAAAAATCCAACGGTGGGGAAAATTCCCCAAATCACTCAGAGAATGATCTATTTAACAAATTTAACAAATTAATGGGCACTATATAAAGGCCTCTAGACCCCAACTCCACAACACAGAGAATAGAGAGACAGAAACTCAGAAACAGAGAAAAAACTCCTCTAAAGAATTTTGAGAAGAAATTCAGAAAGAAAAAAGAAGGTAAAACCTTTTAAAAAGAAGAACTTCTTCTGAATAGATCATTGATCTAAGAACAAGATCAAGGATCTTCAATAAAAAAATAAATAATAACAAAGGCATTGCCTTTTTTATGAACCATCGGTTCTGGAATCTTAAAAATTCTTTTCTTGAATCCAAAATTGGATCAAGATATTAAACAGTGCCTTGCACTTGCAAATCTGCACTGTTGCGCTCCTGGGTTGGCGCAAGCCACCAGAGAGCGCCACGTGTCAGCACCATAACAACTTGAGCTATGCGCTTTTAAGATAGAGCATTGCTCTCTGAAATTGGTGCAACTCACCAGAGCGCGCTATATGTCAGCAGCGCAACAGCGCAGCGCAACAGCGCAGCGCAACAGCGCAGCGCACTGCGCTTGCGCTCACCCGAGCGTGACACGTGTCACCTCCATATGCGCTTGCGCTCAATAATTAGCGCAAAATGCCTGACAGGCCACATGGCCACTGTCAGTTTGATTAATGCACTGCATTATTTACAGAAGGGCCAAGCCCAATTAAAAAAAGGCCTAACAGGCCAAATAAAATGCAATGCATTGTTTTAAAAAAGGGCAGAGGCCAAACAAAAACAGATGCTGTGCATCATTTAAAAAGGACAGAGCCCAAATCAAAAAGGCCTAGCAGGCCAAAAGAAAATACAGTGCATTATTAAACAGGGGCAAAGCCCTAGCACAGGCCTAATAGGCCAAAGATAAAAACGTTGAATATTCTCAACTGGACTTAGCCTAATCATGGCCGTAAGTCTACAAATTAAATTGACTGAGCAAGACTGCTCTCTTAAATCAATTTACATCCGGTTCAAGGGTACATCTCTGAATTCCTCCGACACCTATCGTTGTAATCCTTCAACGACGTCAGAGAGGTGACGGGTCCCGACAACCACACATCCATATGGACTTATGCGTCCTTAAACTAATGGACCAATGCATCCTTAAACACACCCATACGGACTGTGGGGTCCTTAAACCCATGGGCTTATGCGTCCTTAAACTAATGGACTAATGCATCCTTAAACATATCTATATGGACTATGGGGTCCTTAAACTCATGGACTTATGCGTCCTTAAACTAATATCCATCCCCAAAACTGGCAATGGACCGCAATGTCTCTAAACTACCTATGGACCACTACGTCCCTAAACTAGAACAATAGAGCCCCCAAACGCTTTTTTGTTGGATCTAAACGATCCCGTTTAAGCTGATCTTAGCCTCAAATATGGCTAACGTATCCTTAAACATTCAAATGGACTTTAGTCCCAAATTGGACTATAAGACCCCCAATCAACTTTGGTTCAAAGGTACATCTCCGAACTCCTTTGACACCTGTCGTTGTAATCCTTCAACGTCGTCAGAGAGGTGACGGGTCCCGACGGCCATATTTTAAATGGACCACTACGTCCCTAAACTGGAACAATAGAGCCCCTAAATGCTCTTTCCGTTAAGTTGATCTTAGTCACGAATCAGACTAACGTATCCTTAACGAACGTTTAAGTTGATCTTAGCCTCAATATGGCTAACATATCCTTAAACTAAAACACCAAACCCAAATCTAAGTAAATACGGATTTGGACTAATCCACGTCCTACGGGCGACGACATCACTTAGTCTCCGTATATAATCCACGGGCAACCACAAACAAAACAAACACCCACGATACGAAGTGAAATTCTGGAGAAGGAGAAAGTTGTTACCGCGATGCGGTAGCGTAATTAACTGCAGGGGCTTGCGCCTGCAGGAAAGAGCGTCCCCACAATCAAAAAACCCTCAAGCGAGGGGGAATCTGACGAAGTCTGCTACATCGGCCGCATCCGTCTAAATCTTCGATACACGGTGCCATAAATCAACTTGGCATCTTCGGAGAGGTGGACGGATAAAACCAAATAGCATCTGTCCCGAATCTCAGGCAAGACGTCTCTTTGTCGTCTCGGCCGTCTTTCGGAGGGGAACGGTAGTGATAGCTTTGTTCTTCTGTTTGTGACATCTTTCGGTGTCCTCGAAATCCGGTAAGAAGTATTTTGCATCTTCGTATTTCCGGACTTTATTCATGGAGAACGGATTTAGTTCCCCTGTCACAGTGTACTCGAGACCATCTTTGAAATACTTCGTACACTGATGTTGTGTAGAAGGGATGATGTTGTACTCGTGTAACCAGGGCCGGCCGAGCAAAGCATTGTAGCATTTCTTGGCGTCAATGACGTGAAACTTAATGTCCGTGACAAGCAGCCCAAAGCGTAGTGTCAATATTACAGACCCAAGCGTCCGTGATGACTGGGAGTCAAATCCGGAGATGGTGATTTTATCGCGAGCGAGGTGTTGCACGCTCATGCAGATTTCCTTTAACACCCTTACGTTAAGGAGATTGACGGAGGACCCATTGTCGACCAGGATTTTACCTATCTTGATGTCATGACAGTATCCAGAGATATAAAGGGGACGGTTGTGCTCGCATGTCCCAAGGAGGAGATCTTCATTGCCGAAGGTGATATCGGCTGTGTGTACTTCTTCCAGCTCGTCCTTCATCTTTTCTTCGGCGAGAAAAGCTTGGAATTGCTCGGGCTCTTGTAATGCCTTGATCAAAGCATCTCTTGATTCTTTGGATAACAGAAGGGCGTCGAGAATGCTTAACTGCGAAGTTAGCTTTCTCAAGTGTGCCAGAACGTTGTAGTCCATCTTACTTTTGTTTGGCGGGTCCTTGGCTGTCAGCTTTTCGACGGCTTGGTCATCAAGGATGATATCCTCATAGACTTTTTCTTTTCCATTATCTTTTCTATTTGACCTACTGTTCGAGGGCCCAAGATTCTTTTCGGGCAGAGTACGATTGCGCAGCTGAATATTTTCACAGGTCTTCGGTTCTTCCTCTTTTCCCAAGGTGGACTCTTTAAAGAGACGACCCGGAGTTATTTCTTCGTCAGAGTCGCTCCCGAAGGTGAGAACCTGTGTTCCCCCGGCGTTGACCATGCAACAGCTGCTGGTAGTTCTTTTACGCTCCTCGGTCGTACTTCTTTGCTCCCGACGAGTTTTGCGTTTCATCCGCTTGAAATGTTGCCGGTGAGCAACATATCCCTGCCACCATCTTTTAAAAGCGTTGCACTCTTCGGTGGGGTGTGCAATCTTTCGATGATATAAGCAGTAGCTAGGATGCATTTCCGCTTCACCAAGAATGTTTCCTTCGGAGGGTGGCAGCTTCATTCTCATTGATATGGCTTTAGCGAACCTTTTCCTTGTCGTGAACCTGTTTTTATTTGCGACAGATGTACTTTGATCTGGCGGGAGTGTCTCAACTCTTTCGTCCAGTCGCCGGCGTTTAGCCTTTTCAAATATGACCATCTTATGCTCCCGATCAGATTTGCTTTTAAGAAGAGCTTCATTCAGGAATGCACCAATTGTTTCATCTGATGGCCCTAGAAGTTCCGATTCAGGATCTGCCCCAGTTTCTCTGCGTAAGAAGCTTCTTCATCGTTTATTAACAAGTGAGAGATCACATGGTAGCTTGCCACATAATCTTCAGGCTCATCCAACGAGTCTCCTTCATTGTCGTCGTCTCTGCCCTCAAGGACGTGTCTGAGAAATTCTTGGAGTGTGATCGGGGTCCGTACCTTCTGGTTATATTTTTCCAGCACGTCGATATATTTTTGCAGGTCCGTGCGCTTATCACCAGGCTTCATGGGCGTTTTTTTCTTCTTCTTCTTCTTTGAAGACTTTGACGGCTGGGTGTGAATGCTTTGGCTATCACCACCAATTTTTGGAGTTGGGCACGGCTTCAGCATCCCCTCGATGATCTCAGGTTCCAGTGGATTCTTCCACCTAATTGCCGGACATGTGTGGAGATCCTTCAGCATTCTTTTAGTTTTGGATGAAAGAGCGACCTCCCATGGAGCTTCTTCTATGAAAGAACACGATGCCCCCGGTGTATCCGTCTTCTTGAAAGCGTGCGGCTGAGGCGGGTTCACCTTCCAATTCTCGGATAATACGAATTTGCCCTGTTGGTACTGATCTTCTATCCAGCTTTTGAAGATGTAACAATCTTCGATCGGATGGCCCAACATTCGGTGATAAGGGTAATAGTTAGGATTGCTAATGTCGCCTGGTTGCGCTGGGCGTCTTGGCTCCGGCAGAGTAATGAGCCTGTTGCACAATGCTAGCTCGAATAACTTCTTCTTCTTGTCTCGAGGGAACGGGTAAGGGCGTCTCATTTTATCTCCAAGAGATCGAGTTCTATCATTTTGGCGATCAACTGGTCTTAGACCACTGGGTTGCTGCTGAGCATTGGCGACGATGGTCGCTTTCTCTTTCCCTTCTCGTTCCGAGGCTCTGGCTTTGGAGGAGACGGTGTATGACCCATCTGGTCCATTTGGGCCAGTTTGTCGATCAAGGCTTGGAATGTGGTCGGCTTGAAGAACATCATGATTTGGGAAATAGTTGCATGAGGGTCCAGAGTGCCCACGAACATGCCCACTGCCGGCGCTTCTTCGATGGGTTGTTCGCATTTTGACCACAGATTCTGCCATCGTATTGCGTATTAAACCCACGTTTCACCTGGCTTCACCCTGGCATTGATCAATGCCGTTATTGGGGTGCGTTCACTAGCACTCGCGAATCGCTGGGTGAATAATAGCTCCATTTCTGTGAAAGTCTTGACGGAGTCGTTTGGAAGTTCCGAATACCACTCGAATGCCGTCTCCGACAAACTACCGACGAATTGGCGAAGTAGCAATTTATCATCACCTCCGGTGTTGCCACATAGAGCCCTGAACTGGGCGACATGCTGGTGGGGATTGCCTGTCCCCTTGTATACATGAAATTTAGGGATCGTATATCCCGGCGGGTATTTTATTTGGTCATACCAGCCTGGATATGGTCGCCCAGTTTTAACAACTTGGTCGGCCGCTTCATTTGCCTGGTGAGCTCGTATTTGCTGAGCAATGTAGTCATCCAGAGCGGCCTTGGAAATGGTTTCCTCTTTGGCTGCTGAAAGAGTCGGAGGGGGATTCGATGTCTTCCCTCTGTCATCTTCAATGATGATCGGAGGGTCTTCAGCTGGAGGTTCCGGCTGTAATATCATCCAAGCCATGTCTTGGAACAAGAGAGTCATTCGTTTTATATTGGCTGCCTGTTCCGCGGCCTCTTTTTCTTTCCTCTCGAGCATTCTTCGGAGGAACTCGGTGTCAGTTTCTTGTTCTCGACGCTGCTCCGAGGTTTCTGGATTTTCTTTTGGCCCAGTGAGTGCGGCCATTGTAGTCAGCATCTCCTGAAGCTTCTACTGTTGTTGTTCCTGAGCCTTCGTTATTGACCGGGTAAGCGGTCGATGTCCCGTAGAAGCACGGCTTTCCTCTTTTCCGGAAGCCATATAAACAGTAAGCACCATCATGCCCCCAGACTTGGGGCGTTTAGATTCAGCGCTTTTACGGTTCGCCACACTCACAGGGGCTTTCTCTGGCCTCCTTCTCTTTTGGGCGGTTGACGTTGAGGGAGCCGTTGCAGTGGGCACCCAGACGGATGACATTTTCTGTGGTACCTCAAAATGGCTCTTTTCTTGCTGAGCTTTGAGCTTTTTTGGTCGGCGAGAGTAATCTTGATCAATTACTGAGTCCTGAACCTGTCGCTAGACTTTGTAAATTTTGGAAGAAAGCCACAGATGGGGTTGTTCTGGCTTCACCTTCGATGCATTCTCCACGAGTGGAGGAGATCTTTTCAGTACGGCGGTGAGTGAATTCCTGCGCACCCTGTTAAGCAGCTCAAAACTGTTCCCAGTTGGAACATCAGCATTGACTTCCACCGTTGGGGCTGGTGGAGTTAGCCCAGAGGGGGAGTTGCCCGTAACCTTCCTTACTTGGCGCCAGTGGCGACGTCGAGCATGTCGAGCCGTTGGGATTGTTTCAACTTTAGGGGTGACCTCGTCATGCCCCCTGTTCTGGTGAGGCGCTGCTGGTACCAGCCTCTTGAAGACCGACGTCCGTTGAGCAGCAGTATCCAATCTGTCAAAGACAGACCTTTGAGTAGGAATGGGAACCGGAGTGGCCAGCCTCATAAAGACTGATCCTTTGGCGGGAGAAGCTTCTTTAGTAACCTCGAGAGCAGGAATGGCTATCTGCTTTGGGATGGCCGCTTTAGGTATCGTGGGCTTCTTGACAGGCCCATTGGAGTTCAGGCTCAGCCTATCGAAGACTGATGCCGTTGGCTTGACATTGGACGACCCGTTGAGAGGGGCCGTGGTGGTAGTGAGCCGATCAAAGACCGACTTCTTTTGCGCTTCTTGCGGCAGCGGGATGTTAACGCTCACTGGTGGGAGCGTGGTCCCGAAAAACAACCCGGTGGTAGCCTGCGTCACCTGCTCTATCGGCATTGTGAACAGGGAGGCCGCCTGGGGCCCGTAAGCTATACCTCCAGATGAGGCGGAACGTGAGTTGCAGTTGCAGCTGGAACACTTCATGCAAGTAGACGCCATTGATCTTTCGTTTTCTGCACCAAGCAAGACACCAAATCTTAGTATCTCGAACCCAAGGGCAACCATTAGCAAACCGCGATTCGTTCGCGAACACGACACACGAAGTGTGGAGTGGAAAGAGGAAAAGGTCCCACCGGGCGTGCCAGAATCTGTTCCCCGCCGAAAGACGCGGGAAGACGCGGTAGACGTCTTGCCTGAATTTCAGAGAAGATGCTAATTGGTGTTATCCGTCCACCTCTCTGAAGATGCCAAGTTGATTTATGGCACCATGTATCGAAGGTTTAGACGGATGCGGCCGATGTAGCAGACTTCGTCAGATTCCCCCTCATTTGAGGGGTTTTTGATTGTGGGGATGCTCTTCCCTGCAGGCGCAAGCCCCTGCAATTAATTACGCTACCGCATCGCAGTAACAACTTTCTCCTTCTCCAGATGGTCACTTTGTGTCGTGGGTGTTTGTTTAGTTTTTGGTTGCCCGTGGATTGTATACGGAGACTAATTTATGTTGTCGCCCGTAGGGCGTGGATTAGTCCAAATCCGTATCTTCTTAGATTTGGGTTTGGGGGTTGGGTTTAAGGATACATTAGCCTTATTTGAGATTAAGATCAACTTAAACGTTTGTTAAGAATACGTTAGTCTAATTTTTAGACTAAGATCAACTTAACGGGATCGTTTAGATCCAACAAGAGAGTAATTGGGCTCTATTGTTTAGTTTAGGAACATTGATGTCCAATGTTAGTTTAAGGACATTACGGTCCATTGTTAGTTTAAGGACATCTCGGTCCATTGTTAGTTTAAGGACATCTCGGTCCAGATTAAGGCCATCATAATCCGTGAGTTTAAGGACCTCACAGTCCAGGTTAAGGACATCATAGTCCGTGAGTTTAAAGACATCACAGTCAAGGTTAAGGACATCGTAGTCCGTGAGTTTAACGACCTCACAGTCAAGGTTAAGGACATCATAGTTCGTGGGCTTAAGGACCCCACAGTCCGTGAAATGTGTGGTTGTCGGGACCCGTCACCTCTCTGAAGACGTTGAAGGATTACAACGACAGATATCAGAGGAGTAAAGAGATGTACCCTCAAACCGGTGTGAGTTGGTTGAAAGATCTGTAGTCCAATTTGGGACTAAGATTTGTTAAATATTCATGAGCAGATGGGCTCAATTAAATATAGGTTGAGGACTTATGACCAATATTGGGCTAAGTCCAATAAATGTTTAACATTTTATTTTAGGCTGTTGAGCCTTTATTTGGGCTTGGCCCTTTTAATAATGCTGAGCATTATATCTTGACAAAAATTTTGTCTTGTATTGAATGCAGAGCATTCATCAGAGCTCTGGCTTATTAAAGAACAATTTATGTTATGTCAGCGCAACACGTGGTGCGCTAGGCGCTTTGCGCCAGTTAAAGAGCGCAATGCGCTTCTTCCAAGTAGCGCATATGTGGAGGACACGTGGCGCGCCAGGTGCTTTGCGCCAGTTAAAGAGCGCAATGCGCTTCTGCAAAGTAGCGCACATATGGAGGACACGTGGCGCGCCTGTCGCTTTGCGCCAGATGATGAGCGCATGATACCAATTTATAAGCGCAGAGTGCTAGTTTATGAGCGCATTGCGCTTTCAATTTAGTGGCGCACACGTGAGTGACACGTGGTGAGCTTGGAGCTGAGCGCCAGCCCATGAGCGCACTGCGCTATTTCAGAAGCGCAAAGCGCAAGTTGTTAATTGGCGCATACGTGGTTGACACGTGGCGCATTTTGGCGCTGAACGCCGGTCCAGAGAGCGCACAAGCGTTGTTCAAGAACGCAAGGCGCATTTCATGAGCGCAAAGCGCATTTGATCAATTTTATGATCTGGGAACAAATTTATGTTCTTTTAGAAGAGACTTTGTCTCAAGATTTAAGAACAACAGTTCTTATTTTGCATGAGAGATTTTCAATCTCTTATTTTGATGAAACGCTTTGCCTTTATAGATCCATGATCTGTGAGAAGAATATGTTCTTCCTTTATTTTATGATGAGATCTTTTGATCTCTTTTGTGAAAGACTTTTTGTCTTGAAGATCTATGATCTTTTTTAAAAGAAAAGAATTCTTCTTTTTATAAGATGATTTCATCTCTGTGTTCATCATTCATCGTCTTTACCTTGAAAAAGTATCTTCTTGTAAGAGCTTGCTCTTTATCTTTAAGTTTCTCAAAGTTTATGGGGGCTTTCTCTATTTTTCTCTTTTTGTATTTCTTCTTTTTTTTATTTTGGAAAGGAGGATCATTGGTCGTTGGGACCCACCACCTCTCCGACGACACTGAGAGATTACAGTGCCATATATCGAAGGTGTGGAGGGATGTAACCTTTGAACCATGTCCCACTCATCAGGGGGGAAGAACATGCTGGAGCTTAAGCTTCTCGCTGCTGAAAAATACTTCTTTGCGTTTGCGCACGTGCGTCGCACGTGTTGGGCACACGTGCGTCGCACGTATTGGGCGCACATATTTGCACGTAGCGTACATGTAGTTTGCACATATGCGCATATGGGGGGAGCAAGCTCCTATGGGGAACGAATCTCCTTTGAGTATTATTGAATATTCTCACGTGGTGCGTGCGTGCGTTGCACGTGGTGCGCGCATGGCAGGCACACGTGCACTGCACGTAGCGTACATAGAGTTTGCGCATATGCGCATTATGGGGAGGAGCAGGCTCTTATGGAGAATGAATCTCCTTTTAATATTATTGAATATCCTCATGTGGTGCGCACGTACGTTGCACGTGGTGCGCGCATGGCGGGCACACGTGTAGGGTTCCTAGGCATCCTAATGAAGTCTCACAAGGCATCAACCATGCCAATTTACAAAAATTATGGTGCCGAGAAACCCTAACACGGATCTTAGACTAGAATTCTAGGAGAAACAGTAAACTAGTTAACTACTTAACTAAAAGTTCGATGCTACAACCTTTGTAGATCCGGATATCCACTTCCTTAGCTCCACGTAGTCATCCTCTCGCTGTCATTTTCGAATCCTAGACTCATTCGTCGGCTTCATCGGGAAAACGAGCGGAATAGGTCGTCGGCTTCGTGTCAAAGACGATCTACGTCGAGGTTGCACAAGCTCAAGCTCCGACTTCACAAAGTTGTGAAACTTGTGAAGAAAACACCCAAAACAACTTGGCAAGAGGTAGAGGGTGAAGAAATAGGAGGTGGGTTCACTTTAGAATTGGATTTCTCTCACTAGAACTCAAGTTGCCATTGATGGCATCAAGGTTTCTTTCTTGAAGATGAAGATGAAGAAGAAGAAAGAATATGATAGGTATTGTGAAAAAAGAATAATAAAATCAACACTTATCATCTTCTAACCTAGGTTAAGTGTAGAGAATAAACCATGGTCAAATGAGAATGGTTAGGGTTAAGGATGATGACAAAATAGTCACTTTAGTCAAAACTTCATGAAGCTTCATCAAGCTTCATGAAAGAAACCATTTTGTTATCATATATATTTATTTATCAAAAAGAATAGATAAATAAATAAGTAAATAAATAAAAACCCTAACTATTATCATAACCATGGTTTAAGTCTTAACACAACACCAAACAACATGTATCATCAAACATAACACAAAGTAGTGCACAAAAGTATATCATATATACTTCTTGCACATCGAGTGAGAAAATCCATATAAAGTGAACCAATACTAGTTAATACAATGCAATATATCAAATATATAATTATGCATTAAATCATTAAATCAACATTTGATTCAATGATCCGGTCATGTCGCACATAACCGACTAGAATCCAATGTATCGATTTATCGAATCAATGATTCGATAACTAGGTCATATCGAATATAACCAATCGAAACATATATCGCGAGAATGAAATGCGGTATCACATACACGCATTATTCTCGGTCCTGCACATATCTCATATGCGCTCCTATTTCGTTTCGCTTGAACCAGGAAACCTCTGTGTAGGACTCTAAAGACTCGTCAATACGCCGGTAGCAGATGATGATCATATCAAGCACCCACAAGCCGCAAGCGGTCTGCTAAACGTAACGGTCATCCGGGTATCGAGCGATCAGAAGATCGACGAGCTAGTCCGCTCACACTCCTGTGAATCCAACCAGTAACACTTACCGTACAGTCCGGTCTGTTCGTCTGATACGTCGCATATCAAGTCTAGGGGTGGTAAACGTCAGACCCCAATAACCGATAAGTCGTGCCGATGTGAGGCTCATAACGGGTCGAGAAACTACTGGTAACACTTACCAGCAAATCTCTGATCAGCCCTGGCCAGGGACTTCCCTGTTACGGCCAATCGAGCACAGCGCAACATCAACCCCCAATACCGGGAGAGACGAAACCCCTCCTATCGCTCATTGCCTCCATGTGACTCGGGACTGTACCCAAAGACCACCGTTTTGCACGCCCTCATGGACGTGGTAAGGTGGAGATCAAAGCACAGTGGGAATCACACAAGACTCTATGACGATCTCGGGTCTACAGACTAACCTGTACAAGTGTCACCTGAGAACTGCCATCTGACGTGAGGTATAATACCATCTGGGAGTTCTCGGCGAGTCCGTCCAGTGTACCCAGTCTCCACTGAGCACCCGTATACCATCTCTGATGTCAAACAGTAATGGATGTGGGATCATCCATCGCCCATCTCATGGGTCGAGAAGCGTATACGCTAGTCTACTCTGGTATATCGATGCCCCGTCTCGATATACCCACGACTAGGGACCTTGAAGGATGTACTTATGGACTACCATGTCCCCACTAGTATGATCTGCATCACAGTCCAGGTAGTCAAGTACATATCCTAAGGGCTTTACCAACATGTAACTATAAGACAGTATAAAGAGACTAGTGTACATGTTAAGATAAAGAGTAACCAGATAGCATACTATCATATCGAGCAAGAAAGTCATCTCTATATATGTCCAAGCATCCAATATAATATACATCATCTGTACAATACTGGCATCTAGGGCATACATACAACTAACAACACGTGCGTTACACGTAGTGCACATGGCGCTTGCGCATATGCGCATTATGGGGAGGAGCAGGCTCCTATGGAGAACGAATCTCCTTTTTATATTATTGAATATTCTCATGTGGTGCGCACGTGCATTACACGTGGTGCGCGCATGACAGGCACACGTGCGTTGCATGTAGCGCACATGGCACTTGCGCATTATGGGGAGGAGCAGACTCCTATCTTGAAGAACTAAGCTCCTTTGAGAATTGAATCTTTTGAGCATTGAACACTCCCTTTTCTAAGAGGTATGCCCTCTTATTTATATGGGAGTGGTAGAGAAGAGATCTCTCCTTTTCCCGATGTGGGACTAAAAATACATTCCCCATGTAGTTGAGCATTACTTTAGATTACACGTGCATAGCACATTTGCTCATAACTTTTGATCCCGGATGAATTATGAGGCCCATAATATATCAAATCGAAGGATTTTTCGAGACACTTTCGATACCATCAAAATTTAGCTGTTTCTCATTTGGGAGTTTGTCAAAATACAGCTCGGAAAATACCGGTTCGCATTTTCTTCCTTAGATCACATGTGCATAGTACATTTGCTCATAACTTTTGATCCCGGATAAATTATTAGGCCCATAATATATCAAATCGAAGGTTTTTTCGAGATGCTTTCAATACTATCAGAAGTTAGCTGTTTCTAATTCGGGAGTTTGTCAAAATATAGCCCGGAAAATACCGGTTCACATTTTCTTAAGCGTATCGCTGCCATTTGATGCCTTGGGCTCTTTTACGTAGAAATTTTTGCGGGAACAAGGTCGTCAATATAGCATTCGACAATATCATGTATGAGGTCATCGAAGATATTCATCATGGCCCTCTGGTAGGTAGCGCCAGTGTTCTTCTGACCGAAGGGCATTACTTTATAGCAGAATATGCCCAGCGGAGTCCGGAAGACAGTATGCTTTAAGTCTTCGGAATGCATCTTTATTTGATTATACCCCGAAGATCCATCCATGAAGGAGAAGACCTCATGAGTGGACGTGTTATCGATCATCAGCTCGGTAATAGGCACTGGGAAGTCATCCTTCGGGTAAGCTTTGTTGAGATCCCGAAAGTCCACGAAGATGCGCACCGTCCCATTTTTCTTCATCACTGGGACAATGTTGGCGATCCAGTCAGGATATTGAACTTCTTGGATGAAGCCGGAGTCGATTAGTTTCTTGACGTCGGCATTGCCGCTCATCTCGAGCTCGAGCCGCATTCTTCTTGGTTCCTGTTTGATTGGTTTGACGTTTGGTGATTTCGCCAGTTTATGCACAGCTATTTCTGGATCTAGTCCCGGCATCTCAGAATAGTTCTACGCGAAGCAGTCTTTATACTGCATAAGCACGTCCTTTAGCATGGCCACTTGCTTTTCAGACAGCAGCTCACTGACGAACGTTGGCCTCGGCTTATTTTCCGTCCCCAAGTCAATTTTTCTCAGGTTGTCCTCTGTGGTGTGTATCTCATCTTCCAGCTCTTTTGGCGCCGGTGGAAATTCTGAGATCACCTCGTCCTCATCCTCATTTGCGAAGCACCGGGAAATGTAGTCCATATTCTCGTGCTCTCCTTCTTTTGATAGTGTTATCACATGGCAGGTACGAGCTCGTTTCCAAGCTCGATACTGATCTAGACTTACCCTCGCAGTATAGGTTGCTTTTGGCTCATGCTTTCATGGTGGGGTTACCCTCCATCTGTCGGATAGAGCAAACTTGTCTTGCTGATACTAGTCCTCGACTCAGTCTTTGAAGGTGAAGCGGTCTTCAAGAGGATGTCCTATTGCTCGATGATAGGAGAAATAAGCCGGGTGATAGACCTCGTTTATTTGTTCGGAGTGCCGAGACTCCGAGAGCATCATCATTTGATGTTTAATGACAAGGTCGAATATTTTCCTTGTCTTGCCTTAAGGGAAAGAATATTTTCGACCCATCTTCTTCATAAAAGACGGTTTCCAGCTGACTCTTTCTCGATTGCGGGGCTTCTTGGATCCTCTTCGCTGTTCTAGTACATCATTCTCGTTATTTACCTTGTTGTTGTGTTTGCGTTGGGCATTTTCCTTGCTACGAGAGTACACAACGGGCTGAGGGTGAAAGGCGTCTTAGTCTTCTCTTTCCGTAGACTGCTGAGTGAGACGCTGCGTCCTGGCTTTCTCGTAAATGGCCATTTCGCGGCTGTGGTCATCCTAGACCTTTTGACCGGATTCTCTCATTAACTTGTCAATCTGTTCTTCGAATGACGGACTTGGCATTCTTACGGCGGAATCTTGCTTTGGTTTAATCTCAGCGCTATCTAGAAAAGCATTCCCTTATCCACCGGAGTTATTTATGACACGGCAGCCATGGAATCGCTCCCGTTTGTTGGACCAAACGTATCCAAGTCCAGTAGTCTCCATCCTCCCATTAGGCATCTTTCGCTGAGTCCCGGGAATGTCCCAAATCTTGTTGTAGAACTGGGCTTGTCGAGCGGTTTGTTTGAAGGGTACGCCTTGGCATCTTAATAGCCTTTTTCAATCACTCTGCTTAATATCTGGGCAGACGGATTGTTTGAAACCTGTCAAACGCAAGTTCGGCACCATGCCAGACTTCTTTTTCCACTTTAGTCTCCGTAGATTGGTAGAAGAGAATCGTCTTTTCACCTCTTCGCCTAGAAGGAACGTAGAAGGTCTGCAGCTCTTGCACGCCGTATGTATCGAGCACATCAAGTTCCCTGTAATGCTGCTGCGGAACCATGGTGATTTGTAAACTCTGATCAGCTCCAATGAATGTTTGTGCTGACGGGCGGACAGAGAACACTGCGTTGGTCTCGTTCTCAGAGTCACAGCCGAAAACCAAAATAGGGGTAGATGGTCTGGGCCTGTTTCCTTGGGATTGCCCCGAGTAGACTATCTCTTCATTTTCCTCGGTATCGTTCCAAAGACCGGGATAATGGCGATGGCTTTTTGTCAGTTCTCCGGTTTACGACATCTTTCTGTATTTTCGAAGTCTGGTAGGAAGTACTTAGCGTCTTCATATTTGCGGACTTCATTTATGAAGAATGGGTTTAGCTCCCCTGTAACTGTGTACTCGATGCCATCTTTGAAGTACTTCATACACCGGTGTTGTGTAGAAGGGATGATGTTGTACTCGTGTAATCAAGACCGGCCAAGCAGAGTGTTATAGCAAGTCTTGGCGTCAATGACATGAAATTTGATGTCGATGATGAGCATCCTAAAGCGTAATGTCAATATCAAGGACCCAAACGTCCGTGATGACTATAAGTCGAACCCGGAGATGGTAATTTTATCCCGAGCCAGGTGCTGAACGTTCATGCAAATATCCTTCAGCACCTTCACGTTGAGAAGGTTGATGGAGGACCCGTTGTCGATCCGAATCTTCCCTATCTTAATGTCATGGCAGTACCCGGTGATATATAAAGGACGGTTGTGCTCGCATGTTCCAAGGAGGAGATCTTCATCGTCGAATGTGATTTCAGCTGTATGAATCTCTGCCAGCTCGTCCTTCATCTTTTCTTCCGCAAAGAGACCTTGGAACTAATCAGGCTCTTGCAGTGCCTTGATTAGAGAATCTCGTGCCTCTTTGAACAGGAGGAGAGCATCCAGTATGCTCAGTTGCGAGGATATCTTTCTCAGGTGTACCAGGACTGTTTCCCCCAATCAGAGCAAGGCTCTACTGAATTTTGAAAATTCAAAATTTGAAGCAACGCTTCGGTTTCCGTGCGCAGTGCGCAATTTGCCACGTGGCAGAAGCCAATTCGGCAGCGTAACGCCCGAGACGGTGCGTCCCATCAGAGCAAGGCTCTTCAGAAAACGTAATTAAAGACTTAACTGCGCAAATGCATGGCAGCGCGACACGTGTCTGCGCAGTTGCGCAATCGTAACTGCGCAAGCGCAGTGATGCGCGACACGTGTCTGCGCAGTTGCGCAATCGCAACTGCGCAAGGGCACGGGTGCGCGACACGTGTCTGCGCAGTTGCGCAATCGCAACTGAGCAAGCGCACGGATGCGCGACACGTGTCTGCGCAGTTGCGCAGTTGCAACTGCGCAAGCGCTCGGATGCGCGACACATGTCACACGCTGGTGAGTTGCGCAGCAACTGAATGAAGATTTAGACAAATCTTTTCTGTTCTCCTGTAAAACAGGAACCCTTGGATCAGAGATCCAATGGTGGGAAAATTCCCAAAATTATTCAGGAAAGATTTTGTTAACAAATCCAACAAATTGGTGGGCACTATAAATAAGACCCCAGGCCTCATTCAAAGGGCATCAGATAATCAATCATCATCGAGAGAGGGAAAAAGCTTCTGAAAAAAGAGAGCTCTTGAAGATTAATCAAGAACAAAAAAAAAGAAGGTAAAATTTCTGAAGAACAGAAAATAAAAAGATAAATAGTGCCTTGCACTTGATATGAACCCCTGGTTCTAAAAAAATAAAAAAAATAATAAATAGTGCCTTGCACTTAATATGAACCCTCGGTTCTGTATGATCAGAAAAAAACAAGAACTTGTTTTCCTTTGATCCAAATTCGAATCAAAAGTGCCATGCACTTGTGTTCTTCAATCTGAAGATTTCTAGGGTTTCTACAACCCCTTGTTTTGGGCCAGGCCCAAATTAAATTGAAATAATAAAAGGGCAAGGCCCTGTTTGGAAAAATTCCTGAGTTTCTGCAAACTCGTTATTCAAATGGGCCTGGCCCAAACTAAATTGCAGAACAATAAAAGGGCAAAGCCCTGTTTGTAAAAACCTCTTGAGTTCCTGCAACTCATCATTTAAAAGGGCCTGGCCCAACCCAAGAAAATTATTGAGTTTCTGAAACTCATTATTTAAAAGGGCCTAGCCCAATTGCAGAAAAAATAAAAAGGGCAAGGCCCTGTTTGAAGAATTCCTGAGTTCTTGTAACTCATTAATTAGAAGGGCCTGGCCCGAATCAGACTTGCAAAATAATGAAAAGGGGCAAGGCCCTGTTTAGATTGATTCTTTTAATCGGGCAGAGCCTAAAATAAAAATTGGACTTAACCCAATCCTGGCTGTAAGTCCTTAAATTAAATGCCTCTCACAAAATAAGTCACGACCGGTTCGAGGGTACATCTCCGAACTCCTTTGACATCTGTCGTTGTAATTCCTCAACGACGTCAAAGAGGCGACGAGTCCCAACGACCACTCATCTAATATCGGACCGAGACGTCCTTAAACTAATATCGGACCGAGACGTCCCTAAACTAAAATCGGACCGAAACGTCCCTAAACTAATATCGGACCGAAACGTCCCTAAACTAATATCGGACCGAAACGTCCTTAAACTAATATCGGACCGAAACGTCCTTAAACTAATATTGGACCGAGACGTCCTTAAACTAATGTTGGACCGAGACGTCCTTAAACTAATATCGGACCGAGATGTCCTTAAACTAATATTGGACCGAGACGTCCTTAAACTAATGATGAACCACTACGTCCCTAAACTGGCATCGGACCGAAATGTCCCTAAACTAATGACGGACCACCACGTCCCTAAACTGGCAATGGACCACTACGTCCCTAAACTGGCATCGGACCGAGACGTCCCTAAACTAAAATCGGACCGAAACGTCCCTAAACTAATATCGGACCGAAACGTCCCTAAACTAATGACGGACCACTATGTCCCTAAACTGGCGACGGACCGAAACGTCCCTAAACTAATAATGGACCACCACGTCCCTAAATTGGAATATGGACCGCTACGTCCCTAAACTGACATAATAGGGCCCAAACGCTCTTTTGTCGGATCTAAACGGTCCCGCCTAAGTTGATCTTAACCCCAAATACGGTTAACGTGTCCTTAGACATCTAAATAAACAATAAAATCCCAAACCAACTTTGGTTCAAGGGTACATCTCGGAACTCCTCAGACGTATGTCGTTGTAATCCCTCAATGACGTCAGAGAGGTGGCGAGTCCCGACGGCCGGATAATTAAATCAATCACTACGTCAGGTCGATCTTAGTCCAAAACAGGACTAGCGTATCCTTGATGAACGTTTAAGTTGATCTTAGTCGCAACGCGACCAATGCATCCTTAAACTAAAAACACCAAACTCAAATCTAAGCAAACACGGATTTGGACTAATCCACGCCCTACGGGCGACGGCATTACTCAGTCTCCGTATACAATCCACGGGCAGCCACAAACAAAACAAACACACACGACACGAAGTGAAATTCTGGAGAAGGAGAAAGTTGTTACCGCAAAGCGGTAGCGTAATTAACTGCAGGGGCTTGCGCCTGCAGGGAAGAGCGTCCCCACAATCAAAAACCCCTCAAGCGAGGGGGAATCTGACAAAGTCTGCTACATCGGCCGCATCCGTCTAAACCTTCGATACACGGTGCCATAAATCAACTTGGCATCTTCGAAGAGGTGGACGGATAAAAACCAAATAGCATCTGCCCCGAACCTCAGGCACGTGACGTCCTAACGTCGCAGGCCGCCGTTCGGAGGGGAACAGATTCTGGCACGCCCGGTGGGACCTTTTCCTCTTTCCACTCCACACTTCGTGTGTCGTCTTCGCGAACCAATCGCGGTTTGTTAAATGGTTGTCCGCGGATTTCAAGTTGCTAAAATTTGGTCTTTTGTCTGGCGCAGAACTCAAGATCCGATGGCCACCAACTGCACCAGCTGCTCGAAATGCCATTGCAGCGGACGTTCCACCTCACCGAGAGGTGTAGCATATGGGCCCCAAGCGGCTTCCTTCCTGACTTTGCCGGTAGACCAGGTGACGCAAGCCACCACCGGTTTGTTCTTCGGGACCATGGTCCCACCTACAAGCTTCTCCATGCCGATATCCGCACCAGAAGCGAACAAGAAGTCGGTATTCGACCGGCTCACTGCTACCACGACCCCTGTCAACGGGTCGCCCGCTACTAAGATGACAGCCTCTGTTTTCACCAGGCTAGGTCAGGATCATAAAGTGGCTGTCCCAAAGAGGGCAACGGCCACAGCTTCGGAAGTCGTTGGAGCGGCTTCTCCTATCAGAAAGTCAGTCTTCACAAGATTGACGGTTCCTACTCCTCCTTCAGCTGATCAAAAAGCATCAGTCTTTGATAGGCTGACACCGGCAGTTACCCCACACCCAAACAGGGGGCAACAAGAAATTGTATCGATTTCCGAGCCAGTCCCAACGGCCCGTCGTGCACGACGTCGCCATTGGCAGCGAATAAGGAAAGCAGGAGGCAACTCCCCTCCAGGGCTAACCCCGCCTGCTCCAGTGGCGGAGGTCAACGCTGCTTTTCCAACTGGGAACAGCTTTGAATTGCTAAGGAAGGTGAGAAAGAACTCCCCGGTTGCTACATTGAAAAGGTCTCCTCCACCCATGGAAAAAGCTCCGGAGACGAAACAGGAACAGCCCCCTCAACGGCTGTCATCAAAAGTTTATAAAATATGGCGCAGGGTTCAAAACTCTGTGATTGATCCGGACTACTTGCGTCACCAGAAAAAGGCGAAGGTGGAGAAAGACAAGAACCCCCCCATTAAACGGCAGGGGGCAACAAATGCTAGGAGGCCCACTTCAACGGCTCCTTCAACCTCAAAGGTCCATAAAAGGAAAAGACCAGAGAAAGCTCCCGCGACGATGACAAAATCTAAAAGCGGCGAACCGAAACGCCCCAAGTCAGGGGGCATAACAGTTCATACGGTCTATATGGCTTCAGGAAAAGAAGAAAGTCGTACTTCTACGGGTCACCGACCGCTTACCCGGTCAGTGACCAGGTCTCAGGAGCAGCAACAAAAGCTCCAGGAGATGATGACTACAATGGCTGCACTCACGGGGCCAAAAGAGAATCCTGAGACGTCCTTAGATGAACGCCAAGAGGAGGAGACCGACGCTGAGTTCCTCCGCCGAATACTGGAAAAGAGAGACAAAGAGGCTGCGGAACAGGCGGCCAACATAAAGAAAATGGCCCTCCTGTTCCAGGATGTGGTGGGTATGATGATTCAACCAGATCCACCTGCTGGAGATCCCCCGATCATTCTTGAAGATGATAGAGGAGAAACATCGAATCCTCCACCGGCTCTATCCGCAGCTAAAGAGGATACCATATCAAAAGCTGATTTGGATGAATATATTGCTCAACAAATACGGGCGCATCAGGCGGTTGAAGCAGCCGGCCACGTTGTAAAAACGGGACGGCCATATCCGGGCTGGTATGACCAAATCAAGTACCCGCCAGGTTACACAATTCCTAAGTTTCATGTCTACAAGGGGACCGGCAATCCCCATCAACATGTTGCCCAGTTCAGGGCGCTTTGTGGTAACACTGGAGGCGACGACAAACTCTTGCTGCGCCAATTCGTTGGAAGCTTATCAGATACGGCTTTCGAGTAGTATTCCGAGCTCCCCAACGACTCTATTAAAACCTTTGCGGAGATGGAGCTGCTCTTCACCCAACGTTTTGCAAGTGCCAGCGAGCGTACCCCGATGACGGCACTGATCAATGCCAGGGTAAAACCCGGCGAGACATGGGTTCAGTACGCTATACGGTGGCGTAATCTATGGTCTAAGTGTGAACAGCGCATAGAAGAAGCCCCTGCGGTGGGAATGTTTGTTGGAACACTCGATCCACAAGCAACCATTTCACAATTTATGATGTTCTTCAAGCCGACTTCCTTCCAGGCTTTGATCGACAAATTGGCACAGATGGACCAGATGGGCCATAAACCCCCTCTCCCGAAGCCGGATCCCCGAAACGACAAAGGAAAGGGAAAAGCGATCGTCGTTGCTAATGCCCAACAACAACCGAACGATTCGAAGCCGGTTGCTCGTCCAAATAATACGCGCCCATACGTACCTCTTGAGGACAGGATGGGACGTGCTTACTCCTTCCCCCGTGATAAAACAAGGAGGTTATTCGAGCTGGCATTGCGCAACAGGCTCATAAATCTGCCGATCCAAAACGTCCGTCACAACCGAGTGACGTCAACGATCCTAATTACTGCCCTTATCATAGAGTGTTGGGACATCCAATCGAAGACTGTTACGTTTTCAAAAATTGGCTTGAGAATCAATACCGTCAGGGCAAATTTGCGCTGTCTGACAAATGGAAGGTGAACCCTCCGCAGCCCCACACCTATAAGGGGACGAATACGCCGGGGGCAACATGCTCCGTTATTGAAGAGGCTCCCTGGGAGGTTGTATTATCGGCCAAAACGAGGAGAATGCTAAATGATCTTCAAACCTGCCCAGCGGTCAAGTGGAAGAACCCCTTGGAACCGCAGGTTATTGAAGGGATGTTGAAGCCACGACCGACTCCGAAGACCGATGGTAGTAGTTCAAGCGTTCATAGCCAGCCGTCAAAATCTTCGAAAAAGAAGAAGAAGAAATCTAAGAAACCCGTAAAGCCTGGCGACAAGCGCACGGACTTACAAAAGCAAATCGATGCGCTGGATGAATATAACCAAAAGGCGCGAACTCCCATCACGCTCCAAGATTTCCTTGATCACGTCTTCCAAAAAGAAGGTGAAGGAGAAAGTTCATCGGATGAGTCTGACGAATATGTAGCAAGCTGTCATATGATCTCCCATTCGACCACGAACGATGAAGGAACTTCTGGCACTGAAACGCTGGGGGCAAATGCCGAATCAAGAACCCCAGGGTTACCAGTTGAAATGATTAGCGCGTTTCTTAATGAAGCACGGTTGAAAAGCAAGGCTGATCGAGAACGCGAGACGGCTATATTCGAAAGGGCCAAGCGTCAGCGACTTGAGGAAGGAGCCGAAATGATCCCGTTGGAGCAAAATGCCTCCACCGCTGACAAAAGCCAATTCAAGATAAAAAAGAAGTTTGCTAAGGCCATATCGATGGGCATGAAGCTACCACCCTCTGAAGAAAAAGTTACCGGCGTGGTAGAAATGCACCCCTCTTATTGCTTATACCATCAGAAGGTCTCACATTCCACCCAAGATTGCAAAGCTTTCAATGGATGGTGGCAAGGATACGTCGCTAATCGACAACGATTTAAACGGGAAAAACGTAAAATGCGCCGAGAGCAAAGAAATACGACTAAAGAGCTTGAAAGAACTGCCGGCAATTGTCACATGGTTAACACTACCGGGTCACAAGTGCCTACATTTGGGAGCGACTCCGATGAAGAGCTAGAGCTTGGTCCCCTCTTCGAAGAATCCACTTCGGGAAAAGAAAAAGAACCAAAGGCCTGCGAGAATATACAGCTGCGCAATCGAACATTACCCGAAAAGAACCTCGGACCCTTGAATAAGAAAAACAAAAGGAAAGAGAAGGTCTCTGAAGACATCGCTTTGGATGACCAAGTTGCGGAAGAGTTAACCGCCAAGAATCCCCCAAAAAAGAATAAAGTAGATTACAATGTCTTGGCGCATCTGAGAAAGCTACCCTCACAACTCAGCATTCTCGATGCCCTATTGCTATCAAAAGAGGCGAGGGATTCTTTGATTAAGGCCCTACAGGATCCGGACCAGTTCCAAGCCTTCTTAGCCGAACAAAAGATGAAGGATGAATTGGAAGAGGTGCACACAGCCGACGTTGCTTTTGGTGATGAAGACCTTCTCCTCGGGACGTGTGAACACAATCGCCCCATTTATGTCTCGGGATACTGCCATGACATAAAGATAGGAAAAATCTTGATCGATAACGGATCGTCTGTCAATTTACTCAATGTGCGAGTGTTAAAGGAGATTTGCATGAGTGTCCAACACCTCGCCCGGGACAAAATCACCATCTCCGGTTTTGACTCTCAATCCTCAAAGACTCTTGGATCTGTGATATTAACGTTACGCTTCGGGGTGCTCGTCACAGACATCAAATTCCATGTCATAGACGCCAAGACGTGCTACAATGCTCTGCTCGGCCGACCATGGCTACACGAATACAATATCATCCCTTCTACACAGCATCAGTGCATGAAGTATTCTAGGGACGGCCTCGAGTACACAGTGGCAGGAGAGTTGAATCCATTTTCCGTGAACGAAGTTCGCAAGTATGAAGATGCCAAATACTTCCTACCGAGTTTCGAAGACACGGAAAGATGTCACAAACCGGAGAACAAAACTAACGCAACCATCCCTGTCTTCGGCAGTGACACCGAGGAGGAGGAGGATATAATTTATTCAGGTCCGTCCCAGTCCACCAGGCCAGGACCATCTGTTCCTTCATTGATCTTCGGTAGTGACTCAGAGGATGAAGTTCATGCTGTATTCCCCGCTCGGCCCTCAATACAGATTTCCACTGATGAAGAGCGAAGTCTGCAGGTAACCATGGTGCCGCTTGAACATTACAAAGAACTGGATGCACTCGACACCAACAGCGTAGAAGAATTGCAGATATTCTATATCCCTCCCAGACGAAAAGGCGAGAAGGCAATCTTATTCTACCGCTCAGAAGAAAACAAGGCGGAAAAAGAAATTTGGAATGGCACAGATCCCACGCTCGATAGGCTTCAGCCTATCCGTCTTCCCAGATATTATACCGAAGGTTTGAAGAAACTACTAAAGCGCCAGGGGATGTCCTTCACACAGACCGTTAGAAAAGCCAAATTCTATGACAAGGTCTGGAACGTTCCCGGGACTCAATGCAAACTGCCTAACGGGAGAAAGGAAACAAAAGGGCTTGGGTACATCCGGCCAAAGAAACGGGAGCTAGTAAACAGCTGTTATGCCATGTATGACTTTGATGATGAGGTGGACGCTCAATGGGAGGACGCTGATCCTGAATCAGCAAAAGTCCCTGATACAAAACCACCCAGTCCATCGTCTGAAGACCAGATGAGCAAACTTATAAAGGATGCGAGTCAAAAAGCCCGAGATGATCACGATCGTGAAATGGCAATCTATGAGAAAGCCAAGACACAGCGTCTCCTTCGACAGGCAGTAAAGAACGAAGATGTTACCCCACGTCAGCCTGCTACAAAAAGGGTTCGACGCGAAAGCGAAAACAAGTCGAGGGGCCAAAAAGGTGCTCGACAACCACAAGACAGAGCTAAGAAGCCACGCATACGAGAGTCGAGCGTTATTGACCTAGCCCTTATGAAGAAAATGGGTCGAGCATACTCGTTTCCTCGGAACAAAATAAGGAAAATACTTGATCTTGCTCTAAAACATCAAATGCTTACTCTGCCAGAGTCTAAACACCCTGAGCAAGCAGGCGAAGTCTCCAACCCAAATTATTGCTCTTACCATCGAGTAGTAGGGCATCCGCTTGAAGATTGTTTCACCTTTAAGAATTGGGTTGAAGACCAATATCAGCTTGGCAAATTCGCATTGTCTGACAGTTGGAAGGTAGCGCCGCCGCAAAAGCACGAACCCAAAAACACAAGAATAAAACCAACCCTGCATTGGGATTGGCAGAAAACTCGCACCTGTCATGTGATAACAACATTAAAAGAAGGGTTCGAGGACATGAACGACTTCCCTTGGTGCTTTGAAAACGGCAGTGATGAGGTAATCTCAGAATTTCCCCCAGCTCCGAAAGAACTGGAGGATGGAATCCACACCACTGCAGATAATCTCAAGAAAATTGAGTTGGGGACGGAAAATGACCCGCGACCAACATTCATCAGCGAGCTGTTATCTGAAGAAAGGGTGACTGCGTTGAAAGATGTGCTTCTACAACACAAAGATTGCTTCGCGTGGAACTATTCCGAAATGCCGGGACTAGATCCAGAAATTGCTGTACACAAATTGGCGATATCCCCGGACATCAAGCCAGTCAAACAGGCGCCAAGAAGAATGCGAATCGAGCTTGAGATGAGCATCAACGCCGAAGTCAAAAAGCTGATAGACTCTGGCTTCATCCAGGAAGTTCAATACCCTGAATGGATCGCTAACATAGTCCCAGTGATGAAGAAAAATGGGACAGTGCGCATATGCGTAGACTTTCGGGATCTTAATAAAGCCTGCCCAAAAGATGATTTCCCAGTGCCAGTTACTGAACTTATGATAGACAATACATCCACTCATGAGGTTTTCTCCTTCATGGACGGCTCGTCGGGGTATAACCAGATAAAAATGCATCCCGAAGACCAGAAGCACACAGCCTTCAGGACTCCTCTTGGTATATTTTGTTATAAAGTGATGCCCTTCGGTTTGAAGAACGCCGGTGCTACTTATCAGAGGGCCATGACAAAGATCTTCGACGACCTTATATACGAAATCGTTGAATGCTATATCGACGATCTCGTGGTTAAAAGCAAATCATACGGGGAACATCTCGAGCATCTGAAGACTGTATTTCAACGCCTTCGGCAGTACAACCTGAAGATGAATCCTCTTAAATGTGCGTTTGGGGTCTCCTCGGGCAAATTCCTGGGATTCGTTGTTCGACACCGAGGTATTGAAATAGATCCGTCAAAGATTAAAGCAATCATGGAAATGCCTCCGCCGAGGACTCTCAAACAGTTGCGGTCTCTCCAAGGGAAACTCGCATACATACGGCGATTTATAGCCAACCTTTCAGGAAAGTGCCGCCCTTATAGTCACCTGATGAAGAAAGGAACCCCATTCGTTTGGGATCAAAAATGCCAAGTCGCACTAGACGAGATCAAGCAGTACCTGCAGAACCCGCCGGTGTTGGCTGCCCCGGTTAAGGGGAAGCCTCTCATTCTTTATACAACCGCCCTCGAAGGTTCCTTAGGCGCATTATGGGCACAAGAGAACGATCAAGGGAAAGAAAGAGCACTTTACTACTTAAGTCGAGTGCTGCTGGGGGCAGAAAGCAACTATTCTCCCATTGAAAAACACTGCTTGGCATTAATCTTCGCAATAACAAAGCTTAGGCACTATGCGTTGGCGCACGAGGTCCGTCTGATTTCAAAAGTGGACCCTCTCAAATATTTAATGTCAAAAGCCATATTGACAGGACGACTCGCTAAATGGGCCCTGCTCTTGATGGAATTTTCCATAACATATCAACTTCTCAAGGCAGTAAAAGGCCAGGCCATCGCTGACTTCCTTGCTGAGCATCCCATACCTGCCGACTCTCCTTTAAACTGCGATTTGCCAGACAGACATGCATTTGACGCAATCGACAGTGGTGATACCCGTTGGGAGCTTTACTTCGATGGAGCGTCCTCTATGAAAAAGCACAAACAAAGTATGCCAACGATCAAATCGGGGGTGGGACTCATCTTTGTGACTCCCCAAGGAGGAATAATGCGCTTCGCCTTCTCCTTAACGGAGCCGAGAACGAATAATGAAGCTGAATATGAAGCTTTGATAGCAGGCCTCGAGATCGCCATCGATATGGGAATTGAGAGCCTCCTCATATACGGGGACTCCCAACTGGTCGTCAGTCAAGTGAACGGCGATTACCAAACATGCAAACCGGAATTGGTAAAATACGGTGAAAAGGTGCAACAACTGCTAATCCAAATTCCCTCCTACACGTTGGAAAGCATACCGCGCGCGGAAAACAGCAAAGCAGACGCACTAGCCAAACTTGCTAAAGAACTGGCTGACGAGAACCTCGACGACGTTAGAATCGTAGTACAAAGCCGTCGAGTGCTCGCCCCAACAAAAATATCTCCGGAATCATCCGAAGAAAAAGGAACGACTGAGCAGTCGACCTTACAAATAAAAGACCATGAGAAGGTTGAGGATTGGAGGGAAGTCTTTATAGACTACTTCAAGTCCCACCGAATGCCCGAAGATGCGTCCGCAAGACATCAGCTCATGAAACGAGCTCTGTCTTTCGCCTTCGTCAATGATACTCTGTACAAGAGGTCATTCGATTCTCTGTGGTTGAGATGCTTAGGACCTGACGAAGCGAGAAGGGTCGTCCAAGAAGTTCACGACGGACTCTGCGGTTCCCACCAAGCAGGCCCTAAGATGAAGTTAAAGATAAAGCGGATGGGCTACTACTGGCCCACGATGATGCAGGATTGCCTAGAATACGCTAGGCAATGTCATTCATGCCAAATTCATGGAGACTTCATCCATCAGCATCCCAATCCACTGCATCCAACAGTGGCTAGTTGGCCATTCGAAATGTGGGGAACTGACATAGTCGGCCCTATCGAACCAGCATCGTCCAAGGGACATCGTTTCATCTTGGCGACGACTGATTACTTCTCCAAATGGGCAGAGGCGGTACCGTTGAGGGAAGTGAAGACGGAGAATATTCTCCATTTCTTCAAAACGCATGTCATATATCGGTTTGGAACTCCGCGACGGATCATCTCCGATAACGGGCCAGCCTACCGAAGCCATAAAATTAGCCGATTCGCACAGCAACATAATATAGACTGGAGATATTCCTCAGTTTATAATCCGCGAGCTAACGGTCTAGCTGAGGCCTTCAACAAGACCTTGACAAAGATCATAAAGAAAACAGTATCCCGAAACAAGAAAGACTGGCACGAGAGGCTGCAAGAAGCTCTTTGGGCGTATCGAACTACGTTCAAGACAGCCACAAAAACAACGCCATACGCGTTGGTGTTTGGGACGGAAGCAGTACTCCCTCTCGAAATAGAATTACCCTCTTTGCGAGTGGCAGTTCACTATGAGCTGACGGATGAAGAAAATGCTCACCTCCGACTTGAAGAGCTTGACGCCCTTGATGAAATCCGGCTTCTAGCACAGCAAAATTTGGAAGCTTATAAAGTAAAGATGACGCGCTCATATGAAAGATTGAGCCGCCCGAGGACATTCCACCAAGGCGAACTCGTGCTAGTCGTCAAAAGGCCCATGGTCCCCAATCGCGCCAAGCGGGGAAAGTTTGAGCCAAACTATGAAGGACCGTACATCATTGATAAGGTCTACCAGGGCGGGGCCTATCTACTCATGGACATGCACGGTGAAAGGCCTTTCAGGCCAATAAACGGTCGCTTCTTAAAGAAATACTACGCTTAATGAGCCACAGCCTAGGTCAATGGTAGATGACGACGACTATGTCCGCTCGCTATCTTCCTAAGCTCAAGCTTTATAAGCAGTAGCCGACCCTCTCAACGGCGGACCGAAATGTCCTTAAACTAATAGCAGACCGAAACGTCTTTAAACTACTACCGCAGCATCTTTAGGCTGACGAGATAAAAAAAAGAAAAAAAAAAAAAAAGAAAAAAAAAACGGTATGTCCATAAGCAAAAAAGGGCACGGATGAAAACCTGAAAGGGCTCCGTGAGTAAAAACAGCAGGACTACCGGCGAATGTTTGCGAAAACCCGAAAGGGCGCAACTTCGTTAAAGAACCCTTACAGAGTCCTCTCGACCCTGTAAGGAGAAACCACCTGCGTGAGATCCTTACGACTTACAAGGGAACAACACACTTAGGAATCCCCACGATTCCTAAGGAGAAAACACACTTGCGAGATCCTCACGACTCGTAAGGAGAACTCTCTTATGGGACCCTCACGGCTCATGAGATTTGAAAGTCTTAAGTTACAGAAACCTAAACCTGTGCTTAAGCAAGCCCCCACAAACTTCCAATATTGCCCTACAAGTGGCTCAATATTGACCCTTGTATACAATCCACGGGCGCGAATAAACATTTCCCTAATCAAGTCTCATCCGAGACTGGGGATATGTTCGCATGATGAACAACCCTTATAAGTCCTCTCGACTTACAAGGAGAAAACCCTCCTGTAGGATCCTTACGACTTTCAGAGGAAACGAACACTTAGGAATCCTCACGAGTCCTAAGAAGAAAATACACCTACAAGATCCTCACAACTTGTAGGGAGAAATAACTTCGTGAAACCCTTACGGCTCATGAAGTCAAAAGCCTTAACCGACAGGACCCTAACCCTGGTCGCTAAGCCACCTTTGTTCGACATCGACAGAGGCAGATGATGATTCGCTCCTGGTAGTATCCCAGTTGTAGCGGTGCTGATGCCGAAATCGGTTTACAGCGAAAAGCCAATGAGCCGCACATGCATATGAAATAGCCGAAATGATAGGGCAACTTGCAATAAAAAGCAGCAAGTAAAAATGTATGCATGCAAAATAGCCGAAATGATTGGGCAACTCGCAATAAAAAAAAAACAACGAGTAAAAATAAAATAAATAGCCGAAATGATTGGGCACCGCGAAAAATAGCCGAAATGATTGGGCAATCGCGACCTTCGCGATATAAAAGCTGAAATGATAGAGCATCGCGGAGATAAAACAAAAAAAAAGAATGATGATAAAACTCTGGCCCTACAGTTAAGATCACATCGATCCCTGTATACAATCCAAGGGCGCAAACAAAGAAGAAACCATACTTCCCCAGCGGATTCCGTCGAACGACGAAGCCAAACCTCAACGGTTCATTTCAACCGAAGAAGCTCGCAAAACTTCTCAACTCACGGATACAAACACTCCTTGACGAGAGCTTCCTGATCCGCGTCGACCCGCAGAGCCACCAGTGCCTCCGTAGGAACCCTCGACTCGTTTCAAACCCCAAGGACACAAATAATCCTTGGCGCTTGGGAAACAAATAATCCCTCGCAAAACTTCTCAACTCACGGATACAAACACTCCTTGACGAGAGCCTTCCTGATCCGCGTCGACCCGCAGAGCCACCAGCGCCTCCGTGAGAGCCATCGACTCGTTTCAAACCCCAAGGACACAAATAATCCTTGGCGCTTGGGAAACAAATAATCCCTCGCAAAACTTCTCAACTCACGGATACAAACACTCCTTGACGAGAGCCTTCCTGATCCGCGTCGACCCGCAGAGCCACCAGCGCCTCCGTGAGAGCCATCGACTCGTTTCAAACCCCAAGGACACAAATAATCCTTGGCGCTTGGGAAACAAATAATCCCTCGCAAAACTTCTCAACTCACGGATACAGACACTCCGTGACGAGAGCTTCTCTGACTCATATCTCAGGCAGTAAAGATTCAAAAAAAACTTGCTTCCTGAACAATGGGACCCTGCAAGTCAATCCTAAATGGTCTCTTGCATACTATTCACGGGTCTCACTCTTTGAAGTCGATTCTCGATAAAAAGGGAAACAACCGCTTACGAGCCCTCTCGACTCGTAAGAAGGGCAATGGGACCCTGCAAGTCAATCCTAAATGGTCTCTTGCATACTATTCACGGGTCTCACTCTTTGAAGTCGATTCTCGACAAAGAGGGAAACAACCGCTCATGAGCCCTCTCGACTCGTAAGAGGGAGAAATTCTCTTATAAGATCCTTTCGACCTATGAGAGAAAGCTACACTTGGGAATCCTCACGATTCCTAAGGAGGAAATCCACTTACGAGATCATCTCGATCCGTAGGGAGAAAAGTCTCTATGAGACCCTTACGGCTCATAGAGTTGAAAAGTCTTAGGCAGCAGATCCGAACCTGCGGCCTAAGCCATCGTTATATCTTGAAGAAACCAAAATGCTTACTCTGTTACCTGTCAATCATGTTTATCAAGACAGCATGCTGATAATAAGAGAAGGGAGAAAGCAAAGAAATAATACAAGACATTGCAAAAAATGTGTATCTTTATTTATTAACTCAATCAAGTACATGGCGAATCGTATAAAAGAATAAAGAATGTATACATCTTATTCAAAAAAGAAAATTACAAGTATATTGATACAATGGCAGTTATTGGGAAGGAAGCGTCTTGTATAGGTGTAGCAATCGCTCGCAGATGTCCTTCCATGCCTTCTCTTGATCGGCTACCACCGCCAGCTCTGCCTCCACTTGAGCTCGTTGCCGCAAGACCACTGCAAGCTGCTCCCTCACGTCCTGATAAGCAGCCTCCCGACTTGGGATATGGCGCTCAGCCACGTCAAGCTTCCTCTTTAAGTTTAGCCCATGGGAGATGCGCTCCAAGAGACCCTCAAAGATAGTCTTCACTTGGGCAGCATTTGCCTCAACCTCAGCGCGCAGATGGGCCGTTTCGTTTGAGGTCTTTTGGCATTCCCTTAGTCTCCGAGCTGCTTCTTGCTCCAAGTGGCGGGAGTGCGAAGTGCTTTGCTCGAGCCAAGTTGTGCGTTGGGCGCTCAGAGCTAAAACTTCGGGAGCAGGACGCGTCAACTCCAGCCGATACAAGCAGGCCTCGATCTCCCTGCAGTGGTTAACCCAAGATTCAACGACGCCCTCGTCATGAAAAGTTACGAGCGCCGCTAACATTGGGTTAACATCCGCAGCGAAATCGACAGCAGAAGGGAGAGCGTCCATGCTGAGCTCTTCAATATACCCGCTCAGCATGCCTAGACTCATCACCGCACCCTTTGAAGACGGACGTCTCAGAAAGGGACCTGCCGGTAAAAGGACGCGAGCCGCGAAGGGGACCGGAACCGGAACAATAGCTGCAAAATAAAACAGGGTTAAGCGATGGTTCAAAAGATGTTAAAGGATTACCAAAAAGGGGATCTACTATACCAGCAGCAACGGACGGCAGAGCCGGAAGGGCCGGTAGCATGACAGGGCTTACATCCCCTCCTTCGATTTGTGGCACTACAATAAAGAAAAGGAAAAGTCAGAAATCATCCCATTGCTAGAAAAAAGGAGTCAATAAAGATATTACCGGCGCCACTAGAAGGAGAAGCGAGTTCGGATGGGAAAGAAAAGTGCGGGAGCAACACTTGATACAAGTGATCAAAAAGCACTCCTGCAAAGGCACAATGGTGTAACGTTAGTACAAAAGCCGCATTTTTGAAAGATTAATGCATGAGTCGTAAATCCATACCTTCCAACATCCGTGACGGCACAAGGGAAGACGGAGAGGTGACTACTGCCAAAGCAGTAGTTGACGGTGCCCCCTCGAGCAGTGGAGCATCGGTACTGGCCGCACCTGCAAGAACAAATTTGTTAGAAGAGATCACAAGATATATACAAAAAAAAAGGGGGAAATGCTGGTGATAAAAAAAATTTACCTGACGAGCTGCCAGCAGAAACTGAGGCGGTCCCCTCCTCCACTGACGGAAGACCACCGCCTGTAGCTTCATCACCCGACTCAAGGGGAACCGTTGTTATGCTCTCAAGCTCTGCAGGCGGTGGGGAACCATAGACAGGGAGGGCCAAGATAGGAACATTGCCAGATTCCTGAGAAGGAGCGCCTAGCTCGTCCTCAGGAATCATAGCCGCCTCACCTGCTGCTCCCTCAGGATCAGCGATTACAGCTGCCCCGTCCATCGGCACTACGAGGTCCCCAGCCTCAAGTACCTCGCCTTCTACCGCCTTCGGCTCGGTCGAGACAATCATCTCATCTGCCGCCACTTCGGGTACGGCATCAATGACTTTCTCCGCAGTAGGTTCCTCAATCCCGGCTCCAGGCCCCATGGCCTCGACAAAGTTGTCCACTGTCGGTTCGGGTTCGGCGAGTACCGCTTCTTCCGCTCCCTTGGGTTCGACGGTCGTCTCCGCCTCCCCCTCAGTTGGACTTGACCCTGCAAGATGAGATATGTATAAGCCAATAGTTTTACAAGTCATACAACAAGGCTCTGAAAGAAGTACTACCTGAAGCGGATTTATCATTGGCATTCCGAACCGCGCGCGCAACTTGCCGACGAGCGGTAGACAGGGCCACAGGGGGCTCTTCAGAAGGAGTACTAGCATGAGGAACGGTGCTAGGGCCCGCTCCTACGGCCAGAGCAGCTCTGCGCGCCTTAGCTTCGCGTCTAGACCGCTTCCGCTCCTCTTGAGCCGATGAGACAGATGCCATCAGAGCTTCCTTGAGCGAAGCCTCCTCATCCGTGTAGAGGGATGCCTCCAGATTTTTCAGAGCATCCCTCGTTGTTGCATCAAGCCGAGGCTCTTGCGGCAGCTTCGACGGAGCTCGGACTTCGATGACGGGCTTGGGAAGGGTCCTGGCGCCGATTAATACCACCCCTGTAAAGAAACAAGAGAAGGTCAGGTCGGCTATCATAAAAAGACAACAAACTTTCCTTATAAAAGAGAAAGGGATAGAACATACCGACGCTTGCCAATGCACGTTTCTTCTCCTCCTCTTGGAAGGTCTTCAAGGATGCAGCGATAGCATCTTCAGTGGAGATAGCTGTTAAAAAAGGGAGCAAAAGTTAGTTAAATGTAACAATATAGAGTGCAATGAGATAACAAATAAGGCGTCTGATGATTACCGGACTCGGCGAGTTTACTCAGCATCGCTTCGAGCCTCGCTGATCGCTCTGATTCTGCAATGGCGGCGGCTAGGTTGGTGTCCTCAGGATCCACCATGAAACCCTCGTTGCTGCCGTACTCACATATAGTCTCGGCAGGATGAGCCGCGGGCTCCAAGTTAAGAATCGCATCGAGGGATAAGGTGGACTTCTTCTTCTTTTGTTCACCAGCCTTGGATCCACCCGGAGCAGCTTTGCGCTTGCCAGTTTTGGCAGTCACTTTCGGGCGGCGAGTCCCGATGTCCGCTCCTGCACCCGACTCCGGCGATGCCGCTTTAACCGTCTCTGTCGGAGCACGGGGTGCCGTTGGGGCATCCACCGTAGTAGGCAGTGGCAGTCCACGCGGAGGGGCCAACACGCGTGGTCGATCTGCTCCGGCCTCTTTCGTCGGAGGGATAACCTGGACCCTAGGCTGCAATGGAGCCTTACGATTGCCGCCGGGAGGCGCAGCCCTACGATCGACCAGTAGACGTTTCTCCATCAAGATAATTGGGCCCATCGCGTGCGCGTACCAAGCCACATACGAATTGAGTATCTTGGGGGTACAGCTGGGCTCACTGATGAAAAAGTAGGAGCCTGTATTGAGCCGGATGAAGTGATGCATCGCATTCCGTACTCCCTCTGGACCGACTGCAGGTGTTCCCAAGAAGGCTTCCAACGGGACTCCTTGGTTATAACTCGATTGCCGGGCAAATCGATGCGGGTTATACCTCATGAAGAGGGCCGTTTCATTCTGCCTAAATACCAAGTAACCCGGCCGAATGGAATAAAGGTGGAGGATTTCCCGAGCCTTCAACACGGAGACACCGCCCTTAAAGTCATCACGCAGCGGCACCACCGACTTAGTGGTCTCGGAACCCATGGTGATGACCTTATCCACAAAAGAGGTCTTCGCCCCAACTAAATGCGAACGCAGAAGCAGTCCCCTAGACTCCCGCGGAGGTGCAAACACGATGGAAGCCCCGATCAATCGTATGATTCTTGGAAATATGAATCTCTCAAAGAATGGAGGAGTTTTGTGGGCACCAAACACTCCTCGAACATGCAGCTCCATCCAAGAAGTGAAGTAATGCATCGGGAAGTTAGCAGGCTGCACCCCAGGTTCATTAGCGTCCGCCGCTACGCTAAGTCCATTGTAGAGGTGAGCCAACCCGGCGATCCCCACTGATAACTGTAGACCGGCCACCATTTGATGCGCCGGGTAAAAGACAGAAGACCTCATGAGGCGTGGGTGCATGGGAAGCGCGAAGCTGCACAGCCACAGACCTAAGAACCCGATGAAGAAGGTCTCCTCATCCATGCCAGGAACGGCGATCTCTGAGAAAGGAACGCTAGCAGTGCCGGGAAGGTAAAAACCTCGCTGATCAATTTCCGATGAAGGTCGGCGGTCCAGGCCGAGACCAAAAGGATCAGCAAGTTGGGCGAACTTCTCACCTTGCTCTGATAAAAATTCCGGGCGAATAAAACGAGCAATGAAGTCCGCAAAACTAACTCCTCGGTCGCCCAATTCCAAATGAAGCTCCTCGTAAATCTCCAACACCCTCACCAGGCCCGGATGCTGATGCTGGATGGCATTTTCCGGAGTCAAGTCGAGTACCACTTGCTTGGTGGCAAAGACGTACTCATCAGGAGGAAGCAGCTCTTCGTAGTGCTCCCCCCTCGCCGGTAAACCAGAAAGCTCAACGAATTCCTCTAGAGAAATTGAAACTTCCCTATCCGCTGCCAGGAAAGTATGCGTGGGGATATTCCATTGTTCGATAAAGGCCTTTGTCCACCACGTTGGAGGAGTAGGATACTCGAAAAGCGAGACGTAGACGGCGGAATATAAACCTATCTTCGTCAGGTGAGCTCTTTTCGCCGCTAAAATGTACCGGGCCCATGGCAGGTATCCAGCAAGCGGTCGCGGATTTAATCCAATATTGTAAGCCTGTCCCCAAGGGCGTGCTTCACCCTGACAGATTCGCCTTCCCAAGATATCTATGGCCGGCGGCGGCTGTACCGGAATAGCGCCGATTGCAGGCTGGAGAAGGTCGTCTGAATTCCAATTTTTTACCTCCACGGCATACTCCACCGGGGGTTTGTCCGCATAGGAGATCGTAACTATGGGTTCGGAAGGCGAGGCGGAACTAAAACTGCGGCGGCCTTGGATAATCTGGCTGTACCACCTTCCCCATAGGTGAAGTCTCTTGCACTCAGGATCGTGATCTTTGATCAGAGCAAACACCACCCGGTCCACTGGTGCATGTGGGAACCCTCCTTCTGAGCGAACAAAGGGGAAAGACAAATCTTCAGACATGTTTCCTGTAGATAAAAAAAAATAATAATAACAACTGTTAGTGTTCCAATGCTTCACATTTCAAAGGCATACATCACACTGCAATGCAGTAGGTTGGGGACCAAAGGGGGACCCACAAAATCAAGATGACGGCGCATCATTTGATAAGACAGTCCCATCATTGGATGAGACTGTCAGTTAATAAAAAGGACCCCCAAGAGAATATCCTCACTGGGGGATCTCTAGAGACAAGGAGAAAATCTCCTCTTTTCAGAGCAAAGCTCTGTCACAGAGTGACACTTGTCAAACTCCTGTTTCAAAAGAATAAAACTTCTTAAAAAAAAAAAAAAGAGAGCCTAGCTCTGTAGCAGCAATAAAAATTTATAACCAAGGATTAAAATTTTGGGATCTTAAAGATCCATGGAAACTTTTAAAAAAGTTTTTTAATTGACCTATGAGCAGGGCTCTGTTCATGGGTTAAAACCTAAGAACAGAGTCTCTGCAAATTTTTGAGAGCAAGGCTCTGTGAATAAAGACCCCAAAGGGGTTTCCTTTAGATCAAAGATCTATAAGAGCAAGGCTCTGTTGAAGAAACCCCAAAGGGGTTTCCTTTAGATCAGAGATCAATAAGAGCAAGGCTCTGATTATTTAAATTTGATTTAAATTAAATTAATTTACCTAAAATGGTTCTGAAGTTAGAACTTAGAAGTTCTTAAGGAAATCACAAGAGCAAGGCTCTGAAGTTTTAAACAAGAGCAAGGCTCTGGGTAAAAATTCTTGAGAATGGTAAAAATTACCAAGGACCAAGGGTCCTATTTATAGGCGCCTGCGCCTGTTCACCTGACCCGTCGATCCGATGGTCAGGATCTTGCCACCGCTGCACTCACGTGCGCGCCACGTGAGCGCAACGGTGGGGGGGAATCTGTTTCCCCCAATCAGAGCAAGGCTCTACTGAATTTTGAAAATTCAAAATTTGAAGCAACGCTTCGGTTTCCGTGCGCAGTGCGCAATTTGCCACGTGGCAGAAGCCAATTCGGCAGCGTAACGCCCGAGACGGTGCGTCCCATCAGAGCAAGGCTCTTCAGAAAACGTAATTAAAGACTTAACTGCGCAAATGCATGGCAGCGCGACACGTGTCTGCGCAGTTGCGCAATGGCAACTGCGCAAGCGCACGGATGCGCTACACGTGTCTGCGCAGTTGCGCAATGGCAACTGCGCAAGCGCACGGATGCGCTACACGTGTCTGTGCAGTTGCGCAATCGCAACTGCGCAAGGGCACGGGTGCGCGACACGTGTCTGCGCAGTTGCGCAATCGCAACTGCGCAAGCGCACGGATGCGCGACACGTGTCTGCGCAGTTGCGCAGTCGCAACTGCGCAAGCGCTCGGATGCGCGACACATGTCACACGCTGGTGAGTTGCGCAGCAACTGAATGAAGATTTAGACAAATCTTTTCTGTTCTCCTGTAAAACAGGAACCCTTGGATCAGAGATCCAATGGTGGGAAAATTCCCAAAATTATTCAGGAAAGATTTTGTTAACAAATCCAACAAATTGGTGGGCACTATAAATAAGACCCCAGGCCTCATTCAAAGGGCATCAGATAATCAATCATCATCGAGAGAGGGAAAAAGCTTCTGAAAAAAGAGAGCTCTTGAAGATTAATCAAGAACAAAAAAAAAGAAGGTAAAATTTCTGAAGAACAGAAAATAAAAAGATAAATAGTGCCTTGCACTTGATATGAACCCCTGGTTCTAAAAAAATAAAAAAAATAATAAATAGTGCCTTGCACTTAATATGAACCCTCGGTTCTGTATGATCAGAAAAAAACAAGAACTTGTTTTCCTTTGATCCAAATTCGAATCAAAAGTGCCATGCACTTGTGTTCTTCAATCTGAAGATTTCTAGGGTTTCTACAACCCCTTGTTTTGGGCCAGGCCCAAATTAAATTGAAATAATAAAAGGGCAAGGCCCTGTTTGGAAAAATTCCTGAGTTTCTGCAAACTCGTTATTCAAATGGGCCTGGCCCAAACTAAATTGCAGAACAATAAAAGGGCAAAGCCCTGTTTGTAAAAACCTCTTGAGTTCCTGCAACTCATCATTTAAAAGGGCCTGGCCCAACCCAAGAAAATTATTGAGTTTCTGAAACTCATTATTTAAAAGGGCCTAGCCCAATTGCAGAAAAAATAAAAAGGGCAAGGCCCTGTTTGAAGAATTCCTGAGTTCTTGTAACTCATTAATTAGAAGGGCCTGGCCCGAATCAGACTTGCAAAATAATGAAAAGGGGCAAGGCCCTGTTTAGATTGATTCTTTTAATCGGGCAGAGCCTAAAATAAAAATTGGACTTAACCCAATCCTGGCTGTAAGTCCTTAAATTAAATGCCTCTCACAAAATAAGTCACGACCGGTTCGAGGGTACATCTCCGAACTCCTTTGACATCTGTCGTTGTAATTCCTCAACGACGTCAAAGAGGCGACGAGTCCCAACGACCACTCATCTAATATCGGACCGAGACGTCCTTAAACTAATATCGGACCGAGACGTCCCTAAACTAAAATCGGACCGAAACGTCCCTAAACTAATATCGGACCGAGACGTCCCTAAACTAATATCGGACCGAAACGTCCTTAAACTAATATCGGACCGAGACGTCCTTAAACTAATATCGGACCGAGACGTCCTTAAACTAATGTGGGACCGAGACGTCCTTAAACTAATATCGGACCGAGACGTCCTTAAACTAATATCGGACCGAGATGTCCTTAAACTAATATTGGACCGAGACGTCCTTAAACTAATGATGGACCACTACGTCCCTAAACTGGCATCGGACCGAAATGTCCCTAAACTAATGACGGACCACCACGTCCCTAAACTGGCAATGGACCACTACGTCCCTAAACTGGCATCGGACCGAGACGTCCCTAAACTAAAATCGGACCGAAACGTCCCTAAACTAATATCGGACCGAAACGTCCCTAAACTAATGACGGACCACTATGTCCCTAAACTGGCGACGGACCGAAACGTCCCTAAACTAATAATGGACCACCACGTCCCTAAATTGGAATATGGACCGCTACGTCCCTAAACTGACATAATAGGGCCCAAACGCTCTTTTGTCGGATCTAAACGGTCCCGCCTAAGTTGATCTTAACCCCAAATACGGTTAACGTGTCCTTAGACATCTAAATAAACAATAAAATCCCAAACCAACTTTGGTTCAAGGGTACATCTCGGAACTCCTCAGACGTATGTCGTTGTAATCCCTCAATGACGTCAGAGAGGTGGCGAGTCCCGACGGCCGGATAATTAAATCAATCACTACGTCAGGTCGATCTTAGTCCAAAACAGGACTAGCGTATCCTTGATGAACGTTTAAGTTGATCTTAGTCGCAACGCGACCAATGCATCCTTAAACTAAAAACACCAAACTCAAATCTAAGCAAACACGGATTTGGACTAATCCACGCCCTACGGGCGACGGCATTACTCAGTCTCCGTATACAATCCACGGACAGCCACAAACAAAACAAACACACACGACACGAAGTGAAATTCTGGAGAAGGAGAAAGTTGTTACCGCAAAGCGGTAGCGTAATTAACTGCAGGGGCTTGCGCCTGCAGGGAAGAGCGTCCCCACAATCAAAAACCCCTCAAGCGAGGGGGAATCTGACAAAGTCTGCTATATCGGCCGCATCCGTCTAAACCTTCGATACACGGTGCCATAAATCAACTTGGCATCTTCGAAGAGGTGGACGGATAAAAACCAAATAGCATCTGCCCCGAACCTCAGGCACGTGACGTCCTAACGTCGCAGGCCGCCGTTCGGAGGGGAACAAGGACATTGTAATCCACATTGTTTTTTTTAGGCGGGTCTTTGGCCGAAAGCTCTTTGACGACTCCATCATCGAGGGCAATTTCCTCAGGGAATTTTTCCTCCTCTTGTCTCTTTTTCTCGAACCTTTGTTTGCTGGCCCGAGGTTCTTCTCAAGCAGCGTGCGGTTTCGCAGCTGAATGTTCTCACATTTCTTCACCTCTTCTTCTTTTCCAGAGGTGGAATCTTTGAAAAGAGGGCCGAGGGTTATTTCTTCCTCAGAATCGCTCCCGAATGTGAGAACTTGAGTTTTCCCTTTTGTCGAACTGGTATCAACCATATAACAGTTGCCAGTCGTTTTTTCGCACTCATCTGTCGCACTTTTTCGCTGTCGATGAGCTTCACGTTTCATCCTCTTGAAGTGTTATCGGTGGGCAACGTATCCCTGCCACCACTTCTTGAAGGCATTGCACCCTTCGGTGGGGTGTGTAACCCTCCGATAGTATAAGAAGTAGTTCGGATGTACATCCGCTTCATCGAGCCAGTACTCTCGAGAGTATTTCCTTTGAAAGGCGGCAGCTTCATTCCCATTGACAGGGCTTTGGCGAACCATTTCCCCATCTTAAACCTGCTTTTGTCTGCCGCGGATGCGCTTTGATCTGGTTGGAGTACTTTGTGACTCTTCTTCGCCGCAGCTTCTTCATCTTGACGCCGACGCTTGGCCTTTTCGTATATGGCCGTTTCACGCTCTCGATTAACTTTGCTCTTTTGAAGGGCTTTGTTCAGCAGCCTGTCAATCAGGTGACGGCTCCATAGATTTTTGCACCGATCTTTCCCCCAGCTTCTCTACGCCGTTTTCTGACTCCGAGGGGGTCTCTTCGTTTTTTAACGACGAATGAGAGACCATGTGGCAACTTGCTACATAATCCTCGGGTTCTTCTGACGAGCCGTTCCCCTCGTCAATGTCACTATCTCCGTTCTCAAGGATATGGTTGAGAAACTCTTCGAGAGTGACTGGGGTCCGCACCTTCTGGTTGTACTCCTCCAGTGCGTCGATGTATTTTCAAAGGTGTGTGCGCTTGTTATCAGGCTGTACGGGCTTCTTGGTCTTCTTCTTTTTCTTCAAAGACTTTGAAGGCTTGACCTGGGTGTTTTGCCCATCGTTACCAGGTTTCGGCGTTGGGCGCGGTTTAAGCATCCCATCAATGATCTCGGGCTCTAAAGGGCTTTTCCACTTGATCGCCGGACATACTTGAAGTTCCTTCAACATTATTTTAGTTTTAGCTGAAAGGACAACTTCCCACGGAACTTCTTCTACAAACGAGCATAATGCCCCTGGCGTGTCCACCTTTTTAAGAGCATGCTTCTGTGGCGGGTTCATCCTCCAGTTTTCGGACAGCGCAAACTTACTTTGTTGGTACTGGTTCTCGACCCAATTTTTGAAGACGTGGCAATCCTCAATTGGGTGGCCCAATACTCTGTGGTAGGAGCAGTAGTTGGGACTATTGACGTCACCAGGCTGTAGTGGACGTCTCGGATCCGGCAGAGTGATAAGTCCGTTGCGTACTGCCAGTTCGAACAGTCTCCTCGTTTTATCCTGGGAAAACGAGTAAGGACGTCCTAGCTTCTCTTCGAGGGATCGGCGTGGGCGTGTATCGCTTTGGCGAGCGACCGGTTTCGGATCAATTGGTTACTGTTGAGTGTTGGCAATGAAGGTCGCTTTCCCTTTGCTCTTTTCATTCCGGGGATCCGTTTTTGAACAGGACGGCCTATGGCCCATCTGGTCCATTTAGTCCAGCTTGTCGATCAAGGCCTAGAAGGTGGTCGGCTTGAAGAACATCATAAATTGGAATATAGTCTCCTGAGGATCAAGGGTCCCTACAAACATGCCCACGGCAGGAGCTTTTTCTATGCGTTGTTCGCATTTTGACCATAGGTTCCGCCACCGAATTGCGTATTGAACCCAGGTCTCTCCTGACTTCACCCTGGCATTGATTAATGCCGTGATCGGGGTGCGCTCGCTTGCGCTTGCGAACCGCTATGTGAATAGTAATTCCATCTCCGTGAATATTTTGACAGAGTCATTTGGGAGCTCGGAGTACCATTCAAATGCCATTTCCGACAAGCTACCAAAAAACTGGCGAAACGGCAGTTTGTCATCACCTCTAGTATTATCGCACAGAGCTCTGAATTGAGCAACGTGCTGGTGTGGATTTCCCGTCCCCTTATACACATGGAACTTTGGAATCGTATATCCTGGTGGGTACTTGATTTGATCGTACCAGCCTAGATAAGGTCGCCTAGTTCTGACGACTTGGCCAGCCGCTTCACTCGCTTGATGAGCTCATATTTGTTGAGCTATGTAGTCATCGAGGGCAGCCTTGGAGATCGTTTCTTCCTTGGCTGTTGAGAAAGCTGGTGGAGGGTTTTACGTTTCCCCTCTGTCGTCTTCGATGATTATCGGAGGGTCTTCGGCTGAAGGTTCCGGCTGGACCATCATCCGAACCATGTATTGGAACAGAAGCGCCATCTAATTTATATTAGCAGCCTGTTCGAGCACCCTTCACAGAAATTCTGTATCAGTCTCCTGCTCCTGGCGTTGTTCAGACATCGATTCCGGGCTTTCTTTTTGCCTAGTGAGTCCTGCCATTTTCGTCAGCATCTCCTGGAGCTTTTGTTGTTGCTCCTGCACTTTCATTAACGACCGAGTTTGTGGTCAATGACCCATGGAAGTATGGCTTTCCTCTTTCCCAAAATCCATGTACACCGTGTGCACGATCATGCCCCCACACTTGGGGCGTTTGGATCCATCACCCTTGGGATTTGCCGCCGCCGGTGGGAGACTCTCCGGCCTTCTCTTTTTGTGAGAAGTCGAAGGAGCTATTGTAACAAGCGCCTGAGAAGTCTCTCGCTGCGTGCTAGAGGGATGATTGTCCTCTAGTCGAACCTTCATTTTCTCCGGTCAATGAGAGTAGTTCTTGTTGACCACAGAATCCTTGACTTTCCGCCAAACCCTGTGGATTTGGGAGGACAGCCGCTGAGGGGGCTACTCTGGCTTTGCCTGTACCATGTTTTCAACATGTATGGGTGATTTCTTTAACACCGCGGTCAGAGAGTTCTTTCGCACCCTCCCTAGCAGTTCAAAGCTGTTCCAGTTGGAACAGCAGCGTCAACTTTCACCATTGGAGCTGGTGGAGTAAGTCCAGAGGGAGAGTTGCCCCCAGCTTTCCTCACTCGGCTCCAATGGCGACGTCGAGCATGCCTTGCAGATGGGATTGCCTCAGTTGTGGGAGTGGTTTCGTCCTGCCCCCTGTTTTGATGAAGGGCTACTGCTAGTGCCAGCCTGTCGAAGACTGACATCCGTTGAGAGGGGACGGTCAATCTTCGAAGGCCAACTTTCTGGTAGGGGAAGCTTTTTTGATGACTTCACCCATAGCAGGAATTGGAACAGCCAATCTTGCAAAGAACGATCCTTTAGTAGGAGAAGCCCTTTTGACGACTTCTCCTGCCGGAGCTAGAATGGCTATCCGTTTCGGAACAACCCCTTCAGGTATTGTGAGCCTCTTTGTAGGCCCACTATGGCTCAGTCTATTGAAGACCAAGGTGGAAGACTTGGACCACCCGTTGAGAGGGGCCATGGTGGCTGCAAGTCGATCGAAGACCGATTTCATTGGAGCTTCCTGTGATGGCACTAGGGCACTGAAGCTTGCTGGCGAGATCATGGTCCTAAAGAACAGTCCAGTGGTGGCTTGAGTCACCTACTCCACTGGCATTGCAAAGATGGAGGCCGCTTGGGGCCCGTAAGTCACTCCTCCAGTCAGGGCGGAGCGGGAATTGCTGTTGCGGTTGGTGCAGCTGGAAGCCATTGATGTTCACTTCTTCTTTCTGCACAGGAGCAAGACACCAAATCTTAGTACCTCGGATTCAGGGGCAACCATAGCAAAACAGCGATTTGTTCGCAAACACGACACACGAAATGTGGAGTGGAAAGAGGAAAAGGTCCCACCGGGCGTGCCAGAATCCGTTTACTGCCGAAAACGGAGACGAACCGGGATGGGTTGTCTTGCCTGAATTTGGGGGCAGATACTATTTGGATTTATCCGTCCACCTCTCTGAAGATGCCAAGTTGATTTATGGTACCGTGTATCGGAGGTTTGGACGGATGCGGCCGTTGTAGCAGACTTCGTCAGATTCCCTCTCGTTGTGAAGGGTTTTTGATTGTGGGGACGCTCTTCCCTACAGGCGCAAGCCCCTGCAGTTAATTACGTTACCGCATAGCGATAACCACTTTCTCCTGCTCCGGAAATTCACTTCGTATCGTGTGTGTTTGTTTTATTTTTTGTTGCCCGTAGATTGTATACGGAGACTAATTTATGTTGTCGCCCGTAGGGCGTGGATTAGTCTAGATCCGTATATTCTTAGATTTGGGTTTGGTTTGATTTAAGGATCGTTAATCTCGTTTGAGATTAAGATCAACTTTAATGTTTGTTGAGGATACGTTGGTCCAATTTGAGACTAAGATCTACTCAACATGATTTTGGGATCATTCAGACCCAACAAAAGAGCATTTGGGCTCTATTGCTTTATTTTAAGGACATTTCGGTTCGTCGTTAGTTTAAGGACGTTTCGGTCCGTCGTTAGTTTAAGGACGTTTCGGTCCGTGGCTGGTTTAAGGACGTTGCGGTCCGTTGTAGTTTAAGGACGTTGCGGTCCGCATTGGGATGTGCTCATCGGTTTGGTAGTGCACCAAAGAGTTGTTGGTTGTCGGGACCCTCCACCTCTCTGAAGACATTGAAGAATTACAACGACATGTATCAGAGGTGTGGAGAGATGTACCCTTGAACCAATTTCCAGATTGATGGAAGATATGGGATGAATATCCGTCGGAAGATCATTAGTCATATTTGGGACTAGAATCAAATTAGGAAGACATGAGCATGGGGAGCTCGATTGATTGAAGATCAAAGATGTTTTAATCTCAAGAAGACTTAGCCAACTTGAGGCTGGAGTTGACTTCCCATAGTGTTAAGCACTAGTATGCGTTCAGCACTCACGTGTTCCCACGTGAGGTTCTGAAGCAATGTTAAACACTGAATTCCTGTGGTCCTCACGTGAGGCACCTTAAAGCTGGCGCTGTTCATTGGGTTCAACTCCCCGTTTATATATAAGTGTTAAACACTTAATTCTTGTGTCACTCACGTGTGAGCACGTGAGGCGCCCCAAAGTTGGGCACTGTCTTTTTGGGTTTTACTTCCCTCTTCTTTTATAAGTGCTAAGCACTTGGGCCCTGTGGTGCTCACGTGCGGACACGTGAGGTGCTCCAAAGTGGGAGTTGTTTTCTGGGTTTTATTTTCTTCTTCATATAAGTGTTAAGCACTTGATTGGGGGTCGTGTGGAAAACACGTGGCTGCCCTAAGAGGCACTTCTTGTTCTTCTTTTAGGCGCTCGCGTGGAAAACACGTGACTCAGTCTCAGCCATTCTTTTTTGTTCATCAGAGGTGTCCACGTGGGGAAACACGTGACTCGGTCTCAGCCATTCTTTTTTGTTCATCAGAAGTGTTATGGGGAAACACGTGAGGTTTCGTTATAGTGTTGAACACTAATGAATTATCAGTCTTTCCTTCTATGTACATGAAGATTTTGATCTCATATTAACGATGCCGGGATCTGGGTTTAGAGAATTTCAAGTCTCTCATTTAATAAGAATTAAATTCTTTTTACAGGGTCAAACCCTAGTTTTATCTGAGGAATTAAATTCCTATATACTTTTATAAGAATTAAATTCATTGAACTTAGTTTTTTCCCCTAAGTTTTTGAATCTGCATAAAAGAATCTTCCCGATGAGAATTAATTTTTCAACCTGTGGGGAGATCTGCTTCTGCAGATCTCAACCAGAGGAAGAACTAAGTTCTTTTTTTTTGAAGGGTTAAACCCTTAAAGAGGCGAAGAAGTATAGGATAATCTCTGTATTTTCTTCTTACCTAGTTTTTTTTGTTTAAAAAGATAATCTTCTTCTTTTAGAGAATTGAATTCTCTTTTTCTCTTTTTTCTCTTTTTTGTATGTTTCTCTCTTTGTTCTCCCTTTTTTTAACTTGAAGTTTTGGGTTCTTTATATAGTGGAGAGAAGTTTGTTAATTAGTTTTAGGAAATCTCTCATTGAGAGACTTCAATTGATTTGGGGGTTTTGCCCGCTGTTGGATCTTTGATCCAAGGGTTTCTGTCTTACAGAACATATTTTCTTGTTTCTTAAACAAGATTAGGAAAATATTTTCCTGTACAGAATTTATTCTGTAGATTGGTGATTTTCAATATGTATATTCTGGTTTTATTGTTCACTATTCATTTTCTCTCTCTTGGCTATTCGTATTTTTGTACGAATACACGTATATGTATTTCGATATGTATACCGGGTTATATTCCGTATTTATACGGAGTTTGTTCTAAAAGATGGACACTTCATTTCTTAATTTTCCTTTAATAGAAAATCAAAATTGAGGTGGAGGATGAGGTGTTTTTGTAGCATGGTATAGAGATATGGCTTGGTTATTATATAGTATTTTCATTTGTGAATACTATCTTTGGATGGTTGCCAAAAACACTTAGTCATTCCTTTGCTACCTTTGTTACTTACTCTTCAAAAAACACTTAGCCATTTTTCCATGGCTTCTTCTTCTTCACCTCCTCCTCCTTCTTTTTGGTAGCCCACTTGAGCTTAGAAAAGAGAGAAAAAATAGTGAAAATATTTCTACATCCCCACTCTTCATTCGTAGCGAGCTTGGAGCGTCGATCACTTTTCTAGGTGAAACCGAAGCTTGGATCGGTTTCCCTCAGGTGGATCTTCTTCGGTAAGGATGGTCATCACTCAAGCTCGATCCGGACAGCATACATGGAGCTTGGAGGGGTCTTCCATGATTGGGCGGACACACGTCAAAGGTAGTATTCCGTATCTTTGCATGCTTGATTTGCTAGTTTAGACGTTTGGATCGATTCTAGATTTGGGGTTCTTTCGTGTTAGCTTGAAATTTTTGTTCGCCATATGCTTCCACTGCGCCGCGAGCACTAAGGAACCCTATTGTTCCCCATCATGTGAACATGGGACACACCCAGTGTTTAGCCCCGGGATCCCAATTTCGGGACCCCTCCGGGGTCCCTGTTCCGGAACCCCTTCCCCCAAAGGGGATTCTCGCCTTCGGAACCCCCTATGGGGTTCCCTGTTTTAGGGATCCCTTCGAGGGGTCTCTATTTCGGGAACTCCAGGGAGGCTTCCAATTTCGGGACGCCCCCAAAGGCATGCTCTCGACTTCGGGACCCCCAATAGGAGGCTCACGACTTCAGGACCCCCCAAAGGGGATCCATCGCTTCGGGACCCCCAATGGGGTCTATTGCTTTCGGAACCCCCAAGGGGGTTCATTACTTCTTACTCTTCCTCTTTACCCATTCTTGGAGCTCTCCGACGCACTTAAGTCACCCCTTTCAAATAGAATTTTGTTTCGTGGCGTTGCCCCAATCCCCGCAAAGGGGCTACTAACCTCCTTGACCCCCAGCCTGTTGACCGGGCAGCGGGACCCCCGTGTGATAGTCCCCGATATATTCAAAGAGACATAAAATTGTCTTCAAGCACGACACACATATCACAGAATGAGTTCGCATGATACACATGATCCGTCAATCGAAGGTTCTCTCGAATCAAAACGAGAGATAATTAACTGCAGTTTTGTTCGCGGTTACCAGAAATTAGAATCCCCGCAATCAATAAACCCCATGTCTATCATAGGGGAATGGGGAATTTGTACACGTCCAAAGCATGTACACATCCATCTCAACAGGGTGACAAAAAACATTCTACAAAGGGATGCTCCTTATCTCTCCAAGTGGTCCCCAGTTGCCCACATAATCAGCGACTTGACAGCATAAGCAATAAGTCCCTCCACATGTACGCATGCCACTAGGAGACAAGGCTAGTATATGTATCATATACATAAATTAGTATATGTATCATATACATATACATTAGAGAGAGAGTGCGTGTGTGTGTGAAAATAATAATAGAATACATATCAATATATGTTTATTAAATCAACACTTGATTTAATAATCCGGCTTTATATAAACCGGCTAGTGTTATCAAACGTCTGATTAATGTACGTGTATCATATACAAGTGTTTAATCGAACTCCCGCACGTATCATCATATGCACACTACATCGTTTCGCCTGAGCGGGGAAACCCTCTGTGTGAGACTCTAAAGTCTCAACAATACGCTGACAGTGAGGTATTGGATCATATATATAACCCACGAGCACGTCAGCGGCACTAGCTATACGTAACGGCTACTCAGTTATTTGTCAAAAGAAAGGCCGACAAGCAAACTCATCCGTACCCAACAGAGTCTATCAATGACAATCACCGTATAGTCCAGTCTCTTCGTCAGAGAGTGTCGCATACCAGGTCTGGGAGTGAAAACTGTTAGACTCCCAATACCCAATAAGTCATGCCGATGTCAAACACATAACCATTCAAGATACAACTGATAACACTTATCAGTTTATCTCAACCGCCCTGGCCAGAGATTTATGGTTATAGTCTATCATGCATAGCGCAACATCAACTCCCTATACCAGGAAAGACAAATCCCATCTCGATCACTCACTGCCTACATGTGCTTCGGGACTGTACCTAACTAAAAACCGTATGCACGGCTCTTTAAAGCCGTGGTTTGGTAGTAATCAAAATACAATGGGAACACACACAAGACACTATGACGATCTTAAGTCAAAAGACTGCCATGTACCATTGTCACCAGAGAACTGCTATCTAACAATAGATATAATACCATCTGAGAGTTCTCAGCGAGTCCGTTCAGTATGCTCATTCTCCAATGAGCACATGTATACAATTTTTTGTGTCAAACACTAATAGCTGTGGGACCAACTATCCTTCCGGTCGGGATCAAGAAACGTATACACTAATCTACTCTGGATTACTGATACTCAGTCTCGATACTCCAAAGTTTAGGAACATTTAAGAATGTGTTTATAGACTACCCAGACCCCACTAGTATGATCGCATCATAATCCTGGTAGTCAAGCAAAGATCATATGGGCTTTATCAATATGTATTAGCGATACGTAATATCAAGTAAAACATATACATATGAAATATAAAACAGACCAGATATTATACTATCATACTGAGTAAGAATGTTCTGTACATATAGGTTCAAGTATAATAATAATTGTCTTTAGGACACCTAGAATTTTTCTCCTTTTCTCTTTGATCTATGTCATATTTATTATCTCGGCGCATCTTTGGTTGCATTTATGGTACGGGTCTGATGTATTTGTGGCCTTTTGATGCACATTGGTTTTATCCACTGAGATAAACATAAAACAAAGGAATAGTTCTCAGGCGTCTAAGACTTTTCACAGGTGAAATTTTCACATTCGTACGAGATGGAGTTGAATCGTCTATACTCTTTCCTTCTTCAACCACAACTGTGCAAAAATCGACAAAGCTAGGCCTTATAATGAATGAAACCAGAGAAATTGGTAGATCAACAACTTCATTAAATAAATTCAAACCTGGCAGCTCTTTCTCCTTTTGCATTTCCCCTTCGTTCATCCTCTCGATGCATATTCTAGTGCATTCATGATATGGATTTGATGCATTAGGACCCTAACGTGCGTTGTCAAAATCAATCGGGCTTGTCATGGAGTCGGAACATCGATATGTTTAGTTTATTGTTCCAATCAAATTCTTTATCTTGAACCGAATTTATAAGGCTTTTACATGATTGCTAGTGTGTAGATATATGAAAGTTCAAATGGATACTGCAGCTGAAGTTGCTACTATTCTAACTACGTTAGCTGGTGAATATTCATGGATATCAGAATTAGACTAATGTATTGTTAGTCGGAAACTTGGTTAACAGAATTAGTCATTTGAAGTTTTGCTATCTTTTTAATGTAATTAAGCTGACATCAAACTTTGATATTTCAAGCTGTTTGAACAATGAGTCGATACGGATGTTAATAAAGTCGATACGGATGTTTCAGGGAGGAAAAAGAGAGAGAGAGAGAAAGAAGAAGAAGAAGAAGAAACATTGCCTATGAATCATCAGAGAGCCAATCTTCATGTAAGGGGATGCCAGAACTATTAATGCTAAATTCGAAGAAATGAGAAATTCATTTGAAATATCATATATATTTATTTGTAGCTCACTAATTATGTCTATGTCATCACTTTTCTATAAATACAATAAGAAGAAAAAGAGAAAAAAGATTGCAACTTATTATTATGTCGTGGAGAATCTTTCTAAAAATTATGATAAATTTTAATCAAGTTAGTTGGAATTAGATGTGGTGATTTATGTTAATCTCCACCTAAATTTCAAGTTATCTCTAAAAGCCTATATATGTCATAGATTAATTGGATTTTGTGAAGATTTAAATTAATCTATTTAAATAAGCCAATCACCTATATATATAATTGATTAGTAAATCAATTATGTATGCATCCACCAAAAAGAAAAGGAAAAACCACGTTAATTTAACAGATGCTTATTAAAGGGCGGCGGCTACTACGTTAAATTAATTTCACAAAACCAAGATGAATTAATTTGAGAGATCATTATATTGAGAGGGTGACGGCTAATAGAGAGATTTGAGAGAAATCTTCTGATGTTGTTTGTAAACTTAATTCAAGAAATTAGCAGAAGTTTGCAGATAATGCTATGCCGGGGACTAGCAATGCGATAGGTGCACCTAGTTAACAAATTCCTTGTGCCTCTCTGGTTTATGTGTTTCTTATTTTATTATCGCACTTATATATTTATCTTTCGTTGATTAATTGCGTAATTGTTGTTATTGCGTGATTTGGTTTGTCGCGGGCATTGTTCCGTGTATCGATTTTCTCTCAACACTTATAATGGACTAGAGTTTGTCACGCCATCTTAGTAAAAACAAGAGAAAAGCTAACTTCTCTCCACCAACTCCAAACTTTAAAATGCAAATTCAAATTCAAAAATAGAAGCCAAATTTTCATTTTAGAATATTCTATGCAACCAAATAGGGTCTAAATTACCATTCATACTACAACAATTAATTATGATTCTATGTGGATGACATTCAATGTCCACAAGCAACCAAACAATTTCTACTATCCCTATACTGATGAAGAAAAAACAATTAACAAATCCAATGAAATCATCAAATTTAACAAGAAATAAAACTTACATACAAATAATTGTTACAAAGAGGTCACTTAGTGAAGACCTTCATCCATCCATCAATTTATTCAATAAAGAAATGGAAAAAGAAACAGAATTATCAGTTCAATCAACAAAATTCTGCTGAAAAATATTGTAGCGAATTAGTTATTCGGCGCGGTCTGAGAAAACAAGCTATCATCTGTATCAAGAGGTTCTTCGTCACCAGTTGATCTGCAGTGAGCTAGTTTTTCGCAGCCTCTATGATAGGGTCTTTGTGGTTGTGGGCGACAGTTGCCCCTTGCTCCCGGCCCACAAGGGATATTATCTCCCCTCTGAATGGCACCGTAATCGATCTCTCTCTCAGGGTGAACTTGTGCGCTCGTTAGTACAACGAAGCATGCTGACGCTGTCAGTGCCAGAAGCAAACATGCGCGAACTGAAGCCATCTGCTGATAGGAAACAGAAGAAAAAAGAGCAGAGAAAATTTTAAGTTGGATGATAGTAGAAACATTCATCAAGAATAGGCTCTACCGACGGATAAGAAAATCTGTCGGTAATAATGTGAAAATCTGTGGGTGCATAAAATACATATCTTGAGTAGTGATAGAAAGAAATGATTTAAGAGAACTAACAATTACCTTTCTTTATTGTTCTTTAATGATTTCTTTAAATTAAAGTTGGTGGGGTTTATATATGTTCTCCTTAGATCTGACATTCTTATTATAGAGAGAGGAGTTTGAGGATGAGCATAGAAAGTGGCCAGAGAAATATGGCCATGCACAATTATTTCCAGGTTTTTGTGCCATAAAATGAAAAATATATTATCTTTTATGAGATCGATGTACCATTCATTCACTATAGATACTATCAATAGCGGCGGCGAATACTGTCACAGTTCCATTTCCATCTGAGCGATTCTTTTCATACTCATTAATTGGGACTATGCTCTATATCATCTACCAGCCTTGACGCTGTTTATCCTCTGAATGCAGTGCATTTGTGTTACGGATTGGTTGCATTTTTACACTTTAAACTGGTATTTCTTTGATTCGCAGACAAACTGATTCGCCCCTTCAGAGCTTCTTGAGCTTTTCATATACGACTTTTCTGTGAATTGATGAGATGTTGAAGAAGCATCTGCAGGGATTAGAACAAGAATAACACAAAACACAAAAGAGAAGCACTGAAGAACTAGCTTAAAACAAGGAACGCCACAAAAGAAAAGGCAAAGATTAGAAATATCTAAGGATTCAAACATGTTTCACTTTTTGTCTTGTATTCATCGATGTATGCATTTTCTCGGTGCATCTTTGGGTACATTTATGGTACAGGTTTGATGCATCGGGACATTTTCGATGCAAATTGGTTTTATCCGGCTAGATGAGCATGAACAAGGGAATGATTCTCAGGCGTCTTAGACCTTTCGCAGGTGAAATTTTCATGTTCGCACGAGATGGAGTTGAATCGTCCATACTCTTTCTTACCTCGATCACAACCGACCAAAAATCAACAAAGGTAGGCTTTATATATATGTGTGTGTGTGTGTCTCTCTTTCTATATATATATATGTGTGTGTGTGTGTGTGAGAGAGGTTAATGTAGGGAATTTCCTCCTATGGCGTCGGAAAAATGCATCATCCATGTTTTTTTTCGACGATCGGCATACATCATTTCCATTTTTATCATCTAAGATGTAGATACACCAAATTTCATGTGATTATACCATTTTTTTACCGTTGATTTAGTTGGTGCAAAATTAATGGTTTACCGACAATAGAACTTTTTACATTGCTAATTCAACGGTGAAAAGATGGTGGAATCACATGAAATTTGGTGTATGCACATCTTAGATAATAAAGATGATGATGATAGATGCCGATCGTCGGAAAAAATGATGGATATTGTATTTTTTCGACGCCATAGGAGGAAGGCCTCTTTTCTCCATTATTCTCTCTCTCTCTCTCGCTATATATATATATATATATATATATATATATATATATATATATATATATATATATATATAATCTGTAAGCCCATTTTTATTTCAAACAAAGTTATTCAATACAACACCTTATGATGATGCTCATAAGTGGTGTCTCCTCAGATTACGACACGTAGCAGATGACGTATCCCGAAAGCTACGGGGGTGGAATAAATGAGTTGCATCGGGGGCATTCCTCGAGATCTCTTTCTCGAGGAACGTATCCAACCTTTCGAGAGACCTCCCTGAATACATTCCACCTTCACCTAGGAAACTACCAACAGCTCGTCTCCGAGCTTTCTCAGTCTCCTTGCTCATCTCCGAGCCGTCTGACGTGCCGAGATCTCTCGGCCTCCCGGCTAGTCTCTGAGCTCCTGACGTGCCGAGCTTCCTCAGCCTCCCGGCTCGTCTCCAAGCCTTCTGACGTGCCGAGCTTCCTCGGCCTCCCGGCTTGTCTCCGAGCTCCTGACGTGCCGAGCTTTCTCGACCTCCCCTAATCAACCAAGAGCGTGGATCCCATGCGCCCCGCAACGGCTCCGTGTATATCGCCAGGGCGAGATATCCGCCTCCCCACGGATCCGCGTCTCACGCTAGCGCATCCCCCTATTAATGGGCTTATCCCCCCATTAATGAGCGCATACCGCCATTCAATACGAGAATAACGTTGGGGCGTAACTGACGGCGGTGATCTCGAACCTGCTCGCTCCACACGACCTATATATAAACCCCTCTCTCAAACGACTCAGGTATCTCGAATTTATTTCAATACGCCGCTACTCTGCACCTATATCTCGTCTCTAACTTGAACGTTGGAGGGTCCTACGGTGGTCACCCACCCCGGGACTTCTTTGCAGATAGCTCGGCATCCAACACCAACCCATTGAGATCCACACTCAACAACTCTCAAAAACAAATCTCAGCCATCAAAGACCGCCATCCACAGGATTGACGGAGGACAACATCTAAAGGAGATCTGAAACTCCATCAGTTGGCGCCGTCTATGGGAACGAAAGACTTTTTTTGTTTCACCATAACAGTTTATCTTCCGCTCTCGACCCAATGGCGAGCGACGACCGCAACGATACAAATACGAGCCGCCACAACGAAGGCAGGAGCGGTTCGTCTCCCTTCCTAATGCCATCAACGTCTTGTCCGTCCGGATCGATAGGCTCACATCGCTGGTGGATACCCTCATCCGCGTTTAAGCGACGGGCCCTACCCACCAGGCCGCGTCTCCCCTTCCCCGGGATAACGACGTCCGCCGAAGGACGGACGGGCACACTCAAGCCCTCAATCTCCCTCGCCCTCATCACAGCGCCGACGGACCGACTCCGGGCACCTTAACCCGCACACGCCGATTGATTCCATGATCCTCTTGGCGCCGGACAGCTCCACGCTGCGGTCCCAGGGAAGACCGGGTCGTCGCTCCGATGCCCGTCGTGCGTTCTCTCCCCCTGAGGAGGTGTCAGTCAGCTCTCCTGCTTCCAGGCACGACCGAGGTCCCCCCTCTCGTCGGGACCTTGCGAACGAAGAGCTCAAAAACTACTCGAGAAGTGGCTCACCCGAGGATTTGAGGCACTTGATAGAGTGAAATTGAAGTCGTACCATCACGCAGACCCGGAGCGGGGTAGCCACCACACCGACTGTGCAGAATCCTCGGGGTACCACCACCGGCTTGAAGCCCATGAGAAGAAGATCGAAGGCATACGAAGCGATAGACACACGTCCGGTGAAGGGGCCAGGTATTCCGCCGACTCACTAACGAAGCCCTTCATAGAGGAGCTGCTAGCCAAGCACGACTCATCCAGGAACAAGCCTCCAAAAGTGCTCCTTTTCGACGGGAAATCCGACCCGAAGGACCATCTAGACGCATTTACGGTGGGCATGAGCTTCCAGGATAATTCCGACGCGGCCCAATGCCGAGCTTTCCCCACAACCCTCATCCGGGCTGGCCGGGACTAACGCCACGCTCCATCTCGACCTTCGACGAGCTGGCCACCCAATTCCTCGGTCACTTCGTTGGAAATAAACGGCAGAAGAGGACGGTCGACTACCTGTTCACCGTCAAGAGCGGAAACAAAAAATCCTTCAAAGGATATGTCACCCGCTTCTACAACGCGCTCCTCGAGGTCCCCGAGCACCGTGATGTAACGGTCACCACCGCGCTGAGGTCGGGTCTTAGGCACAAAGAGTGGCTCCACTCTTTTGCATTAGCGCAACCTAAGAGCATGGCCAAGGTGAAAGCTTAGACCGAGCGAGAAATCCAACTCGAGTCCGAGGTGAACTCAAACCTGCCCTGGGCCGACCAGCCTGACAGAAAGAAAAAGGATAAAGAGGAGAAAAAGAAAGCCGATCGTCCGAAGCCTTACTTCCCGAGGTTTCAGGAGTACACTCCCCTAAACATCTCCCAGACCGAGCAGCTGGAGGAAACTAAGGGTGAGAGGTTCTTTAATCTCCTGCCAGTCACCCAAAGGGCAGACAAACGCCTCCGCGGCCCATAATGCGCCTTCCACAGGACACAGGGACACACGACTAAGAACTGCAAACAATTCCGTGACTACATCGAGGAGTTGATCCGTTCAGGCCACCTGGCGAAATACCTGCGGGATAAGCGGCAAATGGAACAGAAAAACAAGGACCAAACCCCTCCTGAGGAATTAACGATCGACCACAACATGGTCGTTACCTCGGATCAAGTTCGGGAAGGCGGGGGAGACCGCCGCCCCCGGCCTTACAATGCTGAAAAGCTCAAGTTGTATAAATAAAAAAATGTATTCTTTTTTGAAATAATATAATTCATGTTGGCGTTTAGTTAAGTCCATAGAATGTACGAAGAGAAAAGAAAAAAAGGAGACACACTACCGCCAAAAACATGATTTATTTATTGATTAAAGGGTATTATGGGCTCCCAAGCCTTACAATAATTACAACAGAGGGGGACGAGTATCGAGGAAGCACTGTTGATGGCTCCGAGAAAATCTCCTGCAACCGAGCCTGAGCTTCCTCAACTCGCTCCCTCTGATGGTGCCTGCGGACCCTAGATGCCACGGAAGTGCCGAGGACCCCATCCGCCGGATAGGAGGCAACGATCAGCCTTTTCTTGAAACACTCCAGAAGAAGACCCGCTGATCGTTCCCGCCTGCTCTGCGAGATCAGATCGGGGTGGCAGAGCGTGTGCACCTTGTCAAGCGTCTCGTCCCTCAGCTACGGAGACAGGACATTGTGCAGACCTGAGGACATCCTCCAGATCGCATAAAGGAGCACTTGGAGGAGAGAAGATCGCCGGGGAAATAGGCGACAAATGTGGCCTTCCACACGGTCTATCACCGCCTCATACGTCTGCTTGGAGCGATCGAGGCAGTAAAGGTACAAGTCGTCACGAGAGATGATCTCCTCGATGGTAAAAATGCGCCCGGCCATCTTCAGAAAATCAATGCTAGAAAGAAACCAACATATATTCGCTATTTAAGCCTCAACAAATATCTCCCAACGGCCAAAATTTACTCGCCCAGCGATGCGAATCACAGGATGTCTCAATTTCCCGATATGGAACTACCACGTGTCGACCATGCCAGCCAACACTCCCGCCTATGCGGACCGCGGAAGGTTGAACTGCGCCCCACGAAGGCGCATGGGAGTCTCCAAAACCCTCCTCATGAGGCGGCCGAGCAGCTTCCTGCTCGGTTCATCTGTAGAGGGTAGCTTCCTGCCTAACTAAGCTGTTGATCGAAAGCCCTCCTCACAGGACAGCCGAGCAGCTTCCTGCTCGGTCCATCCCCAGCGGGTAGCCTCCTGCCCAACTACACTGTGGATCGAAAGACCTCCTCTCGAGACCACCGAGCAACTTCCTGCTCGGTCCATCCCTAGCGGGTAGCTTCCTGCCCATCAACGTTAAGGTTCTAAAGCTTTCCCTGCTCTGTCGATCCGCAGTGGATAGCTTTCTGCCCACCTATGTTGTGGATCAAAAGCTCTCATCTCGAGGCCACCGAGCAGCTTCCTGCTCGGTCCGTCTGCAGCGGGTAACTTCCTGCCCAACTTACACTGTGGATCGAAAGCCCTCTTCGTGAGGCCACCGAGTAATTTCCTGCTCGGTTCATCCGTAGCAGGTAGCTTCCTGCCCATCAACTCTAAGGATCTAAAGCCCTCCTCTCGAGGCCACCGAGCAGCTTCCTGCTTGGTCCATCCCTAATGGGTAGCTTCCTGCTTATCTATGCTAATAATCCAAATGCCTCTTCGTGAGGCCATCGAGCAGTTTCCTGCTCGGTCCATCCCTAGCGGGCAACTTCCTGCTCGGTCCATCCCTAGCGGGCAGCTTCCTGTCTATCAATGCTAAAGATCTAAAACCCTCCTCTCGAGGCCACCGAGCAGCTTCCTGCTCGGTCCATCTCTAGTGGGTAGCTTCCTATCCATCTACGCTAAGGACTCAAAGCCCTCCTCTCGAGGCCACCGAGCAGCTTTCTGCTCGGTCCATCCGCAGCGGGTAGCTTCTCCAACAACGCTGTAGATCGAAAGCCCTCATCACGAGACAGCTGAGTAGAAAGGAAGATACTGACCTTCCTATACTAGGCCATCAACGCGCGATAGCCACCTCAACTCCTGGGAAAAGGAGGGTACCAACCTTCCTACACTTGGCACCATCGTTCGTCGCTACTCGATGAACGGTCAGCAAGGGCGGGAGGAGTGGACGTCGGTCTGACACTTACAAGATAAAAAGACCTGCGAGATAAAAATACTTGCAGAATGAAGATTCGAACAAAAGTATACGAGCTAAAAATACTTGCAGAATGAAGATTCGAACAAAAGTATATGAGCTAAAAGTACTTGCTCAGCAAGCAAACATTTGGGCAAAGGAAAAGGAGTGCTTTATTTATAATCAAAAATAAATACAAGATATTCTGGGCTCCTCAGCCTTACAAAAAATGCCCAGAGACTTACAAAAAAAATCCCCAAGGAAGGAAAGCTCGGGCTGTCCAATCGGGGAGGTTCTCGCCCTGCTCAACGCCATCCTCGGGGACCAAAACTGCGACCTCTGGGTTGGCGCTTCCACTAGCAGCCTCACCCCAATGGTCGCCCCGGCAACTTCTCCCTGCGTCTCCTTCTCGGCCATGGGATATTTAGCGCGGAGCTCGCTGATATCAATCCCCGGCGCAGACTCGTTGATGGCGTCAAGGGCGTTGTGCCACACGATGGCTGCGGATTCGGCGAGACCGGCGTAGAACTGGTCCGACGCCTTGTACGTCTCCATGGCCTTCGCCGCCCGGCCCTTAGCGAGCTTCACCGCATTCAAAGCCACTCGGACATCTCTCTTGAGGGCGTCCCTCGACTTCTTCATCGAGTGATAGAAGTCGTTCACCTCCTCCAACTTGGCTTGAATAGCCCGGTTGGACTCGTTCAGAAGATGATGAGACTCCTTCAACTTGGAGTTCGTCAGCTCCTCGGCGACCAGACGGGTGTCGAGGAGAGCAGCCTTCTCCTCTGCTTGCCGCAGTTGGAGGTGGAGTTCCTCCTCCAGCTTGGAGTACTCGTCCGCCCTTTTCATGGCCCAGGCTACCTCCTCGGACTCCATATCGAGGACATGAAGAAAGCAACAAACGGGTTAGAAAAGCTCAAACCAATAAAACAAGACTTAAAATAATTTATGAGAAAAGTCAAGAACCGACCTGAACCGCCTCCTAGGCTATGGCGGAAGCTCATATGTCCGGCAATCTGAGCCAAACAAACGGTAGCCTTGGGCTTTCGAGGGCCTTCAATTTTGTCTCCATTCTTCAAGCGAAAGAACCAGGCCGGCAACCCCTCCTTAATTCTTTGATAATAGAGTTGGCTATCTCTGTGGTATTGATTGTACAAGTTCGTGAAGAGGGCTGGACGAGTAGAATGAGGGAAAGCGGCTCGATTGACAAAAAAGAGGAAGAATGAAGTTCAGTGGCTCTCCGCAGTCGACCCGGACATGTTCGACCTCGTAGGGCTTAAGGAAAAAGAGTCTGGAGGTTCATTCCCCCTTCCAAGAATCATTCAGCTGCATCGTATCAATAATGGTTCGGGTGAGGCAGGAAAGAAAGAGAAGGTAATAACTATTTGGAACTCAAAGCTAGCCCCCAGCAGTCTCTTTTAAGCCAGTGAGGGCCGGGGAGGGACTATTCACAGGGATAGGGACTGAAGAAAGCCAGTGGGTAATCTCATCTTGAGAGTCTCAGTGCCTAATTCTAGTTTCAATATCTTTCTCGCTTAACCTAGAGTTCCAAGACCGAGATGAACTAAGGGGCAAGCGCCACTGGGCTATGTGGTGGCATATCACTCAACTACTAAAACATCTAACTACAGAGAGAGATTTTTGGGCTGGCGCTGGAAAAGAAACCATACCCCTGGGCTTTCATGGTCTCTCGGGTTATTTTAACCCTGGCCACCGGCTTCATGTCAGAAAGCAGGATGCCAGCGACCGAGAGCCCCGAGAGCACTTCAATGCAGAAGTCTCCCTCCTGCACTGGGGTCCCGGAAGGAGGCGGCTGGGAAACCGTCCGATTTTGCCTCTTGAGGGGGCATCGGCGGACTCGTCCTCTTCCTCCTCTTCCCCTCGCATTAGTGGCACTGGGTCCCGCGAGTGCTTATGGCTCCCTCCACGGCGTTCTTCTGGAACTCGGGGAGCGGTGGAAGGCTGTAACAACTCCAATTTTAGTGTACAAAAATTTGTTTAAAAGTATACTTGGGGTGTTTGCATTTACTGTGAGTACTATAAGTAATTGTTTTGCTTTTTAGTAGTAAGAAGGAGCTTGTAGCTCATTTGGTAAGAACTTGCACTACTGAACCAAAGCACCAGAGTTCAAATCCCATCCCCCACATCATTTTTAATATTGTTTTCTTTTAAATTTTTAAAAGTCTAAGGGTCTACACGTGCATAACTTGTAAAAACCCCACTTCACATATAAAACAAACTGACCCAGGGGGTAGAGGAATCGACGAAGGACACGTGGCAGCCGACCCCGGCCCGACTCGCCGTGACTCGGCCGGCGACTCGGCCGACTCGGCCGCCGCCGCCGGCCGAACTCGGTCGGATCGCCGAGTTGTCAACATGAAAGTTGTGCCTCTTCATCTTCTTAACTCCCCTGTACACTTTAAAAATCATGCACATTAACATAGCCCTTTAAAATCTCAATAAATCCAACTTTTAATACAATTTAATACATTTTTTCTTCACGCCCTTTCACCTACCCAAACCCTAGTTTTACCCTATAAATTCCATCCATAAACACACACCCTCACTCACAATTCTATCCAAACTCTCAAGAAAACTCTCTAGAATTTTAGTGTGCAATTGGAGTTAGCGAAGGGCGAAGCTCCGGCAATTTTCCGACGACAACCCTAAGAGCTCCCGGTGACGAAATGACACACCGGCACCTCCTACCACTTCCTTTCCCTCTTTTCTTGACTCTAAACCGGTAAGTCTCTCCTCCCCTTTCTCTATTCCATTCTAAAACTTTGTAAAACTAAAATCCGACGGAAGCGGAGTTAATCCGACTTCCGATTCAGTTTTCTTTGTAAAGTTCAATTTTCCTTAACCCAACCATACAAAACTCTTACATCTTGACTATTAATTATTAACAAAACATATTGAACAAATTTCATATCAAAATATTTCATTTTGTAACTTTTACCGCTTTTTCAGTAAAATACCATGTAGTATAGTTTCGACTTTAAAACATCATTAATCTTGCTATACATTTAGTTAGATCACGAGATAATGACCTACCTCTTCACAACACTCATATGCAACATAGCATAATACTTTTTGGGAAATATAAATTCGGGAAATACCGTTTTACACAAAACTACCCTTAACTTATAAAACCGTTTTCTACAAGATTACGTATTTTTACAAATCTTTGCAAAGCGCCGCTACAACCCATTTTGGGGAACCCGTTCAGGATGGTGCAGATTATCGTACATCCTCGGCCTTAGTAGTGCGAGATTCAGACCTCCGTAAGGAGTATTCAGTCTCGAGAGATTTAAAATACAAATATCTTAAGAAAATAAGATTTCTAGAAAATTAAAAATTAAAAATTATTTTTATAAATATATAAATATATATGTATTATCAAAATATCTAGTTTTGTTATAATATTAATATTCCAACTTTTCTAAGTCAAAACAATCACTTTACATGAAAATACCATGAAATCCCATACAAGTCCAACACTTTACAATTAAATACCATGTATTATGAAAAAATAGTTTTATTCACTAGAAATGTCACAAATATAAAATCCACAGTTATGAAAACTCTAAAGACGATAATATCAAAACCTAATTCAGGACTTCAATTTCTTTTCTAATTGTCTGACTCAGACTGAGTCTCATTATAAATAATCTGACTTGAATATGATTCAAGTACAATCTACAATACTACAATTCAATATAAATCCATGAATCCATATATTCAATCTATTCAATCTGTATTGACTGAACCGAACCATGGATATACTTCCATCTACATGATTCTCCAGTTACATCCATTCTACTGATATCATGGTTTCGGCAAGTCATCCACATATACAAGACAATACAATTTACAATACAATGCAACCATACAATCAAGATATCGCGGGGTTTTAAGGGGTAGATTGGTACAGAAGGTGTTAGAAGTGGCACGAGACTGCAAGACTTAAGACGCCTAACCTGAATTCATGTTGCTGTTGTACCGTGGTATAAACGGTTCCTTGTACTCCTGTTGCCCTTAGTCTCTGGCATATAGAGACTCTTCCCGTATACACTGGCATCCTTCTGTACCAAACTACAAACAACAGCGTTAACCATATAATACAACTTTAAAAACTACTTTCTCTCTCTTTCTCTATTCTATTTCTCTCTTATTTTTGGGACTTACCGAGCAATTGTTCGCTGATGACATTCCTTCTCTTTCTTCTTTAGAATGTTGTCAGGTGATCTGGACACTCAGGAGATCGAGCCCACCAGCGAGGACTTGGATCAGCTAACCTACGACCCAGAGCTGTAGATTCATTGTACACATTTCATTCAGTACTTTTCATTTCTGTTATGTCACTGTTCAGGCATCGCTTTTTCCCATGTATTTACTTTTTCATGTATTGTAAAAAGAATGTGAATAAATAAAGTTGCTGTTCAGTTATATCTTTTGTCTCTTATTCATTTTTAATTATATTGCTTAGATACGCTTAGCGTATTTACTTCAGAGTAAATACATAGCGATCATTCGCGTCCCTTTCGCCGTACACCAGGAAGCGGGGTGTGACAGGTTTTGTTAGTGGCCCATGCAGGTCAGAGCTGTATGGAACCCTACCATGCAGTTCAGCTCTGCGTGGATAAACTAAGCAATATAACACAAGAACCAGCAACTAAAAATATTCTTTACAATTCATACTTCTTGAATCTTATCATTTCATGTACTTTGAATCTGTCCAACCCAAAATTTGTATTCAAGGTTATTGATTCCCCAAACAACGTCAGCACCAACTTCAACAACACTCCACCACCACTACCAATCACACTTGCCGTCCCTGCTCCGATCAACGAGCAGACGGTTCTGCTTGAGACAATCTGCAGCCTCTTGGAAGGACAGCAGCAACAGACTGCTCTTTTAATGAACCGTCCAGAGGCAGAAGCACCTGGGGTGAAGCAATTCAGGGCTTTGCACCCCAAACAGTTCTCAGGAAAGGAGAGCCCACTGGAAGTTGAGGAATGGGCTCAAAGTATAGAAGATGATCTGACAGCGGCACAAGTGCCAGAAATAGCTTGAGTTTGTGTTGCGAAATTACAGCTCACGGACAATGCACGGAATTGGTGGAAGGCGGAAAAAGCAGTCTTGAACAACCTATCGAATGGAAGACTTTCCAAGACATGTTCGACACAAAGTACTTCCCTGAGACTGCCAAGTTCGACATGGAACAACAGTTCATCCATCTGCAACAAGGTTCAATGTGGACAAAGTCAGTAGATGAATATGACGCTGAGTTCACCATGCTTAGTCGGTAAGATATGTCTCAATAATTCGAATTTTCAATATATATATATCACATACTACACAGCTAACACAATACTTTACCAGATTTGCGGCACACCTGATACCGACGGATGAGATCAGAGCCCGTCGATTTCAACAAGGTTTGGATTCAGAGATCCAGGCTGCACTGGCCACAGGAGATTTTCCGACTCATGAATCGGCTCTGAAAGCTGCCCGCCGTTATGAGGCAGTGGTAAAAGCGAGGGGCAGATCTCAGTCTGCAGGAGTTAAGCGCCCTATCAACCAGATGACAGAAGGAGCCTCGTCAAGGCCACCTTTTGTGCCATGGAGACTGGGAGTACCGAACAACCGTCCTAGCCCAGCCTTTTGTAACTACTGCAAGAGAGATGGGCATATGATGAAAGACTGCCGGCAAGCCAACCTTCTTTGCTTAGTCTGCGGCTCAGTTACTCATGGTATTGAGTCTTGTCCCCAAAGACAAAACTCATATGCTGCACCCAGGCCAGCAATCATTTACCCTCAACGCCCAGCTATCCAAGCATCTTCTCCGAGACTTGCACTACATGCTCCACTACCTAAAGGACCACAAGCTGCACCTCCTCCTCGTCAGTTCCATCAAGCTCAAAGGAATGTTTCGAGGAATGCTCCTCAGGCCAGGAGGAATGTACCACGGCGACAGGTTTTCACGATGACCGTGGAAGAAGCTGAGGCCACTGGCCAAGTTATCACTGGTAATCTTTTTCTCAAACTTTTCTTTCAGTCTTGCTACCTACCTATATATTTTTCCTATACCTAAAACATATCCCACATACCTTAGGTACATTCTTAGTAGCCTGATTCCCTGCACTAGCACTCTTCGATACTGGAGCATCTCACTGCTTTATATCACAATGGTTCGTCCGAACTCATGCGATTCCAGTCACACCGCTTGTATCCAACTGGAATGTCAGCTCAGAAAATGGCGTTCTAAAGGCAACAATGGGATACATCTTGTGTCCAATTGCCGTCTGCAGCAGAGAATTCTATGCTGACTTCAAAGTGCTAAACATACCGAACTTCGATGTGGTTCTAAGAATGGATTGGTTAGGAACCTTCTATGCTACCATCGACTGTCGTCAAAGGAGGGAAGCATTTGAGATTCCAGATCATCTGGTCTTCTATTTCAAAAGTGGAGACCGTACCCTGGAGCCAAGTACATACAAATCGAACCCAAGGGAAGCAGTGATTGCAGCAACTCAAGCAGAAAAAGAATCAAGGCCAGAAGTGGTTCGAGAGTTACGTGTTTCCTGACGATATATCAGGTTTGCCTTCCGATCGAGCTCTTGAATTCAGCATTGATTTGGTACCAGGAGCACAACCAGTGATCAAAGCACCTTATCGATTAAGTCCGGAAGGTTTGAAGGAAGTCCGAACTCAGTTGGACGAATTATTGGCGAAAGGATGGATTCGTCCCAGCACTTCAAGTTGGGGATCACCGGTACTACTTGTGAAGAAGAAGGAAGGTTCATACAGAATGTACATTGATTATAGAGCCTTGAACGAAGTCACTATAAAGAACAAGTATCCACTCCCGCACATCGACGATTTATTCAATCAGCTAAGTGGATCTTGTGTTTTCTCTAAGATAGATCTTCGTTCAGGTTATCATCAGGTGAAGGTCAAGGAAGCTGATATTCATAAAACGGTTTTCAAAACTCGTTATGGACATTACGAATTTCCAGTGATGCCATTTGGATTGACCAACGCACCAGCAATATTCATGAACCTGATGAATCAAGTTTTTCAGGAGTACTTAGACAGGTTTGTTGTCATCTTTATCGACGACATCTTGGTGTATTCAAAGAGTCGGAAAGAGTATGCCGAACACCTACGAATTTTCCTGGAAACTCTATGACAACATCAGCTCTATGCCAGGTACAGCAAGTGCTGGTTTTAGCTAAATCAAGTTGGTTTTCTTGGATATATCGTATCAGGTGAAGGAATCTCTGTGGATCCAGCGAAAGTTTCAGCAGTAAACGAATGGCCGACACCAAAGTCAGTGAAGGACATTCGAAGTTTCTTGGGTCTAGCTGGATATTACAGAAGGTTCATTGAAGGCTTTTCAAAGATAGCAACACCCTGACCAAGCTCACACGTAAAGATGAATAATTTGTATGGTCAGAAGCATGCGAACAAGCTTTTGTAGAACTCAAGTCAAGGTTGACATCAGCGCCTATTCTCGTTATACCAGATCAATCTAGAGGTTTCGAAGTGCATTGTGATGCATCCGGTAAGGGATTAGGACATGTTCTACATCAGCACAGTAAGGTTGTGACTTATGCTTCAAGACAACTGAAGACTCATGAGCGCAATTATCCGACGCATGATTTAGAGTTGACAGCCGTTATCTTTGCTCTTAAGATTTGGCGCCATTATTTTCTTGGTGAACAAGTGAATATATACACAGATCACAAGAGTCTGAAATATGTGTTTACTCAAAAGGAATTAAATATGCGGCAAAGACGATGGTTAGAACTCATGGCATACTTTGACATCAAGATGCAATATCACCCAGGGAAGGTGAATGTAGTTCCAGATGCTCTTAGTCGCCAACCATTAGCAATGTATCTCACCGCTCAGTGGAAGCTACAACAAGACTTGCATCAGATGGAGATTGAAATAGTCATGCCAGGTAAAGCTTCAAGTTTGATGAATTTACAAGTTCAATCTACCATTGTCATCAAAGCAGCTCAAGCAAGTGATGCTAAGTTGCAAAAGATCAGAGAACAAGTGGAGAATGGACTCAGAACAGATTTCATCATCCATGAAGATGGATCTTTGAGATATGGCAACAGATTGTGTGTACCAAAAGGTTCTGTTCGGGAAGAGTTAATGAAAGAAGCTCATAACTCTCCCTACTCAGTACACCCTGGAGGTACAAAGATGTACAAAGATCTACGTCAGAATTACTGGTGGTATGGAATGAAGCGTGAAGTAGCCAGAAGTGTCGCTAAATGCTTAGTGTGTCAGCAAGTAAAGGCTGAACATCACAGGACAGCTGGACTACTTCAACCGTTACCTATCCCAGAATGGAAGTGGCAACACATCATAATGGATTTTGTGACTGCACTCCCTCGCAGCACAAAGGGTAACGATGTGGTATGGGTCATTGTGGATCGACTCACAAAGTCGGCTCACTTCATCACATTTCGAGTTGGCCAATCAACTGAGACATTAGCAAAGAAGTACATGGAGGTAAGAATCTACTTAAGGTTTAAACTCTTTAAATATGTACTATCGCTAATACCCATGAACTCATACAGGAAATTATAAGACTTCATGGAGTACCGGTCTGCATTGTCTCCGATCGTGACACCAGGTTCAGATCGCAATTTTGGCAAAGTCTGCAAGCGAGCTTAGGAACAAGTCTGAACTTCAGCACGGCTTATCATCCACAAACAGATGGTCAGTCTGAGCGAACTATTCAGATCTTGGAGGATATGCTCAGAGCGTGTATGTTAGACTTTGGAGGATCATGGGAAGATCACATGCATCTTATGGAGTTTTCGTACAACAACAGCGACCAAACAAGTATAAGAATGACACCTTTTGCAGCGCTATATGGAAGGAAGTGTCGATCACCATTAAGTTGGGACGACATCGGAGATAGGGAATTTCTTGGACTTGAGATGATAGTAGCAACCGTTGATGTGGTTCGTACTATCAGAGAAAGAATGCGCATAGCCCAAGATCGACAGAAGCACTGGGCTGATGCAAAGCGACGTCACTTGGAGTTCCAGCCAGGAGATCACGTATTCTTAAAGATATCTTCGAACCGCGGAGTGATTCGATTTGGAAGACGGGGTAAGCTAAGTCCGAGATACATTGGACCGTTCGACATATTCGAACGAGTCGGTGAAGTGGCATACCATTTGACACTTCCACCTTCATTGGAAGAAGTGCATAATGTGTTACACATATCCCAACTTAGAAGGTATGTGAGTGACTCCAGCCACATTATCGATCATTCCGAGCTCACTGTACAGCCCGAATTTTCTTATGAACAAAAACCTGTGGAGATCATGGACAGGAAAGTAAAGTCACTTCGGAACAAGAAAGTCAACTTGGTTCGAGTGATGTGGAGAAAAGACACTCCAGGAGAACCGACATGGGAAAGAGAAGATGAGATGCGTGTAAGATATCCTCACCTCTTTGTAAACTAGTCTTTAAAATAAAATTTATAAATTTCGAGGACGAAATTTTTGTAAAGAGAGTAGACTGTAACAACTCCAATTTTAGTGTACAAAAATTTGTTTAAAAGTTTACCTGGGGTGTTTGCATTTACTGTGAGTACTATAAGTAATTGTTTTGTTTTGTAATAGCAAGAAGGAGCTTGTATCTCATTGGTAAGACCTTGCATTGCTAAACCAAAGCATCAGAGTTCAAATCTCATCCCCCACATTATTTTTAATATTGTTTTCTTTTAAAATTTTAGAAGTCCAAGGGTCTACACGTGTATAACTCGTAAAACCCCACTTCACATATAAAACAAACTGGCCCAGAGGGTAGAGAAATCGATGAGGGATACGTGGCAGCCGATCCCGGATCGACTCGCCATGACTCGGCCGGCAACTCGGCCACCGCCGCCGGCCGAACTCGGTCGGATCGCCGATTTGTCAACATGAAAGTTTTGCCTCTTTTTATTCCTAACTCCCCTGTACACTTTAAAAATCCTGCACATTAACAAAGCCCTTTAAAATCTCAATAAATCCAATTTTTAATACAATTTAATACATTTTTTCTTCACACCCTTTCACCTATCCTATCCTTAGTTTTACCCTATAAATACCACCCCTAAACACCCCTTCCTCACTCACAATTCTGTCCAAACTCTCAAGAAAACTCTTTAGAATTTTAGTGTGCAATTGGAGTTAGCGAAGGGCGAAGCTCCAGCAATTTTCCGACGACAATCCTAGGAGCTCCCAGCGACGAAACGACGCACCGGCACCTCCTACCACTTCCTATCCCTCTTCTCTTGACTCTAAACCGGTAAGTCCCTCCTCCCCCTTTTCTATTCCATTCTAAAACTTTGTAAAACTAAAATCCGACGGAAGCGGAGTTAATCCGACTTCCAATTCGGTTTTCTTTGTAAAGTTCAATTTTCCTTAATACAACCATACAAAACTCTTACATCTTGACTATTAATCATTAACAAAATATGTTGAACAAATTTTATAGCAAAATATTTCATTTTGTAACTTTTACCGCTTTTTTCAGTAAAATACCATGTAGTATAGTTTCAACTTTAAAATATCATTAATCTTGCTATACCTTTAGTTAGATCACGAGGTAATGACCTAGCTCTTCAAAACACTCATATGCAATATAGCACAATACCTTTTGGGAAATATAGATTCGAGAAATACCGTTTACACAAAACTACCCTTAACTTATAAAAACCGTTTTCTACAAGATTACGTATTTTTACAAATCTTTGCAAAGCGCAGCTATAACCCATTTTAGGGAATCCATTCGGGATGGTGCGGATTATCGTACATCCTCGGGCTTAGTAGTGAGAGATTCAGACCTCCGCAAGGAGCATTCGGTCTCGAGTGATACAAATATTTTAAGAAAATGAGATTTCTAGAAAATAATAAATTAAAAATTATTTCTATAAATATATAAATATATATGTATTATCAAAATATCTATTTTTGTTATAATATCAATATTCCAACTTTTCTAAGTCAAAAGAATCACTTTACATGAAAATACCATGAAATTCCATACAAGTCCAACACTTTACAATTAAATACCATGTATTATGAAAAAATAGGTTTATTCACTAGAAATGTCACAAATATAAAATCCATAGCTATGAAAACTCTAAAGACGATGATTAAATACTTGAGGTGTGTTTTGTAAATTATACAAAATTATTTCTAAATAAAACCCCCTCAAGTTTTATAAATTACAATAAGGACCTAGTAAATATAGGTTTAAGCGGGACCAATCTATTGAGCCTCAGGGAGCCGGAGAAGTGGGTGCTTGCTTATTTTAAGTTAGACAGCTTAACAAACAGTGTTATCAACACGGTAATCGTCTTTAAAAAAGACACAAATCCTGCCGCCCATGAGCAGCGGTTACCGATAACATCAAAACCTAATTCAGGACTTCAATTTCTTTTCTAATTGTCTGACTCAGACAGAGTCTCATTATAAATAATCTGACTTGAATATGATTCAAGTACAATCTATAATACTACAATTCAATATGAATCCATGAATCCATATATTCAATCTATTCAATCTGTATTGACTGAACCGAACCATAGATATACTTCCATCTACATGATTCTCTAGTTACATCCATTCTACTGATATCATGGTTTCGGAAAGTCATCCACCTATACAAGACAATACAATTTACAATACAATGCAACCATACAATCAAGATATCGTGGGGTTTTAAGGGGTAGATTGGTACGGAAGGTGTTAGAAGTGGCACGAGACTGCAAGACTTAAGACGCCTAACCTGAATTCATGTTGTCGTTGTACCGTGGCATAAACGGTTCCTTGTACTCCTGTTGCCCTTAGTCTCTGGCATATAGAGACTCCTCTCGTATACACTGGCATCCTTCTGTACCAAACTACAAACAACAGCGTTAACCATATAATACAACTTTAAAAGCTACTTTCTTTCTCTCTCTATTCTATTTCTCCCTTATCTTTGGGACTTACCGAGCGATTGTTCGCTGACGACATTCCTTCTCTTTCTTCTTTGGAATGTTGTCAGGAGATCGAGCCCACCAGCGAGGACTTGGATCAGCTAGCCTACGACCCAGAGCTCTAGATTCATTGTACACATTTCATTCAGTACTTTTCATTTCTGTTATACCACTGTTTAGGCATCGCTTTATCCCATGTATTTACTTTTCCATGTATTGTAAAAAGAATGTGAATAAATAAAGTTGTTGTTCAGTTATATCTTTTGTCTCTTGTGCATTTTTAATTATATTGCTTAGATACGCTTAGCGTATTTACTTCAGAGTAAATACGTAGTGGTCAGTCATGTCCCCTTCACCGTACACAGGAAAGCGAGGCGTGACAAAGGCTTTGACGGGGGAGTTGGCCTCGGGGTTTAGCTCTGACCAGGTCGGGACGAGCTTGCGCCCCCGGCCTTCTTCCCTGGGTCTTGGTGGCCAGGGCGACTAGGATTTTTGCTCAGTCCATGGGCTCTGCAAAAAAAAGAACACACAAACAAAAGGGGTTAGCAACACAAAAACAGCAAAGGAAACTTGAAAAAGTCCAAACAGATCGTCGAAGGACCTAACTTGCTCAAGAAACACGCAGGACTGAGCCCAGCCTAGCTCAGTGCCTGCTCGGATATCAGGACATCCGCCCGTTGGATCGGCTCCCAGCGGGATAACACCCTCGCTTCGGGGGAAGTCGACTACTTTGCCCTCGAGCAGCTGGCCCTGTGCCACTGTGTAGGCATAGGCCAATCCTCGCCCTTAGGCAGCCCGACGAATATAAACTTCTCCTTCCATTCATGGATGGAAGAAGGGACGGCTACTACCCCCGACCCAGCCATTCCGCCCTTACTTGAACGAGAAATACACCCAGCTCGGCTCATCCTTACTGGTGCCGGGGTGATTCTTATAACAAAGGAACGAGACAAGGAGAGTCAAGCTGAAGGGGATATTTTCAAGTTTTAACCGGACCAGAAAACTCGAGAAGAATTCTCCACGAGTTCAGAGCTAGCTGGCCCGGGGAGAGATGAAAGCAACGGAGCACCCCGAAGACTTCAGTTGGAAAGGGCTGACACATTCCTGTCCGGAACGCTTTCAAATACAGGGCAATCTTTTTGCGCTGCACCTGGTCTGCATGCTCACCCTCTCTAGCTAAATGGATGGAATAGTTAGAGAGGATGTGGAATCGAGCCCGAATTTTGGAAAACTCGTCCAAACTCTTCAAAACAGAGGACGCATCGCGGGTGTTCCTGATGCGCACCTTGGGGGCCCTTGTCTCCGTCCGACGGTGAACGACAGGGGCGGCCCTGACACTAAGGGCGAACCTGACACAGATGACGAAGAAGAAGAACCCTCCTGCTATCTGAAGCCGAAGAGAAGGAAGACCCACTGGACTCGGCCCAACAACGGGAGCCTTATCGTCCGACTCTACCCTTACTACCTCTACGGACTCCTCAGATAAAGACATCAAACCTGATTCGAAGGAAGGGACTCACTGAGGTAAAATCAACAATGGATCCGATCTAAAAGAAGGAGCACCAGGCAATCTTCAACAATGAAAGAGAATTTGAGCAAAATATCAGCCTTAGGATTGTCCCCTCCTATTTATACACCTCAAAGGGGAACATCCTACGGCCCCGATTGATTCCCGCCAAAACGAAACGTCGCGCCCAGCGACCGGCAGGGCTCCACGTGGAGATCGGCCATTGGGGATGTCTTTTCAACTGCAGGAGTCAGAGACAGCCTGTCACTTCCGCCAACCGACGTCCGACACGTGGCCCGTATCCCAACTGGCGATCGGCTGGAACGACGCTCCCTCTTTAAAGAGCGATCATTTCATTGCTCCGCTGACGCCATCGAGGATAGGCATGAAGATTCAGGCGAACGACGAGGAGACATGTGGGCCTAAAGATCGAAACAATGTAACCACCAAACGCCATGCTGTTCCCGGATGATCCGCATTATGATTCCTTGGCGCCAAAATGAGCAAAAGAAAAATCGTGCAAGACACTCTCAACCCGATCAATGAATAGGCCGGGACGAGAGTAGGGGCTAATGATGATGCTCATAAGTGGTGTCTCCTCAGATTACGACACATGGCGGATGGCGTGTCCTGAAGGCTACGGGGGTGAAATAAATGAGTTGCATCGGGGACATTCCTCAGCATCCCCTTCTTGAGAAACGTATCCGACCTTTCAGAAGACCTCCCTGAATACATTCCACCTTCACCTAGGAAACTACCAACAGGCCGTCTTCGACCTTTCTCAGTCTCCTTACTCGTCTCTGAGCCTTCGGACGTACCGAGCTTCCACGGCCTCTCGGCTTGGCTCCGAGCTCCTAACGTGCCGAGCTTCCTCGGTTTCCCGGCTCGTCTTCGAGCCTTCTGACGTGCCGAACTTTCTTGGCCTCTCGTTTTATCTCCGAGCTCCTGACGTGCCGAGCTTCCTCGGCCTCTCTCGATCAACCAAGAGCGTGGATCCCATGCGCCCCGCAATGGCTCCGCGTATATCGCCAGGGCGAGGTATCCGCTTCCCCACGATCCGCGTCCCACGCTAGCGCATCCCCCATTAATGAGCGCATCCCGCTATTCAAGACGAGAATAATGCTGGGGCGTAACTGACAACGGTGATCTCGTGCCTGCTCGCTCCACGCGACCTATATATAGACCCCTCTCTCAGACGACTCAGGTATCTCAAATTTATTTCAATACGCCGCTACTCTACATCTATATTTCGGCTCTAACTTGATCATCGGAGAGTTCTACGGTGGTCACCCACCCGGGACTTCTTTGCAGATAGCTCGGCGTTCAACACCAACCCATTGAGATCCACACTCAACAACCCTAAAAAAACAAATCCCAGACATCAAAGACCGCCATCCACAGGATCGACGGAGGACAATATCTGAAGGAGATCTGAAGCTCCATCACCTTATCTCTAAAATAAGACTACTACAATTTAGTGTTAAATTTGATTTAAATTCGGATTAGTTAGGATTTAAATCTAATCTCTTTAGTTTAGATTTAAATCTAATATTTAGATTAAATTCATATTTACCTTTAGTTTAAATATGGATTTATCTCCTAGGATTTATATACCCTATATATATATATATATGAGGTTTTCTTTAGTTTTTTTTAAAAGAATCTATAATTCTCTAATAATTTAGGGTTTGATAGGAGCGGGAGAGAGCGACTAAGCGCGGTCTCGGATAGGGAAAGGTTTTCTAAGAGCGGGTATTATTTGTCAAGGAGGATGAGAAGTCCATGCAATCTTTTGTAATTCTTTCTCATAGTGGGAGTTCTCATCGCGGTTTGCAGAATTGGATGCTAGTTACGCCGAACATGGTAAATTTTGTGTGTTGTTGTTGGTGTGTTCTTTTCGTGTGATTTGGTATCCGTCGGATAGTTCTTTTTCAATATACCTTAAAACAAAGCTCTTGGATTTCCTCTGCGTATAGATAGATACGTAGTACTTGCAACATTTAGTACATCACTCTAAAACTTGGAAAGCTTGAAAGATCCTGCTTGAGCAACTTCTGAAGATCCTCAGGGAGAGCACCCTTACGGTAAGTACAAACTGCATTCTTCAGAGATAGCATCCTTAGCTAGCCAGTCTGCCATTTTGTTGTTTTCCCTGAAAGTGTGTGTCGAAATTTTGCCTTGGTAAGTTTTGCTAGAGTCTGAATCGCCTGCACTATGTAGTGTAAACTCCATGGAGTTTTGCTTGTCCCATTGATGCAATCAATGAGTATTTGAGAGTCAGACTCAACAATTCTCTCCCCCCCCCCCCCCCCGCAATAAGCACTGCAGTAATCCATCCAAAATGGCTCTCCCTTCAGCCTCTAAGATGCTCCCTCCCTTTATCATAATAGAAATTGGATGCGGAAATGACGTTACCCCTCTCATCTCTAAGCACTGCACGCCAAGATGTCAGACTGGTCTCAAGAAACTCGGCGCCATCTGTGTTAAGCTTTTTGTGAAGACTTGGAGGTTTTATCCAATATTCTGCAAGTGTAATTTTCTAGAGTGTCTTGAGCAGTAGAATTAGAAATAAGGAGGCCACCGGATTTTATTATATTCCCGATATCAAATAAGATTTGATGCCAAGCAGAAAAAACAGCTGTTCTTGACTCCTCTTGAAATCTCATCCTGCATCTGATTTTCCAGATTGTCCAACATATATATGGGGAACTAGTGTTGCGACTTAATTCTGAAAGTTTGATACCAAAATGAGAAGATATCAGAAATAGTAAGGAAGTCTGTAGCCTGCTTGTTAATGCTGAATGCATTAAAGGCGCAACCCCACAATTGCACTGCCAAGTCTCAATTGGATTTTAGATAGATCCCAACCTGTGTTAAATGGTAATCTCTTAACATGTAAAGCTTCAATAGGATCATTAGCCAACATTTTTAAGGGATTATATCTCCATGCCATTTATGAATCCAGAAATCAACATCCCACTGGCCAATAATCCATTGAGATTCAGAATCGACTTTTTTGAGATAATAGATGGGATAAATTAGCCACCCCCTCATAAATGGGCCCCTTGGGGTACTCCAAGCCCCGCCAATCAACTTTTGGCAGCCAAGCAAATAACTTCTTCCAGGATAAAGAAGCAGACTGCGAAACAAAAAGAGAACCCCATTCTTAGAGTACTTAGCTTTAAGGAACTTAACCCATAAACTTTCACCTTGCAGAAACTTCCAAGTCTTCTTTACTGTGTAAGCTTCTGGTAGATCTTTCAGCAGTTTTATATTCAGGCCTCCTTCAGAAATTGGTAGGGGAAAAAAAATACTTCATTAAATAAATTCAACCCCGGCACCTCTTTTTCCTTTTGCTGTTTCGCTTTGTTCGTCCTCTCACTGCATATATATTCTAGTGCATTCATGATATGGGTTTGATGCATTAGGACACTTAACGTTCACTTTCATGTCGGAGTCGATCAGGCTTTTGTGCGATGGAGTCGAAACATCCGTTGATGTTTATTGTTGCGATCGAATTCTTCGATCTTGAACAGAAATGATAAGAACTCTTACTTTATATAACCATTGGCTTTTACCATGATTGCTAGCGTGTTGATACATGAAAGTTCAAATTAGTAGGTACTGCAGCTGAAATTACTACTATTCTAACTATGTTACCTGGTGAATATTCTTTTTTTTCTTCCTTTTCTTCTTTTTTGACTACAAGAGCAGGGCAACATGCCAGTCTCACAAACTATAACCTGGTGAATATTCATAGATATCAAAATAAGAATAATTTAATTTTATTCTGAAACTTTAGACTTTTCAGGGGAAAAACTAGAAAAGAAAGTAAAGGGGGAAAAATAGAAAAACATTGCCTATGGATCATTAGACTTGAAGATTAGAATAATATTACCGATTGTATAATATTCACATTATAGGGGATGCTAGAACCGTGAAAGCTGATTCAAAGAAATGGGAAATTCATTTTGAAATATAATACATATTTAGATTTTTCAAGTTGGTAATGATTAGTGTTGTGTAGGAGAAGTCCATCTAAAGTTTTTTGTTTTGGACCAAAAATAATACCTGATCCGATTTTTTTTTTAAATGGAGGGAAACCTTTACAGAACACCATCGGTTTTTTTTTGGTTCAAGACCAATGAACATTAAAAATGCCACCGAATGCTCATGAGCTGGCGATATAGTTTGAAACTGTATTATTTGGATTTGATTTAAGAAGAATTAGGGTTTGATTCATTAAGATTTGGAGCTTATCTTCAAGCCAACAATATTCCCGGTGTGTTATACCCGATGAATATTAATCTTAATATAGATTCTAATTTTTCTTAAATTAAAAACGAAATCAGACAGTTTCCTGCGTTGCTAGTTTAGTGGAGTTTCATGGTGACCTAAAACTTCATCAGTATTTTCTCAGAAAACCTGAAAAGTCTACACTGTTATATAAAATTGTAACAAAAATGCATGGAGTTAATAAATTCGGATGGAAACAGTGGGTCGGTAAGACTTTAATTTGGTTAATGTAATCTACATAGAGATTATCAATCACCAAACCCGTAGCTTATATGAAATCTGTTGGGTTGGCATGAATCACCAAACCCGTAGCTTATATGAAATCTGTTGGGTTGGCATGAATCACCAAACCCGTAGCTTATATGAAATCTGTTGGGTTGGCATGCATAGCATGCTAATAAATTCTTAGAATACTACAGAATTTTCACCAATGGCCATAGCTCAATTGGTATGACACTTCACCTCTTGGGGAGAGTATGAAGTTTAATACCCAGTAACCGCAGAGTGGAAGTTTACCACAAATTAACGTTTTCGGGTCCCTGGATGCTTGTGTTGTGGGTATGTCGTGTGTTTAGGCTAGGGACTACGGGCCTGCGCCAAAAGAAAAAGAAAGAAAGAATTTTTCCGGTCCATCATCCACAAATTAGCGCTTTCCGGGTAAATTCATGGTCTTCTGGATGCTTGTGTGCGGGTGTGTGTACGTTGAGGCTAGGGATTATGGGCATGTGCCAAAAGAAAAGAAAAAAAGCTAGAAATTTTCCAGTCCACCCACTCACCCAAATGACTCCAGCATTAACCCCACATCTTTTGGTTTTTATTTTTCTCTTCCAACAAAAAGACATTCTTCCTTCTTATATTCCCATTATTCTTCCTTTTTCAAAATTATCTTTCACCGCCCCAAGCTCCCACTTTCTCCCCGCACGTGCGTCATGGCGTCAAAGCGACGCACCCACGCGCTCACATCGTTGCTGATGCTCTTCTTTCTTCTTCTATTCATCAACCATTCCTTAATTCTCTTCAAAATTCCCCCAAAATAAGATCTAGGGTTTGCGATAAAAGTCGCCTTTTTTTTTGGGTCTCTTGATTATGATTTGATGGAGGCGATCCGCAAGCAGGCGAGCAAGCTGAGAGAGCAAGTGGCCAGGCAGCAGCAGGTAATTTGATCATGCTCACGTTTCTTTTCTTTTTCTTTTTCCCAAGAAAAAGTTCAAGTCTCTTAATTTGATAAAATTGATGGCGTACACTCAGAATTTATAATCGGCATGCCAAAAGATGGAATTTTTACGATTGATGAACTTTAGCAGAACTGTTGAAGCTTGAATACATGAAATTGATGGGTTAATTTTGTTAGTGGCTATGCGATTGGTTAGCTATTCTTAAGGCTGTGTAATTTGTGATGTTTCGTGCTCTGAATTTTGAGTAGCTAGGAATCAAAATGGAAGAAAATGAAGAGAACTAACAAGATTGGGAAATTTCAGCATGTTAAACTCCTAAACTGCGTTCGAAAATCATTTCTGGAGCTCTTGCTACTTGACTTAGTAAAAGGATTGCCTCTTTGGACTATGAGAAGGGCTTAAACAAGATTGATTGGAATTATCAATTGCAGATAACCTCATGCTTGGGGCTATGGAGAGGGATGGAACTCATGGTAGTCTATGTGAAATAACTAACAAAGTATTTTTTCGCCCCCTTTCAATGAACGAATAATGATTTTAACTAAAGTGGTGGCATATGACGGTAATATGATTGCACAACTGTCAAGTGCCTGCATTCTCTATTGTTGACATTATTTTATACATGTAATTTATACTTCTCTAAATTTGGATATTGGATCTTTGAATGTTGCATGCTACCCTAATCTATTCATATGCATAGGCAGTGCTTAAGCAATTTAGTGGACGCCATGGTCATGATTCTGCTCTTGCCGATGAGGCCGAGATTCATTGCCACCAAAATCTTCAAATGCTTTATAGTTCTACTAAAGCAGCAAAGGTATACCACTTCCGAAGCACTATTTTGGATTGATTTCTAGATGGCATCAGTAATATAGCTGACTTATATTCGGAATTCATTATGAACAGCATTTTCAAAGGGATATAGTGCGGGGTGTAGAAGGCTTTATAGCTGTTGGTTCCAAGCAGATGGAAATAGGTCAGGACATTTTCGTCTTTTGATAAAACATAATACTGCCAGTTTTCTAATTTGATTTATAAATACTATTTTCTAATTTCTTCAGTAACCAAGCTAGCCAAAGATTGTTGCAAATATGGAAACGAGTATCAAAGTTCTGGTTTTCCTCTTGCAAGAGTATCTCTTGAGTTTGGTGATTCTCATCTTTTAATGCAAAAAGAGATGGAAAATCTCCTCGGAATATTTGCTGATCAGGTGGCATTTCTGCTCATCTTTACTTTTAACAATGCAAACTCTACTGCTGAGTTTGTTTAAATTTTTCCGGTGGATACTCATCTCCATTCTTCTAAGGATGTGTGACACATTGAGAACTGGCCATATATCTCTTTGTTGCTATTATGCACTTCTTCACCGTCCAACTATTTGCAGTACAAAGACACATGCTAACCAACTAGTTATATACTAACAGAGCATTTTACCTTTAGCCCATAGCAGACAACCACATAATATGCATAGCATTAAGTACTTTCATTGGAATTCACATTTTTAAACTTTATTCCATTCACCATTGAGTTACTTGCTGTTTGCATGAGCTTGATACTTAATAATGTGTGGACGTCTACTGCGAGTTTGAAGTTCTAGTCAGAACTTACTAAGCAAAAGTTACCCGTGTCGACTTAATTTTATTCAACTTTTGCTATCGTACTTTATATATTTATTTTATTCATATTCCCTTCTGTTTTGCATAGGTTTTTGACCCATTACGTACAATGATAATGGGGGCTCCTTTGGAGGATGCTCGACACTTGAGTCACCGTTATGAGAGGATCAGGCGAGATGTGGAGGCTCAGGTAGAAGAAATAATTTTTTAGTAAAAATACATTTTTGTTTTTGGAGGCATTAAAATTGAAATGAAATCAATCAAAATAGTGAAAATATTTTACTGGTCAGGCAGCTGAAGTTTTTAGACGCCAGTTGAAGGCCAAGGAAGTTGGTGCTACTACCGAGGATACTGCAAAACTTCGGAATGCAGAATCAAAATTATCTGAACTTAAAAATGCTTTATCTTCATTGGGGAAAGAAGCAACTGCTGCTATGGCATCAGTTGAGGCTCGACAACAAGAAGTTACTTTCCAACTTCTTCTTAAAATGGTGTGTTTTCTCTCTGTTGATGCTTCCAGAAAACAGTAAAATTTGAAATATTAATGCTTTGCTTATTTTGTTCTCACCTTTCCCCATCTTGTAAATTGTTTGCTTTGTCCCAACATCCCATACTTGTTTGTCTACTGATATAGAAAAGGTTGAAATAGTAGCGAAAACATGATTATGGAATGTCACATACAGTTTCAGTTGAAAGCATACAATGCAAATGTTCTTGAAATATGAATCATAAAAGGAAATTGAGAACATGTCATGTGATGGTGTTCACCACTGTATGCAGATGCTTCCATGTCAAAATGTTTTCAAAATCTACCTGTACAGTTGATTTTAGCGATTTAATATTGGTTGCGTTCAGGTTGATGCTGAGAGATTGTACCACCAAAATGCTTCTGGGATACTCGACAAACTTTATGCTGAGGTACGAACTTCGTGATTAGTCAGGACAAATCAAAATTGTTCTGTAAAGGCATTTTGTGTCCTTATATTAGTAGTTCATTTACACTGATAGTTTGTCATGGTTTTTGCAACCAGGCAGCTGTAACTAATGTTTTAATTATCATAGATGGTTCTTGTGAAGAAGCACGCTGACTCTACACTAAAACCAACAATTCAAAAGAGCGTGCATCATCAAACTGCAAATGATGATCCAGAATTCAACAAATCTGGTGATCTCTCAACAGCTGGCCAGAATTCAACCTATTTCATTGCAGAGGTAAGGCCTTTGACAATTAATTTTGCTTGTTCTGAGAATAGTTTAGTTTCATTTAGAAACACCATTTTGTAGTATTTTAGGTAAAGATAGTTCTATTTCTTATCTGTATTCTTGGAGAGGTTCATGCAAAAGAAAACATGATCCGTCACATTGTTAAAACCTGTTTGTTTCATGGTTTGATTTTCTGGATGCTCCTGGGAAACTTGATCATAATATTTGTAAATTGCTTAAGCATATTGTAATTCAAAAGTATTAAATGTGAAAGTGTATCAAAATCAATTAAATTATCCATTATCCATAATTAATTGGCTTAAGAATAACATATCCATAATTTTATCTTTCTAAGGAAGCCAAATGTTACATCATTTAATATTACAAGTATACCTAATGTTTTATCATAGCACTTGCAATGATTTACTTGAAATAAGAAGGCTAATCAACATAATGAAAATTGTAATTAAGTACATTTTATATTCATCAGTGAAAGGCCCGAAAAATAATGTGATTCAGAGCTGAACAGAATTTCAACATCTTAAAATTATTGTGATAACTTATAAATGAAAGGAATGCATGTAAGCGTAAAGAAGGTCAGAAGTCCCCATTTCATTTAGAGTGTGTAGCAATGGCTACAAACACTTCCAGTTTTGTTAAATCGCTATGGTATCCAATGGCTGAGAAAAGAGGGGGGGAATTTTAAAATTTGGTAGAAATAGTAAATTGCATATTATTTGTTCACGCATGGTGATTTTATAGATTTACTCACTCTTCAGCTGATGGATGTACAAACTGAATCAGAATCGTATAAACTGCATGTATGCCAAATTAGAATGAGCAAGAACGGGCAATTTCCATACATTTGTGGGATATGGGCACACGAGCTTGGGGTGGTCGTTGACTATATGCATGCATAATTGTGTGTATGCATGCCAGCATATGTGTGTTTTGTTCATTGTGAATGGTGACGTCAAAAGGTATTTATCTCAGGGATTGTCAATTGCAATTTATTGTTTACTATTTGTTTGCAGGTAGTTCACCCTTTTGATGCCCAAGCCGATGAGGAGCTAAGCCTTTCAGTCGGTGATTATGTTGTGGTTCGTCAGGTACATTTCAGCTGTAAAGGTGCTTAATTAAATTCAAAATTATGGTATTGGTTGTGAATGCAAAAAAGATTGACGGTTATCGGTAGATTGTAATAGTCGGATTGGAACTGCTAAATCAATTAAGTTCTCTGTTCATCTTAATTTCCAAATATAACCATATTCCAGAAACCTTCACATGCTTATATACTAGCAACACAAGCTCTTTCGATCTGTAGTTTTATATTATACTTTATGATATTAGATTTTTATTACTTACTGTATGACTGTTTAGGCTGTTTAGGCTGTTTACGAATACTACAGTTCTAAGATTTTTGTCGTTGAAGTTTTTCTTTATCGTTAGAATGCATCATGCATGGTTCATGACTATGCACCCATGCATTGTTCTTTGAGTGCTAATAAAAATTTGATAGCATTGTCCAGGTTGCTGATCAATTTTTGCTTTAGGCTAAATGCAGGAAACGCCCCCGCTTCTGCCCGAAATGTAGAAACCCCGCCAAACTTGGAAAAGATGCAATTTAGCCCACAAATTTAACACCATTAGTTTCTTCTTCTTTTTTGTGTGTATGTTTTCCAAAATGCCCCTCAAGCCTTCTTTCCTTCTTTCTTCCTGCAAATTTTTTCCCTTCAAACTTCTTTTCCTCCTCTTTACCAAAATCTCCAATTCAAAACACCGCCTGCCTTTCTTCTCCTTCAAATAGTGAGCATGGACTCGAGTGAGTATACATTTAGATAGACGAAGAGAAGGGAAAGAGAATAATTAGGTAATTTGTTGGAGGGGCATTTTGGTATAAAAAAAGGTCTTATGGATGGAAATATTAACATCGTTAGGATTTTTGGGGTAAAGTGAATGTATCTCATGTTTAGGAGGTTTCTGCATTTTAGCCTTTATCTAGGATTCCATTTGGTCAACGAAGAACCCGATACTATACTTTTCCCTCAAGGGACCATATTCATATAACATAACATGAACTTTTCATTTCGTTTGTCTCCTTAAACTTCAAAATTACGGCATGCTGGATAATTTAGTTTATTTTAGTCCTTCTACATTATGCAACCTATATTTGTTTCTTGAGAGCATATTATCTTTGTGAAAAACAGGTAGCACCCCATGGATGGTCGGAAGGAGAATGCAAGGGAAAGGCAGGCTGGTTTCCATCTGCCTACATTGAACAAAGAGACAGAGCTCCGGCTAGCAAGATCATAGACACTCCGTTGTTGATGAATGATCCTTGATACAACAGAGTTTTTCTTTCTTTATTTTTTTTATGGTTGTGTACAGTTTAGTCATTGTGAAATATTTTTGCTTGTTTTGACGATCCCCTTCTTGTCATATATTTTCATTTGGGGATAGCAGGTTGTACATGTGTTGGCCTGTTTCCCTTTTCAGTTTTTGTGCCATGAGTGGGCTGTGTACTTGTATCCTTCTTCAATTTTATTTCCTTTTGGAAGAATGAGTGAGGACTGTTTCATTGTACTTTAAGCTTGGGATCAATAAAGTTGGATGCAAATTTGTCCCCGCAAATTTGCCCCCTTCTTTTTTCATTTTTTTTGTGGACCTGAACCCTTCAGAAATCCAAAAACGTTGGAGAGGAAGAACAGACAATTTCTTTCGTTTGAATGAATCTGAAAGACGTTGATTCGTTTTTTTTAAGGATTGTGTCAAGCAACCATCAAAAGCATATTTAATTTTTCGTTCTTTCTGTTATTGTGATTTCCCCTATCCTTTTTAATCAGGAAAAACCTTGATGATGATGATGATGATGCAGGGGTACCAAGTGAAATTTGCTAATCCCAGACACGGCCCGTACCAGTTTAGTTCATTTCAAAGTTGAGTAGGGTCATAACTTGTTGTTTTCTTTTTGAGCAATATTCTCAGAGTCAAGGGAAAACACCGTGTACAAGCTCATTTGATTTCGGCTGTTTGGACTGCAGTTTAATTGTTGCAAGTTAGAAATATCTTTTGATTATTTGGACTTTTGCACATGGGAGAAATTTAGTAGGGGACAGCTGGGATAAATTGACCTTTGCCTGTTTAAATCAGTAACAACAAATAGCTCAAAACCATTGCTGTTTAATGTTTTTTTGGAGTCGGTTGGATTTCGGAGTCGCATAAAAAAGTGCTCTTTGAATTTTGCATATGTAATGCACGTGTGTATGCGATGGGTGAGTCATGTGTGAGCTTGTTTAGGCTATTTTTCAAAATTATATTAATTATCGGGGTGTTTTTTTTAAAAAAATTATTTGGGTTGCCTTGATCAACTATTATTACATTTAAATGGTGAAAAGACTAAAATGATAAATTCATAAGCTTGAGGGTATATGTTAGCATATTTTGGGGTTAGGGTATCATGACGAATTTTTCTCATTTTTTAAATTATTTTATGAGAAAAATGAAACAACTTTTTCTCTAAGCCCATTGGATTCTAGCTATAATATAATGGTAGAGATACTATATAATGCTTGATTGGGATGCCGAAAGTCTCATCTGTCTAGTTAGATCGCTATTTACATTCAATTAGTTCTTAGACCATCTTCATCAACACGCCGCCGCCACCATCTTCAACAACATGCACATGCTGCCGCCGCCATCCTTCCTCCTCTTCCTTTTCTTCAATCTGCTACTGCCATCGCTTCCTTCTCCTTCTTCTCCGCCGCCTTCTTTCTCCTCCTTTTTAACACCGCCGCCATAGCCACAGCGGTTGTGTTGAAGAGGTGGTGGAGAAAGGAGAAGACGGCGGCGATGGCCGGGAAGAAGGAGATGGTGGCGGCGGTTGGTTGAAGAGGAGGAGGAAGAAAAATGGCGACGGCGTGTTGTTGAAAATTGTGGCAGCGGCGGTTGTAGGTGGAAGAAGAAGAGAAAGAAAAAGATGGCGGTGATGATGTTGATGATGGTGATGACGGCGGCGGTGATGAAGAGGAGGAGGAAGATTGTGGTGGTGTTGACGGTGTTGATGGCGGTGTTGAAGAGGGCGAGAAAGAAGATGGCGGCGATAGCATTTTTAAAGGTGAAGTAGTGATTGTAGGAGTAACTTATAAATATAAAAAAGCAAGAGTTGCATGATAATTATAGAAGGACATTGAAAAATATTAATGTATGGGGTTAGGGAAAACACCCGTAATAGAAAACCTAATTAAAATGGAAACATTATGCGGTTCGCACGTGCGTGGCGTCGGTGACACGCGCTTGGCAAGAGAGAGAGAGAGGCAGAGTGATTGTCTCATTGGTCCAAACCCCAATGCTCAGTGGCCCTTTCCTTTGATATCCCCCCTACTGCCTCGCTGTCACTCCTTTCTCTCTGCTCTCTTCTTTCTCTCTCATCGACATCTCTCCAGAATCTAGGGTTTCTTTCTCTCTCCACACGGAGCTGCTATCGAATCGATCGATTCCAGGTTCGCTTCCTTCCAACTCCCTCGCTGCTCTTTGCTGTTCCTCTGTGATTCTTATGCAATCGCTGCTTCAATTTTAGTTTTGATCGAGTTAATTTTGTGGAATCGAACCTTGAATTGGAGAAATCTTTTAGATTTTGTTGAGTTCTGTGGATTTCAACCGCACATTGGAGCAATCAGCAAGTGTTCAGTTTTTGGTATATCTTTGATAATCTACTTTAGTTTTTTGTTTCCTTAGATCTGTTAATTGTGTGCATTTACGGCTCACATTGGTGAAATATGTATGAAGTTTGGTTCTTTGTTGCGAAATTCATATCACATAATCGAGGAAAATAGGTTTTTCACACCGTTGAGCTGTACCCTATTCAACATTGAGGGAACTTGGCAAATTCTTACTGTTAAGTATATTTTTTCTTTTTATCAACAAAATAAGGTTTAGTGCTAGCCAATAATAAGGAAAATGTTATATCTTGCAGATGATAGCCAACCAATGCACAGGTTGAAGATGGTTGACTACATTTTTTATTATGCTTGATGCCCGTCCTAATGGGATCATTTCTGATGAAATGCCGAAGGGTACTGCTGCATTTGATAGTGCCACTCTATTTTGTTCTGGAGATATGCTGTGGTATAAGTGCAGATGGTAAGGCCTTGTTGCACTGCAGTTTGTTTAGTAATTTTCCATCATTTTACTTATTTTATACATTTTGTTTTGAAATCTAAAATCTCACAGGTGAAGCGCTTCTTAGTTTTAAGACGTCGATTGTTGGCTCGAGTGGTGTCTTTCTCCAGTGGAGACAAGAAGATGAGGATCCTTGTATCTGGAAAGGAGTGACTTGTGACCTGCACACAAAGAGAGTTATTTATCTGTAAGGGTGGAAGGCATAGATCTTCAAATCCGATGTTCAATTCCTCAATAAATAAGTTGTCTTCTTAAGTTTATTTTAAATTTTTTTTATAAAAAAAGCAATGCTAGCATCGATCTATGTATACATGTAATTTCAATCTCCCTCCCATTAGCTATTTATTTTCTTCGAGGGCATTTCTTTTTGATACACCTTGAAGCAAATGCAGGCCTCAATAATATATCTGACATATGTAGCTGAGACTGTAAGGCACGTGGATGTTTGATCCTTGAGGGAGTGTACTTCTTTATAGTTGGTTATCGGCTGTCTTTCCAAATAATTAGGACATGTTTGGTTCCATGATACTAGCATCGACAGTGTGTGTAATTCTTTGTGTATACACATTTACAAGGGTGATGGAATCCGTTGGTACCTGATCTACTCTAGAAAGTTCTTGTGGTTCGCTTCTCATCAAGTTTCATTAACATTGAGATTAGGATACAAGGAAAAAATACGGCTGCACATGTCTAGTTTTTGCATTTTGTAGTAAATATGTGACATTTGAAACATGTGCTAGTTTTGCAAGCTAGAACTGTTTGCCATGTTTCTTTCTTGATGTCTGCATTCAAGTAATTCTTGTTCACCGTTTGTTCAGTGCATCTTTGTTAGAAATATATCTTCTCAAGCATTATGTAACCAAGTATTACCAGTGCTGTTGAATATGGCACTGTATCTCGTCCTGTTAGTTGACTTGTTAGAGGTTCATTTAGATCAATTTGTATTTCATCCGTCAATGGTGAACAGTTGATTGCTAGAGGCTTACAATTCTTAAATATATTTCTTTTATGATGAATTTTAGAAATTTCCACTATTAACGGTTTGAAATTGAATTTTCTTTTCCAGGATGCTTGGGAATCATAAATTAATTGGGTCTATATCACCAGAAATTGGAAAGCTAAATCAGTTGAGGCTATTGTGAGTAGTAATGGAACTCCTAATGTTTGGTCATTTCTTCTTCTTGGAATGATAGGTTAACGTTTCTGCCACTGATGGCCATACATGTCTTTGCATGCTTTAGAGATCTACATGGCAACAGCTTATATGGAGCAATACCCCCTGAGCTCAGAAATTGCACACAGTTACAACATTTGTAAGTTCTTAGCTTTTATAGGAATAGAACATTTACAAATTAATTAAAGTTGTATTAGCTTATTCTGCATCTTTTTTAGAATGGACATTTCAGCTATTTATTAGGTATACACATTATCGGTGCTTATTTTCCTTTGAACATTTATCCTTCTGATATGTACTTCCATTTCCTTGCAGAGTAGAGTTGTCTCCATATCAGACGTATTATAATGACAACCTGATACGCGGTTGTGATTTGATTTTGATTGTTGTTTGTCTTGCTAATTTTTTGTGATTGCATTTTGACAAGAGATGCCTGGAAAAGACGAAACAAGAAGAATGAAGGCTACCTGTCATGTGAATTAGAAATTAACATGTGTAAAAGTATTCAAAATATCTTCTGAAGTTCATAGTTAAACCAAATAAAACCTCAAGTTTTCCACAGATTACAAGAAGGTAAATGAAAGTAGGTCCTCAACTGGAATTAGCTTCACTGCATTTCCCTAATGATAAAGTGATAAAGCTTTACCCAAAAGTTACTATGATGTGTTCAGCAAATGTTATTGATCAAGATGCAAGTAAAGGATCTTTTTCTTTTAATCAATCACCTGTCCTTGTAATTATGGATCGCCATGTGACTAAATTCCACAATCAAACTTGACAGGCTTTTATGCTCGTCCAGCTTCTTTGAGAATTGCGTTGTATGTCATAAAATTGTACTCATCCCATAATCTGAAACATCTTTATGGCAAAAATATGTTGGACATGAAATCAATCTTATGGTGTTGTCTGTGTGTTAAAAGCGGCAAAAAACAAAAGCAGAGCGGTTGAAGTGCCTGATCGCTTAAGCGCCTCTTAAGCGCTTAACGCTACAACAGGTGTGGGCATTGGGTTTGGAAGTTTGGGGACGGTTAGGACTGTTCCCATCAGCTGGGAATGGTTTTAACCGTCCCCGATTTACAAAAACCTACTTCGGAACGGTTATGACCGTTCTAACCATTCTCAAGTGGTCGGCCCCCAACAAAAAGCACAAGCCCAGTACACACCCTATGACCTTGTGCCCATACCTGAACCCCTAACCCGAAAAAAAGGAAAAACAAATGCTCGAACCCGATCGAGGTCCCCTATCTCTCGTGTTAATTCTCACACCCAAGACCTCTCGCTCTCTCCGGAAAAAACCCTAGTTCAACTCACCCCTTCGAAAATACCCTAGTTCGACTTTGTTTTCAACCCCTTCACTTTGGTGGCTTCAGCGATGGCGACACGGCGTATTTCTCTAGAGATCTCTAGATCTCTCTCGATCTAGTGGATCTTGGGCTATAAGATCCAAAATCGAGCTATTTCCTAAAAAATTAACAAAAATGTACAATCTTGTTGTTATTAATCTAAAGTTTGAAAAAAAAACCTAAATTTTAAAGCTAGGGGTCTTATGGTTATGCGCAGAATCGCGTGAGCCAAAGCTTGGCCTCGTCGAGACGAACATTGAAGCTTGATCAAATGAATTAGCTCTAATATCCCTTCAAGTTTCTTGCTTTTGGTCATGATCTGGAGATATTTTATAGTAAACGAAGACTTGGGTTTTAGTTACAGAACGAGTATTTTGTTGATTTGGATTTATTTTAGGTTTTGGTTGAATTTAGCTCTTGCCTAATTTATTACTAAAATCTCATTTTTAGTTTGAACATCAAATTGGTATCGACAATTAGGTATTTTTCATATCCCAATTTATTTGCTGATTTTGGCAGATGTTGTACAAGCAATGTTGATTGAAATATAAACTTTTTCTTTTGTTGCTGATGAACTAAAGTGTGTACATTTATGAAGCAGAAGTCAAGAGAAGGGAAAAATAATGGTAGTTAACTTATAGGAGTAAAAAACTTTTTATTCATGTTAAAACTTAATCAAATAAAAAAACTTATCCATCAAATTTACGAGACGTAGACCCCGTCTATCAGTTATCATACACACGATCGTTTTTCTCGTGACATAAAACTACATAAAGATTGTTGACATCAAACGTTGGTTCCAACAACTATCTTGTAGTCTATACGACGAGAAAATTTATCTAATAATAATTGATAGATTTGTCCAGTGTTGATAAGTTAGGAATGCATAAAGCATACACCAGCATGTACTCATGTGTTTTCATTCATTTCGAGATGTATTTTGTCGGTACCTTTCTGCATGTAGGTGTTTGCTTTATGCATTCCTAACTTGCCCACACTAGATAAATCTATCAATTATTATGCGAAAAATCTTCTTGTCACATAGACTAAAGATGGAACCAAACGTAGCGTTTGATGTCAACAATCTTTATGTAGCCTTTTGTCACGAGAAAATCGATTGTATGATAACCGATAGACGGGGTATACGGCTCGTTAATTGGTTGGATAAGTTTTTTTTACGGCTCGTTAATTGGATGGATAAGTTTTTTTTATTTGATTAAGTTTTAACATGCTTCATCAAACTAAAAAGTTTTTACTTCTATAACCTAACTACCATAATTTTCACCTTCTCTCGACTTTCCCCTCGTTAATGTACAAACTCTAGTTTATCAACAACAAAATGTTTATTTTTCAATCAACATTGCTTGTTCAACATCTACCAAGATTAGCAAATAAATTGAGATATGAAAAATACCTAATTTGTCGATACTAATTTGATGTTCAAACTAAAAATGAGGTTTTAATATTAAATTAGGCAAGAATTAAATTCATCTGAAACCTAAAATAAATCTAAATCAACAAAATACTCTTTCTCTAACTAAAACCCAAGTCTCATTTACTATAAAATAACTCTTGATCATGACCAAAAGAAGCAAACTTACAAGGGAAATTAGAGTTAATTCGTAGGATCGAGTTTCAATGTTCGTCCCGACGCGACCGAGCTTTGGCTCATGTGATTCTGCACATAACCATAAGAACCCTAGCTTAAAAATTTAGGCTTTTTTCAAAATTTAGATTAATAACAACAAAAAATACTAATTAGTGTACTTTTTTTTGTTGATTTTTTAGAAAATAGCTCAAATTTGGATATTATAGCACGAGATCCAAAGAGAGTCGCCGAAGTGAAGGGGTTGAAAGCGAGGTCGAACTAGGATTTTTTTCCGAGGGGGTGAGTCAAACTAGTTTTTTTTTGAGAGAGCGAGAGGTCTTGGGTGTGGGAATTAACGCGAGTAAGGGGGGTCTTGATCGGGTTCGGGCATGGGGTGTGGGCGCTTGAGGACTGTGCTTGTATTTTTTTGCTGGGCCCCACCCGCTTGAGAACGGTCATAACTGATGGGAACGGTTCTAACCGTCCCCATCTCCATACCCAATGCCCACACCTGTAGTAGTGCGTCTATATTAGCCAAGGCCTAGCAGGCCATCCATACTTTGTAACACTTTCTCACATGCATTTACGGATGTAACACTGCTTTTTCTATATGCATGGAGCTAGGCATTCCATTTTACCATACTTATGAAAACATACACCTTGTTTACTTGTAGAAACATCTTACCTGCGAAACATTTTTCATTACTTTTGTGTGTGTGTTATATTTTCTGTCTTTCTGCAGATATTTGCAGGGAAACTACTTAAGTGGAATTATCCCCCAAGAGTTTGGTAGCCTTTTGGAACTTGAGGCTATGTGAGTTCTACTTTCTTTTATTTGTTTAGTTTATCATTAACTTCTTGCCCGGAGGTTACCAGGGCAAGGTTTAGCATAGCCTTATTTCAATCTTGATTCATAAAAGAAGCATGTTTTGCTGGTTATATCGTCCTTGGAAATTGCAAGAATATTCCTTATTTAGATTTTTAGATTTATGTTTTTCGTAGTAACATAACCTCGCTTAGCGAGATGCATTTTTTATATTTCTTTATCCATCAATTTCATGTGGACGATTCATAGTTAGGAAAGGTCTTTGCTGTTCCTCTTGCAATTTAGGTCGACTTTATAAGTCTTGTACACTCATGGTTTTGATTTATAAATGAGCAATTTAATCTTATATGTGTACCTTTTCTCTTTACAGGGATCTCTCTAGCAACACTTTAAGTGGATCTGTTCCTACATCACTTGCTAAATTGACCAAACTTAGGTTGTTGTAAGTGTTGTTTTACTCATGCATATAGATATACAACAAATGAACATAACCATTGCTTCAATATCTGAACATTTTGATCTTTGTTATCTTTCTGCAAGCAATGCCTCAATGAACTTTCTGACGGGAATTATACCCTCTGATGGTGCACTCATCAGATTTTCTGAAAATTCGTAAGTAATGTGTTTGCCTGTCAGGTTGAATTTCATATTAGGTGTCAATTGCATTGCATATCCGTTTGCTCTATTGTGGGAGATTCTACTATATATAATCCTGCCTTAATGAACCTCTTAAGTTTATTAATTTGGTTCTCATTATAGTTCGTCTTTAGCATTATTAGATTGCACCAATTCCTTAGCGCTGAGCTGATAATGTCGGTTATCTTGTCATTGGTTTGAAAGCTCAATTGTTGAAACAAGAGTCAGCACGAACTGTCTATGTTATAATGCGATTATACACTAACTGCTATGCCATTGATTTTCTTTTTTGCCTATGGTTTCATATGTACATTTTAGAGAAAACCGAATCGGTTGAGTACCGTAGGAGGGGAGGCAAGGGTGCTGAAACATCTCCTGTGCCCTTGTCCTTTTGACATGGATTTGTGTCTGATATATGGCATACAGTTGTGATACATTCCCTGTCTGTGTTTTACTTTGTGAAAACCTCAAGCCCCTCCTACTAGGATGTCGTTTACCATAGCCATCTTCTAGAAACTTAGGGACATGTCATGAAGTTCAGAAGTCAATTGCACAAAGAGTATTAATCATCACAGCATCTAAAGTTTGTAAAGCTTTTGCCAGCAAAAATGTTTTGGCTGAGGAACAAGATTTCCGGAAATGTTTGATAAAGTTGACGACTATCATCCTGAAATCAATTGTATAGACCACAGAGCATTGGAACTGAGACAAGGAGGTCATAACTCACAAGTTCAAGACACGCAACCAATGTTACCAACCTCAGGAGGAGACCAATCGTATTTATAAATGGTTTGGGGTTCTCACTTGAAACCTTCTAAGTTGTAACTCGGGGGGGGGGGGAAGGGGGAGGGGCTTCTCTACTAGAAGTATGCAACACAGTTATGGGTTTGCGTCCTATTGTTGTTACCTGCCAAAATATATGGTGGACCTCCACAATCAATAATCATCGTTCATCTTGATCTTGTTGGGTTTTGGTGCCCGCACCGTGGAGGCCGCGGCTGAGGCGGAAGCGAAGAGAAATTTATACGAGCACCAAACACCCGTAAAACCCAGGATATGATCCAAAAACCTAAACTAGCTAACTAGAAATGCAAGGGTGCAGAAATTATAACCTTCGACGCGTGTCCACCCAATTGTGGAAGACTTCTCCAAGCTCGTAGCCGCCGGGATCGCGCTTGAAAGTCAACCACTCTCGCTGAAGAAGATCCACTCGAGGGAAACCAGAAAAAGCTCCGACCGACGATCCAAACTTGCTAAGGATGGATGGTAGGTGATGTATGAATTTTTCCACTAAACCTTCTCTCTGAACCCTTCTCATGAGAATGCAAGAAGAAGAAGGAGAAGACGAGATGGTTGCTAGTCTCAAGCATGAAGAATCTAAGATGAAGAAAAATCATCAAGGGTAAAAAAGAAAAGAGAATGGTTACATAAAAGCCACCATGCATCAATAGTGCACCAATAAATGCACATAATCCAAGCCATACCTCTTTATTTATCTAGCCATACTTCATGCCATCTCATTTTCCATTTGTTTTGTTAAAAAGAAAAACAAATATGAGGTGACCCTCTAGAAGCATTTCCGTATAAATACGGAATACTTCACCTGGTATGCATATCGCTACATATACGCATGTCCGTATAAAAATACGGATAGCACCAAAAAGAGAGTGAATAGTGAACAATAATACTAAAATATATGTATCAAAATACATATATAAATTATTAAATCAAAACCTGATTTAATAATCCGGTTTAATCCTAAACCGGCTAGTATTATCAACCGCCTGATTAAAGTCCGTGTATCCCGTACATGTATTTAATCGGATCCATGCACTTACCAACGTACGACTCCTGCATCTATCGTCTGAACCGGGAAATACCCTCTGTGTGGGACTCTAAAGACTCGACAATATGCTGGCAGTCGGTTTAACCACAAGCACATCAGCGGCACTAGCTGTACGTAACGACTACCTAGGTACTTGCCGAAAGGGGGTTGACAATCAAGTGCGTACTTACCGTACTGAGCCTGAATGTGACAATCTCCGTACAGTCCGGTCTCTTCGTCGATGTGTATCGCATATCGGGTCTAGGGGTGGATAACGTCAAGCCCTTATTAATCAGATTAGTCGTGTATGAGTCAAGTTCATCACCAACAGAGATACTATTGACCAACTATCAGTAAATCTCATCTACCGTGGCCACAGATTTCTGGTGATAGCCAATTGAACACAGCGCGTCATCGACTCTTAATATCAGGAGAGACGAATACCTGACAATCGACCACTGCCTCTGTTGAAAATAGTCAACAGTAAGATTTTTCTTAGATTAGTTAGAATTTGTTTGTAACAGAATTTGTTTGTAACTTTCTTATTTTATTGTTTTCCTCATATCTTCCTATACTCGTGTAATAAAGCTATAAAAAGAGCCTCTTTGTATACTGAATTTTTTGTGAAAGAAAGTTCAATTCGCTTATATGGTATCAAAGAGGTAAAACTTTCTCCAAAAATAAAAAATCACCATTCCTCAATCAAAAGAAATCCCAGTTCCTTTTTTTTCCAGCCATAATGTCCTCCACCACAGAGACTGAAGTATCCTCCGTGTATCAATCAACATACAGGTCCGGAACTCAAGGGGATCGGAACATCAGCCAGAGTCTTTTACAAAAACAGGCTTTGCAGATCGAGCCCGATGGTTCTGAGGAGTCAAGAATCAACTTAGGATCGCCTCCATTCACAAAGGAACAACTGGAGCACCTGTACAAGTTCTTTAACTCCACCGCAGACCCGTCAACACAACCTTCCTGTTCTTTAGCCCAAATCGGTAACAATCACCCTATCTCTTTTTCATGTATCAATCAACTTCCTTGGATTCTTGATTCTGGAGCAACCGATCACATGACCGGTTGCTTCATATTATTTTCAACTTACACACCCTGTGCAGGAAACAAAATGGTCAAAATTGCAGATGGTTCGTATTCTGCCATAGCCAGCTAAGGAATCATCACAATCTCTCCTTTCTTAACCCTTCTTAATGTTTTACATGTTCCAAAGCTTTCCTGCAATCTGATTTCCATTATAAAGCTAGCACAAGACCTTAAGTGTCAAGTTAAATTCATGTCCTCTTATTGTGAAATTCAGGTTCTGGACTCGGGGACGATGATTGGCAATGCTAGGACCAGTGGAGGTCTCTACTTGCTTGAAGAAGGATCACATCTCAATAAATCTGCATCTAGTTTGTGTTCTCAGTCCATGTTTGTTTCTCGTGACAATGAATTAATTATGTTACATTTTCGTCTAGGTCATCCTAGTTTCCATTATATGCAGTATTTGTTTCCAAAGTTGTTTCGGAATAAAAATCCTTTTCAGTTTCAATGTGAAGTATGTGCTTTTGCCAAACACAAAAGGGCAATTTATCCATCTCGACCCTATAAACCTTCAGCACCGTTTGCCTTAATCCATAGTGACATTTGGGGACTATCCCGCGTTTTATCTGACTTCGGGAAAAAATGGTTTGTTTCGTTTATTGATGATCATACTAGAGTCCTTTGGGTATTTTTGCTAAAGAAATCAGAAGTTGAACAAGTTTTCAAAACCTTTTTTGCCATGGTTGAAACACAGTTTAACACAAAAATTCAGAATTTTAGAAGTGACAATGGACGAGAATTTTTTAACAAACCTTGGGAGATTTTTTTCCAAAGAAAGGCATCATTCACCAAAGTTCTTGTATTAACACACCGCAACAAAACGGTGTGGCTGAAAGAAAAAATAAACACATTCTTGAAATTGCTAGGGCATTATTATTCACCAACCATGTTCCAAAAATATTATGGAATGAAGCAATTTTAACAGCAACCTATCTTATTAATTGAATGCCCTCGAAAATTCTCAATTTAAAAAAACCTGTTGCCTTGTTAAAATCCCTTTATCCTCAAATCCGCCTTGCAATCTCGGATCTGCCGTTGAAAATTTTTGGTTGTACCGTGTTTGTTCACGATCACAACCCCACTAAGGGTAAACTTGATCTAAAATCGAAAAAATGTGTTTTCATTGGCTACGCCACGAATCAAAGAGGGTATAAATGCTTTGATCCTTTATCAAATAAAATATTTATCACAATGGATGTGTTGTTTTTTGAAAATAAATCTTTTTTTAAGCCTCCTCTTCAGGGGGAAACAAATAGTGAAGAGTCGGTTTCCATAAAAAATAGTCTCTCAAAAATACTCAACTTAATCTCACATACAAATTCACAAGATCTAGATTTTTTAAATCAAGACATTTTAGACCAGTGTTTTGAACACCTGGCAAACCAAAACAGTGAAAATTTACTGGACACTTAAAAAAAGGTCCTTGAAAACTCAGAAAATATGTCTGTTGAAAACTCGGTTCCTTTATTAGAAAATCCGGAAAAATCTCATAAAAATAGGAACACCACCGACTCCTAAAACAACTTGCCCCGTGGATTTAAATCCACCAGAAGCTGATGTGGAAATTAAAACATATAAAAGGAAACAACGTGAAACAGGTCTGGAAAAAACGCAACAGGAGCATTTAATTGAGATAGATCCTTCTCCAGAAGTAGAGGCCGACTCTGTTTTGCCCCACCAAGAATCTGACTCGAGAACATGACCGGATCACAGTGAGCTGGATCTTCCCATAGCCCTCCGAAAGTCCACAAGGTCATGTACTAGTCGTCCCTTGTATCCAATGTCAAAATTTGTGTCAAATAATCTCACCCAGTTTTTCAGCCTTTACCTCTAATGTGTCTGCTGTGGAGATTCCAAAAACTGTACAGGATGCTCTGAGAGCTCCAGAGTGGAGAAAGGCAATTTTCGAGGAGATGAATGCACTTGAGAAAACTCAGACTTGGAACATGGAGGAGCTGCCGAGAGGAAAGAAGACTGTAGGATGCAAATGGGTATTCACACCAAAGTTTTGTGCAGATGGAACCCTAGAACGATTTAAGGCGAGGCTCGTTGCTAAAGGGTTTACTCAAACATACGGGATCAACTACACGGAGACCTTTGCATCTGTGGCTAAGCTAAACACGATCCGGATCTTGCTGTCAGTTGCAGTAAACCTCGATTGGCGATTTCAACAACTAGATGTGAAGAACGCGTTTTTGAATGGAGACCTGGACGAAGAAGTGTACATGGAACCTTCGCCGGGGTTTGAAAAAGGGTTCGGCTCCAAAGTGTGCAGATTGAAAAGATCACTTTACAGTCTTAAACAATCTCCACGAGCTTGGTTCGAACGTTTCCATCAGTTTGTGAAAGGGAAAGGATACAATCAGGCTCAGGCAGATCACACCATGTTCTACAGAGTCTCGAGACATGGAAAAATTGCAATACCAATTGTTTACGTTGATGCCATCATTGTTACAGGAGATGACGAGTAAGAGGTCAACCAGTTAAAACGAAGTCTCGCCAAGGAGTTCGAAGTAAAAGACTTGGGAGAATTGAAGTATTTCTTGGGTATGGAAATTGCTCGAAGTAAGAAAGGCATTGTCGTGTCTCAACGGAAGTATGTTCTCGATCTTCTTAACGAAATAGGGATGACAAACTGCAAACCTGCGGAGACACCGATAGATCCGAATAAAAAGCTCGGAGAATTTACACAGAGCCCGCCAGCGGACATTCCACAATACCAGAGGTTAGTGGGAAAATTGATCTCTCTCTCACACATGTCCCGATATCACCTTTGTAGTGAGTATGATAAGCCAATTTATGCACTCACCTCAAGAAGAGCACCTTGATGCAGCATATAGAGTTTTAAAGTATTTAAAGGGCGCACCAGGAAGAGGTTTATTCTTCAAAAAAGGTGAGACTCGCAGCGTCGAAGTATTCACTGACGCGGATTGGGCAGGTTCCATCGTAGACAAGAAGTCAACTTCAGGGTATTGTACGTACGTGTGGGGCAATCTAATTACATGGAGGAGCAAGAAACAAAGTGTCGTGGCAAGGAGTAGTGCGGAGGCAGAATTTCGAGCCATGGCCAACGGTATTTGTGAAGTTCCGTGGGTTCAACGGGTACTATAGGAAATAAAGCAGCCTATAACTCAACCACAAAAACTATACTGCGACAACAAAGCTGCCATCAGCATAGCACACAACCCCGTTTAGCATGACAGAACGAAGCATATTGAAGTCGACCGCCACTTCATCAAGGAAAAACTGGATGCCGGTACCATCTGTATCCCCTACATTCCGACAAAAGAACAAACTGCAGATATCTTTACAAAGGGACTATTCAAAGCAGTGTTCGAGAGACTCATAAGCAAGTTGGGCATGATGGACATCTACGCACCAACTTGAGAGGGAGTGTTGGAAATAGTCAACAGTAAGATATTTCTCAGATTAGTTAGAATCTGTAACAGAATCTGTTTGTAATAGAATTTGTTTGTAATTTATTTTATTGTTTCCTCATATCTTCCTATACTCGTGTAATAAGGCTATAAAAAGAGGCTCTCTGTATACTGAATTTTTTGTGAAAGAAAGTTCAATTCGCTTATAGCCTCCATGTGGCTCGGAATTGTACCTAACTAAAACCTGTTTGCACGACTCCTTTGAGCTGTGGTAGGGTAATCAAAGTACAGTGTGAACTCATATGAGACAAATGACGATCTCAGGTCAAAGGACTAACCTATACTTTTGCCATCTGAGAACTTCCATATGACGATGGATATAATACCATCTAGAAGTTCTCGGCGAGTCCGTTCAGTGAACTCACCTCCAGTGAGCACCTGTATACTATCTTAGATGACACAACACCAATGACTTGTGAGACCGGCCACTGCCCCTCGTTTGGGTCTAGAAACGTATACAATAGTCTACTCCGGAATATCGATGTCCAGTCTCGATACTCCTACAACTAGAGACATTGAAGGATGTGCTTATGGACAACCCAGCTCTCACATATATGATCGCCATCATAATGCTGCTTGTCAAGCAACAATCCTACGGGTTTTATCAATGATGAAGACAAACCAGATAGCATACTATCATTTCGAGTAAGACTGTTATACCTGTATAGGTCCTCCATCAATTATCATAATCGTCTACTTGCGATCATAATAATTGCCTTGAGGGCACTATATTCAATAACCTTCCACTTGCACTTAAGGCCAATTATTGCGGTATCGCATACCCACAGCTCGTGTGCTACCGAATACTCAACTTTTCTACTAATCAGTTTCGCAAATCATATTTATGAAACTTAATGTGTTCGAGAAATAGCCCCAGTGAGTAGATCCGCTACAATATTCCAACTTTATCTCTCTATATCTCAACTTTGCGGAGATCTAACAATCTTCCAAACTGAGCGATAACCCGCTTTAAGAATTTGTCTGGATACTTGATGAGACTAAGTTCATAAATGAACAACTCCATCCAACAAACTTATTGGGCTGTAACCTCTGTTGAGTTATAACGAGTATCCTGCACCATGATTACCTCAGTATCCCTATTGGAACACTATTCCATATACTGATTCTCAGAAGAGGGTAAACTCAACTCTGATAGCATCTCTGTCATCTAGGTCATCTTGGAAGCCTGAACCGATAACTGCCTTCTGGAGGAGGCTGACGTTATCTTATATCAAGAACATCTACTTATGTCCATTATTGCTTCCCAATGTTTTTCCAGGATTGGATTAATATCTGCTTGCTACAGCAACTATTGCAAAAGCAATATCTGGCGTTATACAAGACGTTGCATGATTGACTCAATTGCCTAAGCAAATGATATGTCATTCATGTTAGTCTCTCTCCTCATCAGTCTAGAAGATATCATTTTTAGAGATGGTGACTCCATCACCGGCGGGTACACCACTCCAGGAGTTCATTCCAAAATACTTTTAGAATGCTGTCCAAATACCCGATTGAGAAACTTTCCAAATCTAGATCTAAAACCAGAATCCCTGATACATTATCTGGTTTTGTACAAGACATTGCATGATTGATTCAATTGCCTAAACAAATGATATGTCATTCATGCCAGTCTCTCTTCTCATCAGTCTAGAAGATATTCTTTTTAGAGAGGGTGACTCCATCACCTGCAGGTACTCCACCACACCAGGAGTCCATTCTAAAATACTTTTAATGCAGTCTAAGTACCTGGTTGGGGAACTTTCCAAATCTAGATCTAGTCACCAGAATTTTTGATATATTATCCACATCCAACATGGAGAAAACACTATGTGACAACCAAAGTTTGACCGATTGTAGTATAGGAATATCACTTCCTATCTTGAGTATGTCATCTAAATCCAGGACAGTACTTCCTACATCCTTCTTACTTGGTTCATCTATTGTTTTGATGAAGTCAATCACCTTGACTGTCACATAAAAAATAGATGATTTGTTTTCGCTGTCCATAATATAGTCTACTAATAGACATAAGCAACTTGCACATCTTCCGCTGCTCCCACTGACTACGATAACCCTCTGGCAGAGTCATATACACGTGCACTTCCAAATTCTCATTTGGAAAGACGTTATAGTCATCTACCTGCCAGATACCATAGCCATGAACTGCATCAACGCCAAATCATATCCATATGGACTTCAGTATAGACACTGAAGTAAAAGTCACATCACAATCCACAACGGGTATTTGATGAAAACTCTTTACAACAAGTCTAGCCTTATTAGGTTAGTACCTTTCCACCTGCACAGATCCCGAAAGATCTATTTGCACTTAATAGGATTCACCCCTTCAGGAGACCCAGCAAAGTCTAAAATCCATAATTTGCTGAAGTGCGTGGAGTCTATCTTGGATATGAAATATCTGGTCACCTGGAAGTAACCACTTCCGATGACTTGCTGATAACTGGTAGGGGGAATAGCAGTGCCAAGTCATATCCATATGGACTTCAGCATAGACACTGACGTAAGTCTCATCACAATTCACAACGGGTATTTGATGAAAAACCTTTTACAACATGTCTAGCCTTATTAGGTTGGTACCATTCCACCTGCACAGATCTCGAAAGATCTACTTGCTCCTAATGGATTTTACCCCTTCAGGAGCATCCAACAAAATCCAAAATCCATAATTTGCTGAAGTGCGTGGAGTCCATCTTGGATATGAAGTATCTGGTCACAAGTCACCACATCCTATGACCTGCTATAACTAGTAGGACCATCATTATCATGATGCTGACCTCCCTGTCACCGTCTACGAGAAAACCGAAGTATCTCTCGGGTGTCTGAGGTCACCTACTAAAATTTGCGGAGTGGCTAATGGTTTGTCAAGTCCAATTGATGTTCTACTAAATTTTCGGTAACCGTTTGTGGTTCAGTAATCACTTCCAATTCTACCATACTTCCAACTAGTTTCTTTTGCAAAAAGATTCCCTTTATAAAAAAAGGTGGCGAGTCAAGAACAATTTAACTATCGATCTTGAAAATGGTAGAAACAAAATCCTAGCAAATGCTTGGAATAATTCACAAACCGCCATTACCGAAGCGTGCTTTGAGTTTGTCCGGATTCTGCTTTTAAACAGAAAACGGATAACTCCATATCAAACTCAAGATATATAACCATTGTATGTCCAAATAGAATCAAGGCACTAATTTAGATGGAACCAGATCCAAATGTCATGCAGCTGTTTCCAGTGCATATCACCTAATGAAAAAGGGCAATATAACATTACTCATCAAGGAGCATATCCACGGATGAGTAACCTGTGAGAGAATTAAGTTCTCAATAGTATGATGGAATACCTAGCATAAGTATCTACATTTTCGATTATATCGAAGAATCCGGATACTTCCAATGCATGGTTCTCTACTTTATTCCTATACCTACAAACTTCGCAAAATCTTTGGACCTTGCATTACAACGAATGCGTGTTTAAAACCAAAGAACTTATAGGTAAACCTGAATGAAGAGTACCAACCCTTGTCTCTAAGGACACTGAACAACATACATTTTCATGTATAATTCCTAAGAGTATACCAACTCAAATTCTGTGTTTTGTAAATTGAAAACTGTATCTTGGTTAAAAACGTCTTACACCGTTATTCAGTGCACCTTACCTTATTCTCAACTGATAAAGGTAAATGTTTAAAATACAATTTTCAAAATGTATATCTCACTTTATAAAATAAAGGTACAGATATTTCATTTTAAAATTTGGTGCACAACGGTTATTCGAAACCAAATATTTGCCGTTAAGCAAAATCAAGCGATTTAATCCAGTATCACCAATTGCAACGAATTTCGATATTGAAGATCAAATCACCAATTTCCTAATATACTACTTCTACTCATCATCTGCAACACCATACAGACGTGAGATCCAAATCTGGTAAATACATACCCTGGAGTCGGAATTAATTGGGAAAACAGTATTCTTTTACAAATACACAGAAAATCTGTTCATGTTTCATAGGGGGTGGCCAGGTATTCCTAGTAATGCCTTTTCCATTATCCAGATTCATGACAGTAGTCGCTATTTTCTTTTCCCTCACTTCAATCCCTTTATATGTCTTTACATCTTACCTTCTGTACACTGCACCTAGGCTAATTGATTTTCTTCCTTCCCTACCTTTCAGCACCAGCCTGAGTTTTGAAAGAAGACTATCCAATAAGCGTAACAAGTGTACTCTCCTAATGCAAGGAGCTTTCACAATTTGAGAGAAGGTAAAGGGAAGAGACAACCGAATAATTCCATTCAATTTCTCCAGAACCTGTGACCATTCTCGACTGAAGTAGCTTCTTCGAGTTCGTATGTAACAATACGATGCCCGTTCCAAGCGATATGGATCATCGTAGTGATACGAAGTGTTCTGAAGAAATGCAAAGGGTAAAATAGGAGTGGCAGGGATATGTGCAACTTTGTCGCGAGTCAAGACAAGCCAAAATCCAAGTGTGTAAGAAGGTTCGGTTAACTTGGTTCATGAGTTCTTAAGGTTTATGGTAAGTCATGAGTCGCTATACCAGAGAAAAAAACACTCAGCGTGCACTCTATCAAGATTAGATTGATTATCACTTTATCTAATGAGGATGGCTCCTACTGTTTTCTCGAATTCTTCTTCAAACCTTAAAAGAAGAACTAGTCGGGATCATGTACACTTTACAAGTTTGCTAACCGTTTAGCCAGGCCAGTGTTGGTACTCCGAGGTAGGTCCCCCATGCTTTCGTACGGACCAAATTAATAACCCCGTTTCCGCAGAGGCGTAAACTCGTTACCACTTTCTAGACACCTAATAAGTTAGCTAATTATGAAGTGAAAAATCTTCCGAGGAGTAATACATACTCATCAGTGGGAATCGGGACCTAACTATCTTCATGTGACAACCTGACGGAATCCACTCAAATCACTCCACTCCAGAAGGTATGTGCATGCCTGATAAGTTTCCCGTATGTTTGAAACTCCCGATATGGTTTTTGCTCCTAGGATCCAAGTGATCTTGACTGAGCTAACATATGAAAGGGTCCTAGTCAATTTCAACCCGTCATTATCTTGATTGCATTAAACCCATCCATACGAGTCCTTGACTGAGCCAAAATGACCGTACGACTATCCTAACCAATCGCATATCCGTGCAACAGAAAAGTATTACAGAGCTACCGCACACTACGCTTCGGCGAATGGCAACGACAAACGTAGCACGAATATTAAGCAATACTAATCTGAAATGACGGAGCGCTGCGACTGGTTTTTGGTGAAAAACCTTTAACATAATGAACTTGATATTGTTGAAGGAACTCGAGTGGCTTTGAAATGGAGATGCTTAAGCTCCGTTTTTAAAACTAGTAATATAAGCTTTTTCTTAAGAGCGAACTCCAAGTGAAGCGACTAAGGCTCTTCCCTCATAGAATGAGGTGCGGGATATTCCTAACCGAATACCTCTATGCAAAGCAAAAGAATACGACCATGAGTTTTGAAGAAAACCGAGTAGTTTTAAAATTGGTTCCGACAACATTTAGGTTTATTTTTCCTTGCATTATTCAGATAACGCATTCCCATCATTTTAAGTTTCCAAGCCATAAAAGAAACGACCAAAATAACATGCTATTTATATGCCATCCGCATTCGTCACGGACCCTCGTCATGCACCGTTAGGTTACTTAACTAACGGCAGAGCGGGGGTATGACTAGCGCAGTTGCAATACATATAGAGGTATCTACTAAATATATATAATATATATCAATATCGCAGCCAGATAATAATCATCACAGGCAGATAAAAATCATCACAAGCATACGAACAACAATATGGAATAGAGGATAATCTAGGAGCCCCGCGTTTCATTTGAGCCATAAATGAGATGCGGCATTTTCCGGTCATGTGGATAGCCAGTGCAATGAAGAACCTAGACCCCTACAAGTGCGGCAAGTTACCCGCCAATCCCCGAAGTGAGGCAACCCCAATCAACAAAGTGAATGGGCCACCTAGCACTTTACGGAATCCGGTAACTTGAGCACCCCTCCGTGGGTCAACCTATACCAACTACGAGTGCGACAGATAGCCCACCAATTCTAGAGTAAAGCCCCTCGGTCTCTACGTTATAAGATGCAGGCCCATTGCTTTCTAGAACCCGGCTATTCGAGCACTCTTCCGCGGGGTAATCCTAGTACAGAAAAGAAAAAATATATATAACGGTGACATCGACCTTAACCGGGTCGTGCCCTAATAAAAGAATATATAAACTAGCAGAAACGGTAGTTCACATGTCGGACGCTCGTCCCGCAATAATGAATATACAAATGAATCTGAACTGTACATCTAATATTGCACACAAGGCTATCCATCACGACAATCCATCCATAACATCAGTGCAACACAGAACATCAATGTAAATATCATGTTCGTAAACCCGTCTGATTATACATATAGCAATCAGTCGGATTATATCGCTCTATGATATTCACGGCCGCAGAAAATAACAAATGCACTGAAAAGCACGAATTCAAAATTTCGATCAATTAAAAATTTTCCGCATTGGCCCCAAGTATAAACCAATAAAACAAATCTGGGCCAAAACCAAATATTCCAAAATTCACATTTCCATAATCTAGAGCAACAGAAAAATTTTGGGGCACAATGGCCAAAACTTGACCGCTGAACCGCGGCCAAATGGCACATTAGGCGGCGGTTCTGCGGTCGAATTTTGGGCTCATGTGTCCAAATTTCTTTCTGGTGCTTGCACATAATTTTAACTCAGCCTGAACAATTTTTTTGAACAACTTAAAAATTTGAACAACAAACAATGAAATGGAAATGCGAATCGGAAAATTCCGTCGATCGAAACTCTAAACTAGTACAAACTAGCTAGTTAAGGTTTATGGAGTGGCTCTGATATCATGTTGGGTTTTGGTGCTCGCGCCGCGGAGGCCGCTGCCGAGGTGGAAGCGAGAAGAAAAATTTACACGAGCACCAAATATCAGTAAAACCCAGGATACGATCTAAAAACCTAAACTAGCTAACTAGAATGTAAGGGTGCAGAAAATTACAACTTTCGACGCGTGTCCCTCCAATTGTGGAAGACCCCTCCGAGCTCGTAGCCGCCGGGATTGCGCTTGAAAGTCGACCACCTTCGCCGAAAATCCACCTGAGGGAAACCATTAAAAGCTCCGACCGACGATGAATGGTGGGTGATGTGGGAATTTTTCCACTAAACCTTCTCTCTAAACCCTTGAAGGGGAGTGCAAGAAGGAGAAGAGGAGAAGATGGTTGCTAGACTCAACCATGAAGCATGAAGCATCTAAGATGAAGAAAAATCATCAAGTGTAAAATGAAAAGAGAATGGCTACATAAAAGCCACCATGCATCAATAGTGCACCAATAAATGCACATAATCCAAGCCATACCTGTTTATTTATCTAGCTATGCTTTATGCCATCTCATTTTCCATTTGTTTTTTTAAAAGAAAAACAAATATGAGGTGTCCTTTTAGAAGTATTCCCGTATAAATACGGAATACATCATCTGGTATACGTATCGCTACATATACGTGTATCCGTATAAAAATACGGATAGCACCAAAGAGAGAGAATGAATAGTGAACAATTATACTAAAATATATGTATCAAAATACATATATAAATTATTAAATCAAAACCTGATTTAATAATCCGTCTTAATCCTAAACCAGCTAGTATTATCAACTGCCCGATTAAAGTTCGTGTATCCCGTACACGTATTTAATCGGACCCTTGCACGTACCAATGTACTGCTCCTACATCTATCGCCTGAACCGGAAAAAACGCTCTGTGTGGGATTCTAAAGACTCGACAATACGTTGGCAGCGGGATTAACTATAAGCATGTCAGTGGCACTAGATGTACGTAACGGCTATCCAGGTACTTGCCGAAAGGGGGGTCGACAATCAAGTACGTCCTTACCCTACTGAGTCTGAATTTGACAATCTCCGTATAGTCCGGTCTCTTCGTCAAAGAGTATCGTATATCGGGCTTAGGGGATGGATAACGTTAGATCCCTACTAACCCTATAAGTCGTGTTTGAGTCGAGCTCATCACCAACAGAGATACTACTTATCAACTGTCAGTAAATCTCATCCACCGTGGCCACAGATTTGTGGTGATAGCTAACTGAATACAGCGTGACATCGATTCCTAATTTCAGGAGAGATGAATCTCTGACAATCGACCACTGCCTCCAAGTGGCTCGAGACTGTACCCAACTAAAACCTATTTGCACGACTTCTTTGAGCCGTGGTAGGGTAGTAATCAATGTACAGTGAGAACTCACACGAGACAAATGACGATCTCAGGTCGAAGGACTAAGCTGTACTTATGTCACCTGAGAACATCTATCTGACGATAGATATAATACCATCTAGAAGTTCTCGGCGTGTCTGTCCGGTGTACTCACCTCTAGTGAGCACCTGTATACTATCTTAGGTGACAACACCAATGGCTTGTGAGACCAGCCACCGTCCTTCGTCGGGGTCTAGAAACATATACACTAGGCTACTTCGGAATATCGATGCCCAGTCTCGATACTCCCACGACTAGGGACATTTAAGGATGTGCTTATGGACAACCCAGCTCTCACATGTATGATCGCCATCATAATGCTGGTTGTCAAGCAACAATCTTACGGGCTTCATTAATGATGAAGACAAACCAGATAGCATATTATTATCTCGAGTAAGACTGTTATACCTGTATAGGTCCTCTCTCAATTATCATAATCGCCTACTTGCGATCATAATAATTGTCTTGAGGGCATTATATCCTACAGATCTGCATGTCATGAATTGCCGCATCCACATATTTGTGCAGTTTGAAAGCTTTGAAGCCAAGCTCTGGAGCCACACATCAAATGATCTCTTTCATCATGTATTTAACAACCATTGCTATTGCAACCATCAGATGAATGATTTAAAGACTTAAACGTATAATTTTTTGTTCACATACATTAAATCAAGATGTATGTTGTGGATCACACATAGGGGTTACCTGACACATAGTTTGATAGGTGGGAACGAACTTTCTAGGGAACAATGAAAGCACAACACTCTGTGCATGGTTATACGGGCCTTGTATTGATGCTTTCTTCGGGATTTTAGACCTTTCCATAGAAAGCATTATTCTGCATTGTTGTTCACTGAATAGGATTCTTAGTGGTTGGAACTTCCAGTTATTTTGGTAGAAATCTGATACTCGGATTTCCATCTCAGCAAATCATTGTTTCCCTCCTTAGCGCAAGACAGTGATTAAATTCATGGTCTTGTCTTATTCGGTTCTTCCTTTTTGTTCTTCTGAATTAATTAGTTTCCGTTGCAAAATCTAGGGATAAAATCTTCAGTCTGTTGTATCTGAACTGTCATATACTGTACTTCTTGTCTAAACTGTAAACCAGTCTTCTCCTGTAAATATATCCCTGTAATGTTGTTCTGATAGTTTTGAAATCTATCCAAAAGTGAACATGAAACAGGACATGCCTGCCAATTTTGTAAGATTCCTTACATTGACACGTGGAAGGTAAAGGATACCTTTGAAATATTTATGTATATGAAAGGTATTGTATTACCTTCTTTTTGGCAGTCATCTGTGATGTCTATACCTGTCCTTCCAATACCAGTTTCTCAATCTTTACTTATGTTTTACTAAAAAAAAATCAATTTATAAAGAACATAAATTTAGTAACTGACAGGTTCGTTTTTTTTTTATATATAAATCTGTCTTGCTCATGCATAATCTGCATTGAATGGTCATGCATATGGTAAATTTTTTATCTCTTGCGGATCAGTCCATTTGAACTTGAAGATTGTCTCCCAACATAATTTGTCTGCAGCTTTGCTGGAAATCGGGAATTATGCGGGGAGCAAATTGACGTGGAATGCAAGAATGACATTCCATCACCATCAACAAATTCTGAACTAGGTATTGACACAGCTATGAAATCTTGTTGATTTTCATGTTGACATTAGTATCATTCTTAGGTGGTGTAATTTTGGTTAAACACATGCTTTGCAGCACAAAAATGCAGAGATAAATGATTTTAATAGAAGAGTGAATTTTTTTTCGTAGAGAAATATAAACAAAATAAGACAGCTGACATGTTTCAAGATTCTTAATGAAAATCATTCTTATTCAGTTATGCATATGGAACTTTTGATTTCTGAAGTACAATTAGATAACATTCTTTTATCAGCCTGAAACAAAACATTAAGTACAGGAACTGACATAACTGATAGTTTTTCAAGAGCTGGTCTTTGACAGAATTCATATTTCAATACCCATGACATAAGAATAACTAAGGTTCTTGCTATCACCTTCTTTAGGATGTATAAATGTTCAACAAGATCCCATCTCATAAGCAAATCTTGTTAATTATTAAAAGAATCACAATTAGTGAATCAAAATATTTAAAGTTGGCGTAATATCTTGCAAGTGTATCAGTTAATATGGCTTCTAGCCTTCTAGGGTGTAATTGCTGCTCTCTTTTGCGTTCAAGCTCAAACTAGAAGCCTCCTTGAGATTACCCATTCCTGGGATGGAGAGGAGGTTGGACGTGTGTATTGCTAGCAGGATTTGATTGGCTAATCATATATTTAAAATATTATGATGCACAATCTAAATTCAAACTCGAGAGTATGCCTTCATGTATATTTGAAACGTGGAATGTTTCATTTTATCAAAAGAAGAAGAAGGGTGGAACGTTCAGTACGCAGAACGAAATGGACACTTGGAATGCCACTTAACATAGAATGTGGTATGATAAGGGTAGTCTTCTTCTATACGGTTACAAGGAACGGAAAACATAGCTCTAGAGTGTTTTAGACCGATTGTATGTGCGTGTACATGCGTCTTAATTTTTTTGAAGTATAGTTTAACAGCCCGATTTTCTGCCCATACCTTAAGTTATTAAGGAAGTACATCGGAACGGCAATTCTTCCGATCTGGAATGGTAGCATATCCCAATTGGGAACAATTGTTCCACATCGCAAATGACTTGTGGTTTAGCGATATATGGTAACACGGAGTTGTACCGTGTCTAACCAATAAGTACTATTACAATATGTATGTAAAATATAGTAAAGGTTTCTTGACAATTTTTTGACAGCTTAAGGGATGTGTAGGCTTGAGCTGAATAATAGTTGTTTTGGTTACATATGCGGCAGGCATCCAACATTGGTCCGGAGATCTTTTGGCCTGTCTATCAAGAGCTAGGAGATGAGTAATTCTGATTGAAAGATTGTGGTGTCCGTTAGATCTGTCGTGGGCATTCAAAATCATAGGATTTTGGTTTGAATGTGTAGAGCAATTGAGCATGCCAATAATGATCAATGACAAGGGTTCCATTACTGGAGTGAAATTCCTAGCCTGTTGATTTAAAGAACAAAATGTGGACCGGACCATTCATTATGATTTCTGAGCTCCATGCTTAACAAATTATGGATGAGAAAGCATGCTCTTTGATTCTCATTCAGGAATTGAGTGATTGAGAAATGATTTTCTTGACAATAGGACAAATTAACTACTTGAACATCGTTAAAACCTTCCACATTGTATGATTTCTCACTCATATATGACTTTGCAGCACAATCATGGAAGAGCCTGCACCCTTTAAAATATTATGATGCACAATCTAAATTCAAACCCGAGAGTATGCCTTCATGTATATTTGAAACGTGGAATGTTTCATTTTATCAAAAGAAGAAGAAGGGTGGAACGTTCAGTACGCAGAACGAAATGGACACTTGGAATGCCACTTAACATAGAATGTGGTATGATAAGGGTAGTCTTCTTCTATACGGTTACAAGGAACGGAAAACATAGCTCTAGAGTGTTTTAGACCGATTGTATGTGCGTGTACGTTCGTCTTAATTTTTTTATAGTATAGTTTAACAGCCCGATTTTCTGCCCACACCTTAAGTTATTAAGGAATTACATCGGAACAGCAATTCTTCCGATCTGGAATGGTAGTATATCCCAATTGGGGACAATTGTTCCACATCGCAAATGACTTGTGGTTTAGCGATATATGGTAACACGGAGTTGTACCGTGTCTAACCAATAAGTACTATTACAATATGTATGTAAAATATATTAAAGGTTTCTTGACAATTTTTTGAGAGCTTAAGGGATGTGTAGGCTTGAGCTGAATAATAGTTGTTTTGGTTACATATGCGGCAGGCATCCAACATTGGGCCGGAGATCTTTTGGCCTGTCTATCAAGAGCTAGGAGATGAGTAATTCTGATTGAAAGATTGCGGTGTCCGTTAGATCTGTCGTGGGCATTCAAAATCATAGGATTTTGTTTTGAATGTGTAGAGCAATTGAGCATGCCAATAATGATCAATGACAGGGGTTCCATTACTGGAGTGAAATTCCTAGCCTGTTGATTTAAAGAACAAAATGTGGACCGGACCATTCATTATGATTTCTGAGCTCCATGCTTAACAAATTATGGATGAGAAAGCATGCTGTTTGATTCTCATTCAAGAATTGAGTGATTGAGAAATGATTTTCTTGACAATAGGACAAATTAACTACTTGAACATCGTTAAAACCTTCCACATTGTATGATCTCTCACTCATATATGACTTTGCAGCACAATCATGGAAGAGCCTGCACCCTGCAGTACCTACAAGTAGCTCTAAAGGACCTACAAAATTATCTATGCATAAAATATATCTTAGATATTATCATTTGCATGTTTGCTTTATACTCAGGACTAAAAGTATCATTCACTAAAACTAAATAACATGGTGGTGCAGGGAACCAAGCAAGCAAGACGACCGTTCCTAAGGTTCTTCAGAGTACAGTGCTAACAATTTCTACTTTGTTGTCGGTAGCCTTCATGTGTTATTTTGGATGCTCTTATTTTTACAAGAAATGTGGTAAAAGAGAGATGAGTGGTCTTGCGGTGGATGTCAGTGGAGGTACCTAAATTATATGATTGTGCATGGTACACAACAGGGTTACCACTCTGTGCATTATTTTTCGTCAGTGCACTTTCTTTAACAAGTTATGTATTGTACAATTCTCTAATAAGTTGTGTATTTTCAGGTGCATCTATAGTCATGTTTCACGGGGATTTGCCTTACTCATCTAAGCATGTCCTTAAGAAGCTGGAGGCTTTAAATGAAGAACATATTATTGGCTCTGGTGGATTTGCAACTGTATACAAGCTTGATATGGGTGATGGCAATATTTTTGCACTGAAAAGAATAGGGAAGACAAATCAAACTCTTGACCGCTTTTTCAATATGGAACTTGAAATCTTGGGCAGTATTAAGCATCGTTATTTGGTAAATCTGCGTGGTTATTGCAATTCACCCTCATCTAAGCTATTAATTTATGATTTTTTATCTGGCGGGAGCTTGGATGAAGCTTTACATGGTGAGACTTGCAATTTAGATGATTTAATACCACTATGTACTTTAGATTGCGATCTTCTTATTTTATTTCTTTATGGTGGTAAATAATGATATCGCCAAATTCATATTCACTTGTGTTATTTCTGTACTTTCATGTGCTTTGTTTTTGTGTTACCTGTAATTCTTTAAGGTTATGAAGACGCCATGTAGTCTGTACTCTAAAAGATCCCTTCTCTTTATCCCATTATCTGATATTTATACCCAATAACGGTATTAAGGCCTTTGGGTTTGAATTATATGTATACTGAACAACTTAAGCTTGAAGGAAAAAGCAGCAACCAACATGGTTTTAAAGCATTATGAGTAAAATGAAAAAGGTCCCTATTTAAACCTTATACTGCACATTATTGAATTTCCATTACATGTTCTGTATTCCGCTTGTAAAATAGTGTGCCTTCCCCATGCAAGGGAGAGAGCATGATGTTGGAGGTTTAATTAGTTGTGAGTCAATAGACTCACTACCAAATAGTTAAAATTTTGGGCAGAAGCAGTTACCTAGGAACATGCACCATTATGCAATAAAGCATGAGGAAGTTTCACTATCATACAAGTCTTTAACTGTCTATACTATTGCATTTCATTTGTTTTCGTCAGAAAAAAAGTATTGGTCTAAAGCAGTCTGAGTTATGTGCTACTAGAATTTTGTACGTGCATGTAACTGAATAGTTGATATTGTATTGATTGAATATATATTGGTGCTTTGAAACTTGATTTTAATGCTGGTATTTAAAAGGGTGATGATGTGGAGGGTCTTGTATGAGGAATAATTTGGAGGATTTTTCTCATTTTTAAGTTATTTTATAAAAAGGTAGACCATTAATTGATAACCTTAGCACACCCTTGGGAGTTTGCATTATAATAGTAGAGATGTAAATGAATCATATATTTCTTAACGGGTATTTTATGCAAACATCAGTCTGTCTCTGGTATTTTTTTGCTGATTATAACCCATAGTTTTCTAGAATTATTACCTACTTTCTCAATATTAGTTATTACCCTCACATAATAATTCAACTTTATAATCATTTTAAGACCTCATAGTGAATATAACATCTCCATATTGAACGATAAATTTATCGGGTGATATTCTTACTTTTACATCTCAAACTTCTGCTTCTACATGCTATTCCCTATTTCTATATGTATGCAATTCTAGGTTCGTAACCTGCATTTAATGCAGTTTTGTCACTTGCATAACAAACTTTGAACACTTGAGCAGAAAAGTCGATTCTCTTGGACTGGGATGCACGCATTAATATCATAATGGGAGCTGCAAAAGGGCTTGCATACTTGCATCATGATTGTTCACCTCGAATCATTCACCGTGACATTAAGTCCAGTAACATATTACTTGATGGGAATCTGGAGGCCCGTGTATCTGATTTTGGACTTGCAAAATTGCTGAAGGATGACGAATCCCATATCACCACTATAGTTGCTGGAACATTTGGCTATCTGGCTCCAGGTATTAGATGGAATGTCTGAAACAGCTTTTTCCCCATCGCATGCACTCACGCGCACTACTTGCATCTTTCAATTTGCAGTTCATGGATTATTATATTTCATTATTATATGGTTGATACCCGAATGTTTTTTTTAAACATTTCTTTTTCTGGAATGTGGCATTTGCATAATATGCAGTATAAAGATTTCTGGGCCCCAACTATCTTCTTGTTCCTAATTATTACTTTTACCATCAGGCATGCTTTATCATGGAAGTATTTTTCTCATTCATATACTTCATTACCCTTTTGTTGACATACAGTCCCTTAAACTTATCTTGATTGCGTAATTGTCGGATGTGGAATTAACTGTGGTTCTGTATTTATTTGAACCTGGAACCGCACGTCCAACAGGTAGAAACTTAACCACTTCCTTTGTTAAGTTTGAATAAGCATAGAATAGTGGTGACCTGTAATTATGATATAACTTGCATGTGTCTGTCTGTTTGTTCATTATCACTTATTATCACTTATTGAACAAAAGTATTTAAATATGGTAAAACCAGTATTGTCACCTTAAGTATCTTCCAATAAATTGTTCAGTGTTCATCCATTAGTTTCTGAAGCATATTTCATGTCTCGTCATTTTACTATACCGTTTGGCTTTCAATTTGTGCCATTGTGTGAAGCACAAGTTATGCTAATGATTATGATCGTTAATATACATTTAGTAGAGTTATTCAATTTCAAGTATATGCTAATGAGAATATACAATCTGGAGATTACTGAAAGTGTACATTGAAGCTGATGCTTTTAATGGGCATCAGCCCCTTAGATCAATCTGTCATTTATATGATTATATCTGCATTTGGTTCGTCCTGGTCCTAAATCAAAAGACCTTCCAGATATAAATTGAAGAATTATTCAATCTTTCTGCATGGTCAACTGTTACATGTGTCTATATAGTTATTTTTTATATATAAAAAAAGTCTTCGTAGTCAACTGTTTGTGAGACCAAGTGTCAGGATATAAAATTCAGCTTCCTTAGGTCCAGATTGTCTGTACTACCGGTTTCAAGCATTCGTTTATTTTCCCGCTATCTGGTACAAGGTTCTTATCATTTGCAGTAGTCAGTTAAAAAAAAGGTCATACTAAAGATGTTATATAATTGTTAACCTTTGTTTAATCTAATCAATTATGCAGATTACATGCAAAGTGGTAGGGCCACAGAGAAAACAGATGTGTACAGTTTCGGGGTATTGATGCTTGAAATAATGAGCGGAAAACGGCCTACTGACTCATCCTTTATTGAGAAAGGGTTGAATATAATAGGATGGGTACGGCTCTATCTTCTTAGATGAATATTACTTCTATTTTTAAAAGACGTCTTACAATTTGATGACGAGAACATAGTTAAGTTTATGCTATAGGCACTAATTTTCTTTTTCGCTTATGAAAACTGTATCTACTTCTTCCTACACGTTTACAATTCCTTGCTACCTAATTTTCTATTCTATTTTGTATGTTGCCGATAACCCATTTAAATAACTAGTGAAGGATATTATCACTTGATAAGTATGTACTCAGATACATTTAGTAAATAATCGGTGTAGGATATTATCACTTGATTTCTATTAGAATTATGTGCTCAGATACATTTATTAGCTTGCCCTTTGGAATCTATAGCATAGATTATTGCTTTATTCGTCTCCCTGTATAGTGTATTTAAGGAGTGTTAGTTGGGTCCGCACCTATCACGCAAGTCACTTCTGGCCACAAATTGGTAATTTCCGTTGAGCTTTCCAGTGGCTCAAATAAAGTAGAAAAACTTGGAGCAAAGAAAGAGAGAACATAGAGAAAAATGACTAAATTTCACAAAAATTCCTTTAGCTTTCATTGTTTCTAT